>JAJJWW010009627.1:0-631675 GCA_023531295.1 Papaver armeniacum | reverse complement strand
CTAGCATAGCTAGGGGCGAAGGCAAGGTGCGGTTTGGCTTGGCATGTGGGGCCAAGGGCTTGGCATGCCGTTTGGCATATGTTGCGTCTAGCATGGCTAGGGCCAAGGCAAGGTGCGGTTTGGCTTGGCATGGTTTTCTATTGGCGCGATGAGTGCGAGTGGCATGGTTGGCATGCCTTAGCGCGGAGATGTGGCTGGCATGGTTTGCCATTGGTACGGTGGTGCGGGTGGCATGGTTGGCATGCCTTGGCGCGATAGATGTGGGCGCACGGTTTGCCATTGGCACGAGTGGTGCGGCCGGCATGGTTGGCATGCCTTGGCGCGGTAGATGTGGGCAGCACGGTTTGCCATTGGCACGGTGGTGCGGGCGGCATGGTTGGCATGCCTTGGCGCGGTAGCATGAGGGTTTTGTACAGGTGATGTCAATCAATGTTAGGGGTTCTACCGTGGAACATGATACATAGAAAGAAAAAAGGTACCCAGTAATTCTTACGTAAGCATCTTTGATCGATTCGATAAATGTGCTAATGGTCATAATGACGTCATGCCGGATATGGTGTTTTACGATTTTAACCCTTGGATAAAAGCCACCATCAACACCTAATAATGGTTTTGGAAAACCTAGGTTAAAGGAGAATCGACTCTAGTTTGCAACTAGGGCACACAAAAGTGTCGGGATTAGGTTTCCCAGATGCTAGAGTTCTCCCTTATATAGTCTTTCAAATCAGGGTTGCTTACAATCAAAGCTAAGATAGATTAGTAACAAAGCATTCAATATTCACCGTTAGATGAACTCCGATTTAAGATTCAATCTAAGTGCTGCTTAGAAACTAAGCAATCAATCTCTACAGTTAGATGGTATTAGATCGATACACACAAATCAAATATACTTATATTTAGATATGGATGAGCCAGTACCCAAACGTGTATACTTGTTGGCTCAATAATAGTTAACCAAAGTTAGTCATATTAACACTTGTAACTTATCCATATTCATCTAACACTTATAGGAAACCATGCCAACCATGCCGGTCGCACTTCACTGCGCCAATAGCAAACCATGCCAAGCCAAACCAGCACCTTGCCTTGGCCCTAACCATGCTAGATGCACCATATGCCAAGCGGCATGCCAATCCCTTGGCCGCACATGCCAAGCCAAACCGCACCTTGCCTTGGCCCATAGCCATGCTAGCCGCACCATGCGCCAAACGGCTTGCCAAACCATTGGCCCCACCTCGCCAAGCTAAACGCACCTTGCCTTGGCCTTAGCCATGCTAGCCGCACCATGTGCCTGAATGGCATGCCAAACCATTAGCCCCACCTCGCCAAGCCAAACTCACCTTGCCTTGGCCCTAGCCATGCTATCCGCACCATGTGCCAACGGCATGCCAAACACGCGGCCCCACTATACCATGATGGCCTTCCCTATGCGGCTACTAAAACGAAGGCGTGCGACAATCAACGGTCGCCCTTCAATCTCGGAGCAAATCCTAGCCGTCCAAGGTTACCAGACAACGCAAGGTAACCTTTGGCCTGAAACCCTAGTTTGTCCACGCCAAACCGCGCCAAGGCATTCCATGCCAATGGCATGCCAACCTAGCCGCGCCACCATGCTCGGCCTTCCCTATGCGAGCTACTAAAACGAAGCGTGCGATAATCAACGGTCGCCCTTCAATCCCGGATCAAATCCTAGCCAACCAAGGTTACCGGACAACGCATGGTAACCTTTGGCCCGAGACCCTAGTTTGGCCACGCCAAGCCAGGCTGCCAAGGCATGCCATGCCAACCTAGACAGCGTCACCATGTCGGCCTTCCCTATGCGGCTACTAAAACGAAGGCGTGCGACAATCAGCGGTCGCCCTTCAATCCCGAGAGCAAATCCTAGCCGTCCAAGGTTACCGGACAACACAAGGTAACCTTTGGTCCGAAACCCTAGTTTGGCCACGCCAAACCGCGCAAGGCATGCCATGCCAATGGCATGTCAACCTAGCCGCACCACCATGCTGGCCTTCCACCTCGACTCAATGAAGAGCGTGCGATAATCAACAGTCGCCCCTTCAATCTCGAGGCAAATCCCTAGCCAACCCAGGTTACCAGACAACGCATGGTAACTCCTTTGGCCGAAACCCTAGTTTGGCCAGCCACGCATGCCAACCTAAAAGCGCCATATGTTGGCCTTCCCCTATCACGCCTATTAAAGCAGAGGCGTGCAATAATCAACGGTCGCCTGAGATCAGCCCCTGGCCGGCCAGGTTGCAGGACAACGCATGGTAACCTTTGGCAAGCTCTGGTTTGGGCCACGCCACGCGACGATGGCATGTGCCAACTAGCCGTGCCACCATGCGCCTTCATGCGGCTACTAAAACGAAGCGTGCGACAATCAACGGTCGCCCTTGATCTCGGGAAGCAAATCCTAGCCGTCCCAGGTTACCCGGTCAACCGCAAGGTAGCACTTTGGCAAACCCTAGTTTGGCCACGCCAAGCGCGCCAAAGGCATGCGATGCCAATGGCATGCCAACCTGCTGTGCACCACCATGCGCCCCCTATGCGCTCTTGAAACGAAGGCGTGCGACAATCAACGGTGCCCTTCAATCTCGGGGAAAATCCCTAGCCGTCCAGGTTACAGACAAGGTAACCTTTAGCCAGCTCTAGTTTGGCCACGCCGCCAGGCATGCCATGCCAATGGCATGCCAATGGCATGCCAACCCTAGACAGCGTCACCATCTGGCCTTCCCTGTGCGGCTACTAAAACGAAGGGCGTGCGACAATCAACGGTCGCCCTTGATCCCGAGGAGAAAATCCTAGCCGTCGAGGTTACTGAGACAAACCTGAGTAACCTTTGGCAGAAACCCTAGTTTGGCCACGCCAAACATGCGCGAGCATGCAATGCCAATGGCATGCCAACCTAGCCGCACCACCATCTTTGGCCTTCCCCCATGCGGATACTAAAACGAAGGCGTGCGACAATCAGCGGTCGCCACCCAATCTGGGGATCAAATCCTAGCCGTCAAGGTTGCAGACAACGCATGTAACCTTTGATCCAAAACCTAGTTTGGCCCAGCATGCCAGGCATGCCCGACTGCGACGCGCCGCCATCTTCGGCCTTCCCTACACGGTTATCAAACGGAAGCGTGCTGGCGATCAGCGGCTACCTTTCCTCTTAAGATGCAAAATACGGGCCCGTCGAAGCTCTCCCGAGCTAGCAAGTCTCCCAGCTCCACATGACGAGGCAACAACCATGCTACATGTTTTCCACGAAAGCATTCGAGACATCAATACATATCACAAAGCGGGATTTACTTTGGGTATTGGTTTGGCGGTTTACGGCGTGCGCGTACACTTCGCCGTCATAAGGAAATGTAATAAGGGTGAGGCGGTTAGTAAATACAAAGGAGTAATGGTGAAACACTCTTTTTTATGGAACATCATTTCCATGCGTTAACGTTTACCACCTCCTCCCATTTACTCGCCCATTTTCCATTCTTCAATGAGACCATAGTATGTTTCACTTCGACTTGTATAAATAGGTCTTACCTATTTCCTTTGAACAACAAGTTCGAGTCTGGTATACAACACTCGGAAAACATTTGCTAGCTCTCGTTTGTGAGCTTCCACTTTTCGATACAAGTCATAAACAACTACTCTTCGAATAAACTATCTGGTCTCAACACTTTCTTGGCTTCCCACCCCCAAAACCAACCCATTCTCATCCTTTTTGTGGCGAAACAAATCTGGAACTACCATTTCTTGGTTTAGGCCAAGACATGCAGTTGATCTCGAGTCTAAAAAGTATTCCCTTACAGGTACATTGTTTAGGGTTTAAATTCGTTTCTCACCCACACCCGAAATTACAAATCGGGAAACCATTTTCACCCTCAACAATTGGCGACCGCGGTGGGAGGTTGATCTTTCGGTCATGATGTCAATTTTCAATCCTTGATCTCGTACCTCGACACGGACGTCAAGATAGTAGAATCAAATAATCCGCTCGAAACGGCGAATCGGTTTCCAGGCGCTCGAATTACCGGTCGTTACGGCAAGGGCAATGAGGGACTTCGAGGGTTTAAGCGAATGATCCATGAGGATCGGCAACACGACAAGGAATGAATGGGTACTTTCCCACAATCATGGCGGCGTTTCCCCTGAAACTCGGTCTAACGCCCGAGATTCCTTTTTCAACGGGAAGAGATGAAAACCGAGTAAGTCTTACCTAAACAAAATACATGGTTTGCTTTATTTCAAGTTTTCACGAGATGATAAACCGATAAGTCATGTTATGTTTGATCCATGTCATCTACCAACACGCGCGGTTCCATGGTTTGCCTAGACGTTTGCGCCACTTGCAATCATAACCAAAACAATGCATTCCAAAGAATAATCAAAACCATCAAGGTAGCATTTGAAAGAGCCTTGTTTGTTTCAGCAACATATTTTCAACCTCGAGAGAAACCTTTGGGCGAACCAAAGGCATTGAAAATCAAAATCCATGCACATGTCACGATGGAACCTCCCGCTTGTGACCACATCCCCCGGCCGGTATGACCCGATCACGTTGCACATGTCGTCAATCGAAGACGAGAATTTCCTTCACTGGCTTAACCAACAGCATGCCAAGCTATTAATTTGTTTGGTCGTGGAAATATGATCGTAGTTTTCCCCGGATCTTGGTGTATAGTCGCAGCATGTTTGGTGGCCGCTAAACCTTCCAATCAACATGTGATCCAGGTGTGAGGAACCAAATACGGAGGATTAAAAGGGGCGCATCTTATTCATCGACAATAGGCAAGGGATTCCTAACAATCGTACCTGCTGACCCCTTTGGAGTACTTTCGCTTTGTCGAGAAAGCGGCGGCGTTTTCTGTCTTGATCAACATCGTTTCAAGATCGCGGTGCGGTTACCCACAGTGGAGACAAGTTATATCTTAGCAGTCTCTATCTCACGAGCCATCTTGAGAAAGGGCTTCCTCACAGCTATCTAGCGGATTAGAGCGTTTTCCAAAAAAAAAAAAAAAAAAAGGGGGGAACATGCGGAAAAACTCATTGATTCACTGGGCAGGCTAGAGAAAGATTGCCTTTATTTTGTCGGAGAAGAACTACCCTCGCCATCACTAGAATACAAACGCCATCCTTAGGGTTCCCATCACCCATGGATAGGCTCAACGCCCGAGTATCCTCTGTCTCGGGAAGCAATGTTTTACGTCTGCTTGCAAGTTTGGTAAGGTGTGTTCACCTTTGTTGAGACCACTGGACAAAATATGAACGGATACTCGAAAGAAACGAGAATATACACGGCCCAAGCGAAGTCAAGGGAAAATCATACATGTGCATGTTGGGCCAACTAAAAATCGGTAAAATTTATGGAATCATTTGGGAAACCACCTGCGCGATTTTTAGACCTTTGCTCCCCTTCGCTTAGAGGAATTGTCGGTGCCCAGTCCAGTGGATTTTCTTTGGTTGAGGAAGTATCCCTCAACAACGGATGCTTTGCTAAAATCGCAGCATAAGGCTACCACGGATGTTCTCATTCGACTTTCACTAAATTCTGGATGACGAGGAATTCACTCTGCCGAGCGTGTTATACTTGGAGGTACTCGAAGGATTTCGTTCAAAGCAGAAATGGAGGCTTTTGCGACGGGAACACTAGCATCAAAGAGCGGTCGGTAATGGGTTCTGCGGATCTACCGGGCGGCGACAAGAGGACCCCCTTGGTCGGGAAGCCATATCTTTGAGCGCTTGATCAATATTGTAAGGAATTTGCTATTTGACACACCTCGAAAGAAAGATGGTATGTAACCTGCGTGCAACCGCATGAATACAACCTCATGAGGCAAGAGTTCCTTAAATCGAGAAAGCAAAGACATGTTTGGAGCGGAAGAAAAGTATTGACTGGACTATGGATGTACACCAGGGGCCATGGGCCAAAATGCGGCGCGCAAATTATCGGGAAATCAGCCGGGTTTGAGCCGGCTCTTGGCGCCTATTCGACAGCGAAGTATTCTCGAACCACCCCCAAGGCGGGAAGTGAAACCAATGGTTTAGGAACGTATTTTCAAGATGTTCCCATAGCCATGCCGGAGAAAAGCAACGTGAACATACGAGTCCACTTTCATGTAACCATTTGAAGTAGCATATCCGACCGGATGATCCAAGTGCGTGTACGACTTAGAAAACAAGCCGCCAATAGGGGCGACTCCTGTCGCCAATCTTATAGAAAATTTGAGGAGTTAGGCCTTATCTCCTTCTTACCGGATCGCCATCGAAAATATCCCCGGATAACCCGCAGGCCAAGAATGTCGCGATGCGTTCGAGTCTACTATTCTTTTTGATCCATGCCGGCTCATCGGAAACCATTGAGACACCCACAGGTGAGAAACACTTCGTCTCGTTTTCTTTTTAACAAACCCTTTCGACTTCGCAACCGGGGTGGTCGATTTTTTCTTCATCATCGACGGCAATGTTGAGGTTTCTGTTATGGGAAGATTCAACGAATGGCTACACTTTCTAAGGATATAGTCATTTCTCCCCACGCATATAGGCGTGTGGGTATGCTGGACCCACTGGAGATGAAAGCAACCAAACTAGGGATGTCTTTCCTAATTTGAAGTGATGCGAAGCGCGCGACAACATCAATGATTTGCGCTTTGGTTAAACTAGCTCTTACGCAATCTTGACTTATCATAAATCACATCCATTTATCAAAGGAACGCATGAGAATCACGAAGATCTTGAAATCAATAAGAGGCGGAATACTCTTTCCTCTGAAGACAAAATCGTATTACGTTCTGAGGCGGGCAAGCCAGATCCCTCCCTCGCATGGGACCCGGTCGGGAAGAATCGGCACATGCTTAAGATGACTTCTCTTTGCGAAACTATCGTGAAGAACTCATCAGCGGCGTTTGGCTTGGGCTGCCGGCATCCTTCGGTGCAAACGAAATTCGCGACATCTGAAAATTCCCTTCTGTTGCTTTCACCTCAGAGATAACTACTGATAGATTTCTGAAGAGAGATTATTACGGAAAGTGCACCGGAAATTATTTTATCGAGGCCTTGAAAGGCCATCTGGACACAAGCCAATTGGTTTCAAAGTCATTTTTTTGCGCATATGCGAAGAAATGAGGCGACAGCCTCTGCATCACCACTTCTGCCCGACGAAATTGGCGCCTGGCGAATAGAAACGCTTCCTAGCGAAACCATGCACCACGACCACACCCCGGAAATGGAGGAAACCCTAAAAAGCTAGATTTTTAGTGGGAAGGGAATGTGAATGCTCGTGCACCCTGCTTCGCCGGTGTTGGGCGGCCAACATCACTCTGACTCCGCGCCTAGAATTTTACTACAAATCGTGCAAAGCATACCTATGGTTGAGATTCATACCAACTCGAGAAAAGCGATATTTCTACAAGTTCATGAAAGGTACACCTGACTGAGTTTGCATTAAAAAAAAAAAAAAAAAAGGAAGAAACGAGTGGGAGGAAGTATGGGAAGACATGCCGGGATTCGCTGCAGCTTTAGCTGCTATTTACAGAAATAAATAAATAGGTATGAAACAAAAGGAGTAGGCACTCTCTTTTTATGTGCGTGATTTGGGAATCCGAACAGAAAAGGATTTTCCTATTTTGATCAAGAAAAAGAAGCGCGGTCACCAACAAAATCACCACACGGGCGCCGCCATTGCCTTGGCCCCCCCGCGCCAAGCCTTCCGCCATGCCTTGCCTCTCCAATAGCGTCGTGCCTTGGCCCCACATGGCGGAGTCCACCATGCTTTGCTCCAGACCGCGCCATTGCCACGGCCCCACATGCCAAGCTTGTCGCGCATGCGATAGGTGTAGAATACACCGTATTTACTATATAGAGTTTATGCTTTCTTTGCTATTTTTCGTGTGAATTATGTATCTTATGTTTGCTTTTGAGTTAATAGGTGCAATGGAGTCGCACGGAGGAAAAGAAGAAGAAATTATCCAAATTGAGCTAAAGGGCGAAATTGTCATCTCACAGGCGAGCTATATGTGGAGCAGGTCGAAACGCCGCAAGGGAGCGGAAGAGAATTAGGCTGTCGGTTACCTGGAACCGACAGGCCAAAGCAATTGGAGGTGGCCTTTATCAGAAGCATGGGTGCTTATAGTTATTTGAGTACCCCTTATCCACTTCGCCTGGGTGGCTATATCCAGCCTCATTTCCTACACGACCTAGAAATCAGAGAAGAGAGTTTTCTCTCTCGATTTTATTTTTTTTCACCTGAACTAAATTCGAGAGAAATCTGAGATTGAGAAGCAAATAATCAGCTGCTGCTGCTTCCGATCGTTCAAAGTGGAGAGATCGAGAGGGTGATGTGCTAACTTGTGAGCTGATGATTCCATGGCAGAGATCGAGATGCAGAGAAGATGGGGGTTTGGTAGATGAAACTGATGATTAATGAAGCAGAGAGGAAGAGGATGATGAGATCGAGATGGAGAGTGCTTTTCTGTTAACGGATTCGAGAAGATGGGTTCGATTTGTGGTCGATGAATCCATGATTGAGGGTTCAGAGATGGAGCTTGAATGGTAATGTGTTGGAGCAACATCTCAGTGCTGGATCAATTAGGGAAGAATAAATTGAGATGATGCTGTTGGTGTTACAGGAAACTGATGATTCGAATCTGTGAAATAAGGGTTTCAGGGTGAAATGGTGTAGAGCCTGAGGTGTAGCAGCAATTGAGAGAGATGGCTAGCACTGAGAGAGAGCAAGGACCCTGAGAATGAGTGTTGTTATGAGTTGCAACGTTGGTGTTGGTGGTGGTAAGAAGCTGCTGAGATTAAGCTAGGGAAGGAGCATGAGGCTGTGTGTCGACTGAAATTACAGGCAACAGAAATGGAGAACGGAGTGCAAGCTGGTTACAGTGTTGCAGGTGGGCTGTTTCTTGCGCTGGAGGAGAATAAGTAGGCACTGGTGGTTGCAGCTGGTGCATTGGATGCTGTTGTTGCTATTGAGATGATGTTGCAGGTGCAGCTGAGTTGCAGGGGTTTATGGAGTAGCTGGAGTTGATAGTTGTGCTGAGCAGAATGGGAATGAAAGTAGCAGTGGCTGCCGAGAACTGAGCTGTAGCTCAGGTTAGTAACTGGCCTGGGATTGATGCACTGGGAATGGCTTGACAGAGCAGTATGTGTTGAACTGAACTTGCTGGCACTAGAATGGAGTTTTCCCTAGAGCTGGTGATGGAAATTGTTGGTGGTTATGACTGCAGCTGTGGAGCAAGAATTTGCTGGTGCATAAGCCACAATAAATGGAAGTGCTGGGTGGTCTTGGTTATGAGTTGGAACTGAAGCTCAAACTAAGTGATTTTTGGGCTCAGATATAGCAGGTGACTTGATGCAGTTAATGGAGAAATTGTTGTGTGTCAGGGAAATGGGGTCTGTGAATGGAATCAAGGCTGTTGCTGCCATTATTGGCAGTGGTGTTGAATGGCTTGGAATGAGCTTCAGGGAAGGGTGTTTCCATGAGCTGGAACTGGGGCTGTTGGCAGATGGTAGAATTGGTGGTTCATTGGCAGTGCAATAGCAGGTGCACTGTGAAAGGTTTGAGCAGCTGACAAGGTAGTGATGCTGTTTGCCAGGGTTGCAGGAAATGGTAGGAATTATTGGCTGAACCTGGAGTTAATTTGTGAACTGGGTTCAAACTTGTGGCAGTAGCAGTCCTGACCCGTTGACCGATCCGACTCGTTGACCGGTGACCGGGCGGACTTTGCCGGTCACCGGAGCCGATTTCCGGCGACTTTCCGGCCGATTTCCGGCCACAATCCCAGACTTCCGGCGACCACTTTCGGGGCGTATTTTCTACACGGGTTTCTCGTCCTTGTGGGCTTGGTGGACTCTCACCTAATGGACTTTGAAGACTAAACCTAATTTTGGAAGGAGAAAAAGGCTATAAAAGGGAGGTTTTCTACAACACATGAGATATCTTTTTGCTTGGAATTCTTTTGGAGAGCCACTTTTGTTTACGCTTCTAGGGTTTGGTTTTGTTCTTCTTCTTCCTTGTTTATTATTGAATATTGATGATGATGAACTCCATAGCTATGAGTAGCTAAACATCTTATTGGTTATGGGATAAAAGTTGATTTCTCAACATGCTTTTGATTCAATGAATTAGTTTTGTCTCAGTAATTATTGTTTGTGATTCACAATTAATAGTGTTATAAGATTTGAAAACTTGTTAGGTTGAGTCGGAATCAATCCGATTTGTGTTCATCTCTAGAGCTATATTAGGGTTTTCAATACGAAAAAGTTGTTTATCCCTGATTCTAAGTAGCATAATTGTGGTTAGTGCTTGTAGTGATACATCCTATTAGTCACAAGTGAATCATAACTTTTGTTAAAACGTCTAGTGCTTTTACACATTCGTTTGCATTGATGAGTCTTATTCCATAAATCTTAATGCTCTTAGGGAGTTAAACTTAATTGTGCTTTTACACTTTAGGTTGCTTTCGACGAAGAATTCACATATGCATCTTTTAATGTGGTTGTGATGAAAACGAGGGGAATTAACGGGTTATACTTGCGATCAAGATATCCTAGGACTTTTAATAAATACGAGATTAAAATACCAATTCTAATCATTGATGAAAATACATGTTTGTGAATGATACTATCCCTTGACCAATATCTTCTCCTTATTGATTTCTCAAATTATTTACTTTGCTTTCAACTACTTTTATTTCTTAAACAACAAACATACCTTGGGTTACTTTAGAAACTGAAATTTACATAACAACAAACGCCTCTCTGTGGATACGAACTCTTCCTTACCTTGTGCTTCATTTAAATTTAGTGCGTAAGAAAGTGAAATTATTTTTGACGGATTGACACACGATCAAATTTTGGCGCCCCATTTCTTGGGGACGCATACGGCTTGTTATTAAGTTTTAGTTTCTTTTTACAATTTACTGCTTTTATCTTTGCTTTTCGGTTCTTGTCTTGTTTCTCACTTGTTTTGGAGAATTGTTTGCAGTGCATAATCTCTGGCTACTAAGGATTGGAATTATCCAAGGTGCGGGATAGCTACTAGACGCGGCACAATACTCCAACCAAGTAAAGGCACAACGGACGAGCACGAGGAGGAAGTAGGAGAAGAGATTTTCCAACAACGAGAAGAAGAAACAATGGGTGATGCAAATCGTTCACTCAAGGACTTAGCTTCTCATAGGCTTGATACACAACGGGGGTGTATTCAAACGAACTCTACTTTTGAGATAAAGCGGGGTTGCTTAGAGAATTACAAAATTCCATGGCATGGTGAATGAAGATCCTAACAAACATCTTTTGGACTTCCACACCATTGTCACGGCTATGCTTCCGGCAAATGTTGAGGCGGATGGTGCAATGTTGAAGGTTTTCCGTTTCTCTTTAATGGATAGTGCTAAGGATTGGTTGTACTATTTACCTCCGGAAGTGTCACAACATGGAATGGGTTGAAGAAACTCTTTTTGGAGAGATATTTTCCTGCATCCAAGGCTACTCAAATTCGCAAAGAAATTTGTGGGATGAAGCAAAACGTGGGAGAATCCTTATATGAATGTTGGGAACGGTACAAGAGATTGGTTGCAAGCTGCCCTCACCACCAATTTAGTGACGCTATGATCATCCAATACTTCTATGAAGGACTCCAATCAAGTGATAGGAATCTTATTGACTGCTGCGGGTGGTGGTGCACTAGTTAGCAAGACGGTGGCACAAGCTAGGGAGTTGATTGAAAACATGGCGGCGAACTCACAACAATTTAGAGTCGTGGTTCGGATGTGATTCTAAGAAGGGTGAATGAAGTGAGCGAGGTGGAGGAACTTCGTCAACAAATGGGTAACATGACAGCAATGTTGCAACAAGTTGCATCCGCGGTTATACCAACTTCTCCTCAATCTTATGAAGGCGAGAGCAAGCTAATGCGATCTTTCCAAATCAACCAAGACGGTATGATCCCTACTCAAACACTTACAATCCGGGATGGAGAGATCACCCCAATTTTAGCTATGCCAACAAACAAGGTGCATTCAACAACCTACCTTCAACTCTTCAAGTGGATTTCAACCTCAACAACAACAATTCCAGTAGAGGCAACAATTTCGACAACCTCAAGCACAACAATCAATGCAAAATCAAGGTGCTGATATTGATGCAAAGCTTCAAACTTTTATGCAAGGTATTTCCACCATGTTCAAGGAAAGTCAACAAGAGACTAAGAGTGCTATTAAGGAGTTGCAAACACAAATGGGCTCCATGGCGGTTGATATCAACAATTTGAAGGCACAAAATAGTGGAAGACTTCCTTCTCAACCTATTAACCCAAAGAGGGTGTCAATGCTATTACGTTGAGGAGTGGTACACAACTTGTGCAACCCGAAGTTCTTGATTCGGGCAAGGTGGAGACACCAAAGGAACTGTTTTGGAGGAGAAAGTTGAGGATTCTCCCAAACTTAAGGTACCTATTTCTAACTCTAAAACTCCGGTTTCTACTTATGTTCCTCCTCTACCTTTTCCTCATGATTTGCAAGTTCTAAGAAGGCGGAACTAGAAAAGGAGATTTTAGATGTTCTTAAAAAGATCCATGTGAACATACCACTCATTGATGCTATCAAGCAAGTTCCAAAGTATGCAAAGGTGTTAAGGACTTGTGTACCAACAAACAAAGGCTCAAAGGTAATGAAGTGCTTAGTGTGGGGAGAATGCCTCGGCAATCTTACAACACAAACTCCCACTTAAGTGCAAGGATCCGGGTAGTTTTGACATTCCCGTCACAATTGGTAACAAAACTTTTCACAAAGCTATGTTGGACTTAGGTGCTTCCGTTAATGTTATGCCTGCGTCAATGTATAATTCACTTGATCTTGGTCCTCTTAAAAAGGCGGAAATTGTATTGCAATTAGCCGATCGCTCTAATGTCTACCCAATGGGTATTGTTGAGGATGTTCTTGTGCAGGTTAATCAACTTGTATTTCCTGCGGACTTTTGTGTGTTAGAGATGGATGAAGGTGCACCGGACTCGTCTCTTCCATTGCTTCTTGGGCGTCCTTTCATGAAAACGGCGAAAACCATAATTGATGTGGATAAAGGAACGCTAACTATGGAGTTTGATGGAGAAACAATACGTTTCAACATTTTCGAGACGATGAGATATCCTAGCGATGTCCACTCTTGTTTCTCCATTGATGTGATGGATACATTGGCACAACAAATGTTTGAATTAAACGGTGATGATGCTTTGGAAACCGTGTTAACTACATCCATGGATAATGGTGTAGAGTGTGGTAATGAAGTCAAGGAAGCTCTTGGTGATCTTAATTCACTCCAAGGATGCCCGAAAACTCATAATATCTCTTTTATTTCTTTACCATGCAGTGATGAAAAGCTTGTACCTTCAATTGTTAAATCTCCAAAGTTAGAATTGAAACCTCTTCCCGACCACCTTAAGTACTTGTACTTGGGTGATAATGAAGAGTTACACAGTGATTGTTTCTAATAAGCTTAATGATTTACGGGAGCAAAAACTTCTAAGGGTGCTAAGGAAGTACAAGACGGCCATAGGATGGACAATTGCCGATATCAAGGGTATAAGCCTGCCGTTTGTATGCACAAAATTCGTTTGGAGGATGATGCAAAGCCTACTAGGGAAGCGCAACGTCGTTTGAATCCTCCCATGATGGAAGTTGTGAAAAAGGAGATACTCAAGCTTTTGGAAGTGGGTGTTATCTACCCCATATCCAGATAGCAAGTGGGTAAGCCGGTACAAGTGGTACCAAAGAAATCGGGAGTAACGGTGGTGGAGAATGATAAGAATGAACTTGTCCCAACTCGTGTGCAAACCGGTTGGAGGGTTTGTATTGATTATAGAAAATTGAATGCCACCACTAGAAAAGATCACTTTCCTTTACCTTTTATTGATCAAATGCTTGAGCGTTTAGCGGGACACTCATACTATTGCTTTCTTGATGGCTATTCGGTTATAATCAGTTGTGATAGCAGGAGGACCAAGAGAAAACCACTTTCACTTGTCCTTTTGGTACTTTTGCTTATAGAAGGATGCCTTTTGGCCTATGCAATGCTCCGGCTACTTTTCAAAGGTGTATGGTGAGTATCTTTTGGAATATGTTGAAAACATAATCGAAGTGTTCATGGATGACTTTAGTGTCTTTGGTGATTCTTTTGACCTTTGCTTGAACAATTTGTCTCTAATCCTTGAACGATGTGTTGAAACAAATCTTGTGCTAAATTGGGAGAAGTGCCATTTCATGGTAACTCATGGCATAGTTTTAGGCCATATAATATCTTCTAAAGGCTTGGAAGTCGATAAATCTAAGATAGACCTTATTCGTGCTCTAACCCCTCCCACTACGGTGAGGAGATTCGCTCTTTTCTTGGTCATGCAGGTTTCTATCGTAGGTTCATCAAGGATTTTTCCAAGATAGCGTCGCCACTTTGTAACTTATTGCAAAAAGATGTGGTTTTTAACTTTGATGAGAAATGTATGGCGGCATTCAATCGGTTGAAAGAACTTTTGATTTCAGCCCCTATCATTAAACCACCGGATTGGAGTAAGCCGTTTGAACTCATGTGTGATGCTAGTGATTATGCGGTTGGTGCGGTGCTTGGGCAACGTGTGGGGAGGCTTCCTCATGCTATCTATTATGCTTCTAGAACGTTAAATGAGGCTCAACAAAACTACACAACCACTGAAAAGGAGTTATTAGCCATTGTTTTTGCTTTAGAAAAGTTTCGCTCTTATCTAATTGGTACAAAAGTTGTTGTTTTTTCGATCATGCGGCGCTTAAGTACTTGCTTACAAAGAAAGAGGCGAAACCGAGGCTCATACGGTGGATTTTACTCTTGCAAGAGTTTGATATTGAAATCAAAGACAAGAAAGGGATTGAGAACACCGTTGCGGATCATTTGAGCCGACTTCTTGCTGTGGACAAGGAGACTATCCCGTTGCGTGAAAGTTTCCGGATGAGCAACTTTTCTCAATTGCCTTTGGAGAACCATGGTATGCCGATATTGTCAATTACTTAGTTTCTAAACAAATCCCAAAGAACTTGTCTCGTCTTTGAGAGGGACAAACTTAAGAGGTTAGGGAACCAATACATATGGGATGATCCATACTTATGGAAACATGGTAGTGACCAAGTGATACGAAGGTGCGTGCCCGAATCGAATTTAACTCTATCTTGTCTTTTTGTCACTCTTATGCTTGCGGAGGACATTTTGGGAGTAAGAGAACCGCGCACAAGGTACTTGAAAGTGGTTTTTTTTGGCCAACTTTGTTTAAGGATGCACATATATTTTGTACAACTTGTGATAGGTGTCAAAGAACCGGCAATCTAGGTGTCCGAAATCAAATGCCACAAACTTTTATTCAATTTATTGAAGTTTTTGATGTATGGGGTATTGATTTTATGGGGCCTTTTGTCAACTCCCATGGGAATTTTTATATCTTACTTGCGGTTGATTATGTCTCGAAATGGGTGGAAGCTAAAGCCACCCCAACTAATGATTCTAAAGTTGTTTGATTTCGTGCAAGCTAATATTTTTGCAAGGTTTGGAATTCCAAGGGCGATAATTAGCGATGGGGTTCTCACTTCAAAAACGAGTTCTTGCAAAGCTTGTTAAGGAAGTACAATGTGTCGCATAAGATTGCAACACCTTATCATCCCCAAACCAATGGACAAGCCGAGGTGTCTAACAGGGAGGTGAAATCAATTCTAGAAAAGACGGTGAATCCAACAAGGAAGGATTGGAGCATGCGACTCAATGATGCTTTGTGGGCGTATAGGACCGCATATAAAACACCTATTGGAATGTCTCCTTTTAGGCTTGTGTATGGTAAACCTTGTCACTTACCCGTGGAAATTGAGCATAAGGCGTTTTGGGCTATTAAACAATGCAACATGGAGATGGATGGGGCTGGAAAGCAAAGGAAGTTACAACTCCAAGAGCTAGAGGAGCTTCGCAATGATGCATTTGAAAGTTCACGGATTTACAAAGAAAAAGACGAAAGCATTCCATGATAACATGATTTCTAGGAAACAATTTTGCATTGGGCGAAAAGTGCTTTTGTTTAATTCTCGCTTGCATTTATTTAGGGTAAACTAAGGTCACGATGGATCGGACCTTTTATTGTTACTAATGTGTTTTCTCATGGTGCAGTGGAAATTCGTAGCATAGCTACAGGGAAGGAACTTAAAGTGAATGGGCACCGGTTGAAACCATATTATGAGAACTTCACTTCCGAAGTGGTGGAAGGAGTTAACTTTGTGGATGTGCTCCCTCTGGAGGAGTCATAGAAAGCAAGGAGATAGTCGGGTGTGACGACTTTAAACCAAGCGCTAATTGGGAGGCAACCCAAAGGATGAGTATTTCTTGTCTTGTATTTATTTCTTTTCTTGTTTTTAGTTTTTCTTGTTTTGTTTTTACTTTGTTTTTGCTGATTTCTTATTAGGATTTCCCACCTTGACTTACTTTGGACGATTCAATTTACATTGAGGACAATGTAAAGTTTAAGTGTGGGGGAGTGGTTTATGTTGTAAGTTTTTGCAATTTTTCAACTTTTTTTGTGAACTAGTGAATAAGAAAACTCCAACTTGTAGTTCTTTAGAATCACATAGTATACATGTCGCTAAGATTACATCGAGAATCTCACAATAGTGGTGAACTTAGAGATGACGAGAGAACATGATCGGGTTTCTTAATTGTATGAGAGTTAAAGTTGGATTTAACCATGCCGGTGGCAAATAAGGTGCGAGGCTGAATTCGGTATTAGAATAGTGATCCCCTATAGTGGAGACTACCCATGTTACATAATGTGAGGCACCAACCTTCAATTCTTTGTACTGTCTAAATTTGTGCTTTTTGAGTGTGTGTCACACCGTAAATTCCGGCGAGAATGGTGAGCTGTCCAATTTCCCACCATAGAAGCACTATTTTGATCTCTTGAGTGCTATTTTTATCAACCATGTTGGTGACATCGAATTGCTAACTTACATTCCACTTGTGATCTTGTTCGCGATTAGCACCATCCACCTTATCTCTCTACACCAACGAGTCCATAGAAACACCATCATCATCAACAAGAGGAGCATCACAAATTCGAAGGAAAGTTGAATACGTTCGAGGTTTACAAACAATGGTATAAAATGGGCGATTTGATTTGAGTAAAGCAACAAAACAGGGAGCATAATTTTTATAAGTTGGAGACTAATATACAAGAGCGGAAATTATTAAGGATGAGAGTTCGAAAGTTATGATATCAAGACATATAAGTTGTGAAGATTCAAGCGGTAAAGTACTTACACCATGGCATTGTACTTACATTTTTATTTATTTATTTATTTTATTTGTATTTTACTTTCTCTTGTCTCAAAAAAAAAAAAAAAAAAAAGAAAAAAAAAAAAAAAAAAAAAAAAAAAAAAAAAAAAAAAAAAAATGTTTTTTTATTTTGTTTTATTTTTATTTGTTAATAAAAAAAAAAAAAAAAAAAAAAAAAAAAAAAAAAAAAAAAAAAAAAAAAAAAAAAAAAAAAAAAAAAAAAAAAAACGAAAATGAAAAAAAAAAAAAAAAAAAAAAAAAAAAAAAAAGAAAAAATTTGGGTTTGTATAGTTTGTTTTTATTTTTGTATTCTTTCAATAAAGCCTATGGAAAGAAGGAATATCTATAATGAAGTTTCAAGCGACAAGAAATTAGAGGAAATAATCATATTGTCAAGATTCTACGAAGTTCGAGAGTTATCATCAAGAGTTGAAGACCGAAGACGAAGATGAAGACACCGATAGAGGCCGAAGACGTTTCTATGGATCTTTGTGAGAGTGGTGCTAGGCTGCACGTTGAACGGATAACGAGGTAAGTAAGCATATTCCCACCTTCGTTAAATGGTTGATTTCCTTTCGAAGAGATCGTCGAGAAAAATGGGTTTTCAAAAATATATAAAAGATGTGGGTTTTCAAAACTTTCGGAGGGTTAAGCCTTCCTACCATTCAACGTGTCTCGGGATTCTCTCTTCATTCCAACTGGACACATGTGTGACCCATAAAGAAATTTATTTATTATTGAGAGCAATATCATAAAACCCTTTCTTGTGAGGCGAGTCGAGACTTTTGATCACTCCGAACCCGAATTTTAGTCGAGAAGGGATGGTTACTTCTCTCTCAACTTTTAAGAATGAGATTGTGTTCATTTATGTGTCTAACTTCTTATGACTAGTGTGCGAGAATCTCTATGTCTTCTTAGCGCGTTGGATACTATCATTACGGAGAACTAGTAAGTTGGAAAAATAGGTTTTGTGGGTATATCTCTAGTAAACCCTCACGAGACTATAACTCGTCCACTAGGGACACCTAGGGGTTTAAAGGCTTGTTATTTATGCTAAAAGTGACCGTAGCCTCGACGACACGGAGTTGTTGTATTTTATTGTTTTGTTTGATTTGCTCGAGGACTAGCAAAGTCTAAGTGTGGGGGAATCGATAGGTGTAGAATACACCGTATTTACTATATAGAGTTTATGCTTTCTTTGCTATTTTTCGTGTGAATTATGTATCTTATGTTTGCTTTTGAGTTAATAGGTGCAATGGAGTCGCACGGAGGAAAAGAAGAAGAAATTATCCAAATTGAGCTAAAGGGCGAAATTGTCATCTCACAGGCGAGCTATATGTGGAGCAGGTCGAAACGCGGCAAGGGAGCGGAAGAGAATTAGGTGTCGGTTACACAGGCAACCGACAGGCCAAAGCAATTGGAGGTGGCCTTTATCGAAGCATGGGTGCTTATAGTTATTTGAGTACCCCTTATCCACTTCGCCTGGGTGGCTATATCCGACCCTCATTTCCTACACGACCTAGAAATCAGAGAAGAGAGTTTTCTCTCTCGATTTTATTTTTTCACCTGAACTAATTGAGAAGCAAATAATCACATTTGCTGCTGCTTCCGATCGTTCAAAGTGGAGAGATCGAGAGGGTGATGTGCTAACTTGTGAGCTGATGATTCCATGGCGAGAGATCGAGATGCGAGAGAAGATGGGGTTTGGTAGATGAAACTGATGATTAATGAAGCAGAGGAAAGAGGATGATGAGATCGAGATGGAGAGTGCTTTTCTGTTAACGGATTCGAGAAGATGGGTTCGATTTGTGGTCGATGAATCCATGATTGAGGGTTCAGAGATGGTGCTTGAATGGTAATGTGTTGGAGCAACATCTCGGTCTTGGATCAATTAGGGAAGAATAAATTGAGATGATGCTTTGTTGGTGTTACAGAAACTGATGATTCGAATCTGATGGAAATAAGGGTTTCAGGGTGAAATGGTGTAGAGCCCGAGGTGTAGACGGCAATTGAGAGAGATGGCTAGCACCTGATGAGAGAGCAAGGACCACGAGAATGAGTGTTGTTATGAGTTGCAACGTTGGTGTTGGTGGTGGTAAGAAGTCTGCGAGATTAAGCTAGGGAAGGAGCATGAGGTCAGTGTGTCGGCTGAAATTACGTGGCAACGAAATGGAGAAACGGAGTGCAAGGCTGAGCTCTGATGTTGCGGTGGGCTGTTTCTTGCTTATTTGGAGGAGAATAAGTAGGCACCGGTGGTTGTTGAGACTGTGTGCATTGGATGTTTGTTGTTGCTATTGAGATGATGTTGCGAGTGCAGCTGAGTTGCGGGTTTATGGAGTAGCTGGAGTTGATAGTTGTCTTTGCAGAATGGGAATGAAAGTAGCAGTGGCTGAGAACTGAGCTGTAGCTCGGGTTAATGTAACTGGCCTGGGATTGATGCACTGGGAATGGCTTGACAGAGCGATATGTGTTGAACTGAACTTCTGGCACTAGAATGGAGTTTTCCCTAGAGTGGTGATGGAAATTGTTGGTGGTTATGACTGCAGCTGTGGAGCAAGAATTTGCTGGTGCATAAGCCACAATAAATGGAAGTGCTGGGTGGTCTTGGTTATGAGTTGGAACTGAAGCTCAAACTAAGTGATTTTTGGGCTCGAGATATAGCGGGTGACTTGATGCGATTAATGGAGAAATTGTTGTGTGTCGGGAAATGGGGTCTGTGAATGGAATCAAGGCTGTTCTTGCCATTATTGCGGTGGTGTTGAATGGCTTGGAATGAGCTTCGGGGAAGGGTGTTTCCATGAGTCGGAACTGGAGGCTGTTGGCAGATGGTAGAATTGGTGGTTCATTGGCGGTGCAATAGCAGGTGCACCTGTGAAAGGTTTGAGCAGTGACAAGGTAGTGATGCTGTTTGCCGGGGTTGCGGGAAATGGTAGGAATTATTGGCTGAACCTGGAGTTAATTTGTGAACTGGGTTCAAACTTGTAGCGATAGCAGAGAAAGAGATGGAGTTGTGGCCAGTTTGGCAATGAGGTTGAGGTTGAGCGGAAATGCATTGGAGGTCTGTAAATGTGCCGGGTGATAAGAATCTTGTTATGGAGGAGCTTTTGCGATGGCAGTTCAAAGCGACTACGGTGCACAATGATTGTGCACCAGAACTAGCTGTGTGCAAGCGGCTCAAGGCCATGATTGGCCTGGAAGGCTAACTACTCAGCTGACCATGAACCGATCCAACCCGACCGGACCCGATCAGACCAGCCCGTTGACCGATCCAACCCGGATCCGACCCGTTGACCGATCCGACTCGTTGACCGGTGGCCAAGGTGGACTTTGCCGGTCCACCGGAGCCGATTTCGGCGACTTCCGGCCGATTTCCGGCCACAATCCCAGACTTCGGCGACCACTTTGGGCGTATTTTCTACACGGGTTTCTCGTCCTTGTGGGCTTGGTGGACTCTCACCTAATGGACTTTGAAGACTAAACCTAATTTTGGAAGGAGAGAAAGGCTATAAAAGGAGGTTTTCTACAACACATATCATATCTTTTTGCTTGGAATTCTTTTGGAGAGCCACTTTTGTTTACGCTTCTAGGGTTTGGTTGTGTTCTTCTTCTTCCTTGTTTATTATTGAATATTGATGATGATGAACTCCATAGCTATGAGTAGCTAAACATATTATTGGTTATGGGATAAAAGTTGATTTCTCAACATGCTTTTGATTCAATGAATTAGTTTTGTCTCGGTAATTATTGTTTGTGATTCACAATTAATAGTGTTATAAGATTTGAAAACTTGTTAGGTTGAGTCCTGATCAATCCGATTTGTGTTCATCTCTAGAGCTATATTAGGGTTTTCAATCGAAAAAAGTTGTTTATCCACGATTCTAAGTAGCATAATTGTGGTTAGTGCTTGTAGTGATACATCCTATTAGTCACAAGTGAATCATAACTTTTGTTAAAGCGTCTAGTGCTTTTACACATTCGTTTGCATTGATGAGTCTTATTCCATAAAACTTAATGCTCTTAGGGAGTTAAACTTAATTGTGCTTTTACACTTTAGGTTGCTTTCGGCGAAGAATTCACATATGCATCTTTTAATGTGGTTGTGATGAAAACGAGGAATTAACTAGGTTATACTTGCGATCAAGATATCCTAGGACTTTTAGTAAATACGAGATTAAAATACCAATTCTAATCATTGATGAAAATACATGTTTGTGAATGATACTATCCCTTGACCAATATCTTCTCCTTATTGATTTCTCAAATTATTTACTTTGCTTTCAATTACTTTTATTTCTTAAACAACAAACATACCTTGGGTTACTTTAGAAATCAAATTTACATAACAACAAACGCCTCTCTGTGGATACGAACTCTTCCTTACCTTGTGCTTCATTTAAATTTAGTGCGTAAGAAAGTGAAATTATTTTTGGGATTGACACACGGACATGGAGCAACCAGAAGGCTATATTGAAAAGGGGAAAGAACATATGGTATGTAAACTAAATAGATCGATCTATGGACTTAAGCAAGCATCCCGACAATGGTATCTAAAGTTCAATGATACCATTTCAACTTTCGGGTTCAAGGAAAATACTTTTGATCGGTGTATCTATATGAAAAATCAGTGGGAGTAAGTTCATAATTTTGGTCTTATATGTTGATGACATACTACTTGCCACTAATGATTTTGGTCTTTTGCATGAAACCAATAAATTTCTCTCTAAAAATTTCGAAATGAAAGATATGGGGGAAGCAAAATTTGTCGTCGGTATTGAGATATCTCGAAATCGAAAACAAGGAACGTTAAGTTTATCCCAGAAAAGTTATATTGAGAGAATTCTAGAGAGATTTGGCATGAAGGATTGTTCATCTAGTGTCACACCAATTCAGATGGGTGACAAGTTTAGTTTTTCGCAGTGCCCAAAGAATGATTTTGAACGAAAAGAAATGGAAAAAATTCCATATGCTTATGCAGAGGGGAGTCTTATGTATGCAATGATCTCAGACGAGACCGGATATTAGTTTTGCAAAGGTGGGGATGCTTGGTCGTTACCAAAGTAATCCAGGCATGGCTCACTGGAAGGCAGCAAAGAAAGTGATGCGGTATCTACAAGGATCGAAGGATTTTAGGCTCACTTATAAAAGAGTAAATGACCTTGAAGTGGAGGGATATTCAGACTCTGATTTTGCAGGATGCTCCGATAGTAGGAAATCCACATTTGGATATATATTTATGTTGGCTGGTGGAGCTATATCTTGGAAAAGTGTAAAACAAACTGTATACACTTCATCTACTATGGAGGCCGAGTATGTGGCATGTTATGGATCCACAATTCATGCATTATGGCTGCGCAACTTTATCTCAGGACTTGGACTTGTCGACACTATTGCCAAGCCGCTGAGAATTTATTGTGATAATCGCGCAGCATTGTCTTTCACTAAAAACGATGAATATGCAAACTCTGATGCTGCTAAACATCTAGAGGTGAAGTTTTTCATTGTTAAGGAAGAGGTTAGAAAACAACGAGTTTTTGTGGAACAAATAAGCACAAAGCTTATGATAGCGGATCCATTGACAAAAGGTTTACCCATAAATACCTATACACAACATGTTACGTCCATGGGTACTGGTCCTTTATAATTGAAACTATGGATGATTTTAGATAGTTCCATTAGACTTTTGAGATCTCACTAAGAATGTTGTTTTCTGTGTTCCTATATTTTTTGTTTTTGTGTACACACTTACTGAAATATAATACAGGATTTTCTTGCTAAAGGCATTAATGTTGTTTTGTTTTGTAGGCTCATAGAGAGAGCACTAATGATGTCTTGCTGAAAGCTATTATAGGAATGAACTAATTTTGTAGTACATGGAAGGAAGCTTGTCACACGTCGACTCGTAACCGCCATGACTCACATTAGTGTATTCCCTAATCTTGATATTTATGTAATCTAGAAATTTTACTTGCGCACTAATGATTATAATTCTAGATATTATGTATCCCATAAGTCTAATGTGCCAAGTGGGAGAATGTTGGATTATGTGGCACATTTTTAGGCTGAGTAGGATTGTGTGGCACATGACTAGGCTGATTCATGTGCGACTAAATTTGACTTGGTCCTAATAATGATGTGTACAACATCATGCACTTAAGCATTGCAGGTGTCAGCTATTAAGTTTTGTATTAGTATCGCTTAATGACATGTGGTGAATTAGTTTTGTTGGGAAGCTAGAAATCACTCGTTTATATCGGAGAAAGTTCTCTTATTTTCTCACCTTAGAAGTGAAGCTTGTGAAAAATCCATCCCTTATGAGTAGCAATCAGAAAAGTTTGGGTAAAGAAATATATGGTCCTCTAAATTACAATCAAAGTAGCATTTTAGTTCAATTTGAACAATCATACAAACTGAAGTTAGCAAGCATATTGGAGCAATAGGGAGAAAAGGGAATATTGCCAGAAAATGTGTCAAGGTATGTACAGTTTCATCTCTTTAATTAGTTTGTGGTAAACATAATAAATTCTAGATCCTATAATCTGCTCATGGATTGTTTTGTTAACATGACTAGATTTGCTAACACCCAGAGCCTCCAGATCTTCCCCAAATGGCTCCGAAATTGTTTGAGAACTTATTTGGACTGAAAAATTAGAGAGCTTCCTCTGTGGTTTAGTCTTGTCCTTCCTTCTAGTCGCAATCTAAGAACGGTGGAGAGCTCAATTGTTCGAGAGCTTGTAGAATTTTGATATATCAAATGTAATGATGTCGGACTTGTGCTTTATTTTAAAACCTAATGGAAAATTTATGTCTTTTCATGTCTATAAAGAAGCTGGATGGGTATCTTATAGATAGTAGGCTAGAATAATTCTAAATGACAATATCGTGGAATGCCTACATTCTATTTTGTTTCTGTATTTTTATAGAGCTGCTAGGTACCTAGAAGCTCTTGAAACTTTCTCTAGCTGTCAACTTGACGCCTGACAGCAGGTTTGTTTTATGTAATTCACTAATCAATCAGGATTATGTTGAGTGTTTTGTTGTTGGCTGATGAGACTTTTCTGATCGGCTCCCTGCGTAATTCCAAATTTCCCATGTTTTACTACGTGAATACAAATGAAACAGTCACTTTGCATCCCGACATTTTTTAGGGGCGACCTCGAAAGAATTAGGGACTACTAATAAGGCAAAAAAAAAGGGTCACCCAAACCTAAAATGCAGCCACCCCTTATCTCCTCTTTTTAAAAATGGCTAATATGCCCTTCTATAATCGGTAGATATATAGTGTAATCGGTAGAAATTAGTATAATCGGTAGTTAATCTGTACGTATGTAGTTTTAAAGTTTGTTATTTTGAAATGAACTACAATTGGTATGTTTTCTCGTCTATCTACCGATTGTACAATCGGTTGGAAGGTATATTTGTTAGACATTCGATTATTTGCATTTTCGTAATCGAGTTTCCTTCTACACTGGGTTGCACGGACGCTCCGTTTTTTGAGTAGTGTCCGCGTCCGACTCGCGTCGGACACATGACGCGCGTTGGACGCTGACACGACGCGTGTCCGATGCACCAATATGCGCGTCCCGCACGCGTCTTATTTGGACTCACCGATGACTCGTGTTTGAAACATTTTTTTTTTTCATTTTCATTTAAACTTCTTCCTTTTTTTTTACTATTATTAACTAATTGAGGAAAGACAAACATTTAGATCAATCATTTAAGTCTTTATTAGGGTTTTGTAATTGGAAATGACATTACATATATCCTTGGTTGGGCATGTGTTGTTCTAAGAAAGCGTTTTGATTATGCCATGTGTTTAATAGTGATAATTGCTTGACCTTCGGCGTGTGTAAACAAACGATCTCTCATTTTCTTTTGAAATTTATACACATGTAACATTATTTTCTAATTTTTAGGATCGAAACACTTGACTTTGCTATATAAATATATAATTGTATATATAAATAAAATATGTATATACGTGTCCGCGTCCTAGTTTTTTGAGAATTTTTTAGTGTCCGCGTCCGCGTCGTGTCGTGTCCGCGTCTACGCGTCCGCGTCTGTGCAACCCAGTTCCACACACAAAATTGGTAGTAAATATTCTTTATTTTCTATCGATTGGAGTTTAAAACTCATCTCTAACAATCCATTTGCACCAAACTCTCAACCTCTACTCAATTCAAATTTTAAAACATTCCTCATTTGAAGAAAAACATGGTTATTCCTTTTGCCCAAGAAGATGATTGTGTTATTTATGGAGCATGGGTTGTGGTAACAACTCATGATCGTAACCACTCGCTTCACAAATCGGAATCCGAAGAACAACTATGGAACTGTATTTTAATGGTATTTGAGGCGTTAGATGGTAATCAAATTGGAAGATGATTGATAAGGAGATTGACAAACTTGAAGATGAGGAACGATGTGTTAGGAACGCATTTTCCTTGATGGATGTATGAAAGACGAGTAAGTACCTTAGTAACTTTGACTCAAATAAACATTAGTTAGTACTAACTTATTACTCATTTATAATTTCAGAGAAACCTTACTGATCACCGGTATGTGTCCCTCTACGTACGAGAAACGATTTGAACATGAAAGATGTTACAAAATCAAGAGAGACAATTTCTATGGTCACTAGAAGTTATGATCTGTTTTAAGATTTTTAAGTGATTGTGATAGTATGGATTTAGGTGCTTTTAATCGTATTCGCAATGTTAAGGTTTCTTGAGTTTTATGTAATGGTTATAATCGGAAGTAGATTAAATGAAAACGTCTTCCGATTCTATACAATTGGTAGTTACTGGAATTAACTTATCACACGATTATTAAGTTGCCCCAAATTTTGATTTTGCCAAAATCTCTAATTTTTTGAATTTTGGAACTACAATAATTGTAGGTTAGTATGTTTACCTAACTTCCGATTATGAAGTTGCCCCAAATTTTGATTTTGCCAAAATCTCTAATTTTTTGAATTTTGGAACCACAATAATCGGTAGGTTAGTATGTTCACCTAACTTCCGATTATGAAGTTGCCCCAAATTTAATTTTGCTAAAATCTTTAATTTTTTGAAATTTGACACTACAATAATCGGTAGGTTATTATGTTAACGAAACTAACGATTATTAAGTTGGACAAAATTTGCAGTTTGGATCAGAGTAATCAGCAGTCAATGAAGTTTACAAAACTTCTGATTGGTATGAATCGGTGGTAAAAGAGATAATTTTATTTCCGATTATTAGGTTTTTTTATTACAGGAGAACTGTAAAATCCCAATGACCATAATCGTAAGATATGTATGTAACTTGACTCCGATTAAATGAATCGGTAGATATTCATGATATTTTATCCTCCGATTATTGTGGAAAATTCAGCAGTTTCATTTGCGAAGATTGAGTCGTTTGATAATCTAGTAATAAACATAACTAAAAAAACATTCATAACCCATAAACTTAAGAACTTATAATCCAACAAGTATTTAAAACAACATAATCCGAAAGAAACTTTTAAAACAACATAATCCAACACATCGAAGAACATATTAAGATCTACTTTTTTTCCGAGTATTCTTAGCTAAAGTTTTAGAACGCTTAACACGACCAGCACGTCCAACATTATCACCTTGACTTCCTCTGGATTTTCCTCAACATTGTCTTCATCAAGAGAGCTTGATGAAGTCTGAGATCTTTTATTCGTCTTTGCTGTTCTTTTCTTAAGCTGGTTCTTCGTGAATTTCTCCCCAAACTCAGCTGCATACTCTTTATTATCAAAATTATCAATCATCTCCCTGTGCTTTTTATCTTCTTAAGTAGCACAGGCACTCCAGCTGTTATGCAACGCACCATTTAGACAAAGACTTGAACCTATTCACCTGTTTTTTTAATTGACATAACATCAAATGGAGTTTACCTAAAAAATTGAGCCATAATATTAAAGTGAAAATACATGACAATACGCACCAGTCTATCATAACCACTTGGTTTATCTTTGATGATACATTTGTAAATGGCTGCCGACAAGGTCGTCTTTGCTTTAAGTTCACGGATTACATAAAGATGGGAATGCTCCCGGTACCACTCCATATAGCCTGGAGCATTTTCATCACCTCGGTTAACAGGTCTCTCAGAGTTGACCAAGTATTTCATTGCTGAGGAGCAGACGATCTTGGCTTAGATATTCTCTGATCCCAATGGTCAATAACAAATGGTGAACTAGAGTAAACTACCTTGATGGTGTCAGTATTTGACTGAGAATGCTCCACGTCCAACTTGAACTTGCCACTTATGTGATGCCATGGTACTCCTTGTACATAACCGTGTTGTCGTATCACCCTTGAGCCATTGTACATCACATAACCTGTGGGGTTCCACAACGGTCCAAAACAAAGGCACAACTCGGAACGACCTGTATATGTCTACTAGCTCGGTGTTCCTTGTATGGATCAAAGCATACCTCTGAGGCCTTAATTGAGTCTAATTTCTCCCTCAATTGAACCAATTGCTTCTCCTTTGTCCTTGAACGGTTCTTTGTGAACTTGTACTTTGTTCCTCTCGGTGTACCTTTCTCCCACTATGTGTTCACTACTGCCAAACTCAGACTAGGGTAGTGGTCATAGATCCATGTCTACATACATATCAAACCAAGTATTAGAAATTGATTCTAACCTACCGAGAAATAAAAAAAGCATAACGATCGATGGATTAATAGAGTTGAGAAAATACCTGGAATAGACTCACGTTCCCGGCAATTTGGCTAGTTTTAAGCCTCGACGCCTTTCTCAACTCCTCCATCAAGAATGATAGGCATGTCGTGCCTCAGAAGTAGTCGGCGACCTTATTAAGAGGATGCAATAGTTGTAGAAGGTTGGCCTCTACTCAGTTGCCACTAGCATTGGGGAAAATGACACATACCAATACACACAAGAGATAGGAGGTTGTCGCGGCATCACTTAACGGTCCTTGCTTTTCTTTCTCGGTTGTTCCTTTGAACATCTTGATCAACTGACTCATGTTAAACTGTCTAGTTTTGTAAGTAAAGCACATGTTGAACTCAATGTCTGATGTCTCTTTATCCCAACCAAAACACTTATGACATAAATCATAAAGTTGTACCCAACTTAACTGCTTTGTGTAGTTATACTTGACAGCTACACCATGGTCATTGAGATTAAGAATCTGCTTCGCATCATCTGGAGTAATGGTCATCTCCCCAAACGTCATATGAAAGGTGTCAGTCTCGGGATACAATCTCTCCACAAAAGTCGATATCGTGACCCGATCATGTTCCAACATTGAGTTCTCGGCAGCAGTAGATAATCCCGAGTTGGCTATAATTGTCGTGAACCTTTCATATTTACCGTCTAAAGGACAATATTTCATTACTTTTATTGGTGCGGCAGTGGGTTTGAGAAAACGAATCGCATCAGAATGATACTATTAAACACACAACACATTACAAAATAAATAGAGTAGTATTACGAATAAAACAACAATACGGTAATAAAAAGAATATGATTATTACCTCGGTTTCGTAGATTTCTTTGGCCCAAGAGTCTTGGTATCCAAATAACAATGCTCCTCCATCTCTCGGTAGCCCAGGAATTTCTTCTTCAAAATCCGTCTTCTTCCAAGAAATTGGGACAATGTGTGATGCTTTCTTCGCGATTGGCTTCCTTGTAACTCCTCATTTTACTTGTGTACTACTTGGTTATCCTTCTTCTTGTACTCTAATTTCTGGACCGCTTGGTTTTATTCCTTCTTGAGTTACTGGTGGATCGCTTGGTTCTACCATTTCTTGAGTTACTTGTGGAGCGCTTGGTTCTACTCATTATTGAGTTCCACCATTGCTTGAATTTCCTTGACCGTTCATTTCTCTCTGTGCACTAGCACTTAACTTGTTACCCCCTTCGCGACGAGGCCCTAAGGAAACTGTATCTTAGACAACTTTCTTACCTATCTTATCCCTAAAAACAACCGGTTCGTAAGAATACGTTTACAAACTACATAATCGAAGACAAAACTATACTCATATCTAAATATTATACATAATCGGTAGCACAGGAACAAGATAATCTACCGATTATAGTTCTTTTTCAAACGAAAATATCTTAAGTCATGAAGATACACATAATCAGAAGATTAATAAACAACATAACTTCCGATTTCAAGTAAATCGTAGGACATAAATTATACATATCTCCCGATTAAGATGCATTTTAGAGACAATACATTCCAATTTGATGAGGCAAATATAATCGGAAGAAAAATACAACAACTTATCTTCCGATTCCATGGAATCTCAATTCATCGTCGTCGTTCATCGCCGAATCAAAAACATCGTCGATTGTTCTATAAAACGATAACGAGAACTAATGAGCCTAAAAAAGCTCGAGTGAAATACGTCTACCGTGGTGACGATCCAAAAATCGAGAATTATCAAAGAACAAAGCCATTGTAACTGCAGGGTTAAGAAAGAACACTAAGAAGATGAAGAAGATGAAGCCTCTGATGTAGGTGGTGGTGTTGATTCGATACTTGTCCTCTCAATCAACTTCAAATGGCCCCAATTAGGTAAGATTCTACCATTATTTGGGTTTATGTTGCTTTAATTCGACGAATTGATGAAAAGAATTTGTAGGATTTTTGGGTTTTTTCCCAGAATCGGAAGATAGATCTGTTTTTAAACTCCCGATTATGCTCGTGTTCTTCATTCTTCGTGAACATCGTTCATAATCGGATGATATAGTTTTAAGTTTAGTTCGATTCTCAATACGTTAGTTGATATTTTTACCTTAAATTGGCAAAAAAATGAGAATGAAAAAAATAGGTTTTGGGTGGTTTTATTCGTCGAAGGGGTGTATAGGTAATTCCATAATCGGTAGTTTAGAATCAATAAAGTAGTATTATGAAATCCATTTTCTATCGATTTTTAGAGGAGCCCCAAATTCAAAACGTCATATACACATGAAATTCGAGTTTTTTATTTTAACAATCGGTAGTTATGGTATGTTGTTTACCTACCGATTATTGCAGTAGCCCATTCTTAAACAAACCAATAATCGGTTGCTATTACCACTATAATAACTACCGATTATAGAAGGGCATTTAGGTATTCTCGAAACCATTAGGACATCCCATAACCTCGTCTATGGGTTGTGAATAAAAAAATCGCTCCTAATACTTTCGGGTCGCCCCTAAAGGATCCCTTTTCCAACCCAAGGATAAATTTTCCTTTTCCTCTTGCAAACCTGGCAAGATTGGGGTATACTCAAACTAATTGGGGTATACCCAATAAGACAAAATCTGGTCATTATGAAGTAAAACCAAGCCACCCCTTAACCTTATTTTTTCTAAATGGCTAATATGCCCTTGGTTAATTAATACTAAAATTCGATTAGGTTAATTAATTGAGTTTAGATTAAAATTTTGAAATTATGAATTCAGTAGATTAACCTTTTGATCCGTCTTATGAATTCGATTTCGATCCAAAAATTTTGGTTTTGAAAATATGAAAGGTCGGCAGGTACGAGGTTTGAATAAAGTGCGGCTATAATATAGCCTTTTATGGTATTTGTTTGAATAAAATGCCGGCGAATTTTAGCCGGCATGGTCCTTGGATGAATAAAACGCCGACCGTTTTGTGGCCGGAAGGGTCTTTGAATGAAGATTATGCCGACATTCTTATGTCAGCGCCGGCGTATGTGTAGCCGGCATGTTAAGGATTTATAACCCTACCGACATTTACATATACCAAACAGAAAATAGAATATCGGAAGATCTAATTCACTTTACTCATGCAATTTTGGTTACTACATTGATTGAAATGGAGGGTTTACATAGAGGTCTACCCACAAAACCTATACAAAAACTTCTAAAGCCATCAATCTTACTCATTCAAAAGGTCGTGGAATCCTCCTTTCGGAGGATTGACGTCTAAGTCGATTTTCCGCATACCATGCTTTGGTGATTGCCAAATCTTCATTTGAATCAAATGAAGTCATTGTTGTTTAGCTATTGGGTGAGTTTGATGGATTGTATGATGATATGAGCTTTGGAGAGTATATGAAACTATTTGTATGTTGTTTTGTAGAGAGAATTAGTGTATTTATATGATGGTGTCCAAATTTGGCCGTTATAGTGCCCAAGTACAAGTCAATCAATGAAATTGTACTTGCCAAAAATTTGAATTTTGAATTCGCCGTAGCGATTATTTTTCTCGCATGCTCTAAATGACACGATTCGGAATGGTTTAAATTTAAAACCATGCCGGCGTTATGATGGTTTTGGCATCAGTAAATCATTTTCTTCTGTCAATACGCCGGCAATATATTTTGAAGTTTTACTACCGGCTATGTTATGGTCGGAAGGGTATAAATTTAAAACCATGCCGGCGTTATGATGGTTTTGGCATCAGGAGAAGGTATTTTCTGTAACAAAATGCCGGCGTATTCGAAAACATAATACACTGCCGGCTGTATATTCGCCGGCTTGGTAATGATCTGACTCACTTGCCGACCCTGGTATGCAAGCATTTTCCGCTGACAGGGCCGGCAGTCTGACACTTAAAAACCTTGCCGGCCCTGGTATGGTCGGCATGGTGAATTAAAAGAACCATGCCGGTTATTTGTCTTGAAACTTTTATGTAGCTAAACAAAACTTTCATTCAACAATTAGAAATCAAACACTTGTTGTCCAAAATAAGAAAACATGTCCCATAAACCTTAAAAAACCATTTGTCCAACCATTAACAACCATTTGTCCAACCATTAACCTTGACATTTGTCCAACCCAACATAAAGAAATAAACTAGAGACTGCATTCATTCACCACGAGCACGACCACGACCACGACCTCGGCCCCGTTTAGGAACACCAAAGACTACTACTACCTTCACCACCACGACCACTACGAGCCCTCTTTTTGTCGCATTCATCTTTGCTTGTGCTTCCCTCCTGGCCTTTTCTTCCCTCCTTACTTGACCTCGGCTTGCTTGAACATTTCATGGGCATCCTCATTGTCAATATTGCTAGCATAGTGAATGTACTTGGTTTGCTCTTCAATCGACAAAGGCTCTCCTCTTTCTCTCGCGCAACACAACAACTTCACAAAGGTCTTCAAATGCCCCTTCTATTTTCGGTTAAACAACAAACAATTAATAGAATTATTCGATAATGTAATCTTAAAACAATAAGAGCTACTCCAAAATACTTACAAGGAAGTTAGGAATCGTTGTTGAGTCATTCGATGCCATCTTCCTCTTACGAGCCAATTGTTCACCAGTCATTTCCCTAATCACGGTAGGGACGAGCCCAACCCAAGTACCACGACATGTATCTCTCTCGAGCTTCATGACCTTCGGTCACCTCGTCCAAAAGACTCGTATCGACTTTCACGGTCAAGTCTTTCGTTCCAATGTCCTAGAGTTGGGGGTGGAGCGTAAGCGGCGTTAATAGTTTGGGATGTGCTGCAGTCCTCCCTTAACACTTTAAAGAAAGGCTCAAGATCGAAATGGGGTTCTTCTTGGACGTAACCCAATTGTCGCATTACCCGATGTGGATCGTACATTGAAAATCCATGGGAGAACCACAAGGGTCCGTAGTATAATGCAACATCATCTCTCCTTTGGATTAAACCTTGATTTCTAGCATCTCGGTAAGGATCAAATATTACCTCATCCGCAGTCAATTTGTCCAAGGCGATTCGCACGTTAATAAGCAGTTGCGGCATATCCTTTTCCTGAGCACCCTTAAAACTGTATCTTTGCGCTCTTGGCTTATCAATCGCAAGCTTTTCGTTCACTTTGACGTGGGAGTTGGTTTTCACCAAAGTAGGGAAGTGCTCATATATCCAAACCTATGCAAACACAAAGTTTAGTAAGAATCAAACATTACAAGCATTTTGGCAAATATAAATGATTTAGACAATACAATTACCGGAAGAGACATATGTTTCCGTTAACTTGCGCAGTGAGTGCCCTTGAAGCCTTTGTCAACTCATTGTTCAAGAAGGCGACCACCGCAGTACCCCAAGAATACTCATGCATCTTATCTAAGGGATCCAATAGTTGCAAATAACTGGCGTCGACCAAGCTTCCGAACTGTCGGGGAAGATACATCTGCCCAGGACGTATAGCAAATAAGTCGACGCGGTAGCATTGATTCGCACGGGTTCACCCTTCCTTCCACATCAAAGATTTTCTTGGTCCCGCACAATGTATCCCTCGGCTTCTTGATTAAACTTCTTGCTTAGATTACCATCCTTCATCGCAAGCATAGACTCAAATCTTAATCTGATCCCAACCGAACAAAGTGTTGGTCAATTTGAAGATATCCTCCCAAGAAATGTTGTTATCGAAGCCCTCACTGATTGCTTCCCTCAACCTCGAGGCCTAGAATTTGATGAGCATCATCGGGAGTTATCGCCATCTCACCGAATGGGAATAACATTGTATCGGTCTCTCCGTAGAACCTCTCACGAGAATGCGGATACGGTAACTCTATCATACTCAACATTCGAACTCTCCACCGCAGAGGCAACAACCGGAGTTCTTGACAATCACTTTCACCTCCTCACATTCATCCTCAAGATCCCAAGTCTTAGTCACTTGAACATGAAGCTTGGCGCCTCATGAGACGGATAGCATGCTTGTGATCCTAAATACCAAAAACACAAAATGAAAAGAAATACAAATACTTGACACAAATTTAAGATAGTTACACACTTAAATGAAAAACAAAGACGGATTGAGATTACTTACGATAGTATTTTGGATTTCACATGCCCACGAGTCTTTGTATCCAAAAAGAACACGTCCACCATCTTCTCGGGGTCCCCCCGAAAGCTCGTTTGGTTTCAATTTAATCTTCAATTCGAGAGGAAGGCATGTGGGAATTAGTTGGTTTAGTGATAACCCTTTTCTTCTTCCCTAGGTTTGCACTAGTACTTGCAGCTTGGGGTTGTTCCCCAACTTCTTCTTCTTCTTCTTCTTCCACTTTGCCTCTTCAACAATTTCATCTTCTCTACCCTTACCTTTATCTCCCTTACCATCATCATCATCATCCTTACCTCCTCCAACATTAGGCATGTCTTGATCACCATCATCATCATCATCATTGTTCCCTCCTCCAAAGAGCTTCCAGTTCTTTCATCAACATCATCATCCTCACCTCTTCTACCCGGATGGAATTGATTGGTCTTCATCCTGAGTCTCGTCTGCGAATCATTTGGTTCCGATGGTGGTTGATAATCATCATTCGGCACACGGATCTTTGTCGTTCCCGCCACAACGTATGCCCTCGATGTCTTGAAGTCAAGAGTTTGTCACCAACACGAGGAGGTCTTGAAGGAGGACTAAGAGCTTTGAGCTTTCTTGTTTGCCTTTGCAACTTTGAACAAGAACAATTAAGAAAAAAAAAATCGGAAGACTCAACATATATAACCATTCCATGCGGACTAAGGTCGGAAGGGTCGATATCTAAACATCAAGCCTAAGCTAAACAAGGGTCGGGAGGGTTTTATTCCAATAACTCCGCCGGCTTTTAACAACTATGGTTGGGTTTTCAACTACAAACGCCGACAACGTATATAATAAAAACAACAGAGCTAACATAACGCCGCGTTGTATTATTTAGATACCATTCCGACATTTATCATTCAAGGCATCGGAGACGCTAAAAATGCGAAATCCCGCCAGGCAAGTTTAAAATTTTTAACCAACCCGCTTAAAAAATAAAATTTTCGCCGGCAAGATTATAGGTTGAATAACATCCCGACCCCAAAAAGCGATTACAATAACTAAACCGCCGGCATGATATTCAACCAACGAGCATCCCGCGGAACACTAAATATGAAATCCCGTGAGGTCGTGAAACAAACACATTGCGGCGAAATAACTGCAAATTCAAATATTCGATTTTTCGACCTAATTTGACATGCAAACATGAAATCGAAGTACTAGAGTGAGTTTAAGTAGGCCCTTACTTTCTTAATCGCACCATTTCTTCGTTTTTGAGCGGGTTCAATCTCTTCTTCTTCGACGGTTTTTTTCTTCTCTTTTTGTTGAACTAATTTTGCAATTTCGGGGTTGTATTGATTGGGTTTGCGATTGGCGCCTTTCATACGAGTTCCCTTACTGTTGTGGTGGTTCCATTGTTGAAGATTACTCGGAGTTTTCGAATCGACGATGTTAACGAATTAATCGACGAGTTTTGGTGGTGGTGGTGGGGGAGGAGCCGGTGTGGTTGGTTATGGAAGAGAAGAAGAGAAGAAGGAAGATGAAAATAAAAAAAAGCTGATTATGGTAATAGAATTATAAAGGTCAAGGGTAGTATTGTAACTTCAACCAAATTTGACCTCCCCCTAATAAGGTCACATGTCCACATAAAATTGGGTATACCCCAATTAGTTTTGGTATACCCCAATCTCGCCAGGCTTGCAAAGGGCTTGCACAAAATAAAGCTTTACACCATTCAGGCCAAAATAAATAGCCAAAATAATTACGGCACTTTGTTCTTTCAATCTTGAATATATAACCCTACTACAAGAAAACATGTCATTGTAATTTACAGGTCCAAGATTCCTTTTATCATATGTCACTACCAGAAAAAGGGAATGTCACACATTTTCACCCTCTTGAAACTTTCAAAATTGAATCATGTGTTTTTGTTATTTTTTGAAACAAGCAGTGGCAATTTGGTAACCCAAATTCTTTATAATAGGATCCTTGAATTCTGAATACTTTATGGTGTTCTGCTATTCCAAATGTATGATATATGCATGTCCCATCTAAAATCCAAAAAATATTTGTAGTCTAGTAGTACTTTTTTTCATAATTACTGATGAAGAGATCATCACCATCATGTCCTAGTACTAGCCCAAACTCCGTGAAAATCAGAACCCTGATTCATTCTCACTTCTTTAGACATGTTTATCATATAGTTCGAGCACTAACCAAAGCCAAGTCCATTTTGATGGAACTTATTAGCAACAAAAACAAAGAAAATTACTACATAGAGTCTAGAATGAAATATGGAACCAAGAAAAAGAAAAAGAAGAAGAGGGTTTTTTGTTCATCGTCACTAAGATTGCACTACAATTGGTGTTCGTCACATGTATTACCCATGCCTGAGCCACCAGCAGTATTAGGCGCAGATGGTTACTTGAATGCGAACCATGTCTATTATGACTCGACTTGGAATTCATCATCAGTCCTGCCAGCTGAGGAACATATGCAGGATGGGTTTGACTCACATCTATCAGGCTACCTGCGTTGGCTTGATGAGAAAGTGGCAACGGAGAATTCTAGTGGTAATAAGAATAATTGTGATGCAGATGATATGGAAGAGATTGATAGGCTTGCTGATAAGTTCATTGCAAGTTTTCATGAGAAATTCAGGCTGGAAAAGCAAGAGTCTTACAGGAGATATCAAGAGATGTTAGCTAGAAGCATGTAGATGCATCAGGGTCTTATACATATATTGTTACCAAGAGCAAGATCCCTTGGAGGCACAGGCACTTAACTAAGAGGTGAGAAATGAATTCTGCTGTTCTTCAGTATCGGTTTTCTTGATTTATTTTGTTTTCTTCATGGTGGTTTTTGAGTATAATTGTACGTATCAGTTCGTAAAATGGTGATGTTGTTTATGCTGATACCAGTTCATAATTATTTTCCAGCTTCTACTCTAATTAGCTAGTTATATTCGGAAACTTAATTATGTTGATGTTAAGTTTATGTCCTCTTACATATTAAAATTAGGCTGGTGCTATCCCACGCGGCAGTGCAGCGTAACATTATAAGCTAGCACCCACCAGCCGTTGGATCACACCATTCTATCATCTAAACTGTGGTACATCAATCGGTTAAAAACAAGAATGTAACGAAGTCTTTTTTTTATTATCTCAAGATTTTATCTTTTCATGTTAATTTCCACAAAATATTTTCTTATTCTTTTTATCTTTTTATTCTCTCATCATCATTTTCTATCATCTCTACTTTTCCGTCCTTTCCTTTATCCCCGTTTTGCCTCTGCAACTATAAGATGCAAAATTTATGATTAATTGGTGGGATGGGTCGGACGAGTTGGTGGTATTGGAACTTGCAGGTTGTGGTGATGGTTGCATGAGAGATTGTGATTGAAATTTCTAGATGGGTCTTCATGGTTTTAATTAGGGTATCCTAGGATGGGTTTTTAGCAGGGTCTCCATTAATGGTGCTAGTGAAGAACTGTATTGCATATTTTTTTGTTTAGGTGTTTGAAGAATTTCTGATTTTTCATGGAATCATTAATCAATAATCATGATTCCTGTATCACAATAGTAATTTAAATGATGCTTTTCAGATTTTTCATGGAATATTAAACAAGAATTAGCATGATTCAATCTCTTTCAATCATGAGGCGGTGAAAATGTTTGAATTAGATGTTCCATTAACGGAGGTAGTGAGAACTGTACTGCGGAAAAGGAAAAAATCTGTTTAATAAAAAAAATTAAAAAATTCGTTTTGGTAAGAGATGCCTTTGTACACTTGGCAAAATCAGAAAAAAAACGAAAAATCAGAAAAAGATTTGGTGCATCGGACGGCTATAAACCTGCTAGCTTATAAAGCCTTTGTGCGCGGCAGCGCGTGACAGCACAGCCCTTAAAATTATTACATAATAGATTTCTATTAAGCAATTATTCGACATTATCAACCACCCCGATACCAACTAAACCCTGACACTCGGAAACCACCGTTCAACAGTGCAGCGAATGTTTAGTCGACCTCCCACAAGCGACGTGTCATCACATGCCGCGGACGTCCAACAGTCCTGCAGATATTTTAGCCAAGGAAGCAAGCTAGAATTCCATGGTTACGAGTTACTCCACATTGCAACCACCCTAATTGTATTCTCTGCGTTAATTTCTTGGCAGGCTACTGCTACTGTAATTTATTTAAATTAGTTATTGATCAACTGACCTTTCTGAAAGAAACCTATTATAGGGGCTCCATGAATAGAGTTTTAAGGGCTCACAAGATGACAAAGTCGGGTTATGAAATAATGTCAACAAAACCCCATATCTAACTATTTTTTGTGATGGCTAAAATACCCTTCATGAATTATAAAATTAAATTCATTATCTTTTCCTTCTCTTTTCAATCATAAATCATGATGAAGATGATGATCATCTACAAAAAACTAAATCTATTATCTTGTCTTTCTCTTTCCATTCATAAATCATGATGAAGATGATGACCATAAAAAAAACCATATTATTCTTCTTCTTTTTCTTCTCCGTCGTGATGAAGATGACGATCATAAAAAGAAAAAAACTAAGAAAACCCACCACTTATTTTTACAAAAAAAGTTTGATCTTGTCTGCGGTTGGGAAAATTCATATTTCCCAATCCCAGTAGACAGTCTACTGGGAAAATTCATACTTCCCAACCGTAGACAGTTCAAATATACGGTTGGGAAAACTCATATTTCCCCACCGTAGACAATTCTCAACCGTAGACGATCATGGGTTGGAAAATTCATACTTCCCAACCGTAGGCGATTCGATCTACGGTGGGGAAAAATCATATTTCCCCACCGTCAGAGTCATGTCTACTTTGGGAAAATTCATACTTCCCAACCGTAGACGATTAAGCCTACGGTTGGGAAAATTCATATTTCCCAACCGTAGACACTTCAAACTTGTTCTTCAAAAAACCCAATTGATCGATTAAAACATCCATGCATTGAAACCAATTAAATAAGATGGGCTTTTGATTTTTACCTTATTGAAGTTATTGCGGGTGGATTAAATTGTGTTAATCGATAATGAATAATTTTGAGAATTGACGATTAATCGAAGAAATAAGCGATGGGGGTGATGGGGAAGAAGAAAATGGAAGAATTAAAGGAGAAAATGAAAACAAATTAGTTTTAGGTTTTCAATATTTAATAGGTTAAGGGTATTTTAGTATTTTTCTTACGAATTAGGTCCTATCTTCATTGTAGGATATTTGAATCGCTTAAGAAGCCTCAAAACTTTTTCTTGAAGCCCCTATAATAGGTTTCTTCTGAAAATGCAAAAACAAAGACGAAATAAGTTTTAATAGCAATCAACAAGCATTATATTTATATATACGTCGCAGAATTTGTCTTGTGGGATTAGATATCGTTTCCGATGCAAACGCATGTACATTTTACGTACCTGCCACACTAATTATTACATGCGTTAACGTTACTATCAGTAGTAACTGTGCGTGCCTTGGTGGCATTGCTGATGATGAATGCTTTACAAAAAAGAAAAAGAAAAAAAAGATGAACCTAAGAACCTATTTTAACCATGAATAATATGGCTTCTATGTGATTAATAGCGGCAATAAATGCAACAGAGTTTCGAATACATGCATGGAGATTCAAGATAAGAGTTTTTACATAGTTACCGCTTACCATATTATCAGTAATCAAAAGAACACACCTTCTTGGTTCTTATCCAGTTATCATGTCTTGACTCTTGACTTACCTTTTTTTTCTTTCTCTTTTTTCTGCTCATTTCAATTTTAAATGCAAATTAATCAAAAAAGAAAAAGGAAAAAGAAAAAAAAAAGTAAATTAAATAGAATTAGGTAATGCGAGGGCCTACACTTTCTTAAAAGTGAAATCTCAAATATTTGGAACTTCATAATCACATGCATGTGACGAAGTTGTCCTGCCAAAACACACCTCAACTCCATGAAGTCTTCTTACTTGCTCACAGTCTATGACTATGACTCTACTAACAAAAAAATCTTTATCGCTGCATTAGCTCTTATAAGAGTTAATTAGTATTTGGGCCGTGAATTTTGGTACCATAGAGGATTTGGGTCCTAAGTTTGTCCAGTTTTGAGTCTGGGTCGTTGACTCGTTAGTCAAATCAGTTAATTAACGGTGGTGGTGGTCCTAGTGGAGAAACCGTGTCCCTTCCTCCCATTTAATGGTGGTTGTTCCAATTAAGTTAATCAAGCTCAGAAATCCATGTCCCTTCCATTGAAGTGAAAAATAAAACTAGTACTAACGTTTAAGAATTGGCACAACCAAAAACAGAAATCCATATATCAGCCATCATTAACCAAGCTCAGAAATCCATGTTTACGTTAAATGCAAACCGAAAATCAAGACTGAAATAACAATAATAGAAGAACGAATTGATGCCTAGTGAGGTTGATTTTCTACCATCTGGCTTTTAACTGATGTCCATTTCTGGCTTCAATTCCTCCGTAATAAATTTGAGCACCAATTATCTTCTTGTTGCAAGATTTAAATTGCATTTTGCATCTCCTGGTTTTCTAACATTCGTGAAGCCACTCATCTGTGCTTGATAAGAACTGAATCATTTGGACTGTTAACCTTTACTTAAGAACAAGAAGAAGACAAAAGATTCTCGAGATTTAACGGTGATGAGTTTTGTCATGAAAAGGAGATGGTGATGTTGTTGGAAAGTTTAGGAAGATGAAGAAAAAGAAGAAAACCAAGAGACTCGGATTCAATGCCGTTAACTCTTGTAACGGTTTGACTAAAAATATAGTTGACTAACGGGTCAATGACCAAATACAAAATTGGACAAATTAGGACCCAAATCCTCTATCATACCAAAATTCACGACCCAAACACTAATTAACTCCTCTTATAAACCCGGCATTTTTAGGTGCGACCCCGAAAAAATCAGGGGCAACCTTTTTATTCCCATCCCATAGTTATGGAAGGTTCTAGGGTTAGAAAAATACCTAAATGCTCTTTTATAATCGGTAGTTTAGTATTATTTTTAGCAACCGATTATGACTGTGTTCTTCTATTATCTTTGCTTTGTTTGGAAAAACTTAAATTTGTGGCTGCTACCACAATCGGTAGATAATCAAAACATCACAAAACTATCGATTGTTTTAAGTAGAGAAATTCGAAGTTTCATTTGTTTTGGAAAAATTGAATTGGGGGCTACTACCACAATCAGTAGATAATGAACATTAGATATAAACATCACTTATCTACCGATTGTGAAAACAGAGAAATTCAAAATTCCATTAGTTTTGGAAAAATTGAATTGGGGGCTACTATCACAATCGGTAGATAATGAACATCACTTATCTACCGATTGTGAAAATTGAGAAATTCAAAATTCCATTAGTTTTGGAAAAATTGAATTGGGGGCTACTATCACAATCGGTAGATAATGAACACAACTTATCTACCGATTGTGAAAATTGAGGAATTCAATATTCCATTAGTTTTGGAAAAATTGAATTGGGGGCTACTATCACAATCGGTAGATAATAAACATCATTTATCTACCGATTGTGAGAATAGATAAATTCAAAATTCCATTAGTTTTGAGAAAACTAGATTTGGAGCGACTATCACAATCGGTGGATAATGAATATAACTTATCTACCGATTGTACAATCGATTATGAAAAAAAAAAACAATTTATCTGTACTAAAAATAAAGAACAATCGGTATATAATGAAGATCACTTATCTACCGATTGTACAATCGGTAAATAATGAACATCACTTATCTACCGATGTTTCTCACTTATCTACCGGTAAATAATGAACATAAGAGTATAATCGGTAGATAAAGTATTATATTATCTACCGATTCTGGGACGTTAATGGAATTGAATGCATTCAATCGTCTATCTAATCGTTATTGAATCTTCAACATGATATTCTTCATGATGTTTCTCACCTTCTTCTTCATACTCATACATGTTTGTTGTTGATTTAAGAAAAAATGGTTTTCCCTCACTTTTTTTTTTCTTCTTCTTCTACTCTAAAACCATAAAACTCAAAAACTAAAATCGTTTTCCTCCATATATAATTTTCTTCTGATTCAAAACATTAACGTCCGATTGTAATGTTGACTACCGATTATTAGGGGTAATTTGGCCATTATGGAAAACGGGAGATAAGGGATGGTTTCATTTTAGGTTTGGGTGACCTTGTTTTGTCTTATTAGTCGCCCCTAATTCCTTTGGGGTCGCCCTAAAAATGCCAGGCTTATAAACTGTTTACGAGGTGTTGTCATTCTTTTGCACAATATGGGGGGTGTTAGAGCATAGCTCGGTTGAACCCACCAAGCGTTGGTATGTCAAGTTTGGTTGTCATATTTTAGTGAACCAAAACTCATTTAAAGAGTCGCTTGATTATTTACTAGAGTCAACTTCGTATAGGTTAGCTAGAAAGTTACTAGGATATGAGACTTACAAGTATTACATGAAGACTTAAAGAATGTGAAGAAGTAAAGAGCTACAACGACGACATCATCCTTCCTCTTGAGGTTAGTAATATTTGACTTGAACTGTTTCATTCCTAACGTATCTTTCAAGTCGTGCATATTGAAAACATAACTGCGAAGCTGTGAATGATTATACTCTAGTTAGACATAGTATTAAGGAATTACAATACGAAGTATAACGTCTATCTTTTGAACTTTGTATATAAGACATTGACATAATCGTATGAATGTTATTGTGATTATGTGTATGGGTATGGGCGAATATTTCGTCCTAGGAAACAATGTTTTACATTCGTTTAAATGAAGTACATTCGTAAAATTGTTTTGTGAATCGAAAGGTAAATCGCTAGGCTTATCGGTATTGTTATTCATTGCAAATCTTTGGATTACCAATATGTGTGTTTAGTATAACCGCTCATAACTTGTTTATGTATCTTGGTAAAACTATTCACAAGGCATGACTTTTGTATTGGTATGACTTTTATTAGTGAAACCGATCTTAAGTAATCACACGAGATGGTATGATCGATATATTGTAATTGGTATGACCAACTCTAGACATTGGGGAACCGATCCTAGTAAGAGGTGCAACCGATTACAAGCATGTGGAATCGATCCTTGTAAGAGGTACAACAAGTCTTAGTAATTGGTAACCGATCCTATGACTTGTGCAACCGATTACAAGTTAAATCCATAATTATGTGGTAACCGATCCTAGTACCTAGTCAACCAAATTTTGGAAAGCTAGTGTGACTGATCCTAGTACCCACATGGAGGTAGAACCGAAACTTGTTTTGGTAGAACCGTGAAACCCATTAATGGTGATTTGATAGGATAATCAATCACATAGTTCTTGGAAGTCGATGAACCAATTTTAAACTCGTTTGGAAGTGTGGCAAATCGGTTCCAAGATTGTAAATATGAAAAAGGATTTACAAAGTAAAGATGTCGACATACTTTGAACATGTGCAGTAACTCTTATCTTTTATTGTTCAAAGATATTCCTTAATAGCTAAAGGAGAATCCCAGATCGAAATAAATTGAGAATCTTTTAATTAAGGTTTTTAGTTTTATATGCTTTTAATTTCCAGCAATTAAAATGCATATCTTTAGAAAATAAAAATTAGTAATGTGCATTTACTAATTGGAGATTTTCTACGAGAGATCGGCCAATATTTGGACCGAGCATTTCAGGGAATTATGAAAATCGGATTTGGTGTTTATTGCATATCTTGAGAATATTTTCGGTTTTGGAAATTCCTTGGTGTCCAAACTTCCTTGGTCTATAAATATTGAAGTTTGCATTTCTAGCAAACTAATCCTCAGAGCCAGCAAAACTACCTAATTGTGTTGTACTGGTGGAGCCGTCTATTCGGAGAGGAAAGTACCCTAATTAGGCGAAATCTCTTACGACCGCTCGTTTTAAAGACTTCTTTGGGATTGGGAAGCTCTACGAGTACCGTTGGTGGGAAACTAGATAATGGCAGTTTATTATTAGTTTTCGATTGATTTGATTGACTAATGGTTGTTGAACTTTGATTGCACTTAGTTTGCTTATGCTTGAGAATCTTCTCTTCTGATATAAGATTCACTCAAACTAGATTGAAGTTTCGACGGGGATCTTTAAACTGTTTGTAGATCTAAAGACGACTTGTGACAATCCATTGTTAACAGACTCCGTTACGTGTGTGATTGATCACAAGAGATTCAAGTTGATTGTGTGCGGTGTTTATTGAAGATCTAAGAAGATTTGAAGACAAATAAGATTTCTTATTTGAGTTCATAATCTTTGGTGTGCACAAAACTTGATCGGTAGAATCCAACTATAATCGGTTTATCTTTGTGATAACCTTGATTGATTAGTTGAGTAGATCGGCATCAATACAATTCTTTGTGATTCAAAGTATTGATTGCATAGTCTAAACAATTACTTTGGTAGTTGTTGATAGATTGATCTAAGAACCTGACAAAGGAGTTTATTGGGATAAACGTAAGAACCTTTTGTCAAACTCATATCACGTTATTTGAAAAGATTTGTTACTAAACAGATTTGTTGTTCCTTTACTTGTTTGGAATACGAACCAAAGGAATTGTTCCAAGTGCGTGACTTATTGCAAGTTGGAGGCGGGGGGTACGAGATGGAACTAGGTGAACTATAGGTTTAGTTGCTTGGTTTCAACTATACGAAGTTGGTTTAGATTTTGTATAGCGGCTTAATCCCGAGAGTATTCACCCCGGACAAGGTCCCGGATTTTTCTGCATTTACGGTTTCCTCGTTAACAAAATCTTGCTGTGTCTTTTACTTTTTTATTTCGGCAATTGTAATTGTTGTTATTATAATTAGAAGTAAAATACACAAATGTTAATTCCTAATTACTTGATAGCAATCCTATTGTGTTTGGTTAAGTCTGAACCTATTATCAAGTAATCATACTTCGTTGTTGTATTGTCTCGACCTTGTATCCATAGTCAATCACGCAAGTTATCTTGTTGTCATATTGTCTCGATCTAGTATTCATAGATGATCACACGAAGTGTGTACCAATTAGTTATATTGTCTCAACTCAGACCATAGACAATCACTTTTGGGGAAAGGACATATAAGTGGAAAAGTTTTAGATTGAGGTATATTTGGGTACCCTCATCTTTTCAGGGGGTATTGTGGACGAAGTCATGAAGACAAAGAACAATTATATTGCGAAGTATTGTTATTTGGTTATAGTTGCGGGAAGAACATCCATAGGCAAGACAACTTGGTGCAGGAATTGTTTAAAATTAAAATATAAAATGTGCACAAATAACCCATATGCGCATTCAATGCATGTTTGTGCACCACGGTTACTGTTTTGAGATATTTTCTATAAAGATATAATCATTATTTTTTTATATAAAAAGGATTCCAGTTCACTGATAGCAAACCATGATTACAAGGCGATTAAGTACATCAAGAAACCATTGTAGAACAAGAAGAACACACCGTAAAAAGTACATGGTTGAATATTCCGACAAGAAGAAGAGAAGGAATACCGGGAAACGAAAAATTACAAGTATGAAATAGCCGATTAAATCGGAATAAGGATGGTCTTCTATACATAGTCTGGCCATTTGCTATTGAATCTTCTTTGAAAAGAGATACTCCATATCATGAGTTTTCTGCCTAATTCTTGGCTGAAAGAATCAAAATTCTGGTGACCGGAGCACGGCGCCAGAGTACTTAAAACACCATGAAACCAAAGTAGAATCGCCATTAATGCAAGGAAGAAGCGTGACAAACACGCAGCAAGAAACGCCATGAAGACGCGGTAAAAAAAAAAACCGAAGGCAGAGAGTTGACATCGCCGGAGACAACGCCGAAAAACTATAAAACTTAAAAGAAATCTAAACCCTAACCTCATAATCTATGAAAAACAATAAAGAACATGAAATAAACACTTCTACTGCTCAGATCTGCTCAGATCTACTCGCCTGAAAACTTGTTTGCCTTGCCGGAAATCGCCAAGTGGATGGAGAGGGAGAAAGGAGAGATAAAAGTTGACCTATATTAATTTTGTGCTAATCAACACATGCAATACACAGTTTTATCCGCCACTTTTCTCCACCACTGAGTTTGGTATTGAAAATCAGCATGACACCTGGTGCATAAGTTTGTGCATTACTATTTCTTTCATGAGTTGTTATGTGTTGTCATTTGTTTAAGTTTTTTTCTTTTTATCAATAGTATTAATCCTTGTAAATTATATATGTTCGGTTACGAAACTGTATACAAGATTGTTCAACAAGGTAAACTTAGTATGTAGGGTACATTATTTATATGTCCTTACTTTTGAAACCAAATAAATATATCCTTATACAACAATAAATATGTCCCTACTTTTTAATAACGTATCCATTTAAAATTAGATTACCTTAATACCCTCACCCATATAATATTTTTTTTTATTTCAAAATGGGACAAATTTCTTCCTCTACCACTTCACCACCATCACTAGCACCACCACCACCAAAACATTCAACTACCATTCCACCACCACCGTTCAACAACCACCACCTACCAACCACCACCTCCACCACTAATATTCCACCACCACTCCTTCACCACCACCATTACACCACCACCAGTCCTCCACCACCACTAGTCCGTCGCCGCCACCACCACTGCCACCGCTATCGTCGTCGCCGCCACCATCACTGGTTCAGATATTTTTGTATCAACAACAGTAGTTGATCCAAATAAAAATAGAACCAACAATAGAAGTTGATCCAATTTAGGGGATCAACAATGGTAGTTGATCCAAAAAAAAGGATCAACGGTAGAAGTTGATCCAATTTAGGGGATCAACAATGGTAGTTGATCCCCTAAATTGGATCAACAATGAAATTTGATCCATGTAAATGGAGTGAACTTGGCGTGAGTCGAACACGCATCATCTGACATGGAGTCAATCATACTACCATTGCACCACAAGTTCAACATTGGAAGAAATTTACATGATTTAAACTACAAGCATGATGATACTAATCTAAGAAAATGTTGTTGATCCCATAAAAAATTGGATCAACAACAGGAGTTCATCCCATAAATGGGATCAACAGCAACAATTGATCCCATAAAAACATATAAAAAATAACAAATGATCATCACATGTAGCTTCATAAACAACAACAACTTCAAGACCATTTTCAGATCTCGACTTCACCACCATTTTTAGATCGATTGCATACCGAATCTACTCCTTCTTCTCTTTATTCAGATCTCAACATCTCGACTTCACCACCATTTTCAGATCGATTGCATACCGAATCAACTCTTTCTTCTCTTTATTCACAGAAACAATGCAAAACCCATCACAATTTTGTACCCAGTTCAACTTGATCTCGAACACAGATTCAAACCATATTAAAACATCACCAACAGTTCCCATCACCAACTGTGACCCAAAATCGAACAGATCCTTCATCTTCTTTGCTAATCTAAATCGACCCCAATCTTAATTTCATCTCAGGAACCCTAATTTCACCTTCCGGCCTTCAATCTCTCAGTTTAGATTTAACAGCAGCAGAACATATTAACAAAATCGAAAATTAAAAAAAAAAAAAACATAACCGTAATAGATCTGTTGATAGCGGTGGCGGAGGTAACGGAGGTGGTAGTGCCGGGGTTGTTGTGGAGGCGGTCGAGATGGTGATGGTGGAGGAGAGATGGAGAAGATGGTGGTGGGAGCGATGCAATTTTTGTTCTCTCGTGAAGAAGAACGAAGAGATCGGGCTAAATAAGGAATTAGAATAATTAAGTTTTTAGAAAAAAATTACAATTTTGCCATCAGGGATATTTGTAAAGAGGCTTAGGGATATTTGTGAAGGCCCATTAAAAGGAGGGACAATAATTCAATTTCCACTAGTATGTACTTGTATTAGATCATTGCTCGGTCGAACTCACAAGTGTTGTTATATCAAGCTTGTTGTCAAATTTAGTCACAAAACTATATCTTGATTTCTAGTCTGCAATTAGTTAAGTCTCGGTCTAGGATAGTGGAGTTGAGAATTGAGTTAGTCATCATTTGCGTTCTACCGTTCAAAGGCGAAGATCGACCGAAGCTTTTGGAGAACTTCATCAACAAAAGGTAAGTGAAGACTGGACCACCTATTTCTCAAGTTATATTCACTTTTCTATCTTGAGACGATTGTCGCATAACTAATTAGACTAGCTTTGCATAAACAAGAATTTCGAGTCGAGAACTAATTATTTAGTTTACGAATTTCTCGAGATATAATGACTAAGCTTAATGAACATTTGTTCATACTTGATCAAATTCCCGTGGAGAACAATTTATTGTTCAAAACCAAATCATGATTCAAGTTCATCATTCGAAAATAGCCCGAACAAAGTGATAAGTGTCATTGTTGTTACTCACGAATATTTCAAATTGATTTAGAGAAATATAGAACTACTATATTCAATATGTCTCAAGCCATAATACATGTATTCGTACACGTAGAGGAGTAGTTATATATATCGACTTTCAGATTTGTGTGATATGCATATTCGTATGTACATCATGGGAAAATATGTTTGTTTCATGATCCGGATAGGTTTGTATATTCGTATACAAACAATTGTGGAATCTGTGGTAAGGAACCTAGGGTTAAGATAATCAAACCGGTATGCGAACCAAAACAGTTATGTGTTCTAGAAAAAGTTTAGTACTCAAACCGTACGCAAGTCGATTATTCTGTGAACTCCGGAACTGGAAAAGGTCTAAGAGTTTGCAAACCGGTACATGAACTAAAAAGTTTTGTAGACTCCAGAACTTTGAGTTGGGTCAAAGTTTGCAAACTGGTACGTGGACTGAAAAGTTTCGTAAGAGTCTGGAACTTGGTAATTGCATAAGTGTGCAAACCGGTTTATGAACTGAAAAGTTCAGTTGACTCCGGAACTCGGTAATTGCATATAAGTTTGCAAACCGGTCCGCATACTGTGACTCAGCCGATTCACGAACGTTTTAAGTAATTGTACCTTGTACATTTACAAACTATGTCGATCATGATTCAATTGCGATTAAATTATTTCTATGAAGTAATTTGCATTTGATATTTTCTCTAATTAACACTAGACTCAATTGATCACATGATTGTGACTCAATCTTAATGTCTTAGTGAAGATGAAAATGAGTGTTAAGCTTTTAAGTTCAAATCGGCTAGTTTCGGCTAACCATGTTGAACATAGTTTTTATGCACAGTTCAATTACGGTTTACCTAACCATAATGTATACCTTGTATATGTGATTATGATTCAAAGCTTTCATCTAAGGATGGATATTGTTTGTTTGGTTCCAAAGCTATCTGGTGATGGTGGATTTTCGTTTAAGGTTAAATTTGTAAAAACCGTAAAAATCATGCGCCGACATCTTGTAAAAGATAAAGCCATTTATAAGTGTTGGATACTCCCTCACTTAATTCACCAAGAATGGAGCATGTAGCAACAATCCCATTCTCGTGAATACATGAAATTCTTCCAGGTTGGAGCATGTGGCAACAATCCCTTCTCCGTGAATTTCATATCAGCCTTGTATTTCCAAAGTACTCATTATCGGTGTGGCATGACGACCGAGTGTTACTCTTACAGAGTAACACGAACCTCCAAGCACTATAATGAAACCATGTACGAAATACCCGTCTGATGTGACTCTCGGTGTGTTATACTAGCCCGATTGAGCCCCTCTCGGTGTGTTATACTAGCCGATTGAGCATCCCGGACCGACCATATCAGTCCCGATATGATCGATCGCAGTCATCCAACTACATAAGCATGATTGGATGACCCCGGATCAATTCCATCACCCCCAAGCGGTATGGAATACCCACGGCCGACACCGCATGGTCGGTCATTGGCCTAGATTGCCAAGAAACCGTTCATACCAAGCATTATGGACGGAAAACCTAAATTAGGGTTTGCGGCATATTACATGTGTCGCAAAATGTCTCAACCATCCATCTTCGCAGGTATAGATGGAGGGTGTAGATGTAGACTCAAAGGGCCCAGAGCATGTCAATACGATCACCGTGGGCCCACCTACACACTTGACCAATCGGTCAAGACCAACCATGCTTGGTTGCAACAAATTCGTACGCCCAAATGGAGCATGGTCACACGGCTATGAAAGCCAAAATTAGGGTTTCAAGCCATCACGAGCGTCCATCTTCTCCTGAACGAATGGAGGGTCACCGATTAGATTAAGCGAGTCCGGTCATACCAAAGACCCACCGTGGGCCCGTCTATCCCCTCACTTGATCGGCCAAGGCATATCATGGTCGGCAATCCCAAAACGCACGTCCAAACTTGCGTGGCCGCGCCTCCCAAACCACAAATCGATCTCGACCACTCAACTTCACCTGGACGATTTGAGTGGCTTAGATCACGTTTTCATGGGATAGTCGGGTATAGGTGTGAACACTAGCCTACCACCTACACGTTGGTATGATCGACCAAGACCGACCAAGATGGGTCGTCTTGAAACGCGTGCCCAAACTAGGGATGTCACGCGGTTTCCAACTCCTTTGCGGCAACGGATTTTTGCCGCAAACCGATCTCAACCACTCAACTTTACTGGTCAAATTGAGTGGCTTAGATCACGCCTTCATGGGACAAAGAAGGTATGGACGTGCACACCGGCATGCCGTCTACACACATGCCCGGTCGGTCCTCTCCAAATCCCTTTCCATGCTTGGTTTCGACCAAGTCAAGAGTGATGCTTGCGCACCTCTTCAAAAACCCTAATATTCGTTAACGGTCGCAGATGAGTGTCTCAAAGATCATCTCATCCGTCCAACTTCACCAGACTTGGTTATACAACCCCGGTCGAGTTATTTGGTTAGTGAGGCGTCATTACCCATCACTTTACCACACCATAATGCAAAGACACATAAAATACACACGATACTTCACAAGTATCGACTTCCCGAATAACACAAGTTATTCAATTCAAAGATTACATGCTATCTTTCGTGGATCCACGATCCACACATTCCAGTTTATCAATCATGTCACAAATCGGGGATACATATCGGGGTATTGGTCTCAGCGGTTTACGGCGTGCGGCAGTGCAACGCGCCATCACAAGAACGTGTCGGGAAGTCATGGACGGTTAGAGATAAACAGGAGAAGTGGGCAAGACGGTCGTGTGTCACCGACGCACAACTCCACTACTCCATCACTCCACTTCCTCCACTTCCCACGAGAGACGTGAATAAGGCTCAATGACTTGTATAAATAGGTTCTCCGCCCTATTTCAAACAACAACACAAGTCCAGGACAGAGACAGAAAACCAAGTGTTAATACAAAACGTATTCCAACACCCGTGAGCTCCGCTTGCATCAACCACAAGCCTGCTCACCTTTTACTACAAGTCATAAGCAAGCCAACACCTTCACAATCTCAACACCTTATTCGCTTCCCTCCCTAAGATCAACCCCATCTCCTTCACTTTGTGACCGAAACAAGTCCGGAACGGCCATTTCTGAGTTGATCTCTCGAATCTACAAGCACTCACCGCGCAGATGCATTTGTTTAAGGTTTAGATTCATTCCTCATCCACACCCAAAATTACCAAATTCTCAAGTAGAATAGTTTTCACCCATAAACACTATCTTATCTTAAACCTAAAGCAACCTAGGCTTTGAGGTCTATATAAGGGGAACTCTTGGCAACTTGGATCTTTGAATACCGACACTACTTTTTGGTGTGTCCTAGTTGTATCTATAGTCGTTCTCTCCAGAAACCCTTTTAGGGTTTAGCGAATATAAAGACTTCAAAGGTATTCGTGATACCAGGTCCGGTTATTTTTTATCTTGATAACTTGAGTATCCCGATCTTGATTGTTCGTAGAGCTTGCTCCAATGATCAAGATAGATAGTAATCAACAGAGTCTCTTCGTCTCTTACTTTGTTGATTCCGCAAGTTTTATACTTGTGATGTGAATGATAATCTAGGCTACACTTTGGGTTGCATAAGTCCGAATTTTGAGGATAGATGACTTTTGTCTAAGTTGTTATCTATTTCCATCACTGGATCTATCATTTGATCCGATCATCCGTTTAGATCGTAAATCGGAAATCAATTATTGGCGTAATATGTGGGAGGCGTATTCGGTTTAAAGTATTCAATTGAGGTTGAAGCAACTCTTAGTTGTGGGTGACATCATCTAAGGGAATCAATTGCGCAGAGTCTTGCGAGATTCGAGAGGCGTAAGGAGCGCAACTGTACCTTAATCGATGGATTTCCTTTTAGGGCTCAACTAAATTCCAGACCGAAGTTAATTGGTAGTAGGCTAGTGTCCTAGCGGTTTAATACAATGTGGTGTTCAATCTGGACTAGGTCCCGGGGTTTTCACTGCATTTGCGGTTTCCTCGTTAACAAAACTTTTGGTGTCTGTATTATTTATTTTCCGCATTATATTGTTTATCTTTATAATTAAAATATCACAGGTTGTGCGTTGTTCAATCACAGTAGCTAGGTCCAACCTTGTTAGTTGGAAAAAACTTGATTGGATCCTTGGACATTGGTCTTTGGTACCGTCCAAGAACTCTCTTTGTAGTTAGGTTCACGTATTCACCTACGTAAACGTTCTAACAACAAGGGAGAGAGAGATATAACTCTAGGCACTTTCCTTGATTGAGTTTTTACTCTCGGAGTTGTGTTGAGTTTGTCCATACAGATTTCCTAAGAAAAAGTTGGTGGTGTGTTTGGAAATCCTGTAGAATCTGTATTCACGTACAAACATGTCTCCAACCAGTTTTGACTATGCCAAGTGTCCGAGACTTACCTCAAAGGATAACTCCTTAGTTGATTCTTCCAAATCCAAAGGAAAAGATACCGGGTTGTCGGTCTACGATGATTTGCTTTCCTTAGTTACTAATGGGATAATATCAAAATCTGAGTTGGAACTTACCAGAAGTCTAAAAAAGGCTGTTGAGTTCATTGAGCTTCAAACCTCTAGAATTAGAGACCTTGAAGAAAGATGTTCTCAGTTTTCAAGTGAGCATGAGAAATCCCTTGGAAGGGAGCGTGAACTCTCTGGTTATATTGGAAATCTCTCTAAGGATATGTGCATATTTGAACAAGATATTACTAATCGAGATGAAAAAAATTATTATACTTGAAGATACCCTTAGAGAAAGTCTAAACAGAGAAGATTGCTTGCTCAAGTCTCACAAATTGGAAACAAACAACTTTTGTGTAGAAAAAGAGAAACTTGTCGCGGATCTTCTATTTTCTCGAAACAATATAATGCTTTGAAAAAGAAAACTATGTTTTAAAAAGTAAATTTAACTCATTGCATGTTGTTACAGCTCTCCCGTGATGCTACTGCATTGGGAAAGTTACTTCGAGGAGATGGGTGGCAAAAACGTTCACGTAACTTGTCAACATCTAATGAAGTCTTGTGTAAAAACAATGTAACAAAGGTTTCTTTTCCAAAATATTGTTCACATTGTGGAAAGAAAAATCATATTGCTCTAAACTGTCACTTTAGAGAGAAACAGATTTATAATATCCAAAAATTGCTTAACTTTGCAATCGAAGAGGTAAAAAAATCTATCTAAAATGGATTCTGTCTCTGCAAAAAACCGTAAAACTTATGGGAAAGATAATCTGGTGTTTCCACTCGAAAATTCCGTAAGCGAAATTACTCTCCTAATGTAGTGTCTAATTGCACTACAAATATCAGTGTTTGCACTGATGGTGGAGGTACTTCTGGGAGATCTAAGTTCAGAAAATGGAGTTCAAGTGATTCTGATTCTCTGAAAGGTATCTCAAGAGGTCCCCGTCTTTCTTCTCGAGGAAACCTTTCTTCAAAAGAACGTTTTAAGAAAGAGAATTTTTCAAACTTCCATGATGCACATGAAGTTAGATCAAAACTTCATAAGAAACGCAACAGAAGAAATGAGAGAAGTCACAAGTGACATCACAAGAAAGTAAATCTCGAGGTATCACTCTGGTTATAAATGTCAATGGATATGTCCTTGAAACTAACTTGAGGGTTACAAGGATTATACATATCAAGTATTATCCATGATATCGAGATTTCTCAAGTCTATTTTTTGTTTAACCAACTTCGTTTAAGAAATGACTAAATCTTGACAATTGCTTTTTTTTCTTGTGTCAAAACTTTTCTTTTGCAGTCCTCCTAAGTGCTCCAATCGTTTAGGTATTCTATACTCATAGACCGTTGATCCGAGAATGCGTTGCAAGAAGAGAAAATGTGTCTCTTGTCGAGTCAGCCACCGTCTTCACTCGGACCACGGTTGGCGAACCAGTTTTCGTTTTCTTGTGAACCGGTTCACGTATCCTTTCATAAGATTAGGGTTTCAACTCCTATTATTCACAAACCTCTCGGTTGAAGGAATAATCGAGTTGAGACTCAAATTTTCATCCTTGCATAAGAATGAAAATGTCAAAAAGACCTCATGAAACCATCAACCTCGATGAAGATGACTCAAAGGAAGGAAGTTCTTGTCACGAAAGAATGCTTGAAAATATTAGATCAAGACAAGAACATAACTCTGGATTGTTAATTCCTTTAAGGATCTAACTCGTGCTCAACAGGACTCTAAAATTGAGATTGCTAACCTGCATTTACAATTAAATCGGCTCCTCAATGGTCGGTTCAAGATGATTGAAAGCAAAAAGTCATGATAAGGAACTAAAAAAGTCGATCTCTGAATATACAACTCGAGGAAACATATTCGTATTTTAAATCGGAAGGTCGTTGTACTCAGTCGAGAGCACAACATGTTAACCATTCAACATGTTAAAGATGTTGGAGAGTCGTTCTTCTATGGACTTGCGGAAAGGTATGAAGATATTGATGAAGTCTAAGTTCGTAAAAATTTACCGTATTTGTTTCTATCTAGAAAACTTCTTTTGAGGATTTTATTCTTGAGAAGGATAACTAGGGTTTCATATAGCAATGATTGTGATTACACATAGCTATTTCCAACGTTTTTCATCTTCCATGTTCTTAGATTTATTTATTTAAATTCTAGAGTTGTTGGAAGATGAACTTGCAGTACGTAATCATTATTAGTTTAATTATTGCAAAAATATTATGAAATATTTATGCCTTTACGTTCTCGTGAATCGAACTAATATTTCATATATGCTCAGAAGTTAAATCTATTATGTTTTTATAAACGGGAAATAAAACAAACTCTTTGAGATTTTTCTCGCATTATTGATCTTTTTGATCACACCTGTTAGAGCATAGCTCGGTTGAACTCACCAAGTGTTGGTATGTCAAGTTTGGTTGTCATATTTTAGTATCAAAACTCATCTAGAGTCGGTTAACTATTATTGAGCCAACAAGGTATACACGTTTGGGTACGGTTCATCCATATCTAAATATATGTATATTTCATTTGTGTGTATCAAGCTAATACCACCTAATAGTGGAGATTGATTGCTTAGTTTCTAAGCACACTTAGCTTGAATCCTAAATCGGAGTTCATTTAACGGTGAATATCAATTGCTTTGTTACTAAGCTATCTTAGCTTTGATTGTAACCAACCTTGATTTGAAATACTATATAAGGGAGAACTCTAGCATCTCGGGAAACCTAATCCCGACACTTCCATGTGTCCTAGTTGAAAACTAGAGTCGATTCTCCATTAACCTAGGGTTTTCCAAAACCATTATTAGGTTCCTTGAAGACTTCATTTGGGATTCGTGAAACCAGATCCAACTATTTTCTCCGTAGTTGCGTATTCTGATCTTGCTTTTTCTATCGATTGAGTTTTATTTTCTCTAAGATTTTCTCAAAATTTATGTCCGATAGGTAAGATATAAAAAGTAATCACAACAGTTCTTCGTCTCAAACTCTTGTGATTCCGCAATAACTTTTTCTGTTAATCAGTTAGGTTATTGTGAGGTGACTATTATTTCTAGGTTGCTCTTCGAGAGTATAAGTCCGGGGTATTAGTTGAGTTTCCTGTTCACCTTGATTTATCTTAAGACGGAAACAAAACCAAGAATAGACTTATCTGTGGGAGACAAATTTGTTTATAAGTCTTCGACTTTGGGTCGTAGCAACTCTTAGTTGTGGGTGAGATCAGCTAAGGGAATCACGTGCGCAGAGTCCTGCTGGGATTCAAGAGGCGTAAGGAACGCGATTGTACCTTAATCAGTGCGAGACTTGGTTAGGGATGAACTACATTCCAGTCCAAAGTTAACTTGTAGTATGCTAGAGTCATTAGCGGTTTAATACAGTGTGGTGTTCAAATCTGGACTAGGTCCCTAGGCATTTCTGCATTTGCGGTTTCCTCATTAACAAAATTTCTGGTGCTTGTGTTATTTCTTTTCCGCATTATATTTGTTTAGATAATTGAAATATCACAGGTTGTGCGTAGTTCAATCACAATTGATAAATCCGACCTTGTTTGTTGGATATAACTTGATTGACACTTGGGCATTGGTCTTTGGTACCGGTCCAAATTATTCTCATATCAATCGGGCTCACGGATTTCTATCTCTGCTCGATTTGCGATTGTATTGAGAAAGAAATAAAGCTCTTTGATATCTTTCTTGATTGAGTCTCACTTTTAAGTTGGTGCTCTCGAAATTATATTGGAGTTTAGTCGCCGAACGAATTATTGGGTGTGGTTGTTATACCCCCGCTTTTTCAATTGGTATCAGAGCAGGCAAACACGCTAAGACCTCATAAGTCTGTGTTTGTAGCAATTTGACTATATGGACACAAGTGTTATCTCTCGACGAACGCATCACAAGGAATAAAAGTTATGTTTCTATGGAATCTATTAAAGAGAAATACTTATATGTCTTACATATAGATGAACATCTTGTTCGTATAGTTGAGACCAAGCAACTAAACCTAGTTCACTTAGTTTCTTCAGTATCCTGCGCTACGATATTCAATAAGTGCACGCACTAGAACAATTCCTTTGGATCGTATTCCTAACAGTAAAGGAATGATAAATCTGTTTGGTAACAACTCTATTAATTCTTTCTAGATAAAGATATCTCAAGTCATATGCAAAGGCTCTTCCGTTTAAACTAATAAACTCATTTGCTCTGGTTAGATCAATCCAATCTCTATTACCTAAGTAATAAGATCTCGGATTTGTAACAATCAAAATAGATCTCAAGAGAACTATTAGGTGTTACCGATCTCACGCAACTAATCAATCGAATAAATCCGATTCTAGTTGGACCCCAGCTGATCAAGGTTTGTGCTACACAAAGATATAAGAAACCAATAAGAAATCTTCTTCGTCTTCAAATCTTCTTTAATCTTCAATTAAACCTGCACAACACCACTTGAATCTCTTGTGATCAATCACGCACAGAACGGAGTCTGTTAACAATGGATTATCACAAGATGTCTTTAGATCTACAAACAGTTCTAAAGATCCCGTCGACACTTCGATCTAGTTTGAGTGAATCTTATATCAAAAGAGAAGATTCTCAAGAATAAACAAACTAGGTGCAATCAAAGTTCAACAACCGTTAGTCAATCAAATCAATCAAAAACTAATAAACTGCAATTATCTAGTTTCCCACCAACGATACTCGTAGAGATTCTAGTTCCCACAGAAGTCTTTAAACGAGATGTCGTAAGAGATTTCGCCTAATTAGGTTACTTTCCTCTCCTGGATAGACGGCTCCACCCGAAAAAACAAAAAGATGAAGTTTGCTAGAAATTCAAACTTAGGTATTTATAGACCAAGGATGTTTGGACACCATGGAATTTCCAAAACCGTATTATTCTCAAGATATGCACTAAATGCCCAAATCGGTTTTCATAATTCCCCGGAAATGCTTTGTCCAATATTTTCCAAATCTCTCAATAAAAAATCTCCAATTAGTAAATGCACATTACTAATTTTTATTCTCTAGAGATATGCATTTTATTGCTTTATTAACTAAAGCATATAAAACTAACAACCTTAATTAAAAGATTCTTAATTTATTTCGGCCGGGATCTCCATGAGTAATTAAGGAATAACTTTGAACAATAAAAGATAAGATTTACTGTTCGTGTTCAAAGTATGTTGACATCTTTTCTTTGTAAATCATATTTCATATTTACAATCTTGGAATCGATTATACCACACTTCCAAACAAGTTTAAAATTGGTTCATTTGTATTCGAAGACAACTAAGTGATTGATCAAATATCAAATCACAATCATGGGTTCAATCGGTTCAACTAATCACTAGGATCGGTTATACCTTAATATGGATTACTTGTGATCGGACACACAAGTTACCAGGACCGGTTACATCAGTTACCAGGATCGGTTACGTCAATTACCAGGACTGGTTACCATATACTCATGGTATTGCTTGTGATCGGTTACACAAGTCACTAGGATCGGTTACACCAATTACCAGGATCAGTTACACCAATTACTAGGACCGGTTACACCAATTACAAGGATCGATTACACAATTCTTTTGTGATCGGTCACACCAATTACAAATATCGATCATACCATCTCAGGTGATTACTTAGGATCGGTTACACTAATTAATCAAAACTAGTCATACCAAATCATAAGTCAGGCATTGTGATTAGTTATACCAAGATACATAACAAGTTACGATCGGTTCTACTAACTCACACATATTGGTAATCCAAAGATATACAATGAATAAAAATACCAATAAGCCTAGCGATTTCCCTTTCGATTCATAAAACAAGTTCATGAATGTACTTCCTTTAAACAAATGTAAACATTGTTTCCTAAGATGAAATCTTCACCTTTACCCATACACATAATCACAATAGCATTCATATGATTATGTCGATATCATATCTACGAAGTTCAAAAGGTAAGCATTAGACTCGTAGTCTAATTTCTTAACACTATGATCATATGATCATGTCCCACTACTAGAGTAAAGTAATCATTCACAGCTTCGCAGTTATGTTTTCAATATAGCACGACTTGAAAGATACGTTAGGAATGAAACAGTTCAAGTCAATATTGAAAATGCGGGGGTCTAACAACCACACCCAACAATTTGGTTGGCAATCTGAGAGGACTTACTCCAATACACTTTCTAGAGAATCAACTAGACAGTCAGACTCAATCTAGAGTAAAGTATATCAAAGAGTTTTAATATCTCTATTTCACAATGTAATCGAGCAAATCAAATGATAGAAATCCGTGAGACTGATTATTATGTGAAACAACTTGAACGGTACCAAAGACCAATGTTCAAGTGTCAATCAATGTAAATCAACAACCAAAGGTTGGATATTCTAATTTATTGATCTTAACGCACAACCTGTGATATTTCAATTATATAACAAAATATAATGCGGAAAAGAAATAAATACGATACACCGTAATTTTGTTAACGAGGAAACCGCAAATGCGAAAAACCCGGGACCAGTCCAGATTGAACACCACACTGTATTAAGCCGCTAAAGACTCTAGCCTACTACCAATTAACTTCGGACCGGATTGTAGTTGAACCTAATCAATCTCACACTGATTTAAGGTACAGTTGTGTTCCTTACATCTCTGGTCCCAACAGATACTACACACTTGATTCCCTTAGCCGATCTCACCCACAACTAAGAGTTGCTACGACCCAAAGTCGAAGACTTGATAAACAAATTTGTCTCACACAAAAAAGTCTATAGGATTGAATAAATCTGCCTCCCGTAAATACCCAAGAGTTTTTGTTCCGTCTTTTGATAAATCAAGGTGAACAAGAACCAATTGATAAACCAGACTTATATTCCCGAAGAACAACCTAGTATTATCAATCACCTCACAATAATCTAAATCGTATGATGGCGAAACTAGATATTGTGGAATCACAAACGATGAGACGAAGATGTTTGTGATTTCTTTTATCTTGCCTATCGGAGAAATTAATCTCGAGTCAATTATTTCAATTGTACTCAATACGATAGAATCGGGCAAGATCGTAACACGCAACTACAAATAAAATAGTTGGGTCTGGCTTCACTATCCTAATGAAGTCTTCCAAGTCGTTAACCTACAGGGTCTCGATAGAAACCTAAGGTTAAAGGAGAATCGACTCTAGTTATGCAACTAGTAGCACACAGGAGTGTGGGGATTAGGTTTCCCAATTGCTAGAGTTCTCCTTTATGTAGTTCTCAAATCAGGGTTTGCAATCTAAGTTACCTTGGTAACAAAGCATTCAATATTGACCGTTAGATGAAAAACCTAATTCAACCAAGCTAATATCTTTCAACTGTTAGATCGAACTTAGATTGTTACACACAAATGAAATGTACCCTCATTTAGGTTTATGTAACCGTACCTAAACGTGTACACCATGTTGGTTCACAAATAGTTAACCGAGGTTAGCCATATGATCACTCTCATATCAACCTTATTCATCTTAACCATAACTAGTTCAAATGACTCAAATGAAACTAGTTAAAGAACCGTTCAATTGCTATATTCTCATAGAAGTATACAAGAACACAATTGAAGCAAAATCGGTTTGATTCACTTGAATCAATACATGAACATTATACCCACGGTTTGTAAATATTGCATTCCTTATTTTATAAATGTTTAGGTTCATGTACATGACCGATTTAAGAAAGTAACCACTTAAGTATGCGTACTTAAGTAACCGGATTTGAGTTTGTTTTAGTTTTCAAACTCAGCAGAAATTCACGGATGTGAACTTTCCGCCAGTATGCATATGGGTACGCATACTTTGGTAACTGGTTTAGTTGGTTTTGATTTCCAAACTCAACAGAAATTCACGGACGTGAACTTCCGCCAGTATGCCAGTCTCCATCAACCATTTAGTACACACAAGTATGTATACATTTGGTTCCCGGTTTTGGACTTATACACAAATGTGCGAACACACTATATGCTTATATCCAAAGATGGTACATGATTCTAAGCTCTTTATTTCAATCATTGAAACATTCTTAGAGGATGACAATAGCCGTTTTCACACACTATTAAAATCAAAGCAATTTTCAAGATATTGAATAATCATTATCGAAACATTCCAAGTCTACATCAAATGATTGTATCACACAAACCATGTAAAATGTTACTCGATAATTTTCTCATGATATAAGATGAACTTGGTCGAAGCGAAAGCTTGCCAACACATATTTCGAGAAATATGTAAGCGAGATAAACTCAGCTCGAAATCTCAAATGTGTATATAGAAAACTATATCGTAATATGACTTATGTATCAATATAGGAGATAGAATAGAAATAGACTTTCCAAGTGATAGATGAGTTCAAGTCTCCACATACATTTTGTCGATGAAGTTCCACAAGCTCCCCTTAGTAGTTCTTCGTCTTCAAATGATGAACGCCGTGAAAACTAAGCTCTAACTACACAATCTATGTCCTAGTCCGAGACATCTATAAATAGGCTATAAATCAAGACTTATAGTTTTGATCACTAACATTGACAAACATGCTTGAGATATCAACACATTCGAGTTCGAATTTGAGCAGTGCTCTAACAATCTCCCCCTTTGTTTCCAAAACCTAATCTCACAAGGATTTCCTTATTGGGCCCGGCCCGTGAATCCTAAAACGACCAAGGTCCCATCATCAAAATCAGCGGTTCAACACCAATTTATGCCCATTGGAGGATGCTCTATCATGCCACCGGGATCTCCGCTCAAGTCGTGGTTTGCTCTGCATTTATCAAAAATCCGTAACGCCTTATCTTACGACTAAGTTCAATTGATTATATCGTTTGTAACCGGAAAATCACCATTCAGTGCTGACTGAGGAACATGACTGTCCCTCACTAAGCAAGGGACTTAATGTAGATGGTGGATTTTCGACAAGGGGTAAAATCATAAAACCATAATTATATATGCTCCTGATCCAGCAATTAGATGAGTATCGAGGCTCATGTCTTTTATCGAAAGTGTGAAAGCTCGTGCCACGAGAACCTATGACTGAGAATACTGTCTCTCAGAGTATATGTAGATGTGTAGTCTCTCAGCTGAGGCAACGACATATCTCATGAATATTGAGCAATTTCAGTGATCACTTTTATATAAAATTCCAAGATTAGACGGCTCCTAGACAGCTTGCCTACTAGTATAGAGCAATAGCGTCTTCAGGATGTAACAATGTTTTCCCTGACTATATAAAAGAAATATGACACTTCAACAAGCTCATATCACTCGATTCCCGACTAATTAATGCTCCTAGACGATCGTACTTTCAGTATAGAGCCATCAATTAATTATTCTTAAATCATTAGATTCATTAATCAATCCCGGAAAACATTCAATGTTTTTCATAATATTTCGTTACTTCAATTCATGGTTCTTCCCAAGAGAATTCCATGGTTTAGTAATAAATATTCAACACACGAGCATCCGAGCTACTATCGAGTAAGCCCCACCAAAATGGTGCAAGTGTACTCAACAATAATGCACTAACGAACACTGAATGCACGAATGAGTATTTCAAAATACGACGGGACAATGAACCTATGCAAAATAGGAAAGAAAATAATAAAATATCGACCAAGGCGGCGGGATCGGGCCACCGGCCGGCCGGCGGTGCCGTGACCAGTCCCACGCCCAATTTTATATTTTATTATTTTCCTTGATCTCATGAAAATTCCCTCATTTGAAAAAAATTCCTTCGTTTCAAGGAAACTCCTCAATTTCATGGTGTTTCCTTCACAGTTCACATCAAGGAAATAATAAATAATTAGGAAAGGTATGCGGGACCAAGCCTACTAGCAGGCCGGTCATGCCCTAGTTGTGGCCGGTCCCACACCTTACATTCCTTATTATTTTATTATTCTTTCCTTCATCCCATGAAATTCCTTGATCTCATGGTATTTCCCTAATTTCATGATATATCCTTCAAGTTATGAAAATAATATAAAATTAGGTAAACTCGTGGGGCCGGGGCCTTAGCCGGGCCGGTCATGCCCTAGCCGGTCCCACATGCCTCTTATTTTATTATTATTATTTTCTATGTTTCCTTCACCTCATGGAAACTCCTTCACTTCAAGGAAACTCCTTGATTTCATGATATTTTAATAATATAAAATTAGGTAAACTCGTGGGGCCGGGCCTAGCCGGACGGTCATGCCCTAGACGGTCCCACAAGCCTCTTATTTTATGATTATTATTTTTTATGTTTCCTTCACCTCATGGAAACTCCTTCACTTCAAGGAAACTCCTTGATTTCAACAAACTCCTTGATTTCATGGTATTTTCATAAAACAATGAAAAATATAATAAAATTAGGAAAATGCTATGGGACCGGGCTCATTGACCATCCGCCATGCCTTGGCCATAACCGGTCCCATACTTCATGATTCCTTTATTTTATAATTATTTTCCTTCATCTCATGAAGTTTCCTCAGTTTCAGCAAAATCCCTGATTTCTTCATATTTTCTAAAGTGATTGCTCAAATGCACATCAAAAAATATCAAAATTCTCGGGGCTCGAGATGCGAACACTTTGGTGACACGAGCATATTACCTTGACCGACCAGGGTTGGCTCTTTGGCTTGCAAGAGGCCGGTCCCTCATATTTTCATCATGTGACCTAATTTGTTCACATTAGGTTCAAATTCTTCCAAACAACTTGGAATTCCATAAAATGATCGACGACGATCCCATGACCACCCAGTGGCCGGTTTCATGACCCTTTGGTCGGTCCCTCATCTCTTCATAATTAATTAGGTTTTATTACCTAAGGCTGGGACGAGCATTATTTTAATAAATGATTAAACCAAAGATTTAATCATCCTCTCATCAACAAATCAACAAGTCTTCAAGAGACCTTGGTATTTTCTCACTTGAGCATCCGGGCGCTACATGGTCGACCCATGATCCCATGTAGCTCTGGTCCCTCCTTCCGTGGTTGATTTTCAATAAACCATCAATTGATCATCAATTGATGGAATTAGGTTTTGAGTCCAAGGTTCATAATTCCAGATTCAAACACTAATAATTTTACGATGATCTCATGGTCAACATTTTATTAATTATACTTGGTTCAGTTGCCGGTATTTAAATTAATATTTTATTTGGTCATGCTATCAATAATTCATCAGACGAGCAATATTTGCTCAGATGAGCAATATTTGTTCAGACTAAGGAATATTGGTTCAATTGTCAATATTCAACAATCCATCGAATGAGCAATATTTGCTCACCTTAACTATCAACATTTATGTGAGAATCATACATCTGTCTCAACAGACACGTTTAATTCATGAGTCCCAACATTTGCAAATCACGTTCGACTCAATAATACAAGGACTCATCGTCCCATGAAGTCAAAGAATCGACTAACTAAATCACGAGACATCAATTGTGTCACATGGGGGATATTAACTAGGGTTTTGGTCTGCAGTCTACGACACGCGTGTTCATACACACGATGAGAATGTGAGCAAGTCGTGCAATCAACAAGGAGTTAACAAAGTAGTTGATGGAAAATCGACCAAGTCTCCGCACGTTGAGCAACTGGTTTTAACACGATTTCCACTTCTCCACTCTTTGATTCCATCAACTGTCACACTTCATGGGATCATGGTGTTTACAATTCTAGCAATATAAATAAGTTCTTGAATCATGATTGAAAAACAGGACAATCTCACGTCAAACAGACAACACGAGATTAACAACTCAACAACCGAGCAATTACTCTCAACAGAGCATATTCAATCATTCGAACTTATCTTATTTTTTAGAATACACAACACACCTACAATCTTCGATCACCAAAGAACTCGTTTTGCCCCATCTATAGATTGGCGACCACAAAGGGAGATCATTCTCTCGGTTGCAATCTCACTTCTCACAAAGATGGTCGGTCTTAGGTCCGGTTCCGGGCACCAATCCGGATTCAACACCCGGTTCTAATATTGCAAGCTCTAGTGGTACCGCCAACACCACTCCTCCCACAGAACCCGCCACTACCACTCCTCCTCCCACGGCCTACCACTAGCACTCCTCCCAGGTACAACCTACCACTACCACTCCTCCGAGCACTTGGTGCTCCAGAGATCATCCCCGCAATCGACGGCATCGCGACATCAACAATCCACTATTCTACCGGTCTCTCAAGAAATCGAGAAAATCCACCTACCATAGGTGATCTTATGAAGGTGCAAGAAACTCTTGCCAAAAGTCGACCGACATGGCTACCACTCGAAGAAACTATTCAACTATCTCAAGACTCTTACAAACAAGATGTCAGAGAAAACTCGGGAGAAAGGAAAAGCTAAAGAAACGTCTTCAGACGCTGATCCCGAGGTCACTCCGATCCATGTAGTAGACGATGAGGAAGTTCCTAAGGCTGCAGATAATCCACCAGCAAAAGAACCATCCAGCTTCATCACTCGTGAAGACCTGGAACGTCTTTTGGAAGATCGTGGAAAAGACAAAACACCTCTCGTCCATCGTCACTAACCTCCATACCCCTATTTGCTACGCAAATGATTCCTCTCGCTAAAAGGTTACACCTCTCCAACCTTCACACTTTATGGTGGAATAGGCAATGCTCAAGAACATGTTTCTCGATTTCTAGAAGCACCGGGTGAACACGAGCACAACCATACCGTCTGTCTCGGAGGAATTTTCGAAGTCTCTCGAAAGGCGGGGGCATATACCGGTACAACAACATCGCACCAAGAAGCATCAAAAGTTGGGGAGATATGGTCAATGCTTTCTACAGAAAGTATTTCTTCGTTTCGAGCAAATCACCCTCTCGATCTTGGAAGGATATTTCAAAGGAGCAACAAACATCCTAACGATTATGTGAAAAGGTTCAGAGTTCAAGCTTTGGACTGCCATGATCCAAATGTCACAGAGAAACAACTCGTGGACTTATGCATCAATGGAATGATTCCAATCTATAGAGCCTTATTGGAAAATATCAGGTTTCAGACTTTCTCAGAACTTCATGAAGCGGCCATGAGATCGGAACTACCGCATCTGCTTTATTGGAGAGAGCTAAGACTACAAAAGATGAAGAACCACGAGAAACTTGAGGAAGCAGACGTTTAATCAATAAACAATACAACCTCCAACCTTCCACAAATATTGTTGCTGAAGGGAGCAAATGAAAAGCCGAGCCACAACGCAAACATACTTCCTCAACTCCTTCAAAGGCGCAAAAGATACGCAAGTTCCTGTTCAACACATGTGCTGATCCAAGCACCTGATTTCCCCTGCTCCATTGAAGAAGTTATTGAACTTCTAGACGCTGGATTCAAGATTGGTGCAATCAAATTGCCATATGTCAAGAAAGAACCAATCAAGAAGCCATGGAAAATCCTCGTTATCGCCGCTTTCATAGGTTCAACCATCCCACAAGTGATTGTAGAACTTTGAAGCGCATATTCAAATAAAAATCGAATCGGAGAACTCAACTTGGGGATCAAGGAGTACACAGAGATCCTCTCCCAGTCAGAACCTTCACCTTTTCTCAATCGCTTGTCAAGGAAGCAGTCCGAGTCTTAATCGAGCATGTCTCGCGAATTGCTATACCTATCAAAGGCTCAAAGGGGAGACATGTTTGCTGCATCAATCACATCGTATCGTGGAAGCGTTTGTCGATTCAAGAGCCTTCAACAACAGACGGAGAAATGTACGACCGGGACTTCTCACCACACCATCTCAAGGAAAACGAGTTCAAACGAGCATTGATTGACGTTGGCACCGTTGTCAATGTTATCCCTCCGAAAACTCTCGAGTCGCCGTGTCACACGACAAGAACCCATCCATGCTCCAAGGACAATCACATATCATGAAGGAACACCCGAGACGCTTATGGCCACATTACTCTCAAGGTGAACATAAACTCACTGACAAACAAAATTTTACATAATCCGAGATGATCCAGATATGATATGATTCTTGGACGCACGTGGATTCATGCTGGAAAGGTAACACCAACACCTTCAATTGCACACTTCTATGTCTAAGAAACCTCTGATTCAGAGGAAGAAAAAGAGGATGTTTCACCGTTCGAGTATCCGGAGGAGGTCAAAGCCTTGACATAGCCGACACAAAAGCCCGAGGAAAATGCAAACGCTTTCGTCAAAAGATTCCGTACTCGTGGCAAGTCTTATTCCCCTCATGTGTCCATATCATCAGTTTCAAATATGTTTATCTGGTCCAGGGGCTTCACTCCACCAACAACTTAGCTATTGCAAAATGCTATGAGTAGATAATCTCACCTCAACAATATTTCACCAAGTGGCTAGACGCAGAAACTCTCCGAATCGAACACCTCACTAATACAGTCATTGCTGAAATAATGGCTGAGTTCGACAAACAGTATCCCAAATACTCTCCTTTGCACGAATGTCCACATGTGCCGCCAGGTTGAAAGACTTCAATAACATGGAATTCTACTGCAAGAAGAATTCTAAATCAAAGCAAAAATATTCGGGGCACAGATGATCAAATCTAACAAATTCCAGAAGGAGATTTAGTTCTCAAAGCAACTAAGCGTAACTTTCATTCCGCAAAGAATTCCAACCTGGGAAGGACCTTTTATGATCTCTAAGTCCATTCTTGGTGGCTACTACAAGTTGATCAACATGGACAACAAGGAGACTCGTGGCCGTGATACATGAGAATTGGCTCAAGGCCTTTGACGTTTAAGGTTTTGGATATTCGAGGCATCGGATGCTCAAGGCACGAACACCTCAAACATTTGGTGTTTAAAATTTTCTTGCATTGTATTTTAATTCCTCCAAAATGTTTGCAATACTTGCATTCAGTAATTTAAATTCAGTAATTTATCAAAATTCAGTTTACTTAAAATCTCTATCAAACCCAAAGAAAATGCTCAATAATCTACTTATCCAAAACCAATCAAAACCAGAAATAAAAACCTCACATCTCTCAGAAGTTCAGAAGTTCAAGAGATTATGAAAAGAAATCAAAGAAAATCAGCAAAGAAAGACTTTTGCTCCTCTGCATCTTTCAAGACTTGTAAGGCCGCCTTCTCCGCGTTCAGCTCTTCAGTCAGCCTAGCAATCTTGTCTTCCTTCTCCATCACAACATCATTTGGAAAGGGTATGTTCTTCTCATATGAGTCCTTAATAGCATTTATCTTCTTACGAAGCCACTTCACGTTGAAGCCAAGTCTCTCAGAATTCTCCAAGTTGAACTCCCAATCAAAGAGTACATCTGGAGTCACAATATTACTGAGCCTAGCACATATATCACTTACAACACGCAAGATAACACCTACTTGCATTGTTAAGGAATAAGCACGCTTTGGGTCTCTAGTAACAATGATGTGACCGAATTTCTTCCATATTTTCTCGTACAAGTCGGCATATCCAATGGGAACGCTGAATCTACCAACTAATTCGTGATATGGGTGTGATGCATCAAATGGAGGATTAAAAACAATACCTGCACTTGGGTATTCATGCACTACTATACGATTCTCAATCACTGGAGACACTTCTACAGTCATAGCAACAGTTTCTTCAAGGCGTAGTTCAGCTTCTTCCGCCACTGAAATAACAACAATTGAAGTCTCGGTCTCTTCGACAACACCAACAACAACTCCCTCATGACTTTGAAGTTCAGAGATGGTTTTTTATTCATCAATAACCTCAGTGTTGCTCAAGCCATCATTATTAGCTCCTTCATTCTCAACTCCCGTATTTGACACCTAATACGAAGATTACATGAGATTAGAGTCATTCAAACATGAAACCAAAGGAAATCATAAACTCCAGCATACAAGTGGTCTAAAATCACCAATATTGTTCATTTCACGTGCTAGACATCAACAAATAACGTGGAAATCATAAAAACACGTTTTACGATAAGCTCGTCTGAGAAGATTTTACACTGCCCTGTACAAAACGCTAACTGGGAGCAATTGGTAAAGAATATAAGGCTGAATTATATACCATTGTCTTCGTATATATGTTATCTACAACATATCAAAATTTCATAGCAATCTGATGAACGAACGAAAAGATGTGGTCGAAACATTGGACTACGTGACAGCTGAAAATCTCCTGAAAGTCTCCTGGATGTTTACTGTTTCATCTATTTCGACCCCTAAACGTGCTCAAAACTTAGAAAGCTTCTTTGAAAAATCCTGGAAATTTCCTGGGCTTAAGGATACATATGTGGATCACGAAAATCTGACGTCGTATGAAGATTCTACAGCGTTTTTGCTAAAAGGCTAAATTCTGAAATTTCTGGTGACGTATTTCGACAAAACTTTTCGTATATTCACATGAATTCCCATTCATTCATTCATAAACCAAGAAATTTATGCTTATTTGGATAAAATGCAAGAGAAGTACTTACTTGGGTGGTCTCCGAAGTGTTCGAGGACCCTGGATTGTCCATATCAATATCAAGAGCACCATTGCTTTCATTCGGTTTTGAACCCTGGGAATTTTCTTTATCGCCATTTTCAGAGGATGAGCGAACATCACCAGTACCCTCCACCTCCATGGAGACATCCTCCTGGATATATTCTTAACAATTAAGCGTTTCATCTATAAAGCATCATGGTTGGTTATGCAAATAAATACTTACAGGCTCTTCTTCGTCACTCAAGTCAGGAACTGTTTGCCCAACAAATGAGAATCAAGACCGTCAATACTTTATGGAGTAAAATTCTGCAATAGAATAACAAATATTGGTTTTTTAATTATGATAATGCAGATGAGAAGGAGTCATAGCAAAAGAAGTACCGACAACTCACCAAAGAAACGACTGGGGACTTTATGGTATTAGGTAACAACTTATAATTTTTGCTTCTGCCTTCTCCGCCATGGATAATCGCTTCAGTCTCTGAGAAATCTACATGGATTCGGGATCTCACATTACGACCGTCCTGTAGAATTTAATGCAATGATTAGAATACAATTATCATAATTTTATGAAGATTATACAAAAGTACATACCTGAGAACATCCCGAAGATGATTTTTGCTTATCACCACCAGAGAGATGCTTCAGTCTTGGTCGAGTAGAAATCATCTCAGCAGACAGAGGGTCTTTCACCGCAGGCTGACCAATCATCACGAAGTCATGTAATCGCTCAAGTTGTTGATCCCAAAAGTCTACATAACCTGGAGTTACGTATGCAATTCTCTCGGAGCAAGGGAACCAGTATTCACTTCCTTCCACATGCGTATGGTCTAAATGGGTCCTAAGTTGTTCGACCGATGGTTTCCTCCTTCGAAAAGTTGGAACACACTGATCCATACCCATTTGTCGAGCCGCACTGTCAATGTTATATTCCTCCACTGAAAGTTCTTCATATATCGCTGATAACAAGTGACCATGGGTGCAACTCAACATAAAAGATCTATCGCCATCACTCAGACCTGCACCAGATGCTAAAGCCATACTCTTTCCAGTATTGAAAGTTGTCAGCTGAGAAATATAGAGAGGAGTTGACACCCATGGGCGAAAGTCGAACTCAGATTCATCATCTAACACATCAATGAGACGTGCCTTAATCCGGGGTTGCTTTGTAGACCAGCGCATGATTCTGGCATTATTCTTCTCAGAGAAAATATGTCGGGCATCGGCATTCAGTCCTTGCAAGACAGTACGTGGAATAGGTGCATAATTCTTGAAATTCTCCCACATCAAGGCTTGAAGAAACATCGTGTTGGCGTAGCATTCAATCTTCATAAATTCATTCGATACACTGGAGTCTATAATCAAGGAATCTAAATTAGAGTACAAAGAACCCCAAGAATAGGCTACCTATTGGAAGTTTCTCACCTTGAACCATTTTGATAGCAAAGGGGATCACGAAAGGCTTCAACAAATTTCCATTATCTTCAAAAACGTATCTGGACAACCATAAACATAATAAAGCAGCAATGGGTAACATACCATCGATGGGACTATCAGAAACCTCATCTTTTGGCCACCAGCGTGTTAACCAGTGAGCATAACAACCTTTGCTGCCGGATTCCTTATTAATTTCCTCCATTGCAGCTGTCAAAATTTTGGAAATTGCGGTCTCCTCACCAAAGACTCTCAGGGAGATTGCCCGTGACTGGGAGATACAACAAGGCAACCACATCCTCTAAGGTGATGGTAAATTCCCCCCTCTACATATGAAGGTATGGGTCAGAATGCACCAATGGGAAAGTAGAGCCACAATACCTCGCACATCATGAAAAATGAACAAGTCTCCAGATGCTTAAATAGCCCTTGTTACTTGTGCTTGATCGAGCATAGCCCTGACGTGAGGGAAACCCAACATATGTCTTGCCCATCCAGAGAATTTTTCTAAAAGTCGACGAGAAAGCTTAAACTCTATGATGGATGCAAGGAAAAGTCCTCGTTCAGGACAAAATTGAATCGATATGCTGGGGATTTATCAGAAGACGATATGCTGGGGATCTGAGACGTTTTCCGGTTTCCTGAACCTCAAAAAACGCATCATCTATATTCGGGACGTTCTTGATTCCAGGTGTTTCATCTTCCTCCTCGTCAAAAGAAGTCTCATCCATGCACGTATCATCCCTGGAGGCATCATTATCTACACATGTATCATCTATGGAGGCATCATTAGCTTGGGATCGGGACATCCTTGCGAAGTAGTCAGAAATTCACATAACGTTCTACTTCAAACATCATCCGTGATACAAACTTCGACAAGATGATGGAATCATGCAAATAGCAAAACACTCAACTAGCATCTACCAAAATGGTAATTCTTAACTCTTACCTTTTACGATTTCACTAACAGTAGTGACTATAATATGAGAGTTAACACTTCAAAAATTGCTTGTTTCTTCGAATCTACAAAAGACGAGCAAAATTCAGATTTTCATAAAGTCATGAACATTTCTATTGTGAACATTCACCATGGGATTATGAAAACTAAAACATTATTTCATCATAAATGATTGTTTACTTCTAATGACTACACAAAACTTTAGTTTTGATTTTTTAAGAAAATAATATATATATTCATATATATAAACGAAGCGTGATTTACTCACGTAAAAAAGAAGAAGATATTTTTGACGTGACCAAGGCTCACGTAAATAAAATTTGTGAATATTCCACGGTTTCATAAAAAAATCCATGAACATGCCATGGTTTCATAAAAAAAATCTTTTTCCTTCGCACTATCGTCTTTCTTTAAAACGAGGGTTTATTTCGGTTTTGTGAAAATTTCACATCTTTTAAGGTAAAGTTTTGGTTTTCATGAAAGCTCATAAACAAAATTTTATCACTGGACACAGGTCTATTTCAAAAAATCTCTCTCCTAAGTCAGGGATTATTACTAGTTTCTTAAACTAAAGATCGAACGAACATACGTTTTCTAAAACAAGGGTTCTCTATAAAACTCACAATTATATATGCACATTTATATAACTTCAACATGATCAAGGCATGAACAACTCATGAAAGCAAAAAAATAAAATCCGCTTACTGCCTACACACGGAATATGGTCGGACCGGTGATCGGACCCAGTCGACGCGGCAACGCTTCTGCGAAATTTCTCTCTTGTTTTCTCCCCGAGCTCTCGACGTGAAGGTGATGAAGGGAGGAACAAGGTGGTCGGTCGTGGAAAGAAATAAAAAACAGATTAATTCCCTTTATATCAAATTTTATTTCCAAAACCTAATCTCACAAGGATTTCATTATCGGGCCTACCGTGAATCCTAAAACGACCAAGGTCCCGTCATCAAAATCAGCGGTTCAACACCAATTTATTCCCATTGACGATGCTCTATCATGCCAAATGGGATCTCCGTTCAAGCCGTGGTTTGCTCGTACTATCAAAAAATCCGGTAACGTCTTATCTTACGACTAAGTTCAATTGCTTATATTGTTTGTAACCGGAAAATCACCATTCAATCCGACCGAGGAACATGACCGGTGTCCCTCACTGCGAGGGGACTTAATGTAGATGGTGGATTTTCGACAAGGGGTAAAATCATAAAACCATAATTATATATGCTCCCGATCCAAAGAATCGACGATGAGTATCGAGGCTCATGTCTTTTATCGAAAGCGTGAAAGCTCGTTGATAGACGCATTTATGTGTCAATTTTCATCTCGATTTTATATATTGTTAGTACCAATTTTTGTTCTTATTATGGTGTTTTATGTGTTTGTAGGTATTTTTGGGCAATAAACGTTTTTTGGAGAAATCGGCTCGAAAAGTTGCGCCGGAGGATGCTTGCTATTCGGACTCTCGGTTTGGATAAGGGGCACCCAATTTATAAGGGGCACCCCATGGCTATTTGCACCAAGAAATTACTTGTTTCCGTCCCCAATTGCTAAAGGGACTCCATCACGGATAGGGGAATCCATCCTCTTTATTTTGAATTTTAGAAAAAGGCGGGAAAATTTACCAGACGAGAGGCAGATTAGGGTTCACATTTTTGGGAGGATTTAAAGAGATTCAATCTCGGAATTTTGGTGGGCTGGACTTCTCAGAGAATTACAGGGTTGTTACTATTGATTGGATCGAAGGAATTGGGCTAGATAACACGGAGAAGGAAACAGAGGTGAAAGAAGTTACTGGTCTCTCATGGCCTCGATTTTGGAAGATTCAGGGAGACTAAATCGCAGCTAATCTTTCCCAAGATACGTAATTACCTAATAGAGAGTTTGGGATGGTTTGGATAGGTCGAATCACAGTAAGTAAGCTCGGCAGAGATATTATTGTCGTGACTTGCACGGAAAGGAAGAGAAGAATTTTAATCGGGATTTTTAGGGTTTCCGAGGGATATAAAAGGTGAAGTCGAGTTCCAGGGGGAGGTATTGAAGTTTAGAGAAATTTAGGGGAAGTTTAGAACACCACAGAGCCGAGAAATCGAGGTTATAGGAAACCCGAGTTAACTTCTTTCTTTGAAGAACACGAAGAACATTAAACAGACTAGAGCAAGTCTTTTATTTTACAACATATCAGTTTTATCGTTTCCTGTAACAGTTCCTATTGCAAAAAGTCACCTAATGATCGCTTTGTAACGCCTATAAAACTTTGCGAATCGCCGCTTTATTAGTTTCTCTTGTTTTTCACCCTTTTTTAGCTATGAACACCTATTTTGAGCACGTGAATAATATGAGGAGCTAAACCCCTTAGCTGAGGCGACGGAGGAAGCCGTTCTTCCAATTATTATGTGGTAATCTCTATTTTTAATGATTTTTGCAATTTATTTTATGATTATTTGCACTGAACTGAAATCGAATATATGATCCTGATTAAGTGGTTGTGTTCTCAATTGATAGGTCATGCTTAGGTTAAGTCTTTTGATGGTCCATGTTTTCGATTTACAACTATTGTTTTGAGAATCTACTTGTCTAGGCAAAAATATTAGAATCACTTTAAACGTAAAAGAGTTGCATGAATATTGATTAGATTAAATCACATAAAAATTGGAAATTGGTGGAATCCTGGGTCTCAGTGCATTTAAAATCTTGATACAACCTTCTTTGAATTTTCTAGTTTTATTTGAATCTAAAAATCATCCATTACAAGTCTTAGTGAACGACTTCTTTCTTAATACTTTACATCAACTTTCAAAATTACATCAATTTTTGGCGCCGCCGACGCGAACTTGTATTTAGGTTTAGGTTTTAGGTTTATTGTATTTTTAGGTTTTGTATTTTTAGATTTTTGTTCTATTTTACGTCTTTGGTATTTTTGTTTTTGTTGTGCAGGATTGACTCGAAGCTATAAGTGGAAAGTTGAACTTGCCAAAAAAAGGAGAAACCAGAGATATTATTTTTGGACTTTTATTTATTAGTTTCTTTATTATTTTTTGGACTTGTAATTTTCTTTTATTTGGTTTCTTATTTATTTTTATTTATTATAAAAAAAAAAAAAAACACAGTTGCACACACCAATTGTATCCCTCATCAGATCACCGAGTTTAGGAAAACTCGTGGATTAGTAAGCTGAACCCGTGTCTTGGGGCTTTTGGGAGTTACTAGCTGAAAGTCCACAAACCTCAGCCTCGTACCTTTGGGTATATTTTGCTGTGGCAACCCAAGCTTACCTAAATTAGTGAGCCCAAGCATTTGCATATGCACAGATTTTTGTTGAATTCTTGTGTATGCCCTCGAACGAAAAGAGACACTCTAGAATCTGGTTTATGCGTGAAAAACCTAGAAGTGATATTTTAGGAAACAAGAATCTTGATTACCTTAATCTAGAGACCTCTCGATTTTGGAAAGTCTAGTTTTGAACATCCATCTTTTACTGAGGAGAGAATCCCTATAACTCGAGGTAGAGCCGTAAATGGCAACTTTGAAAACTTTGTTGAATCCGACTAGGACTACTGCGTCCCTCATGTATCAAAGTTAGGCCGACACTTTAATCAAATTATGAACTTAAACCTGGGATGTTACGATGCTCCCAATCTTTTTAGGGAAAGAAAATGAGAACCCCTATTTCCATGTTAGGGACTTTGAGGAAATTTGTAGTACCCTAAAGATTAGAAACCTTGATGATGATGCTTCGAAACTTAGGTTATTCCCTTTTTCCCCGAAAGATAAAGCTAAATCGTGGCTATATAGTTTGGCTTCCTGTCCATTGAAACATATGAACAACTTACATCTGCCTTTTTGAACAAGTTTTTCCCTAGGCACAAAACATCGTATATTAGGACGCAAATATGCACATTTTCTCAACAGGAGGGAGAATTTTTGTATAGGTATTTGGAAAGGTTCAATGATCTATTAGCCCAATGTCTTCATCATGGTTTAGAAAAGGTTAGGTTAGTTCGGATCCTTTATGAGGGTTTAGATTATCCCACTACAACCACAAGAGAATCTATGTGTACAGTGGGTTTGAAAACCAAACAGCTTGATGATGCGATGACATATTTGAGTGAAATCTCCGAAAAGACCCAAAGAATGGGAAAATAGTAGGGAACCCAAAAAAACAATTCTTCTAGGAAGAGGAAACGTTAATAGGCTAGAAGGAGGCTTTGAATCGATGCCAAAATTGCAACAATAGCTAAAAGGTTAGAAGCTTTAGAATTGGGTTACACTAGCGGTAGAGTAGAGCCTTTTGGGAAGGCTGAGACTATTGAAGAGCAAGCCAATGCTCTTTATAATAATAACACTAGATTTGATAACCAAAAAAGTTTGACCCATATTCAGAAACCTATAATCCTGGTTGGAGAAACCATCCAAACCTCTCATGGTTTAAGGACCAATCAAGGTCAGTTTAGTAATTCGAATGCTCCCCCAGGTTTTGGCTATACTAAGAATCCTTCAGGACCAGCTCGGTTTCAAAATCGATCCATAAGAAAATTTTAAGTCTAGAAGAAACTCTTGCCTCATTTATTCGAAACATCAAAAGATGCACCAATCACTTTCACAAAGCGTAGAAGCTAGTAACAGGATAGGGCAAGAAAATAGTCAAGCTATTGCCGAGTTAAAAAGCATGTTAGTCTGATAAATGAGTCATTGAGAGAAAAAGGTAGGTTCCCTAGTCAAACACAACCCAACCCTAGAGGAGTTCATGAAGTAGGCGCAAAACCATCACATCAGTTGAATTCAGTTAGAACCCTTAGGAGTGGCAGAGTAGTAGACAATCGTGTAACCATGCCCGATAGTGAGAATATTGTAGTTCACCCCTCGGACCATCCATAGCCGAGGGGACCGATAAAATCTCTCGATGATGCCAATTCGGTTCCTTAGATGCCATATTTTATGCCTAGAGCCCCATTTCCCCAGCTATTAGTACCAACAAAGAGTGAATCCAATTTTAATGACATAATGGAGGTTTTTAAGAAAGTTACCATAAACCTTCCGTTACTAGAAGCAATTAGGAAACCTACGCATATGCCTAGTTTCTTAAAGATATGTGTACGCGAAAGCGAAAGCTTAGTGTCCCTAAAAATCCTTTTAGCTAGTCATGTAAGTTCGATCATTCGAACCCCACAACTCCTAAGTATAAAGACCTGTGCACCTACCATTTCTTGCACGATAGGAAAACATCGGGTAGAAAAAGCTTTACCGGACTTAGAGCTAGTGTGAACTTACTCATTGTACCATGTGTACTTACAAACTAGGACTTGGTGAATTGAAGCCTACCAAGATAACACCGTAGTTGGTCGATAGGTCTGTTAAAATTCCTCGTGGTGTGATAGAAGATGTTCTTATTGAGGTCGAAAAGTTTATTTATCCTATGGATTTCGTGGTCTTAGATACCCACCCCGTCTCCCGACCCGAGAGAACCAGATACACTGTGATTTTAGGTCGCCCATTTTTAGCTACGTCTAATGCGATCATATATAAACTATCGAAATGGTATTATGAATCTATCTTTCGGTAATATGACTATTGAGTTGAATATTTTTATTGTCAATAAGCTATATTCTGAGCTAGATGACACATGCATTGAAGAGGTGAACATTATAGGAACCTTAGTTCAGAGTCATTACCAAACACCTTATCGTAAGATCCATTAGAGAGTTGTCTAGCCCATTTTAGCATGGATTTAGACGATGATAGCAACATTGAACAAGTAAATGCTCTGTTGGATTCTATTCCTATGTTAGATACCGATAGATGGAAAGCTAGGTTCGAACCATTACTAGCTACCGAATCTACCTTTAAGCCCTTATTTCAAGAGCCTAAAGATCCTCCTAAGTTGGACCCTAATTATGCATTTTTAGGCCCATCTGAGATTTTGCCTATAGCTTCCGATTTGGATAGTGATCATGAGAGTATGCCAGTGACCGTACTTCAAGACAATAAGGAAACTTTAGGGTTGCCCATAGAGGATATGAAACATATAAGTCCTACAATTTGTGTGCCTCAAATGCATTTCGAGGATGAACCACCTTATTATAACTTAGAGAAAGCAATTGACCTTTTTCAGGAACCTAATGGTCTAGAAATTAGGAATATTGTGACTAGTCTATCTAGAGACACCCAAAATTCTAAGTTTGGGGGTAGTAATCGTCAAGTATCCCTATTTGAAGTCCCTAACTTCAGACTTGATCCTAGTGTGCCTGAGGTATTAGTTGAGTCTCTTCCGACTCCACAACCTGATCCTCCTGATATTGTCCGGTAGGAAATCCAGGAATTAGAAATCCATAGTTCAGAAGAACATGTTTGTCAAGACACTCATATGAAGCCCAAGTGGGCACCACAGAAAAACCCAATTATCTTGGCAGAAACCCTCGGATGAGGATGTGCTCTGTCTGCTCATTTTTCTCGATTTGGTGCGCTTGTCTCATAATTGTGGCGCTTTATTTGATTTGGTTGACCCACAGTTGTTTCGACTATTGCTATATGATTTGAAAAGGTAATTATCTATTTGTGGTATTTAACGTCTGGCTGAAGACTTTAAACTTAGCACTTCTTGGGAGGTAACCCAACATCCATGCGACACTGTAATATCTTTCCTTATCTATTTTGCTTTAAATGGTAACAGTTTCTCCTTGTTCATGCTTTTAATTTCATCTTTAGAACACTGAGGACAATGTTAGATTTAAGTTTGGGGGTATGGGAGAAACTTTTTAGTTGCATTGTTAAACTCCGGAGCCTAGAAATTTATGCTTATTAAGGATGGCACTAACCAATCTAAGTGGATGGAAGCATCTTGGTTGTAGGAGTTGAGGAACCAATCTGATTAGATGGAAACATCTAAAGAGACTATTCATAAAAGCACAGAGCTCAAGTGTTAGAAAAAAGACATGGTAGTATCGCCATATCTCGTTGAATCCTTTTCACTTCTGTTTTTATTTTGTTTTCTTTAAAATATGTTTCTCTAAGTGATTAGGTGGGGCTCACGAATCAAGTTGTTACCACTGCTAGGGTGAAATAGAGTGATTGAGATACTAAAAAAACAAGAAAAAGAAAAAGAAAAAAGAAATAGAGACCAGACCACCATACCAACCGGAATAAATTCAATAAAGTTGACCACTGGTACCCTTGTATATGCCAGCTGAGTTGACCTAGAGTTAGGATTATCGACCACTGGTTCCCTTGTATATGTCAGTGTGTTGATATTAGTCCGCACTCAAAGATCTCACCATTAGATAGGTTCGTTTTGACAAAGGGCCTTCAGACAGATATGGGAAACACCGTTCACCTTAGTCAACATCAAAACCATCTACGTTTTTCTACATCCATCTTCTTAATCTATCCATGTGATTGGTTGACTCCGGTTATGATGTCCAGAAACTATCTAAGTAGAGCTCTGTCACTTATATATGAATTTTAGTATGCTTGAGTGCAAACTCGTGTACAACAATTGGAATTTCGCATCAGGGTACTTCCTCTTGTAGTCAATAAGTATGCCAACCAAGGAGATTCTTTAGTGCCTTCCAAGGTTCTGCATAGATAGTTAGGGTCTGGAGTAAAGGTTTTGTGGGTATATCTCTTGTAATCCCTCCCGAGACTATAACTCGGCCACTAGGACCACTTAGGGGTTTAAAGGCTTATTGCATACGCTAAATGCAACCGACGATGCCTGCGACAGTGAGTTAGGATTTTATTTTGTAGATTTGATTTGCTCGGGACTATCAAATAATAAGTTTGGGGGTATTTGATAGACGCATTTATGTGTCTATTTTTATCTCGATTTTCTATTTGTTAGTACCCATTTTTGTTCTTATTATGGTGTTTTATGTGTTTGTAGGTATTTTTGGGCAATAAACGTTTTTGGAGAAATCGGCTCGAAAAGTTGCGTCCGGAGGATGACTGCTATTCGGACTCTCAGTTTGGATAAGGGGCACCCCATGGATATTTGCACCCAGAAATTAATGTTTCCGCCGCCAATTGCTAAAGGGACTCCACTGCCGGATAGGGGGAATCCATCCTCTTTATTTTGAATTTCAGAAAAAGGCGGGAAAATTTACCAGACGAGAGGCAGATTAGGGTTCGCATTTTGGGAGGATTTAAAGAGATTCAATCTCGGAATTTTGGTGGGCTGGACTTCTCAGAGAATTACAGGGTTGTTACTATCATTGGATCGAAGGAATTGGGCTAGATAACCCGGCAGAAGGAAACAGAGGTGAAAGAAGTTACGGGTCTCTGTTGGCCTGATTTTGGAAGATTCAGGGAGACTAAATCGCAGCTAATCTTTCCTAAGATACGTAATTACCTAATAGAGAGTTTGGGATGGTTTGGACAGTCGAATCACGTAAGTAAGCTCAAGAAAGATATTATTGTCGTGACTTGCACGGAAAGGAAGAGAAGAATTTTAATCGGTAGGTTTCCGAGGGATATAAAAGGTGAAGTCGAGTTCCAGGGGAGGTATTGAAGTTTAGAGAAATTTAGGGAAGTTTAGAACACCACAGAAGTCGAAAATCGAGGTTGCAGAAACCAGTGTTCTGTCGCTGTCAAGAACACGAAGAACATTAAATGACTAGAGCAGTCTTTTATTTTACAACATATCGGCTTTATCGTTTCCTCGTAATAGCCCTATTGCAAAAAGTCTCTCAGTAATAAATCGGTTTGTAACGCCTATAAAACTTTGCGAACTGTCTGCTTTATTAGTTTCTCTTGTTTTTCACCCTTTTGAGCTATGAACACCTATTTTGAGCACGTGAATAATATGAGGAGCTAAACCCCTTAGCTGAGGCGACGGAGGAAGCCGTTCTTCCAATTATTATGTGGTAATCTCTATTTTTAATGATTTTTGCAATTTCTTTTACGATTATTTGCACTGAACTGAAATCGAATATATGATCCTGATTAAGTGGTTGTGTTCTCAATTGATGGGTCATGCTTAGGTTAAGTCTTTTGATGGTCCATGCCTTCGATTTACAACTATTGTTTTGAGAATCTACTTGTCTAGGCAAAAATATTAGAATCACTTTAAACGTAAAGAGTTGCATGAATATTGATTAGACTAAATCACATAAAAATTGGAGATTGGTGGAATCCATAGTCTCAAAGGCATTTAAAATCTTGATACAACCTTCTTTGAATTTTCTAGTTTTATTTGAATCTAAAATCATCCTTTACAAGTCCGAGTGAACGACATCTTTCTTACCACTTTACATCAACTTTCAAAATTACATCACTCGTGCCACGAGAACCTCTCGACCGAGAATATTGTCTCTCGAGTATATGTAGATGTGTAGTCTCTCACCGAGGCAACGTCATATCTCATGAATACTAAGCAATTTCAGTGATCACTTTTATATAGAATTGCAAGATTAGACGGCTCCTAGACAGCTTGCGTGCTAGTATAGAGCAATAACGTCTTCAGGATGTAACAATGTTTTCCCTGACTATATAAAATAAATATGACGCTTCAACAATCTCATATCACTCGATTCCTGAATAATTAATGCTCCTAGACGATCGTACTAGTATAGAGCCATCAATTAATTATTCTTAAATCATTAGATTCATTAATCAATCCACGAAAATATTCAATGTTTTTCATAATATTTCGTTACTTCAATTCATGGTTCTTCCCGTAGAATTCCATGGGTTAGTAATAAATATTCAACACACGGCATCTGAGCTACTATCGAGTATGCCCCGACCAAAATGGTGCAAGTCTACTCAACAATAATGCACTAACGAACACCGAATGCACGAATGAGTATTTAAAAATACGACATGACAATGAACCTATGCAAAATAGGAAAGAAAATAATACATAATAAAATACTGACCAAGGCGCTGGGGGACTGGGCCCACCGGGCGGCCGGCCGTGCCGTGACCAGTCCCACGCCCAATTTTATATTTTATTATTTTCCTTGATCTCATGAAAATTCCCTCATTTGAACAAAATTCCTTCGTTTCAATTTCATGGTGTTTCCTTCACATCTGGGTTGCACGGACGCTCCGTTTTTTGAGTAGTGTCCGCGTCCGACTCGCGTTGGACGTTGACACGACGCGAGTCCGATGTACTAATATGCGCGTTTCGTGCGCTCTTATTTGGACGCACCGATGACTCGTGTTTGAAACATTTTTTTTTTCATTTTCATTTAAACTTCTTCCTTTTTTTACTATTATTAACTAATTGAGGAAAGACAAACATTTAGATCAATCATTTAAGTCTTTATTAGGGTTTTGTAATTGGAAATGACATTACATATATCCTTGGTTGGGCATGTGTTGTTCTAAGAAAGCTTTTTGATTATGACATGTGTTTAATAGTGATAATTGTTTGACCTTCGGCGTGTGTAAACAAACGATCTCTCATTTTCTTTTGAAATTTATACACATGTAACATTATTTTCTAATTTTTAGGATCGAAACACTTGAATTTGCTGTATATTTATATATATAAATAAAATATGCATATACGTGTCCACGTCCTAGTTTTTTGAGAATTTTTTAGTGTCCGCGTCTGTGCAACCCAACTTCACATCAAGGAAATAATAAATAATTAGGAAAGGTATGCGGGACCAAGCCTACTAGCCGGCCGGTCATGCCCTAGTTGTGGCCGGTCTCACACCTTACATTTCTTATTATTTTATTATTCTTTCCTTCATCCCATGAAATTCCTTGATCTCATGGTATTTCCCTAATTTCATGATATTTCCTTCAAGTTATGAAAAATAATATAAAATTAGGTAAACTCGTGGGACCGGGCCCTAGCCGGCCGGTCATGCCCTAGACGGTCCCACACGTCTCTTATTTTATTATTATTATTTTCTATGTTTCCTTCACCTCATGGAAACTCCTTCACTTCAAGGAAACTCCTTGATTTCATGATATTTTCATAAAGTTATGAAAAATAATATAAAATTAGGTAAACTCTCGGGACCGGGCCCTAGCCGACCGGTCATGCCCTAGTCGGTCCCACACGCCTCTTATTTTATTATTATTATTTTCTATGTTTCCTTCACCTCATGGAAACTCCTTCACTTCAAGGTGTTTGAGGGTGAAAATAGTTTCACGATTTTGGTAATTTCGGGTGTGTAGTGAGGAACAAATTTAAACCCTAAATAATGTATTGTAAGGGAGTACTTTAGATTCGAGAGATTAACTGCACAAGTCCGGCCTAAACCAAGAAATGGTCGTTCCAGACTTGCTTCTACTCATAAAGTGAAGGAGAATGGGTTGGTTTTGGGGAGGAAGCAAGGGAAGTGATGAGACCAGAATAGTTGATTCTAGAAGAGTAGTTGTGTTACTGTGACTTGTATCAGAAAAGTGGGAAGGCTAACAAATGGTAAGCTAGCAAGTATTTTCTGAGTGTTGTATATTCCCGAATGAACCTGTCCTCTGTGAAAATAGGTAAGACCTATTTATACAAGTCGAAGTGAAACGTACTCTGGTCTCATTAAGGAAAGGAAAAATGGGTGAATAAATGGGAGGAGGTGGTAACGTTAACGCATGGAATTGATGTTCCATAAAACCGTTAACGCATGGAATTGATGTTCCATAAAACCGTTAACGCATGGGATTGATGTTCCATAAAAAGAACATTTCACCATTAACTCCCTGTATTTACTAACCGCCTCATCCTTATGACACTTCCTTATGACGGTCGTAGTGTACGCCGCATGTCAGAAACCACCAAACCAATACCCAAAGAGGATCCCCAGTTTGTGATATGTGTTGATGTCTCGAATATTTTTGTGGAAAACATGTAGCATGTTGTTGTTGCCTGGCAAGTCGCACTAGGGAGACTTGCTAGCTTGGTGACCTTCGAAGGTCGAGATTTTGCATCTCAAGAGGAAAGATAGCCGTTGATCGTTGCGCGCTTTCGTTTTGGTAGCACGTAGGGAAGGCCAGCATGGTGGCGCGGTTAGGTTGGCATGCCGTTGGCATGGCATGGCCAAACTTAGGTTTTTCGGCCAAAGGTTACCATGCGTCGTCCTGTAACCTTGGATGGCTAGGATTTGCTCCTGGGTTTGAAGGGGGACCGTAAATCGTAGCACGCCTTTATTTTTGGTAGCCGCGTAGGGAAGGCCATCATGGTGGCGCGGCTAGGTTGGCATGCCGTTGGCATGGCATGGCCAAACTTAGGTTTTCGGGCCAAAGGTTACCATGCGTCGTTTGGTAACCTTGGACGGCTAGGATTTGCTCATGGGATTGAAGGGGGACCGTTGATTGTCGCACTCCTTCGTTTTTGGTATCTCATAGGAAGGCCAGCATGGTGGCGCGGCTAGGTTGGCATGTCGTTGGCATGGCATGGTTTGGCGTGGCCAAACTTAGGTTTCGGGCCAAAGGTTACCATGCGTCATTTGGTAACCTTGGATGTCTAGGATTTGCTCCTGGGATTGAAGGGGGACCGTTGATCATCGCACGCCTTCGTTTTGGTAGCCGCATAGGGAAGGCCAGCATGGTGGCGCGGCTAGGTTGGCATGCCATTGGCATGGCATGGCCAAACTTAGGTTTTTCGCCAAAGGTTACCATGCGTCGTCTGGTAACCTTGGATGGCTAGGATTTGCTCCTGGGTTTGAAGGGGGACCGTTGATCGTCGCACGCCTTCGTTTTTGGTAGCCGCATAGGGAAGGCCATCATGGTGGCGCGGCTAGGTTGGCATGCCGTTGGCATGGCATGGCCAAACTTAGGTTTTCGGGCCAAAGGTTACCATGAGTCGTTTGGTAACCTTGGACGGCTAGGATTTGCTCATGGGATTGAAGGGGGACCGTTGATTGTCGCACTCCTTCGTTTTTGGTATCCGCATAGGGAAGGCCAGCATGGTGGCGCGGCTAGGTTGGCATGCCGTTGGCATGGCATGTTTTGGCGTGGCCAAACTTAGGTTTTCGGGCCAAAGGTTACCATGCGTCGTTTGGTAACCTTGGATGGCTAGGATTTGCTCCTGGGATTGAAGGGGGACCGTTGATCATCGCACGCCTTCGTTTTTGGTAGCCGTGTAGGGAAGGCCAGCATGGTGGTGCGGCTAGGTACGTTTGGCATGGTGGGGCCAAGGGCTTAGCATGCCGTTGGCACATGGTGCGGCTAGCACGACTAGGGCCAAGGCAAGGTGCGGTTTGGCTTGGCATGGTGGGGCCAAGGGATTGGCATGCCGTTGGCACATGGTGCGGCTTGCATGGCTAGGGCCAAGGCAAGGTGCGGTTTGGCTTGGCGTGGTGGGGCCAAGGGTTTGGCATGCTTTGTTGGCACATGGTGCGGCTAGCATGGCTAGGGCCAAGGCAAGGTGCGGTTTGGCTTGGCATGGTGGGGCCAAGGGCTTAGCATGCCGTTGGCACATGGTGCGGCTAGCACGGCTAGGGCCAAGGCAAGGTGCGGTTTGGCTTGGCATGGTGGGGCCAAGGGTTTGGCATGCCGTTGGCACATGGTGCGGCTAGCATGGCTAGGGCCAAGGCAAGGTGCGGTTTGGCTTGGCATGGTGGGGCCAAGGGCTTAGCATGCCGTTGGCACATGGTGCGGCTAGCACGGCTAGGGCCAAGGCAAGGTGCGGTTTGGCTTGGCATGGTGGGGCCAAGGGTTTGGTAGGTATGGCTGGCATGGTTTGCCATTGGCACAGGGGTGTGGCTAGCATGGTTGGCATGCCTTGGCGCGGTAGATGTGGCTGGCATGATTTGCCATTGGCACAAGGGTGCGGCTAGCATGGTTGGCATGCCTTGGCGCGATAGGTGTGGCTGGCATGATTTTCCATTGGCACGGGGGTGCGGCTAGCATGATTGGCATGCCTTGGCGCGGTAGGTGTGGCTGGCAGGATGAGCCATTGGTACGTGGGGTGCGGCTAGCATGGTTGGCATGCCTTGGCGCGGTAGGTGTGGCTGGCAGGATGAGCCATTGGTATGTGGGGTGCAGCTAGCATGGTTGGCATGCCTTGGTGCGGTAGGTGTGGCTGGCATGATTTTCCATTGGCACGGGGGTGCGGCTAGCATGGTTGGCATGCCTTTGCGCGGTAGGTGTGGCTGGCATGATTTTTCATTGGCACAAGGGTGCGTCTAGCATGGTTGGCATGCCTTGGCGCGGTAGGTGTGCCTGGCATGATTTTCCATTGGCACGGGGTGCGGCTAGCATGGTTGGCATGCCTTGGCGCGGTAGGTGTGGCTGGCATGATTTGCCATTGGCACGGGGGTGCGGCTAGCATGGTTGGCATGCCTTGGCGGGGTAGGTATGGCTGGCATGATTTGCCATTGGCACAAGGGTGCGGCTAGCATGGTTGGCATGCCTTGGCGCGGTAGGTGTGGCTGGCATGATTTGCCATTGGCACAGGGGTGCGGCTAGCATGGTTGCCATGCCTTGTTGCGGTAGGATGTGGCTGGCATGATGAGTCATTGGCACGTGCGGTGTGAGAATTTGGGTTTTGGTTTGTCGAAACCCTAATTAGTATTAAAAAAAAAGGTACCATGGTAATTATCTCGCAGACAAATTAAAGGGTTCAATAAATGTGCTTGGTTTGGACATTATTACTCAAGTTCTGTGACGTCACTGTCTGACTAGGGTTTTACGATTTTACCCCTAAGTTAAAAACCACCATCAACACAAGGAAACTCCTTGATTTCATGATATTTTCATAATTTATGAAAAATAATATAAAATTAGGTAAACTCGTGGGGCCATTCCCTAGCCGTGAGCAGGTCATGCCCTAGCCGGTCCCACACGCCTCTTATTTTATGATTATTATTTTTTATGTTTCCTTCACCTCATGGAAACTCCTTGATTTCAACAAACTCCTTGATTTCATGGTATTTTCATAAAATCATGAAAAATATAATAAAATTAGGAAAAATGATATGGGACCGGGCTCATTGACCTACCAGCCATGCCTTGGCCATAGCCGGTCCCATACTTCATGATTCCTTCATTTTATAATTATTTTCCTTCATCTCATGAAGTTTCCTCAGTTTCAGCAAAATCCCTGATTTCTTCATATTTTCTCAAATGATTGCTCAAATGCACATCAGAAAATATCAAAATTCTCAGGACGGAGACGCGAACACTTTGGTGACACGAGCATATTACCTTGACCGACCAGGGTTGGCTCTTTGGCTTGCAAGAGGCCGGTCCCTCATATTTTCATCATTTGACCTAATTTGTTCACATTAGGTTCAAACTCTTCCAAACAACTTGGAATTCCATAAAATGATCGACAGACGATCCCATGACCACCCGGGCCGGTTTCATGACCCCTTGGTCGGTCCCTCATCTCTTCGTAATTAATTAGGTTTTATTACCTAAGGCTCGAGATTTACATTATTTTAATAAATGATTAAACCAACATTTAATCATCCTCTCATCAAAAAATCAACAAGTCTTCAAGATACCTTGGTATTTGCTCACTTGAGCATCCGGGCGCTACATGGTCGACCCATGATCCCATGTAGCCGGTCCCTCCTTCCGTGGTTAATTTTCAATAAACCATCAATTGATCATCAATTGATGGAATTAGGGTTTTGAGTCCAAGGTTCATAATTCCAGATTCAAACACTAATAATTTTACGATGATCTCATGGTCAACATTTTATTAATTATACTTGGTTCAGTTGCCGATATTTAAATTAATATTTTATTTGGTCATGCTATCAATAATTCATCGATTTAACAATATTTGCTCGGATGAGCAATATTTGTTCGAACTAAGGAATATTGGTTCAATTGTCAATATTCAACAATCCATTGAATGAGCAATATTTGCTCACCTTAACTATCAACATTTACGTGAGAATCATACCTCTGTATCAATAGACACGTTCAATTCATGAGTCTCAGAACATTTGCAAATCACGTTCGACTCAATAATACAAGGACTCATCGTCCCATGAAGTCATGAAGTCAGCAACTGACTAACTAAATCACGAGACATCAATCGTGTCACATGGGGGATATTAACTAGGGTTTTGGTCTGGCAGTCTACGGCACGTGTGTTCATACACACGATGAGAATGTGAGCAAGTCGTGCAATCAGTTGAAGGAGTTAACAAAGTAGTGGATGGAAAATCGACCAAGTCTCCGCACGTTGAGCAACTGGTTTTAACACGATTTCCACTTCTCCACTCTTTGATTCCATCAACTGTCACACTTTATGGGATCATGGTGTTTACAATTCTTGCAATATAAATAAGTTCATGAATCATGATTGAAAAAAAAGGACAATCTCATGTCAAACAGATAACACGAGATTAACAACTCAACATCCGAGCAATTACTCTCAACGAGGAAAATTCAATCATTCGAACTTATCTTATTTTTCGTAATACACAACACACCTACAATCTTCGATCACCATTGATCTCACACATTTCTCGGCTTCCCTCCTACGAGATCGACCCATTCTCTCTTGTGACCGAATTTACTCGGAACGGCCATTGTCTTGGTTTAGGCCGAGTACTACAAATTGATCTCTCGAATTCAAAGCACTCCCTTCTTGCGGTGCATCCGTGTGAGGTTTAACAGTTCGCTCGGTTCAAGGAGTTTCCTCCGCACGGTTGTCTCCTCAATTCCGTAAAACCAGCAACCCGGTTGATTATTATATATACTACATTTTATTTTGGGAAGTCACTCTTTGCATATCATACTTGATTGTTCAGTCTTAGTAGTATGACTGGGTTACTATGACCTTGACTTGGGAAGAAATTCTAGGTTCATGACTGGATATGATCATTATTTGGAGACTTCGGCCTACGAATAATGATTGGGCCTTTTGTGAACCTCCTGTGCGGGGTCAGATCATAGTAATCAAAACCTTATTATATTCTAGACTTAGATGGTGGCATTGGGTTTATGAGGTGTACTCATTCCACGATAATATCTTTCGGTACCTGGATTCATGCTATCATTTGAGACTGGAGTTATTCCTAGCATCTTATTCTCCATTGAGTGAGACGAGGTTGGGATAACATATGTTTAGGTTGTTTGATTTCGTTTCTCGTAGATCCATCCGGTGGTGGATCTTTCACGAATATTGCCACTATGGACGCAATATCCGGGGATGCGAGATGAAGCAATCCTCTGCTTTATGTTGTGTGTAGATATGTTTACCGTATTCTCTTTACTAGAACTGTGACGCACGTTGGTGATTACATGAGAGTTATATGTTTCCATTGAGCACCCCTTTGGGATGATGTGCTCACTGCTCCTTCCCACACGGCCAGATTTCGAAGTGATGGCGCGCATGGAGATTATCGTTTCGTAGTTCGAAGTTTTAGCAAATTAAGAACGTTTATGTACCTTTATATTTAAGTATTCTTGTTTATCTGTAAACATCACATTAATATATTCTTATCATTTGAGAGTAATTCATCTATGAAGTAATCAGAGTGTTCGGGTATTAGTTTTGTTTTACTTTATGAATTTACGTTTCTTTGTAGTTAGGAGATCTAGATTCTGTTACTGCAGGTTTAGGTTATTTTATTATTAGCTAAGCATGTTTTAGAGTTGGGGGCGTGACAAGTGTTTTGCCCCATCTACACATCTAAACATGAAAACCACTCCCCCTTACATAATGATCCGTAAACCATATGTATTTGTAGTATGAAACTACACATTAATTATCCCCCTTTATGTCAATATAAATTGGCAAAGGTACGAAAATTAGTGGGATCCTCATGAAATTTTCATAGAGATACTTCATGACCAAAAGAGAATACCATACCAACTTATTTAGATGCCATCATAAAGCCGAAGCTAAATGCATTCACCAAGGAGTTTATAAAGATACAAGATAACCCCTATAATATTCCAAAGCCGCACTCCCCACAAAGATTTGGCAATTAAGCACAAGTTCAAAAAGAACTCTCCCCCATAATATGTCATTCCCGAAGGAACAACAAAGGCGACCTTGCTTTTACAAGAAAAGAAGGATTTCTTTGGATATAACCAAATCACATGAAAAACATGAATTTGTATCCAAAAGTTCAATTGAAATAACCACAAGATAACCCATGGTTAGTTCAATTGGAATACACAACTAAATTAACCACAAAAAGTGATCAATTCAAATGGACATGCTCGACATAAGAGAACTTACGGAGCAACACAATATATGCACAAAAATTATGGATCGGAGATCGACCAATATCACGGAATACACAAGGATTCATTCTATTTTCCATCACTATTTGCACAATGACATACAATAGACATAATCCTTGTAAACAAAAGTTTTATCCTTTCTTCCATCAAATAATGACATAAAAGGCTTTAACTTTTGTAATGTCAAAAGTTCATTCTATCTTTTATCAATACTTTCATACCGACATAATAGAGATAACTTTTGAACAAGTATGGGACATTCACAGGTTCACGGACGTAAACAACATATCCCATAACAATTTGCAATATTCAAAATCATAAAGATTAAAATTGCAAAAATCATCTTCCAAAAAACTTATAATTTAAATAAATAAATCTAAAAACATGAATATGAAAACGTTGGACATAGCTATGTGTACTCACAATAATGGCTATTCCAAACCCTAGTTATTCTTCTAAAAACATAAGAAATAAATTCTCATAAAAACATTTACTATACAAGCTAAATGAAAACAACTTTAAAACCAAAGAGCAATCACAAGCGATAATTAGAGTTCTAGTACGGAAGCTTCAATGGTTCCAAGATCTTCAAGCTTATGACAAACAAAATTGAAAACATATTCATACACGGCATTGAGACGATCCTTAAGACGTGTCTTCATTAGAGCAAGTTCGGTGTTGACCTTTATCAATTCGGTTCTTAACCCATCTAGCTCTTTTTAGAGTGTTAACAAGCAACGGTTTTGCATCGTTAAACTTTTCGATAAAGTTTTGAACAACTTCATTAGAAATCTCTTCATCATCCTCAATATCAGAAAAGTTATTAGGAGATTGAGAAGACGTGTCATCAACTTCTACGAGAGTCCCTTTTTCCTTCTCCTTGAGTGTGAGACCAAAACCCTATCAAGAAAACCTCTTGGAAAATAACAAGTTCCCGAAGGTGATCCCATTCTTGACAAAAAGTAGCATGGAGTATGCGTACTTTTCAACAGTGGGTTTGGAATTTAAATGGTTTCATAGAAACCCTGAGATTAGGGTTTCCAAAGTCGGTTTGTGACCTGTAACAAGGATACCCGTACGAACACGAGCTTGGAACATTATTCATAAACAACTCAAAACGAGAAGTACTCAATAAATACGACCATGCACCGATAATGTATGCCTATGTGAGAAGACTCACAGATCTTAGCTCAATAAAAAATGTATTCTTACAGGAGAACAATTTTAGAGTAAGAGAAGCAATTTTGACACAGCAAAAAGGTTTAAGATTATGACAACAACAAAGTATAAATATTTAAGCAGAAATGTTTGTCAACGATCATCCAGCTAAGAACGATAAGATAGTAGCATAGAAAATCATAGTAACATTTTGCCATAAGTATACCGAATAAATCTCACTCTGTCGGGATTTTTATAGAGAGTGAGGTTTCAACCTTGTGATTAATTAGCACAAGTATGAGCCTTGAGCTCATTAGATGAACGTTGTTTCCGGTTAAACCTCTTTTCCCGATCTTTGGAGTAAAACCATTATGATGTGAAAAGTTATCATAAAATATACTATCATCAAAATATGACGCATAGTGTTGATTCTTACCTCAAGAATTTTGGCGGAGGGAATTGATAACTGGAGATAATTTCTTTATATCCTTCAATTATCTTTTTTAGGTTGATTTCCATTTTTCCATTGCATCCTTCTTCGATACTTTTTTCACATCATCAACAACATAATCTCCTTCTTAACTCAAGAATATCCACGAGATTTTCTTCACGAACCGGGTTTAGAAGACTGTTTTCATTTGAACATTTGAGGAACACATTGAACTGACTTTCCTGGTGGAGTACACAGGGGGTGAGTACTAAAGCCGATAGGTTTAGACTTCCGAATGTCAGTCACACCTTTAAGAATTAAATCTAAGGTGTGTTGGAGACGAAAAAATGAATTTTCATTCAACCTATAATTCCTCTTTTGTTCACAAAGCCCTTTTGAATCACAAAAGAGACACAATTTCTGATCACCTGAGTGATTAGACAAAACAGTCTTAACACAATCTTTGGGAGACTTCCTTCCGTGTGATGTGAATATTCCTTGATTAGAGGAGGACATATGCACATCATTTTCAACCAGAAGGGATTTTGGTTTTACTTCTGAAACTGATTCTTTGCGGATAGATCGGAGGTAATAGGTATGGTAGACTCTTTGGAACACTCTTGTAAGGAGAGTTTACTTAAGAGATGTTCAATTTTCAAATAATCCTTTTTGAGTTTTTGCTCAAGTAGAGTTCGTGAAGAACAGATGAGACATTGTCCTCTTGAATGACCTTTAGACGAGAGTCACGCTTATTTACCATACCAACAAGTTCATTGACTTTGTGTTTTAATCGGTTGAGATTATCAGCCTGGATTCTAATAAGTTTTAGAATCACTGCACTCTATGTGGTTGTATTCCTCTCGACTTCAGAGTCAAACTCGTCGGTAAGGTTGTTAGGGAAAATCTTGTCAATGTATGTCTGCTTTCCATGGAACACTAGGTTCATCTATATGTGAGATTGACAAATCTTTCTCTTTAATATACTTTATAGAAACATGACTTTTATTTACGGCAATGTGTTTATCGAGACAATATTGTATGTCCATCCTCAGATCGCTACAAACACAGACTTATGAGGTCTTTAATGTGTTTGCCTTCTCTGATACCAATTGAAAATGCGGGGGTCTAACAACCACACCCAACAATTCGTTTGGCAATCTGAGAGGACTTACTCCAATACACTTTCTAGAGAATCAACTAGACAAATCATGACTCAATCTAGAGTAAAGTATATCAAAGACTTTTAATATCTCTTTTTCACAATGTAATCAAAAATCAAACAGATAGAAATCCGTGAGCCTGATTATTATGTGAAATAACTTGAACGGTACCAAAGACCAATGTTCAAGTGCAAATCAATGTAAATCAACAACCAAAGGTTGGATATTCTAATTGATTGATCTTAACGCACAACTCCGTGATATTTCAATTATATAACAAAATATAACGCGGAAAAGAAATAACACATGTGCACAGAATTTTGTTAACGAGGAAATCGCAAATGCGTAAAAAACCATGGGACCTAGTCTAGATTGAACACCACACACTGTATTAAGCCGCTTTCTGACTCTAGCATACTACCAATTAACTTCGATGACTGTAGTTGAACCCTAATCAATCTCACACAGATTCAAGGTACGCTTGCGTTCCTTACGTCTCTCGATCCCAAAGGATACTACGCACTTGATTCCTTTAGCTGATCTCACCCATAACTAAGAGTTGTTATGACCCAAAGTCGAAGACTTGATAAACAAATCTGTCTCACACAGAAAAATCTATAGGATTGAATAAATATGTCTCCCACAGAAATACCCAAGAGTTTTTGTTCTGTCTTTTGATAAATCAAGGTGAACAGGAACCAATTGATAAACCGGACTTATATTCCCGAAGAACAGCCTAGTATTATCAATCACCTCACAATAATCTAAATCGTATGATGGCGAACCTAGATATTGTGGAATCACAAACGATGAGACGAAGATGTTTGTGATTTGTTTTATCTTACTGTATCGGAGAAATTAATCTCGAGTCAATTATTTCAATTGTACTCGATAAGATAGAATCGGGCAAGATCAGAACACGCAACTACAAAGAAAATAGTTGGGTTTGGCTTCACAATCCCAATAAAGTCTTTCAAGTCGTTAACCTAGAGGGTCTAGATAGAAACCTAAGGTTAAAGGAGAATCGACTCTAGTTATGCAACTAGTAGCACACAGAAGTGTGGGGATTAGGTTTCCCAATTGCTAGAGTTCTCCTTTATATAGTTTTCAAATCAGGGTTTGCAATCTAAGTTACCTTGGTAACAAAGCATTCAATATTCACCGTTAGATGAAAAACCTGATTCAACCAAGCTAATATCTTTCAACCAGTAGATCGAACTTAGCTTGCTACACACAAATGAAATGTACCCTCATTTAGGTTTATGTAACCGTACCTAAACGTGTACACCAGGTTGGTTCACAAATAGTTAACCGAGGTTAGCCATATGATCACTCTCATATCAACCTTATTTATCTTAACCATAACTAGTTCAAATGACTCAAATGAAACTAGTTAAAGAACCGTTCAATTGTTATATTCTCATAGAAGTATATAAGAACACAATTGAAGCAAAATCGGTTTGATTCACTCGAATCAATACATGAACATTATAGCCACGGTTTGCAAAGATTGCATTCCTTATTTTATAAATGTTTAGGTTCATGTACATGACCGATTTTAGAAAGTAACCACTTAAGTATGTGTACAGGTATGCGTACTTAAGTAACCGGATTTGAGTTTGTTTTTGTTTTCAAACTCAACAGAAATTCACAGATGTGAACTTTCTGCCAGTATGCGTACATGTACGCATACTTTGGTAATTGGTTGAGTTGGTTTTGATTTCCAAACTCAGCAAAAATTCACGGATGTGAACTTTCGCCAGTATGCGTACATGTACGCATACTTTTCCAGTCTCCATCAACCATTTAGTACACACACAAGTATGTATACATTTGGTTCCCGGTTTTGGACTTAGACACAAATGTGCGAACACACTATATGCTTATATCCAAAGATCGTTACATGATTCTAAGCTCTTTATTTCAATCATTGAAACATTCTTAGAGGATGACAATAGCCGTGTTCACACACTATTAGCATCAAAGCAATTTTCAAGATATTGAAATAATCATTATCGAAACATTCCAAGTCTACACCAAATTATTGTATTACACAAACCATGTAAATTGTTACTCGGCAATTTTCTCATGATATAAGATGAACTTGGTGGAAGCAAAATCTTGCCAACACATATTTCGAGAAATATGTAAGCGAGATAAACTCAGCTCGAAATCTCAAATATGTATATAGAAAACTATATCGTAATACGACTTATGTCTCAATATAGGAGATAGAGTAGAAATAGACTTTCCAAGTGATAGATGAGTTCAAGTCTCCACATAACTTTTGTCGATGAAGTTCCACAAGCTCCCCTTAGTAGTTCTTCGTCTTCAAATGATGAACGCCGTGAAAACTAAACTCAACTACACAATCTATGTACTAGTCCGAGACATCTATAAATAGGCTAGAAATCAAGACTTATAGTTTTGATCACTAACATTGACAAACATGCTTGAGATAGCAACGCATGCGAGTTCGATCGAGCGAGTGCTCTAACAAATATTACTAACCTCAAGAGGAAGGATGATGTCAAATCGTTGTAGCTCGTTACTTCTTTACATTCTTTCGGTCTTCGAGTAATACTTGTATGTCTCATATTCCTAGACTTTATAGTCTAACCTATACGAAGTTGTCTCTAGTACATAATCAAGCGACTCTTAGATGAGTTTTGATTCACTAAAATATGACAACCAAACTTGACATACCAACGCTTGGTGGGTTCAACCGAGCTATGCTCCAACAGATCTTATTGATTAGTTTATCCGAAATCACTCAATATAAGAAAACTTACGGAGTAAATACGGTACTTTCACATAAAAGTGGATCAGGGAAAGATCAATACTGCGGAATTTTCTCAACAAGTTCATTCTATCTTTTATCAATATTTGCATAAAGACATAATAGACTTAACTTTTGAGCATATATGAGATAAGCAAAGTTCACGTAAACACATATATATCTCATAAGACATTTGCAATATATAAAACTAATAAGATTAAATACTGCAAGATCATCTTCCAAATAACTTAGAATTTAAGTAAATAAATCTAAAAACATTGCAAGATGAAAAACGTCGGAAATAGCTATGTGTAATCACAATAATTGTTATACCAAACCCTAGTTATCCTTCTTAAACATATAAATAAATTCTCATAAGAAGTTTCCTAGGAAAAATTAAAAACAAAAAACATAATAAAATCAAAGTACACTTTCGGAACCCTCACGGGTTTTAAGATCTTTGAGCTTGTGATTGACAGCATCCAATGTTTCTTCGGAGAAGATATCCTCATTGAGAAGATCTTTAACATGTGTCTTCATGAGAACAAGGTCGGAAGTAATGTTTTTCAACTCGGTTCATAACATATCGAGACCTTTCGTAGTATCAACGAGCTGCCGTTTTGCTTCCTCAAAGTATTTAATAAAATCATGAACAACTTCAGAAGAAACCATCTCACCATGCTCTACATCATGATGAGTATATGCATAGTAGCATGAGACATCAGAATAGTCTTCAGAGTTTTGAGATTTGACAAGGTCATCTTTTACTAATGTTATTTTCTTCTTCCCTTTGGATCCGTAACCAATACCCTTATCAAGAAATCCTTTCGTAAAATCACAAGAGCGAGAAGGAGAATACATTCTTGATATAAGAAAAAAATAGACTAGAGTGAGATAACTCAACTCAATAGCATAGGTATATAAACGGTTTCAAGGAGAATATATTTTTAGGGTTTTAGAGTTTGTTCGTGACATTTAACAAACGGGTACCCATACGAACATCAAACTTAACCCAAAAAAAAAAACTTAGAGACGTTGTACTGACCCATTTACAAGGCGTAATGGTTCCACAACATTTTTTCTAAGTGAAAGTTTTCTTTCACGTATCTTAGCTCAATAAATTTATATTCTCACAGGATGAAAAATTTATAGCACGAGAGTAGCACAAAAACTATTTGTAACAACTTAGTTGTACAGAACATAACACAAAATGTAGACACTTGAAGTGATCCTCAACCAAGGAAATACTTATGCAATGTTATCTGTAGACAATAGGGTATCTATGAAGAAGAAAATAGCCCGACTAAACAGAAAACACTTTGCCATCAAGCAAACCTGATTATTAGCACATCTTACTCAACATGATTTTCATGAGTAAGAATTCAAACCTTGTGATTAATTAGCACAAGGACGAGCATTATGCTCATCAAATAAATAATGTTTATGGTTAAACCTCTTTTTTCTTCTAAATCTTGGGGGAAACCCTTTTGATGTGAAAAATCATCATAAAACTTACTATCATCAAAATATGAGACTAAGTTTAAATCCTTACCCGAAGATTGTCTGGAGGAATTTGACAGCCTGTTAATAAGATCTTTGTACCCTGCAATTATCAGGTTGTCTTTCATAGCTCCATTGTAGTTGACGTCTCCTGGAATCTTTTTCACACCTTGAAAAACCTCCCGAACCCTAGCTTGAGAAAAGTCTTTTTGAATCTTCCTTGACCGATTCTCGTTAAAGCTACTATTACAGGTTCGAACATTAGAAGAGCAAATTGAACTGATCCTCCTGGAAGGTTTCACAGGATGAGTCTTAAAACCGATTGGTTTAGACATATGGAAATCAGTTAAACTTTTGAGTATTAAATCTAAAGTGTGTTGGAGACGATCAATATGATTATATCCAGCCTCAATTTGTACTTCCGTCGAATATGTCCCTTTGTGTGACGACAGAGACACACTTTCTGATCACCACAAAGATTAGAGCAGGGAGTTTTAACACAATCGTTAGAAGTTTCCTTCCTTCCATGAGGTGCAGTAATTCCTTGATTATAGAAAGTTATAAGCACATCTTTAACAATAGGAAGGGATTGCAATTTGGCTTCTGAAACTGATTTCGTTAGAGAAACATGATTGGAAGTAGTTACGTTTTCTAACATCTCAGTTTTGTCATAGGAAATTGGTATAGTGGGCTTTGTAGAATAACCCTTGCATTGAATAAAGGATTTATTCAATAATCGTTTAATCTCTAAAGCATTCTCCTCAAGTTTGGCCTTGAGTAAATTTCTTGACAAACTTACTTCAGCTTTTTCTTCACGAAGAATCTTTAATTGAGATTCATGGTCATTAACCATACCAATAAGCATATTGACTTTGTGTTTCAGCCTAATAACTTCAGCGGACTAAATTCTAACTTGCCTTAGAATCACTGCACTTTCTTAGGCTGCTTCCCTTTCTACTTCGGAGTCAGACTCGTCCGTAAGATAATAAGGGTAACACTTATCAATATTTGCATGTTTCATGGGAATTTCTTTACGGGAGAAGAGGATGCGGAATCTGAGGTAACAAATTTGTTAGTTAATCGTTTTCTTGTTTAAGAAAAGCCTGCTTATATTGCATATATTTTGCTTTTGCTTAACAAAATTTCAGTACAATTGATATATATTCCATTATGTGTGTATGGATGTGTGTGTGTGATTCGATTGTTTCTGGTTAAGAAAAACTATGTCAATTTATTTGGCTTATTGTTTAGTATCTTCTTTATTATTTGGTATCAAGTGTTTTTTCTTAACGAAATTTCGGTGCAATTGCGGTGCTATAATGTGTATGTTTGTTTCAATTGCTTCCGGTTAAGAAAATAATTGCGCAAGTAAATTTATATTGGTTTGTATGTATTGTTTATGACTTAACAAAATACGGGATCATTTGTTTAGTCCAATTCGATTCCGGATAAGATAAACTAAGTTAATTTTGATCTTAGTTAGACTTATCAAATTGAAGGATTCGGTTATTCAAGTCTAATCGAATGCCTTGACAAGAAATACTAGTTAACTAACCTAGTACTTGTCTTGTCTAAAGAGAAAGGTCTAAGTTATTGTCTGAATAATTAGAGCACGATGAGAGAAATAAAGTTAATTCGATCTTTATTTTGGTCTTATCGAAATAAGCGATTGTATGTTTACAATCGGTTTAACAAGGAACTAAGTTTCTTAGTCAATTTGTTAAACTATTAGGGAAAATTGCTTTGGGAAATTGTTTCCTTGATAACATATTAAAACTAAATTACTTGTAGTTTCAGTTTAATATTGGTTATCTAAAGTGGTATGTAAAACCTTCGTGCTTAACTCTTATAGATTGTACAAGTCTTTTCGATTTGTAAGATCCTTTCTTTTGACCTTTATTTGCTCGAACCTTTGTCATTTTGTGACAAAAAGGGGGAGAAATATATGGAGTAAACAAGTGATTTGCAATCACTAAGGAAAGGACAATTGTGCTTAAACGTTATATCTAACGAAAGAGCAAAGCATTGAATAAGAGGGAGCAACATATCATATTGTTGTTGTAGTTATTTGGATTACAAAAGTGGAATAACAAAGATGTTCAGATCGAAAATCTACCTATATTACCTTTAGGGGGAGTATAAGCTTTGTTATTCAGATGTCAACAATGGCATTTATTAATTGAATATATATGCAGGTTATTGTGCTGTTGAAACTTGGAATCAAGCGTATGTATAATGAATTCTTGTAATTTGTTTATCCATATGTATTAAGAGTTTTGTCACTAAAATTGACAAAGTGGGAGATTGTGAGAGCATAGCTCGGTTGAACCCACCAAGCGTTGGTATGTCAAGTTTGGTTATCATATTTTAGTGAATCAAAACCCATCTAAGAGTCGCTTGATTATGTACTAGAGACAACTTAGTATAGGTTAGACTAGAAAGTCTAGGAATATGAGACATACAAGTATTACTCAAGACCAAGAATGTGAAGAAGTAACGAGCTACAACGACGACATTATCCTTCCTCTTGAGGTTCGTAATATTGACTTGAACTATTTCATTCCAAACGTATCTTTCAAGTCGTGCTATATTGAAAACATAACTGCGAAGCTGTGAATGATTACTTTACTCTAGTAGTGAGACATGATCATATGATCATAGTGTTAGGAATTAGACTACGAAGTATAACACTTATCTTTTGAACTTCGTAGATATGATGACATCGACATAATCTTATGAATGCTATTGTGATTATGTGTATGGGTAAAGATGAAGATTTCATCCTAGGAAACAATGTTTACATTTGTTTAAAGGAAGTACATTCATGAACTTTTTTATGAATCGAAAGGGAAATCGCTAGGCTTATTGGTATTGTTATTCATTGCATATCTTTGGATTACCAATATGTGTGAGTTAGTAGAACCGATCATAACTTGTTATGTATCTTGGTATAACTAATCACAATGCCTGACTTATGATTTGGTATGACTAGTTTTGATTAATTAGTGTAACCGGTCCTAAGTAATCACCTAAGATGGTATGATCGATATTTGTAATTGGTGTGACCGATCCTAGTAATTGGTTTGACCGATCACAAAATAATTGTATAATCGATCCGTGTAATTGGTGTAACCGGTCCGAGTAATTGGTGTAACCGATCGTGGTAATTGGTGTAACCGATCCTAGTGACTTGTGTAACCGATCACAAGCAATACCATGAGTATATGGTAACCGGTCCTGGTAATTGACATAACCGATCCTGGTAACTGATGTAACCGGTCTGGGTAACTTGTGTGTCCGGTCACAAGTAATCCATATTAAGGTATAACCAATCCTAGTGATTGGTAGATGATAGGTGTTGTAAACACCTTAATTATTATCTATTTTTTATGCTTTCTTTGCCAATTTTCTTGTAAATTTTGTATCTTATGTTTACTTTTGAGTGTTAGGTACTTTGGAGTCATTTGGAGCGTAAAGGGTAAAAAGATCAATTGACGGGTGAAATATATTTGGAGCCGGCTAGGTTGCGCGAGAAGGAGGTGAAGAATGAACTGTCAGTTCCTCAAAACTGACAGTTGAGTTGAGAAAGTAATTAGGCTGTCGATCCTTGAAACCGACGACAAGCCGTGTATGAGTTGGTAGCCCTTATCCAGTTGACTGGGTGCCGATAGTATTTTTGGTTCCTACATGGCCCTAAAATTGAGAATCATCTCTCAATCATTCTCGTCTGAAATTCAGAGAGAGTAAAGTAAGTTATGGCGGCACCATTATATCGGAGAGATCGAGAGATGCGAGGGAGAGATGGTTATTGTGGTGGAAGAATTTGTGAAGAACACATGGAGGAATTGAGAAGATGGTGTTGTTCAGTCTAGGTCAGAGAAAGAGATGGATCTGTTTCTCATATTCAAAGTTGAACAACAACAGAGTTAGGGTGTTGATTGTCTTCGGTGGTTGAAATTGGTTGCGGACATGGTGATTTCTTAAGAATTGGTAAGAGAGAAGAAGGATTGGAGCGATTTAATTAGATTGAGTGTTGTATCCCCCGTATGAGAGAGAGTGCCCTTATCACACTATATGGCAGTCCTTAGTAGTAGTATGGTTAGTAGTATATAACTTAGGAGTGAGTGCCTTTATCGGTGCAAGGGAGGGTTAGATGAGAACCATTTGGCTTAGTCATGGCCATTGGATTAGTTTGGAAACTTAGCCTTATAAGGTTTGAGTCGGTCTGTCATGGAAGCTAATCGAATATCAATTATCAAATAAGAACCTTGTTCTTCATGGATGTGTTCTCTCAACTCGCATTTGGCTCAATCTATTGATTTAGAAGGTGTTTATCACCAATTCTATCCTTCTGCTTGTTTAATTGTTCTAGGATACAACAATTGGTATCAGAGCCGTTCTATCCGCTTTAAATTTCTTCAAACTTTTTTTTTCTATCATGGATTTAATGGATGAAAAGTGGGTTGAACTGAATGGAAAAATAGTTCCTATAATGAAACTGGAAAGGTTAGTAATAGAAGAATTAAACATTTGTCATTCGTGGCATATGCTTTATTCGAGAAACAATAACTCTCTAGATCGAGAGTATTGCCGTCGGAGGTGGGGAAAATTGTTAGACAGGGCGTCGGACAAGTGGGAACATATATTGTTTCTTAAGGATACTGCTTCATCTCATCCGCCTCCTCACAGAATAAAAATCTCTTCTACCGATAGTGCTGAATTTTCAGAATCGGAGTTAATTCCTGCTTATTTCTTTGAAGAAGTTTCAACCGTGGTTAACTCAGTTCCTTCCGCTGTCGATGAAGAAGACGGTTCTCTCAATTTCGGTTTGATTCCTTCAAACTTCTTTAATCCAAAGCATGATTTTGTGTGTTGGTGAGAGTTCTCAGTATGTGAAAGTGGAGAAAAATGATGTTATTAAAGTCACCAGATCCCATGAGTTCAGTATTTGGGAAGTGTATCGGTTGGCAAACAGCGGCGTCAATAAATTTAGTGTGCAAAATTGCCTCAAAATTTTTTCAGAGAAGAAGGACGGTGTTGAATGTTTGAACGATTTGTTCTTTCTTCACAACAAAATTCTAGATAGAAATAGAGTTTTCACACTTGTTTTGGCATGGAAGGTTAAAAATGGGAAGGCACGGGAATTGTTTGTTAATATGCCTGAGAATGTAGCTTGTAAGTTGGGCAGTGACAGAGATTCTGCTTGTCGGATATATGATCGTGGCAAAATGTTCGGTATTCTTAAAGGATATTTTTCTTTTGTTGACACTTACAAATTTGGTGTTGTTACAAATACTTCTTGTGAGCTGGTTCTTGTTAGGTCAATTATGATAGATAATTACACAGATGAAATGGTTTCTAAGCTTGTTTCAAAACATGGGTGCCAATTACTTACACATAATGAATTGTTGTTACAAGTTAAGAGTGGCTTATATGTGTAGCAGGGAGCAACAGAAGAAAATTTTCTGTGTTATTGTTGTTTTTCAGTTTGTAATCTCAAGGATCAACGTGTACAGCCATACCCGTTCAGTACTTCAACGGCCTTCTCACATGGTTTACGTCAAATGCACCGCTGTATTTATCTCATGAACCAACTTGCAAGCTATACAGTGTTTTTCAACAACAAGTTTGAGGCGAAAAATTTTTCCTCCCGAGTTAACGTATAAGTTACCTTCCCAACTTCTTCAAGTTTTGAATCCAAATTGGTGATCCTGAATCTTCTTGTTGTATTCCACTTTGGAGTTTAAATAGAAAGGAAGAGGAAGATACACAATTGTCTAGTTATGTGAAGTGTTTTCATGTGGAATTACTCATAGTTATAGTCGATAGACGAGACAGTGATGTGCTCCAGATTTTACATTCTACTTGGATTTATTTGCACACATTTTACTGGGATCTCCAACTTACTTCATATTGCAATCAATTGCTGGAGGTATACACATGCAATTTCACTCAATATCCTCATTGGTGTTACACGTATCTGCACGCAATTTGCTGTGATGATGTACCTAATGCTGCACCAATATCAATTCTAATGAAATTTTCAATCTCCATTTTCTTCTCTTGCCAACATATGTCGTCATGATGTATCCCGACGTGTTTAAGCGATTGAAGGTTCATTTTAATCTTACAACCAAGTGTGTTACTACTGTCGATTTTGGGCACGAGGAACCCATTATTATATTAGTTGGGAGTATACTACGGAGGGTGTGTGGTGGTGTTGATGTTATTCTCATGATCAACCATACTTCCTCTAATGCTCAAAAAAGTCTCGAGATGGTGAACTGTTGAAGTTCGGTGGAAGGAAGAGGGCATTATAAATTTTTTCCACTATGATAGACAATCCAGTGTGTCGAAGTTGGTGCTCTACTTGGAGTGGGAATTTCATATCCTTCCCGCAACCTACGAGAGTGCAAGATATGTTAAAGGGACAAATATGGACTTCAGATTGAGCCCTCAGATCTTACTCGTGGTACTTCGAATTGTAAATGTGTTGGTATGGGTGGAGTACTTGAGCTGGAAATTCAAGTTGTTTTCGACGGGGTTTATGGAGTGGGAGACGTATTGATGTGGCAAGATATTTCTCGATTTTGGGCATTGGCAAAAACTGGACTTATAAAGTACTTGTGTTCGCAAGGCTAAGATCCATCATCAACTTGAAGCCATTCTCATGAGATTACTTAGTTGGAACTTAGCTATTACAACTGGACTTGATTGCAAAGTGTTCTGCAAGACTGCTACGGCCCATAATCTGTTTGTTAACATTCATATTGGGCTGACTTTGATACATAAGCAGTGTAGTGGAATCAAGATAGAGAATTCTCGTAAATGGCAAGACCCGAAGAAAACCACTAATTTCGTGGCTGACACAGGGTTGCTCCACTTAGCTCCATCTTTCACTAGAGCTACAGTATCAGCAGGACTTTCTATTACTTCTACTGAATTAATGGTCCAAAAAGTGGTCATACGGTACATGCTTGTCAAGATTCATCTTCAGACTGAACTCGAGGTAGAGGGTCCAAAGTTAAAGGCATTCAACCTTAAGACAAGCACTAAGTGGCCTGATCAGGATATACCATCTCGGAGATGCAATCCAGCAACAACCATTGGAAGTGCTCATAGAGTAATACAAGCTGACATTGAGGTGAATTCCCTGGTGATCAGTGTTGCTTATACTTGGATCATGAAGTTTTATAAGTGGACGACAATTCTAGTGAATGGAATGGGAGTCGGTGATTTGCTGATGGGGTTTAATACTCAGGTTATAGAGCAATGGGGCCATGAAGAGTGGGGGTTATTCAAGCTCACGCAACTTGTCGATGAGGCGGTGAGAACTGCTGCAAGTCAACGGGGCGGACGACAAGAGGCGACATTAGAGAATTTCGCTTTTACTTCATAGGAAAGAGAATAATACTTCTTATTCGGGACCGTCGGGCGCAGGCCGTGGGTCACACACCTACGTTTTGGTTGTTGCTCTTACTTATGTTGTAACAATAATTACGGAGATCGTGGAAAGTATGGTGTATTGAGTCTTCCAAAATATCTGAACTGTATTAAGTTCTCGATATCATTTGCGCTGATACGTACTCCTGACTCAAGCTCGATTCTCACCGACAACTATGTAAGGGGAACTGTTAATGAACTCTGCCCAGCTGCAACCCTACCTGCTCAGTTACATGGTCACCTGGTGATCAAATTCTTCATCCTTGAGGACAAGGACGTTTTCAAGGAGGGTGGAATGTTGTATCCATGTGTATGAGAGAGAGTGCCCTTATCACGCTATATGTCAGTCCTTAGTAGTAGTATGGTTAGTAGTATATAACTTAGGAGTGAGTGCCTTTATCGATGTAAGGGAGGGTTAGATGAGAACCATTTGGCTTAGTCATGGCCGTTGGATTAGTTTGGCAACTTAGTCTTATAAGGTTTGAGTCGATGCAGACTTTGGAAGATAATCGAATATCAATTATCAAATAAGAACCTTGTTCTTCATGGTTGTGTTCTCACGAACTTAGATTTGGCCAATCTATTGATTTAGGAGGTGTTTATCACCAATTATATCCTTCGCTTGTTTAATTGTTGTAGGGATACAACATTGAGCTCAATGGAAACTAGGGTTTGCTATTATAGTCTCAAGAAGAATTATGTTACTTGGTGATGGTTCATCTAGAACAATTAGTTACCATGGATTAAATGGTTTTTGGTTGAATCTGTGATGGAAAAGATGACAAGAAATTGAAGGGGTTTATTTAATTTATGAGATTGTGAAGCGAGATAAAGAAATTGGAGTTATGCTGTACAAGGAAGTGATGGAATGAGATGTAATTGCAAATCGATTGCGGGTGGATTTGAAGTGAAAGAATAGAAGATGCGGTTGTTGTTGGTGTCTCTGCTTGTGATGATGAGTTATGTTTTGGTTTGACTCTCTTGCTCGGTGGTGATGGATGAAGTGAACTTTTGCAAGAAGAGGTGTTGTTGGTGGTATACTTCACGGTGGTTAAGGGAAGCTGAGATGGGTGTAGATGGTGGTTGTCAAGAACATGAATATAGATTCAATTCTTGAAGGTATTGGTGATGCTTGATATGGGTACAATGGCAGTCTTGATGAGTGTCAAATATTGCATATTTCTACATCTATTTATTGGCATTTAACTCATCTTTTGTGTTCGAAATCGATATTATCCCAGTTACGTATTTTCCTTGTTTTCAAGAATAAATATTTGTATTAATTAATTTTTGTGTTTTTAGGTAATAAATAGAGTTCGGAGGAATTGAGAAGCCAAAAGAGCGAAGAATTGAGTCAAGCGTCTATGGAGCAAAGCCAAAGCCGCGCGCGCATCGGAGCAAACCATTTACAAGACATGGGCCCAAGCTATCCAAGACCCGCGACCCGGATCCGAGTCCGTCCACTCCAAGCCGTTGAGATCTCGCCTAACCGCATCCCTACGGTCGCTCCATCACTCACATCATTTCTCGATGCCTCCGCTCAACACCAAATCACCCCAATCCTCCCTCGGCCGTTCGGATCTCACTCGCCACATCCAACGGTCGCTTCGCCTTCCTCATCAAATCTTCTTGTGCAGCTTCACAGACACGGCCCTATATAAACTCCCATCACCAAAACCTAATTTCATTTCTCTTCCCTTCACCCGACACTTTCAGAGAAACTTGAGCTCTCCTCTCCTCTCTTCTCCCGACCGAACTCTCGGAGAGCGTACAACACGCCACCATTTCCTTCCACGACACCGCAACCACCGGCGAGCCCATGGGAGCCACTTCTCCGCCTCCTAATCTCCCTCTATTTCTCTCTTAGCTTCTTCCTAGAGGCTAAGTGAGAAATATAAAGACAAGAGGGTTAGGGTTAGGGTTTCAAGTGAGCGAGAGGAAGCAAACGTCAATTCAAAGCCGAAATCACGGAAAGGAACAAGCGATTCGGAGAGTATGGGTAAAGGGTTTACTTTTGATTTATGTTTTGAAGAGGATTAGGGTTCGATATTTTGGATGTATAAATAGAGGGGAACCATGTATGTTTGGGGTTATGCCTGGCTAGCTGGAGAGCACCACTTAGTGTTAATTTGTGTTATATTGTCTTTATAATGTTTTAATTTAATTTTCCAGGTGTTTGATGAAACCTCTAATTTCTATATCAAGCATGTATGTCTTTGGTCTGATTCTTGTTATGTTATAATATGATTAGGATTAGTAGTTAACCATTGAGCTTACAAGCCTGTGATGAGTGGTACTGTAAGAAGACCACTCATACTAGGGGTGAGTTAGCAAATTTAGTTAATGAATATCTAGCTTAGACCTTCAAAGGAAGGCACAAGAGCATTGCTTAACATACATTGCCTGAGCATGAGATTAGAGGTGGATTCATGATAGGTGTAGAATACACCGTATTTTATATCTAGTATTTATGCTTTCTTTGCGAGTTTTCTTGTAAATTATGTATCTTATGTGTGCTTTTGAGTTTATTAGGTGCAATGGAGTCATTTGGAGCAAAAAGACCAATTGGAACTCGTTCAAATACAAGATTTCTACTTTTCATTGTGTAGAGGACGAGAAGATGAAGACGATGGCGAAAGAACGGAATCATTCCGACGTTGTATGAAGAAGTTATTGGCGAGACGAGAAGTTGAGCTTGTCGGTTCCCTGGAACTGACAGTTCAAAAAGAATGATGCAGAAAACTGAATTGTCAGTCTTGTAAGACTGACAGTTGAAAGGCTATTGTTAAAGGCACCCGTAGGGTTTGATCGGGCACACCACCTTCTTCTTGAACACGTTTCACGACCAAATAGAAATGAGAGAAGATGAAACCATTGGCGATTCTCGGTGGTTGCATGGAGCTGCGTATTACTTCCATTGATGGCATTACAAGAGACGATGGAACTCGGAAAGGAGCCGGAGATTGGCAGACGAGGAAGAGAGGAAATATCGAGTTGAGCGGAGTGTATCAAAGAGATCGAGCTCGAGTTTGGGTTTTTGCTTCCATCGAATAATGAAACGACTCGGCTTTGTCTTGTCGGTAATGGAGAAGCTCGGTGATGGGAAAGATTTGGTTCTTTGTCGGGATCAATGGCAGGTTGAATGGCAGCTACTAATATCATCAATGGTGATCGAGGGAACTCGAGGGAAGTAAGGTTGCGCGCATCTACGAACCTATAAGGACTCGAGAAATCGAGGAGGTTGGTTAATGAAGAAGAGCTCGGGTACGTTTGTTGATAGATGGAGATCGAGATGATTTGCTTCCACGTAAAGAAGTGATGTTGTGACGGAAGAAGTGCTGTTGTGATATGCCATTGATCGATGAGAGGTCTTTGTGATCTTTGTCTCGGTGATATGATGACGAGAAGCTAATGGAGCTATAAACGAATGGAACGGTAAGAAGAAGATGGAGTGATCTTGTTAGTCGTTGGTTAGAGAGAGTAAGCGATTGAGGCCGAGTAAGAATCGAGGTTCGGGGAGAGTTGAGCTTAAGATGAGGAGAAGCATGTGACGGAGATGAATCGGTCGAGTGGTAATCATGAAGAGTCTCGTCTAGGAAAGATAGATGAGTTTGCCGAGAGAAGTATGGAGAGGTTTAGCTCGAGCTTGGTGCTTGTGGACGAGTTTGGCGAGTGGAGTAGTTGTACTATATGATCAACGTGATGGATACGAATGTGGATTGATGGAGTTGAGCCGTAGTTTGTTGGCGATGGTGGTGATGAGCAATGATCAATGGAAGACGAGTATCGGTCGAGGATGAGAGGAGCAATGAGAAGGAGGTTCTTTGCCATTATCGTGTGAAGCGGAGATGGGGTTGATGGTGATGTCGTGGTCTGTTGGCGAATGAAGAACTCGAGAGCTGGTGATCTTTGCTCACGGTGGATCGAGTAAAGGGTTATGTTGAGCTTGGACTGGGAGTCGTTGTAACTAGAGGTCGAACGAGGAAGGTAGAATACATGGGATGTTGTTATGGTCGAGCTTAGCGAAGCATGTAATGGAAACATTGTTGCTCGAGGCTGTGAGCGAGAGGTGATTGATAGAGTTTGTGAACTCGAGTATATTTCCGACGGTTGAACGGAAGCTAAGACGCTGGTAGTAATGGTGGTAATGCATGATGGAGAGGAGTTCGAAGCTCGTGATGATGCCGAGAGAAAGAGTATGCTGTCAGTCTCACAGAACTGACAAGCCAATAATGAGATATTTGGGCTGGACTTGTCCACAGCATGAGCCCATTAATGTTTTCAGCCACTTCTTGATACGCAAACAACCTTGGACCTTACTTCTCGTTGGGGATTTTGGCGATTTTGGCAGCCACTTTGCACGGGGTGATGCACGGACACTTTCCTAATTTTACTAGGTTTCCTAGTTTCTTCAAGAGGAGGTTACAAAAACTCTATATATAGGAGAAGCCTAGGCACAATTTGAGATATCATCATAGATCTTTTATCTATCGAGATTTTTATTATTATTTCTTCTACTTTATTCTAGGGTTTAGAACCATGAAGTATTTTCTCTTTCTTCTTGTGATGAACTCCTTGAATATGAGTACCTAATTATCTATTGGTTATGGAATAGTTGGATTTCACAAAGCATGATTCTTTGATTCAATATATTAGTTTTGTCTCATATTTATCGTGTGCAATTCTCTGAAAATATTGTTTTATGATTGATTGATTGTTTTGTCAAGTTGCAAATTGGTAGAACTTCTAATCACATCTATTGCTAGTTTAGGGTTTATTATACGCAAAAAAGTGATATTCCTTGAATACAAGTAGCATAATATGATTATGGTTTGTAGTGATATATTCTTATGATCATATGTGAATCGTAACCTTTGTTAAATCGGATTAGTGCGCTTTCCACGTTCAATTGCTTTGATTGGCCTGATTTCATAGAACTTAATGCATCTAGGGAATTAAACTTGATTAGTGCTTTTACACGTTAGGTTGTTCCTTTAGGTAGAATTCATATTCGCATCTTTTAATGTGTTTGTTGATGACATGAGGAGATTTGCGGGATATTCTTGCGATCAAGGTATTCTAGGGTCTTTGATAAAAGTTGAGATTAAAATATCAATTCTAGTTATTGTGAAAAGCATGTTAGTGAATGAAAACAAAATCCTTAACCAATATCTTTCTATCTTATTTGCTTATTTCTTTATTTGCTTTTATTTTATTTTAGTTTATAAAATCACAAAACTACCGGTGTTATTTATAAGGAACCATAACAATTTGACAACCTAGACCTCTCTGTGGATCGATCCTTTCTTGCCCTTGCTATATTTATATTTTGAGTAGTAAGAAAGTGTAATTATATTTTTTGACGCTTTACTACGGCGATCAAATTTTGCGCCATTGCCGGGGGAGGCAACGGTTGTTAATTTTTTTTGGTTTCTTCTTTTTGTATTTAGTTTTTGTTTTATTTTTTATTTTTTTCTTATTTTAAGGTTCTAACCTTGGTTTGAGAATTATTTCAGGTGCTTATTTCTATGGAAGGAGCATATTGGAGCAATGGATACGGGTTTCAACCTCAACAATATGATAACTACCAATTCCATGGGTATAATCAAAACCAATTCATTGGTTATGACCAATATTCCATGGAACCTTGTGGTTTTCCTCAACAACCTTATGGTGAGTATGTGTGTGAACAACAACAAGGATGGGAGGATTCTTATGCTCGTGAACAAAAGGTCTCTAATTTTATAGATAAAGTTTCCACCTTTTTACAAGAGGAATTTCAAAAAGCTAAAGAGACTACAAACGAGCAACTCCAAGAACTTCGTGAAAGTATGACTATCTTACGAAGAGACATTGATCAATACAAGGAAGATATGGATAATTCTAATGTGCATATGGTTTGTGATGACTATTTGATTGATGCTAATGTTGAAAAAGGCCAATCCTTGGACATTTTAGTGGATAATTGTGTAGTTAACTCAACTCTTGATCTTACTAATGATCATTCACCTATTCAAAAGGATGAGTTAGAGATTAACAACACTAAATTCAGCGAGGAACAATCTTATGTTGACTATGATAGTGACGGTGATTATGATACATTGCTTGAAACAAGTCATGGTGACATCTCAGGAGTCTTTTTGGGATCAAGATGAAGATGAAGAGGAATATGATGACACTTGTGTAGATTACTCAAGCATTGATCTTAATAATGATCAAGAGCCTATTCAAAGGGTGGAGCTTGAGGATGATGCATTTTTGAGTGTTCTAAAAAAGTTTCTTATGATAAAATTTGGATCCGCAAAAGAGTGTGTGCCTTACAACAAAAAAAAGAGGAGTATGTTGAGAATGAAACCGTTATGACCAATATTGTGGAAGACCCAATTGAGCTTGCAAATGATTGTAATGATGATGTTTATGTCGACACTTTGGTTACGCGGCGAAAAACGGACGAAGAAATGGTTGCAAGGTTTAATAGAGGACCATGATATAAAGAGGTGAATAATTCAATTGAGTTTTCAAAGATGAAGAGGATTCCGTAATACAAGAGATTGTGCAAAGGTTTATCTAACCCTTTGCCTATTGTTTCTTCTCCTTTACCTCTTATTGGTTTGAATGTATGTGCTTGAGAATATTGTTGAATGACTTTGTTTCTGCGTTTTCCGCCATTAGAGATACTTGATTCTCATACTATGCAGGTTATGGAACAAGAAACCGTGGAAGTACCCGACTTCTATATTCTTTATACACTTCCAAGTGTGGACAAGAATAAGTGTGGGGGAAGCTTTATCGGTTCATAGCTTCACTTTTGCTTTATATTACTAATATTTGTGTGAAGCTAGTGTTTGAAAAACAGGTTCTATGGAAGGATCCCCAACTTTTCCGATTATTGGTGTATGGGAATGAATCTTGCAAGAAGCTAAGTCGGACATCGACTTTAAAACAAGCGCTAAGTGGGAGGCAACCCACCGGTTTTGTATCTCTTATCCTTTTGCTTTTATTTTTGTTTCGTTTATTTATTTTTTTTTTTTACTGTTTTTATATCATATTTGCATCCCTATGTTTAATTTCATTGAGTCCGTAATCTATCTTAGAAGAGAATTATGACGAATACCTTTTCGTCAGAAAATTTCAGACTGCGCGTAGTTCATTCCAGAGACCATAACTGTCAGACCGATTATCGAAACACTGTGAAATTTTGACACTGTGTAGAAAACACGTAGGTGAACAACTTTTGTGAAATGGAGTTTTTCCAAATTCCTTACCAATTTGCACAGTTTTTGCGTTTTATCTGCTGTTACGTCAGAATTCAGAACTTTCGGTTTTACACATTGAGGACAATGTGAAGTTTAAGTGTGGGGAGCATTTATATGTTTGTATAGTTTGTTTTTGACACCATTAGTGGATGGAACCATTTTGAATGCAGGAGTTGAGGAACCAATTAACTAAAAGGGAAGAATATAGCTCAGAAATCACAAATTAACATGATAGTTGTTACCATATCTCGGAATATCACCATATCACATTCTATTTTTATTTTTCCATATTTATCTATTGTTCTCTAAGTGCTTTGGTGGGTCACTAAAAATCGACGTGTTATTACTGCTAGGATGAAATAGAGTGGTTGAGTTACTAAAAAAAAAAAAAAAAAAAAAAAAAAATATATGAAAAGAAAAAAAAAGGACCGATCAATTAGACCAAAACGGAATAAGAATGACACTTGGGAATAGCAATGTGTGAAACGTAGTCCTGTCTCAAGTCGCCTAAACAAGCGTGGAATGCAGGATCCAAGGCAACTATCATGTACTTGCTGACAAGAAGCATGCGCTTGGATCCAAAAGATCTAATCATGCCGTCTAAAAAAAAAAAAAAAAAAAAGAGAATTTGATCCATTTGATCCAATCATATATAAAAAAAAAAAATTTATTATTGTGTTGAATAAAGTCACTCTTGGTTCCCTTGTATATGCCAATTGATTTGATGTAGCATTCAAAGACCAAGTAGCTCAATCCAATAGGATTAGGTTCATCTTAGCAGTGACCTTCAGACAGATATGGGAAACATCGAACACTTGTGAATATTCGCCAACATCTACATCTATATCCATCTTCTTAATCTTTTCATTGTGATTGTGGTTTGTTAGTTTCCTAGTATTGTGGCTTGTTCGACTATCTAATTAGAGTTTATTTACTAATATTTGAATTGAATTTGCAAGGTATCCTCCTGTAGTCAATTTGGATTCGTTCATTGATTTGTCACGAATAGACGGAGTTTGAAATATAGGTTTTGTAGGTATATCTCTAGTAAAACCTTCACGAGACTATAACTCGTCCACTAGGGACACCTAGGGTATAAAGGCTTGTTATTTATGCTAAAATTAACCGTAGCCTCGACGACACGGAGTTGTTGTATTTTATTTTTTTTTGATTTGCTCGAGGACTAGCAAAGTCTAAGTGTGGGGGGAATTTGATAGGTGTAGACTACACCTATTTAATATCTAGTATTTATGCTTTCTTTGCGAGTTTTCTTGTAAATTATGTATCTTATGTGTGCTTTTGAGTTTATTAGGTGCAATGGAGTCATTTGGAGCAAAAAGACCAATTGGAACTCGTTCAAATACAAGATTTCTACTTTTCATTGTGTAGAGGACGAGAAGATGAAGCCAATGCCGAAAGAACGGAGTCATTCCGACGTTGTATGAAGAAGTTATTGGCGAGACGAGAAGTTGAGCTTGTCGGTTCCCTGAACCCCACAGTTCAAAAAAGAATGATGCGAGAAAACTGAATTGTCAGATCTTGTAAGACCTACGCTTGAAAGGCTATTGTTAAAGGCACCCGTAGGGTTTGATCGGACACCACCTTCTTCTTCAACACGTTTCACGACCCGGCAGAAACAGAGAAGATGAAACCGCTGGCGATTCTCGGTGGTTGCATGGAGCTGCAGTATTACTTCCATTGATGGCATTACAAGAGACGATGGAACTCAGGAAAGGAGCTGGAGATTGGCAGCGAGGAAGAGAGGAAATATCGAGTTGAGCAGGAGTGTATCAAGAGACCGAGCTCGAAGTTTGGGTTTTTGCTTCCGCGAATAATGAACAGACTCGGCTTTGTCTTGTCGATAATGGAGAAGCCTTCGATGGGAAAGATTTGGTTCTTGTCGGGATCAATGGCGAGTTGAATGGCAGTCTAATATCATCAATGGTGATCGAGGGAACTCGGGAAGTAAGGTTGCTGCGCATCTACGAACCTATATGGACTCGAGAAATCGGGGAGGTTGGTTAATGAAGAAAAAGAGCTCGGGATACGTTTGTTGATAGATGGAGATCGAGATGATTTGCTTCCCCGTAAAGAAGTGATGTTGTGACGAGAAGAAGTGCTGTTGTGATATGCCATTGATCGATGAGAGGTCTTGTGATCTTGTCTCGGTGATATGATGACGAAAGCTAATGGAGCTATAAACGAATGGAACGGTAAGAAGAAGATGGAGTGATGGTTAGTCGTTGGTTAGAAGAGTAAGCGATTGAGGCCAGTAAGAACGAGGTTCGGGGAGAGTTGAGCTTAAGATGAGGAGAAGCATGTGGACGGAGATGAATCGGTCGGCGGTAATCATGAAGAGTCTCGTCTAGGAAAGATAGATGGTTTGCGGAGAAGTATGGAGAGGTTTAGCTCGAGCTTGGTCTTGTGGACTGAGTTTGGCATGGAGTAGTTGTACTATATGATCAACTGTGATGGATACGAATGTGGATTGATGGAGTTGAGCTGTAGTTTGTTGGCGGTGGTGGTGATGAGCAATGATCAATGGAAGACGAGTATCGGTCGGAGGATGAGAGGAGCAACAGAAGGAGGTTGCTGCCATTATCGTGTGAAGCCGGAGATGGGGTTGATGGTGATGTCGTGGCTGTTGGCGAATGAAGAACTCGAGCTGGTGGATGCTTGCTCACGGTGGTCGAGTAAGGGTTATGTTGAGCTTGGACTTGGAGTGATGTAACTAGAGGTCGAACAGGGGAAGGTAGAATACATGGGATGTTGTTATGGTCTAGCTTAGCGAGAAGCATGTAATGGAAACATTGTTGCTCGAGTCAGTGGGGAGCGAGGTGGTGATTGATAGAGCTGGAACTCGAGTATATTTCCGACGGTTGAACGGAAGCTAAGGTTAGCTGGTAGTAATGGTGGTAATGCATGATGGAGAGGAGTTCGAAGCTCGTGATGATGCATGAGAGAAAAGAGTATCTTTGTCCCAGAGTCTCCACGAAGCCCGACAAGCCAATAATGAGATATTTGGGTTGGACTTGTCCACAAAGATGAGCCCATTAATGTTTTCAGCCACTTCTTGATACGCAAACAGCCTTGGACCTTACTTCTCGTTGGGGATTTTGGCGATTTTGGCAGCCACTTTGCACGGGGTGATGCACGGACACTTTCCTAATTTTACTAGGTTTCCTAGTTTCTTCAAGAGAGGAGGTTACAAAAACTCTATATATAGGAGAAGCCTAGGCACAATTTGATATATCATCATAGATCTTTTATCTAATTCTTTTTCTTCTACTTGTTTTCTAGGGTTTAGAACATGAAACTTCTCTTTCTTCTTGTGATGAACTCCTTGAATATGAGTACCTAATTATCTATTGGTTATGGAATAGTTGGATTTCACAAAGCATGATTCTTTGATTCAATATATTAGTTTTGTCTCATATTTATCGTTTGCAATTCTCTGAAAATATTGTTTTATGATTGATTGATTGTTTGTCAAGTTGCAAATTGGTAGAACTTCTAATCACATCTATTGCTAGTTTAGGGTTTATTATACGCAAAAGTGATATTCCTTGAATACAAGTAGCATAATATGATTATGGTTTGTAGTGATATATTCTTATGATCATATGTGAATCGTAACCTTTGTTAAATTGAATTAGTGCGCTTTCCACGTTCAATTGCTTTGATTGCCTGATTTCATAGAACTTAATGCATCTAGGGAATTAAACTTGATTAGTGCTTTTACACGTTAGGTTGTTCCTTTAGGTAGAATTCATATTAGCATCTTTTAATGTGTTTGTTGATGACATGATGAGATTTGGGGATATTCTTGCGATCAAGGTATTCTAGGGTCTTTGATAAAAGTTGAGATTAAAATATCAATTCTAGTTATTGTGAAAAGCATGTTAGTGAATGAAAACAAAATCCTTAACCAATATCTTTCTATCTTATTTGCTGTTTATTTTTTTGTTTTGCTTTTATTTTATTTTAGTTTATAAAAATCACAAAAACTACCGGTGTTATTTATAAGGAACCATAACAATTTGACAACCTAGACCTCTCTGTGATCGATCCTTTCTTGCCCTTGCTATATTTATATTTTGAGTAGTAAGAAAGTGTAATTATATTTGTGTTGCTTACTGACGTGATCAATTCACCACCACTGGTAGCTTCCAATTTGTTACAACTTATTTCTTGCCTTAGTTTAAAGTTACAACACCTCAAGTAAGTATCGACACCAACCATATTTGTGTTACTTTGTCACCTCGAGATCAGTTAAGTAAAGCCATAGATCATCGTAAGCACCACAAGTCTCGTGGGATCGGCCGTATTTGCCGGTTCTACATTGTAGACACCGTGCACTTGCGGTTTAACATGTAGGCATAAAATTAAACCACTTCCCAAGCCTACCAAGTTTTTGCGCCATTGCCCGGACTTAGAGTGTCTTTGTCTTGATCCTTAGCTTTCTTCAACTGTTTTTCCACTCACCCTGTACATATTCACCTTGAATTATTGCTTTTAGCTTTGTATTAGTTGTTAATTTTCTTCTATTACATTACAATCATTGCATTTTAGTTGTTAATCTTAACGAGTTAATCTTAATCGCATTTTAGTATCCTCATCTGTGCATTGCATTTAGCATCCGTCTTTGCATTTGCACATTATCATATCTCTTCTTCTTGTTCAACTCATCTAGCACACCCTATCTGTAGTTGCATTCACTCCTTAGTCGCATACCTGTAAACCCTTTTCCCTGTCGGTCCAAATAAACACCACAGTTCTTTACTTTTCCCCTCGTGTCACTCCAACTTATTCTCGGGCTTGCATTAATTTTCTTCATCTTTGCCTTAACACCGCACATCCCAGAACTAAAAATCTTTGTTGAGCCGGCAGTACTGTGAGTAACATTGAAAGCAAACCCAAGGAAGAGAAGGAAAAGGCGAAAACTTGAACACCGAGCAGCCCCGCCATTCATACTATTCATGTGAGTGGATCATAGATAGTTGAGAATCTTTGTAACTTTGTGTCTTGAATGTATGGGCATATGCATGAATCAGAATCACACATATGAGCTTTGTATCACCTGTGCATTGCTGAAATTTTCTGAGCTACAACTTGGTTAACCAAGTTGGTCAAAACCCTACTCGAGCTACAACTTTGAATTTCCATGATATGTGAATCACAAACATGCTAGCTCAGAATGCCCTAATCTTGTGCTAAACCAATATGCATATGTGAAATAGCCACCAATTCTATGCCCCTGTGCCTCATTGTTATTCTTGATCCATATAGAATTTTGAATTTGTGTTTGCTAGCTACTCATCTTTGCTTTAATCTATGCATGACTAAAATTGTCTGAAGCATCCTTGTTTGTGAACCATTACACCTGTACTCTTATGCATGCTTGATCTTGTTTTAAACCTTGTATGAGCTTTCACCGCCAAGCTCACCGTCATTTTCACTTATGCTAAACTCGCATCTGCAGACAACTTGTGTGTAAACTCGTGACCACCACAACCCCTCCGCCCTCGCAATTGGTGGTGGATAAAGTTGTGAGCATTGAGGTCAACCGACCCCGTTGACTCCATCAGCCCCTGATAACCTCGATAAACCATCAACCTTGGTACCTTTGCATGATAAGCCAGTCACTTTGCCGAGCATTACTCAACCTACGCGAATATCTCGAAATTTAGGCATAATTTAGTGACACTTGAGAAAAATTTGTGTTAGTTGAAAACTGGTATTTTTGTGTGTCCTATGCATGGAATTTTGGATGAACTAGTTGCCTTGTCTTTGCAACTCCTAGACCTCAACAAGGCCTGTGCTTAGCTCCATCCCCTGTAGCTGTTGAGTTTAAGCTGCAACCTGGTTGACCAAGTTGGCTTTTAGCCCTAGCAACATCAACCGATTAAGTTACCTCGCACCTCTACATGCAAGCTTCACTCATCATCCAAATCTATGTGAACTTTGTTGATCTATCCGTCATGTACCATTGAGCATACATCTCGTGAAAACTAGAGAATCCACCAAACCAGGTTGACCCTCTCCGTGCTTGTCAACTCATGAAAATTAGCCAACTGCTGCATCCGTGAAGTTGTAAATCTGCATTGAGCTGCCCTGTTAACCTATGCTGTGAGTTGCACTTAGAATTGTGTTGTGCAACTGCCAACTTTAGCTGAGCTGATGGGCTAATTGAATCCAAAGCTGTGTTGTGTCAAATCTTGTGTGAGTTTGTGATTGCTCTGGGCTGTGCTGTGTCTTTTGTTCTGTGAATTTGCTTTGCTCTTACACATATCTAAGCAGGCTTTGTGTACTAGTTTTTACTCAAGGCGTGTACTTGCTCGGTGTCATGTCTAAAACCAACCAAAGACATTACTTGTCTTTATGTTGTGACTTACCCTGAGCTTAAACCTGACCTGCACAAGCTGTGTTGTGTCAATTTTGAGAGTCTGTGCAGCAACCTGTGCATAAGCTGCTGGTGCATCTTACTCTCCTTAGGCTTTGCCAATCTGTGCATTCTGCCAACCTGAGCTACCAACTGCTGGGCTGCACCTAAACAGAAAGTCCAACCTTTGGGCTATGCATTTTTCATACAACCTTCAGCCCACATAAGCCACACTGCTGGGCTGTGCACAAAACTTTCAGCCCACACCCACTAGGCTTTACAAACAACTCACTCTGCATATAATCAAACCCAATTCCACCGGCTAATCAACCCAAACACGGGCTGCAAACAACTAATCCCAATAAACCAAACAGAAGCCCACTTAAACCAAAGAAGCCCACAAAACCAAACAACTAATCCCAACAAAACCAAATATAAACCCACATAAACCAAACTGAGCCCACACCAGCTGGGCTTTCCATAACCTTTGGGCCGTGCATTTGCATAACTTGGGCTTGCATCTGGACTTAGTATACTTGATGTGTTCTAAGCTATAGTGCTTCTTTTTGAGCCCAAATTGAGTTGCTAGATCATGTCAGGATTTTGGTCTGCAACTGGGGATGGAAACAAATCCATTAGAGAGCTTGCTTACGGGCATGCTTCACAATATGAACTCCCCACAGTCCATGATGATTTTAGGGAATATTATGAGCCTTCTCAGGGCCCTGACTCCACATACCCTAATCATTATGAGCACATGTATCATCCACCACAGGTTGAAAATGAACACTTTTCTCATACCCAGTCATCACTTCTCGATCAATTAGAAGCTCAAGTATCTGCTTTAGAAAGGCAATTACATGAGCAATCTGGTCGAATCTAATCCCCTAGGCACTATGAAATGTATGCTTGTACCTTATGTGGTAGCTTAGACCACCTGCTGAGAACTCAACATTTTACATGAGTTTAGGCGATCTAGGGAAAGCCATGATAACCATGCACACATGCATCATCCATCACAGTGGGAAGTTGAACAATGTTATACTCCCCAACCCCTTGTATGCAATCACTAATGGAAGAGCTCATAGAGCAAAACAATGATATACTTGGATGGAAAGCATTGCATGAGCATCCCTTCTCTAGTGAACCATATGCACAACCATACACTGAATATGAACCTAATCTAGAGGTAGATGAGTACACTGGAATTGCTCAAATTTTGAATAGGGAGATGAATTTTTGTTATGATGATGATGATGAGGAATATGATATGTTAGAAGAGCATGTGCATGCAGAAAATATGATGGAATCTTTTGGTTCAGAGACGTTAGGCGTCTCTTCTGTGAACCCTATGAATGATACTTCTTCTAACATTCATACATGTGATGTTAACTCTGAGCTTGGGTTTGTGAAATTCTTTAGTGAAAGTGAGCATGCTACACAACTTGTTTGTGACTTAGGAAAAGATGAATCTTATGTTGACACTAATGTTCTTTTGGATCATGATATTATTGTTGTGTCGATTCCCCGCCCATATCACAATATGTTGCCTGCTCGATGATTATGACATGGTGATTGATGAATTGTTCTATCTTTGGTGAGCATGATTTACCCGTGTCGACTTTAGGAAAGTGTGTAATGGTGCAAATGATCTTATGCATGAAAACAACTTAGATGTACCTACTTTCTCTCCTAAGTCACATGATTGAAACTCCTCCACCAAACCTAGGTGTAGTTTGTAACAAAATTGCAAAACCAACTTTTCCGAAAATGCCTAATTTAGGCCTAGAGCTTTGTGCTTCCCAAGTCCTCTTGGACTATTTTTGCATCAAAGTATAACACTTTTAAGGAACCACAGTTGGAATGTGTATGTCACTTTGTTTTTAGCAAAACTCATTTTGAGTTAGACCTTTTGCATGATGTACCTTTAAAATTGCAAGATTTTGTGCTCAAGAACACATCTGTTGACAAGTTTAGGTTTGGGGGTAACTTGTTCACGTATGCAATCTTTCCTACACTCTCATGTTATATTTTTGTAAGACTGTTGATGTTTCTGCATACCGTCTTTTGGGTTGACCCTCAACTCTTTAGATTGTTGATGTATGGTGAATTATTCTTGTATATAATCCAGTAGGACTTGTTAAATTTTCTTTTCTTGAATCGGTTGAGTTTTCTTGTACACATATTGTGCTAATCCGATATGATCTCCACTGAGAATGTTGGATTCTAGCCTTGACAAATGAAGCTCTAACCTTGCTTCCGCCGACATCCGGTAATCTCTTCCCTTTCTCTACTCATCATAGTTCTCATGGTATGTGACTGTTTAAAATTTTATCATCTGTTGACACATTGAGGACAATGTTTGATTTAGGTTTGGGGGTACATTTGCATATAGAGTTTTTAGTCTTTTATTTCAAAAAAAAAATCAAAAAAAATCAAAACTCTTTTGTAAATACTTGCATAAAAACCTCCAACTTTTAGAGATTTTAGAGTCACTAGCATGCTTCTAGCTATGTTTACATAGAGAGTCTGACCGAAATAACAGAACTTGGAAAGTACCGGAGAACACAATCGGGTTTCTTAGTTGATTAGAGCGTTAAAGTTGGATTTAACCATACCGGAGGGCAAATTAGGTGCTGTTTAGATATTCGGTAGTAGAATTGTGATCACCCATAGTGGAGACTACCCATTTCACATCAAGTGAGGCACCAACCTTCAATTTTTTTGCAACTTTCTAGAAAAGTTTGTTAGAGTGTGTGTCACCGTACGTCAATTCGGGTAGGAATGGTGAGCTACCCAACTTCGCACCACTTTCAGCACTACTTTTGATCTCTTGAGTGCTATTTTTTGTCAATCATGAGGGTGACGTTTAAAGATGAAAACTCCTTCTAAATATCGATTTGCAGTTAGCATCACTCTCTCTCTCTCAATCAACGGACCCATAGAAACACATCATCGTCGGCAAGCGGAGCAACATCATAATATTTGAAGAAAAGTTGATTTAGTCCAAGGTTTATGTGCAACAAAGAAAAAGAAAAAGGATGAGAATTAATGAAGTTTGTGAAATCAATACAAGTGTGAAAAATCGAGTCTTATTGTTTTATTGTTATTTTCATTCCAAGTTAATCAAAAAAAAAAAAAAATGTATGTTTGTCAAGTTTTTGTGAAGTTCAGAAGTTCATCATCAACATTTGAAGACCGAAGACCGAAGATTGAAGACGTTTCTATGAATGCTGAGAGAGTGATATTAATTGCCGATCGGGTGAGAAGGTAAGTGAGTACTCCCATCCTTGCTAATGGTTGATTTCCTTTCTTAGAGATCATCAGAAAAAGATTCTTTTTGTCCACACTTCTGTGGAGTCTCCAGAAATTATCTCGGAAGGTTATCCTTCTTACCTACAACGTGTGCATGATTTCTCTCTTTATTCCTGCCTGCACACATGAGAGACTAAAAAAGCAATCTTTTTGAGTGCAATTATCATAAAACCCTAATGGTGAGGCAGAAGTCGAGGCTTATGATCACAATCGAATCCGAATTCTTTCATATGGTATGGTTACTTCTCGCTCAAAGACTTAAGGATGAGAATGCGTTCTTTGGTAGTTCTAACTTCTTGTTACTAGCATGCGAAACTCTATGTCCTCATAGCTCCTTGGATGCTTGAGACTCTTTTACACTCTGAAGTTGGAGAAGGTTTTGTGGGTACACCTCGGTAAACCCTCACGAGACTACAACTCGTCCACTAGGGACACCTGGGGTTTAAAGGCTTAGTGCATACGCTAAATGCATTCGAGAGACTGCGACAGGGTATAGTTAGGATTTCTTCATTTCTCACACTTGAGGACAAGTAAAATTCAGGTTTGGGGGTATTTGATGAGTGCCAAATATTGCATATTTTTACATCTATTTATTGGCATTTAACTCATCTTTTGTGTTCAAATCGATATTATCCCAGTTCCGTATTTTCCTTAATTTCAAGAATAAATATTTGTATTAATTAATTTTTGTGTTTTTAGGTAATAAATAGAGTTCGGAGGAATTGAGAAGCCAAAAGAGCGAAGAATTGGAGTCAAGCGTCTATGGAGCGAAAGCCAAAGCCGCGCGCATCAGGAGCAAACCATTTACAAGACATGGGCCCAAGCTATCCAAGACCCGCGACCCGGATCCGAGCCCGTCCACTCCAAGCCGTTGAGATCTCGCCACTGCATCCTATGGTCGCTCCATCACTCACATCATTTCTCGATGCCTCCGCTCAACACCAAATCACCCCAATCCTCCCTCGGCCGTTCAGATCTCACTCGCCACATCCAACGGTCGCTTCGCCTTCCTCATCAAATCTTGCTGTACCCGCTTCACAGCACAGCCCCTATATAAACTCCCATCACCAAAACCTAATTTCATTTCTCTTCCATTCACCCGACACTTTCGGGAAACCGGAGCTCTCCTCTCCTCTCTTCTCCCGACCGAACTCTCGGAGCAGACAACACCGCCACCATTTCCTTCCCCGACACCGCAGCCACCACCGGCCGCCACGGAAGCCACTTCTCCGCCTCCTAATCTCCCTCTATTTCTCTCTTAGCTTCTTCCCTAGAGGCTAAGTGAGAAATAGAAAGAGAAGAGGGTTAGGGGTTAGGGTTTCAAGAGCGAGAGGAAGCAAACGTCAATTCAAAGCCGAAATCACAGAAGGAACAAGCGATTCATAGAGTATGGGTAAAGGGTTTGCTTTTGATTTATGTTTTGAAGAGGATTAGGGTTCGATATTTTGGATGTATAAATAGAGGGGAACTGTGTATGTTTGGGGTTATGTCTGGGCTAGCCAGAGCACCACTTAGTGTTAATTTGTGTTATATTGTCTTTATAATGTTTTAATTTAATTTTCCAGGGTGTTTGATGAAACCTATAATTTCTATATCAAGCATGTATGTCTTTGGTCTGATTCTTGTTATGTTATAATATGATTAGGATTAGTAGGTAACCATTGAGCTTACAAGCCTGTGATGAGTGGTACTGTAAGAAGACCACTCATACTAGGGGTGAGTTAGCAAATTTAGTTAATGAATATCTAGCTTATACCTTCAAAGGAAGGCACAAGAGCATTGCTTAACATACATTGCCTGAGCATGAGATTAGAGGTGGATTCACCACCCTGGTAGCTTCCAATTTGTTACAACTTATTTCTTGCCTTAGTTTAAAGTTACAACACCTCAGTCGTATCGACACCAACCATATTTGTGTTACTTTGTCACCTGAGATCAGTTAAGTAAAGCCATAGATCATCGTAAGCACCACAAGTCTCTCGTGGATCGACCCGTATTTGCCAGTTCTACATTGTAGACACCGTGCACTTGCGGTTTAACATGTAGGCATAAAATTAAACCACTTCCCAAGCCTACCAAGTCTGTGAGAGACGTGGAACCAATGAATTTGTGTATATGAATGCTAGGTAAGTTTCGAGACATTGTGTTGTGTTACGAAGTTGATGGTCTGGTATTGCAGGAGATGGAAAATTGAAGCTGCATATGGTTGAGTTATGAGGTGGAGCTGTTGGTGACTGAATTGGTGGGTTGGTTTGTGGATAGTAGTTGCTGCAGTTTTGATGAGATGGTGATGTAGCTGGCATTGATGCTCAAGACTATGAGCTGTGGCGGTTGAATGACGAATATCACAATTGCAGTTGGCTAACTACGGTATAGGGAATGTGCTAGCATTGGTTGTGATTTTTGTTGGTTTCTGCAAGGGACTGAATTTGCAACTACAGATGGTGCAGTTTGAAGATGCACAAGGGTATGGAACTGTGAACTAATGCCGCAGCTTTCTTGGTGATGGAGATTTAATGATGGATCTGAACTGAAGTGCTGAAATGAATGGACATGGAATGTTGCTGTTATATTGGCTAGAAAACAGGGTAGAAGTGAAGATGTTGCTGAAAAAGCGGGGGTCTAACAACCTCACCCAATATTTCGCTTAGCAATCTGTATGGACTAACTCCAATATACTTTCAAGAGAATCAACTAGACAGTCAGACTCAATCTTAATAAAAAGTATATCAAAGAGTTATATCTCAATCTCTCAATTCAATCCGCAATCAAACAAGTACAATTTGCGAGTCTAATTGAATATAAGAGAAATAACTTGAACGGTACCAAAGACCAATGTTCAAGGATCAATCAATTTCAATCAACAACCAAATGTTGGATTTACCAATTGATCGATTCAACGCACAACCTGTGATATTTCAATTATATAACAAAATATAATACGGAAAAGAAATAACACAGACACCAAAAGTTTTGTTAACGAGGAAACCGCAAATGCAGAAAAACCCCGAGACCTAGTCCAGATATGAACACCACACTGTATTAAGCCACTACAGACACTATCCTAATACAAAGCTAACTTTGGTCCGGAATGTAGTTGAACCCTAATCAATCTCACACTGATTCAAGGTACAGTCGCGTTCCTTACGTCTCTGATCCTAGCAGGATAATACACACTTGATTCCCTTAGATGATCTCACCCACAACTAAGAGTTTCTACGACCCAAGGTCGAAGACTTGATAAACAAATCTGTATCACACGTAAAAGTCTATTGAATAGATAAATCTGTCTCCCACAGATATACCTACGAGTTTTTGTTCCGCCTTTTGATAAATCAAGGTGAACAAGAACCAATCGATAACCCGGACTTATATTCCCGAAGAACAGCCTAGTATTATCAATCACCTCAAAATAATCTTAATCGATTAACGAAACAAGATATTGTGGAATCACAAACGATGAGAAGAATGTGGTTGTGACTACTTTTCTATCTTGCCTATCATAGAAATTAATCTCAAGACAATCTTATGATTATACTCAATCACGATAGAAAACAGCAAGATCAGATCACACAACTACAAAAAAATAGTTGGTCCTGCTTAACAATCCCAATGAAGACTTCAAGTCGTTAACCTACAGGGTTTCGTGAAAAACCTAAGGTTAAAGGAGAATCGACTCTAGATTATGCAACTATTATCACACAGGAGGTGTGGGGATTAGGTTTCCCCAGTTGCTAGAGTTCTCCTTTATATAGATTTCAAATCAGGGTTTGCAATCTAAGTTACCTTGGTAACAAAACATTCAATATTCACCGTTAGATGAAAACCTGATTAGATTCAAGTTAATATCTTTCAACCGTTAGATCGAACTTAGATTGTTATACACAAATGAAATGCACCTTCTTTTAGGTTTGAGTAACCGTACCTAAACGTGTACACTTAGTCGGTTCAACAATACCAATGGTTAGCCATATGAGCACTTTCATATCAACCTTACTCATCTTCACCATAACTAGTTCAAATGACTCAAATGAACTAGTTTGAGAGTTGTTCAATAGCTTAGATCTCATAGAAGTATATAAGACACAATTGAAGCAAAATCGATTTTGATTCACTCGAATCAATTCATGAATATTATAGCCACGGTTTGCAAAGATTGCATTCCTTATTATATAAATGTTTTAGTTCACGAACAAACCGATTTTAGAAGGTAACTTACTTAAGTACGCATACGTGTACGCATACTTAAGTAGCCGGATGTGTTTGTTTTTAACTTTCAAACTCTAGCAAAAGTTCACGGACGTGAAACTTCCGCCAAGTATGCATACGGGTACGCATACTTACCCGGACTCCAACAACCGCCAGTACGCGTACGTGTATGCATACTTTAGGTTCCCGGTTTTGGACTTTTACACAAATGTGAGAACACACTATGTTTATATCCAAACTTGGTTACTTGTTCTAAACTCTCATTTCAATTATTGAAACTTTCTTAGAGGATGTTTAAATAGTCGTTATCCACAAACTATTTTCATCAAAGCGATTTGCAAGTTATTGAAATAATCAACATGACTTTTGTCACGAGTAAAGATGAACTTGGCCAAAGTGAAAGCTTACCAACACATATTTCAAGAAATAGATAAGCGAGATGAACTCGGCTCGAAATAGAAAATGTATAATTGAAGTCTATATAGCAGTACGACTTTTGTCTCAAATAGGAGACATAGTAGATAGACTTTTGAGTGATAGATAAGTTCAAGTCTCCACATACCTTTTGTCGATGAAGTTCCACAAGTTCCCTCGAGTAGTTCTTCGTCTTTATTTGATGAACGCCATGGAGTCTAGATCTCAACTACACTTACTATCCTAATCCTAGGCTTAGCTATAATTAGACTAGAAATCAAGATTTATAGTTTTGGCAACTAAACTTGACAAACAATCTTGAGATAGCAACGCTTGCGAGTTCGACTGAGCAATGCTCTAACAGTTGCAGTGGAGTGTAATGGCTCGGATGCTGTTAATAGGAAGTAAGCAGTACCAGTGTTGCACCATCATGTACGGGGCCGAAGTTGTTGTAGGATCAGAATATCGCAACACCAAGATGCTCGCGAAATCAATAAACGACACATTGCGAAGACATCGCGGGCTGGAAGTAAAAACGACGTAACGGATGACGACAGCCAAAACACGAGAAAGATGTGAAGATGTAGTGAGATCGAGGAGTGTTGCGAGATTTGAAATTTGTACATTTGCGATACTTCGCAAGTCATACCCGAAAATAAAGGACAATGTTTAGCCATCCACTATGTAATGTCCTATATAAAGAGCCGAATAGGCTTAAGGAGAGGGATATCTTTTTCGAGTGTTGAGCAAGTCATTAAGAGAGAGAAAGTTTAGAGTGGTTGTAATTCTTTAGTTTATCTCCTTTTCATCTTGTAACATTTTGGGAGTTTGATCAATAAAAGTTATAATTGTTCATCTTAAAATAATTTGATTGTGTGGATTCTTGTGAGGGATGTAGTGTAGGATTTCCTGCAACTACATAATGGCGCTAGAAACAGGGATGAGTGAAGATTGATATTGTGAATTGGGAGGATTTGAAGTAGTAGATAAAGAATTTCATACAATTTTCAACAATTCATTAAGATAAAAGAATGGCAAGAAGAAGACATACCTCAAAACAACCAACGACTGTTAGAAGGAGTAGAGACTTGGCATTGAGAAGAAAAAGAAATGAAATGGGAGAATCTTCAAGAGCAAACACAAGAAACAATGCAGAAAACCGGGTTCAATCGCCAATTCGGCATACACCAATACAAAATGGAACTGAGGATTATGACAGAGTGAGCGTACACACTTGGCGATCAGATTCTGTAGATGAGATAGGGGAAGAGCAGCAAGTAGGAGGTAATGGACAAGAGGAGAGAGATCAAGAAATGATTGGAAGAATAATTCATGGAAACGAAGAGATTACAGCGTTAGAGGCATTGAGACAAACAATACGCGAAGAAGGCGATTAGAAACAGAAGAACGTGCAAATCTGACAAGGCAAAATCATGATCTAAGGATGAAAAACATGAGGTTACTGTAATGTAAGGTCAAGGAGCACTACAAGATCAAGATCAGTAAGGGAAGAAGTAAGACGAGATATGCCTGTAGAAAATGCTAATGAAGAAATTCAAGAAGAAATACAAAATTTAGATGAGGAACGCCGCGAAAGAAGAGAAGTAAGGGAAGATCATTATATCCAACATGGTGAAACTCTCCAAGATGGACAAAACGATGGAAATCAGAGAGATAGACACCGACAGAGGCGAAATAATCAAGAGGATTGAGAAAATCAGGAAGAAGGAAGGAGAATATTACATGGGAGAGAAGTACAAAGAAATCACCAAGCAATTCAGATGAAATTGAAAGACATTATACTTCGAACAAGCACATCTAGCTCGCGAGGGAAAGACTAAGAGCGAGAAATGGAAGAACAAGAATTACAAGAGGCAATTCGCCAAAACAATCATGATAATCGAGAAAGGAGGCGTGAGCGTAATCGCAATAATGTTAATGTCAATGAAGAATACGATAGAGTACTAAGAAGAACTGAAAGACGGCAAAGAGGAGAAAATGAGAGATATAATGGTGTGCGAATTCATGAAAGGAATGAAAGAGAAGATCGCAGAGAAAGACGAGAAGAAAATGATGATCAAGAGAATCAAAATGGATATGAACGCAGAAGAAGAGAGGCGGAGTTAAAAAGGCCAAAGGAAGATAATTCTAGTATAAATGAACAAATTTTGAAAGAGCTAGCGGAAATGAGAGGAATGTTAAATAATAAGAAAGAAGGAGGCGGAGACAATTAGATGAATCTATAGAAGAAGTTTCGAAAACCCCATTCACACAGGAAATACAATTAGAGGGAATACCCCCAAAATGTAATTTGCCTACATTAACCAGCATTTTTGATGGATCAACTTGTGCAATACAACATATCAAAGCTTATTTGAGATGTGTGTCACAATGGGAAAATCATGACGCTATATTGTGCAAATACTTTGCATCAAGTTTAACAGAGAAGCTCAAATGGTTTGAAGGCACGCCAAAAATACTATAGCATCCTTCAATCATTTACAGGCTATATTTTTAGGGGCGTACATAAGTAACAATTTCTCGCGACCTGGCATCGAATATGTATTTGGATTAAAGCAAAGGGTTGGTGAAAGTTTGAAACATTTGACCATGAGGTGGAAGACAATATGTAGCGACATGGCGGGTCGTTTTGATGAGAGATATCTCATTTTATCATTCATTAATGCTATGTTCGCAACCAATCTGTTGTACATTCAAATTTTCAGAATTAAGAACACAATCACAATGATTGAGCTGCGAGAATTACAGGAGGAATATATTGCTCTCGAGGAAAAACAAAATGAGATGGAATCATACCCAGTTGCGAACACAAGTTCAAATGCAGCGAATGCAAGCTTGTTACCTAAGTTGATAAATACAGTGGCGAGCACCTCGCAAGGACAACCAGAGTTGATAATGGGTGATAATAAACAGAAGCTAGTATCTATGGGGAGTCGTGATCAAGAAGAATACGAGAGAGAAAGAAATTTCTATAACCGTGATGGAAATAACAAAATTCAAAGACTTGACCAGCCACAAGAAAATTATGGAGGTCAAAGGCAAAATTATCATAGGGGACAAGGAAGCCGCGGGATAGTATGGGAAGAAATCGAGATGCCACCTCTGAATGCTAGCGTGGAGAAAATATGGGAAGCTATAATCTTGATGGAAAATATACCAACACCATGGAACATGGGAAAGGAGCCACCTCCAAGCAAGAAAAGCCATGAATTTTGTTCTTATCACCATTTCCATGGACATACAACAAATGACTGCAGAAATGTAAAGAGAATCATTCTCGGGATGATAGATCAGGGAAAATTAAATCATTTTCTAGTAAGGAAAGCTCAACCTCAAGCATTACCACCTCCTCCGAGAAATTCCCAAGGCGAACACAACAAAAGAACGTGAAACATTTGTGATAGAAGTTGGGGCAAAAGCAAAAATCTGTTTTGTAACTCTATTGTACATTCGTACAAGACAATTGAAGATTTCACGATATTACTCTCGGCGGGGTTTTCGCAAGGATGCCAATGATAAAGAAATAATGAACACCGCGAAGATGTCGCAAGTGGAAGAATGGCAGAAGCAGATCATTTCTTTTACCGCGGAAGAAGTACCTGAAGGTGGAGGAATGCATGATAACCCATTGGTGGTGAGATTGGAGATTAACCCAAAACCTAGTGATGATGAAGATAATGAAGCGGAAAACTCATGGGAAATCAATAGAATTTTAATTGATACCTGGGAGTTCGTGAATATTCTTTTTATCATACTTATAAAACTATGGGAGGAAAAGATGAAGATCTAATACCTTCAACGTAAAAATCTATGGTTTTAATGGTACCGCAAATAAGCCAAAAGGAGAAGTTCATATGCGAATTCCACTGAAAGGATTATTGACGAGGTGTCAATCTCGCAAAAATAAATTTCTCTACTTCTCTTTAACTAGCAAGTAGTATAATGTAAGTAGGATCGTCCCAAGGGAGGTATGAAGTTCAAGTTGTTATGGAAATACTCTTAGCAAAGATGATTTTGTTGTGGAAATGCTGAAAATTGTAAAATGTATTCAAATATGAGATGTAAATGATTAAAGGTTCAATCTAGACCACGGAATACAAACCAAATTGATAGATAGCTATATTCTTCACATTATCATGTTACTAACAACCCTAGAATAATTAGTACGCTCAACTATTCCGTTATTATCTCCTAGCTCACCGGATACGTAAGCGCTCGACTACCGGTTCCTACTTGCCAAGTTTCCTAGAGGTACGCTTACTAGGTTCGACTTAAACAAATGCTCTAAGTTCTGTGAGATAAGGTTGCTCCTAGTGATGAACTCAAAAGCATGAATCACCTACTAGTGTTGATTTCTACATATAAGTACTTAACAAAGTCCCATCATCAATACCTATATATTGCTACTTGCGTTTATCTTCTCTAGACAATTACGGGTCGAAGAAAATCTAAACTAGCAATAGGATTATGAATCAACTATTTAATTTCGAACTTAAACAATCAACAAATAATCCATAAACAATAATAGCATGGTAGAAATCAATCAATAACATAAATAAATGCAAGAGAACAAGTTATTTCATCAATTATAGATTCATATTTCGGGCTTCGAAATCGCCCTTAATCAAGAAGAGTTTTAGTTATTCATAATATTGGAGTTCATCATCAAATCAAATAATAATGGAGAATAAAGTAAAGGAGATGAAAATATTAAATGAAAGCAAACCCTAGCTCCGGCTCTCTGCAAAACTCCAAGAAGAATACGTGATATCTCAAAAGAATAGAAACCCTTTCTTTTTATAGCCTTCCCACTTTCCAAAATTAGGTCTTCAAAGTCCATCACCAAAAAGTCCACCAAGCCCATGAACCATGTGTGAGAAACCCATGTGAAAATATGTCCCAAAAATATGCTCGCCGGAAAAGCGGTGCATCAAGGCCGGAATATGGCCGGAATCCGGCGGCTTTAAAAGCATCTCAGGCCGCCTTTGTCATCGACACCGTCACTGGCAGTTCTACACTTCCATTAGCTCAACTTTGCTTCTCTGCAGTTCATACATTCACAAAAACCAACTAACCCAATTTCTTATCTTGCGAAAACGCACCCAAAAGCGTGACCCATAGCTCATATGTCCGGCGGCCAACTCTTGTATCCGACTCATACCCCCCTCGCGATTCACTGAAATATTGCGATTCATGCTTCAAGTTCCGAAATCCGGCTACCGGAACTATGCTCACCGGCTCGCCATTCTAGCTCGCTTTTCGCACTGTTTTTGCAGCTTCAAAATTCATTCCCTGTTGCTTCCACTGCAATCTCAAATCCAACCGAGCTCTGCACCAACCCAAAGAAGACCTGTCTTGCGCCTCGCCTCCGAACTGCAATGCTTTTTCCCGCCGCAACCTCGCATATTAGAGCTGCACTAACACAAAGACTCGCACCTCAATCCAAAATCCCAAAGATCTTGTACGAGCACCAACATCTTCACTAGCTTCGGCTCCCCGCAAGCACAAGACACCCTCGCGATGCCAACATCACCACCCACCACCGCGCCATTCATCCCATAATTTCCACCACCCGCAGCACTTCTTCCCACTCAAGCACCACACCACAGCCACCCACCATGCTCCTACTCTTGTTCCGCAAAGCAACAAGATCACCACCTTCTCGTACATTTCCATCACCACCCGAGTCACCGCAATTAGCACCACCTGCTACTCGAATACCTCCAAAACTCGCAAAGATTGCAAAGATCTACTCCTTGCACTCCCCATCTTAGTCACAGATTAAGCAACTCCACTGCGTCAACCGCCAAGCCATATGCACCAGCTTCGGCCATTAAGTCTCATCCACGCTCATCCCAAACCACTTCCGTAATCACTTCAATCTCCAGCTCTATACATTACCGCCGCCAATTCACATTAGCAACTCAACTTCAGCTGCCATATTGCACGAACCAGATCATCATTAAGTCTCCACCGAGCCGCACCTTCAACTCGCTCCACCAATTCGTAACAACACACCATCGCCACTCAGAGCTCATATTTCGTTCTCGACAGCAGCCAAGCATCACCAACAAGATCTGCGATCCACCGGTTTCCATTTCGCCGCGTCGACAACACTTCCTTTCAGCTCTTCCCCTGTCCCCGCTAACCGCCATCACCAACATCCCGTAGTTTATCTTCTACCGACTTCATCTCGAGCAACAATGCATCAACGCAAGATACAACACCCGAAGCAAGAAGACATACACGCACCTGCCATTTCAAATTTTCTCGGCTCCACATACCCACTGCACAACACTGACCTTGCTTAGGAACTCCACCAGCTGCAACTCCATATTCTAACACCACTGCCGGAAACACAAACCCTGCAATATACCACAACTACTATAACATCATATCCATGTTCTTCTTGATGAAACAGATTCAAACCCCATCATCCACAACTCCATAATCTCCGTGAATTGCAACTGAGTTCAAACACACAACTCCAACCCTGTAAACTCAGCTGCTAACAACACACAACAAAGACCATCTCTGCTTCGCTCAAACCGTCAATCCCGCAATCCAGCTCATCACTACTCATTCAAATCTTCATGTTCTCACCAAACAACCACCGATTCTTCCTCAAAATCGAATCCACGGAACCCATTTCGACTCTTGCTCTAATTCTTCAAAGATTCGAGCTTGAAACACTCGATTCCTTCTCGAAATCTCTTCCCCATTCCCGCAAACATCAAAACCTAACTTCCATCTTTATCAAGAAAATCAGCTTCAAACGTGAAATCACCTCATTCTCTAACATATTTGGGGTTAAAACTTAATTTGAGTAAAACCCATCTCCCATCTTCTCACAAATCGATCTAAAATCAACCATCTTCACCGATTTCGGGCAAACCTTGTTAAACCATCTCATAACCCAAATGAATTAATTCAAACCCTAATTTCCTTCTTAATTTCTGCTACATCGAGCATCAACAACAACAAGAAATCTTTGAATCTCCATCTCTCTGTAATAGCTTCCATCGCCCTCCATTACAACAATTTCTCTCGGTTTGAGATGTGTAATAATGAGAAGAAATTCTTCTCTCGAATTTGAGGCTTGTGTAGGAATTGAGAATGGATAAAACCACCCAAGTGACAAAGATAAGGGGTTACCCATAAATGGTTCTAGGCACCCATTCTTTAGATAAAAGCCACCATAGTGATACTTGGCTTGTCGGGCCATGAACCGACCGCCTATTCACTTCCTTGTTGCGCATATTCTTGGCCGACTCCGAGTATCACCCGCATGTGAAATGACCAAATTCCGTTCCTTGCTCAAAATGAATGATTTCTTCTTCTTTGCTCCGCGCGACTCCAAAGCACCTAAAAACTCAAATTCACACATAAGATACATATTTTACAAGAAAACTTAGCGAAGAAAGCATAAACAATAGATAAATATCAAGGTGTTTTAGACACCTATCAAATTCCCCACACTTAGACTTTGCTAGTCCTCGAGCAAATCAAACAAAATAATTCTAAAAGATACATACAACTCCGTCTCGTCGAGGCTACGGTCACTTTTAGCATAAATAACAAGCCTTTAAACCCCTAGGTGTCCCTAGTGGACGAGTTTTAGTCTCGTGAAGGTTTACAAGAGGTCCGCCTACAAAACCTATATTTTCAACTCCGTCTATTTGTGACAAATCAATGAACGAATCCAAAATGACTACAGGAGGAGGTACCTTGCGCAAATTCAGTTCATATTCAAGTAAATAAAGCTTTAATTAGATAGTCGAACAAGCCACAATACTCGGAAACTAACAAACCACAATCACAATGAAAAGGTTAAGAAGATGGATATAGATGTAGATGTTAGCGAATGTTCACAAGTGTCCGATGTTTCCCATATCTGTCTGAAGGTCACTACTAATATGAACCTATGCATCCTATTCGATTGAGCTACCGGTCAATTCTAATGTCAACACACCGGCATATACAAGGGAACCAAAGTGGTCAACAAACTTATTTCTACATCAACTCACCGGCATATACAAGGGAACCAGAGTGACTTTATTCACCAAATATAATACTTTCTTTTCTTTTTCTTTCTTTTTCACCTTTTTTTTTTTTTTTTTTTTTTTTTTTTATGACAAAGATGATTCGATCTTTTGGATCCAAGCGCATGCTTCTTGTCAGCAAGTACATGATAGTTGCCTTGGATCCCGCATTCCACGCTTGTTTAGGCGACGGGAGACAGGGACTACGTTTCACACATACCGCTATTCCCAAGTGTCATTCTTATTCCGTTTGGTCTAATTGGTCGGCCTCTTTTTTTTTTTTTTTTTTTTTTTTTTTTTTTTAGCAACTCAATCATTCTATTTCATCCTAGCAGTAATAACACGTCGATGTTTAGTGACCCACCAAAGCACTTAGAGAACAATAGATAAATATGAAAAAAATACAAAATAGAATGCGATATGGTGATATTCCGAGATATGGTAACGACTATCATGTTATTTGTGATTCCCGAGCTATGTTCGTTCTTGTTAATTAATGGGTTCCTCAACTCCTGCAATCAAAATGATTCCATCCACTAATGGTGTCATCCTAAAGGCACAAGTTTCTAGATTTCGGAGTTAAAAAAGCACAATTTTTTTTTTTTTTTTTTTTTTTCTATTTTTCTGATTTTTTTTTTTTTTTTTTTTTAAAGGCATAAAACAAACTATACAAACATATGAATGCTCCCCCACACTTAATCTTTACATTGTCCTCAATGTAAAATTGAATCATCCAAAGAAGGTTTAAGGTGGGAAATTCCGCAAATGATATGCAAAAACAAGAAAATAAAGATAAAATGCTTAAAAATAAAAAGATAAAGGGAAAGATACAAAACCGGTGGGTTGCCTCCCACTTAGCGCTTGGTTTAACGTCGTCACCCGACGTTCAGCCTCCAATTACTCCTCCAGAGGGAGTGGGTCACTCAATGTGATCATATCCCGATTCTCCGTCACAAACCGCTCATAGTATGGTTTCAAGCGATGGCCGTTAACCTTGGAAATCAGCCCTGTTTTGGGACTAGTAATTTCAACTGCACCATGCGCAAACACATTATAACAACAAATGGTCCAACCCATCTGGACCTAAGTTTACCCTTAACAATTTAAGACGAGAATGGAATAAAAGAACTTTCTGCCCTACTTCAAAACTCTTTCTAGAAATCATTTTATCATGGAAAGCCTTGGTCTTTTCTTTGTAAATGCGTGAACTTTCATATGCATCATTTCGTATCTCTTCTAACTCATTGAGCTGAAGTTTCCTATGTTCACCAGTGCATCTAATTCCATATTACATACCTTGATAGCCCAATAAGCTTTGTGCTCAAGTTCCACCTAAGATGGCAAGGTTTACCATAGACAAGCCTAAAAGGAGACATACCGATGGGTGTCTTATAAGCTGTCCTATACGCCCACAAAGCGTCATTGAGTCTATAACTCCAATCTTTCCTTGTAACATTCACCGTCTTCTCTAAGATGGACTTAATTTCCTAGTTGGAAATTTCAGCTTGTCCACTCGTTTGTGGATGATACGGTGTGCCAACTTTATGAGAAATGTTATACTTCCTTAGAAGAGCGTGAAAGGATCTCTTGAAGTGCGAACCTCCATCACTAATCACCACTCGAGGTGTTCCAAACCTAGAAAAGATATGTTCCTTCACAAACTCACAAACAATATGAGAATCATTGGTAGGGGTGGCTTTAGCTTCCACCCACTTAGAAACATAATCTACAAAGAAGAAGTATAAAAATTTCCCATTGGAATTCACAAAAGGCCCCATAAAATCGATACCCCAAACATCAAAAATCTCAACAATGAGAATTGGTGTTTGCGGCATTTGGTTTCTAGCACCAAGGTTGCCTGTCCTTTGACACCTATCACAAGCTTTACAACATAGATATGCATCCTTAAACAATGTAGGCCAATAAAAACCACTTTCGAGAACCTTGAGGGCTGTCCTCTTGGCTCCGAAATGGCCACCACAAGCATATGAGTGACAAAAATTCAGAATTGATTGGAACTCGGATTCGAGTACGCACTGCGGATCATTTGATCGGAGCAATGCTTCCACAAATAAGGTTCATCCCATATATATTGCTTAGCAATCTTCTTGAGCTTGTGTTTTTGGAATGTAGACATGGAACTAGGTACTTGTCCTGTCACCAAGAAGTTAACAATATCAGCGTACCATAGAGTTGTGCCACCAACCGCAAAGAGTTGCTCATCCGGGAAGCTATCATGCAAAGGAATCGCTTCTTGTCCTTGATTTGCAAGTTGAACTCTTGAAGAAGAAGAATCCACCTTATGAGCCTTGGCTTAGCATCCTTCTTTGTTAGCAAGTATCGAAGTGCAAAGCATGGTCGAGAAAACAACCACCTTTGTACCCACTAAATAAGATCTAAACTTCTCGAGTGCAAACACTATGGCCAAAAGCTCCTTTTCGTAGTGGAGTAGTTGATTTGTGCTCCGTTGAGAGTTCTAGAAGCATAATAAATGGCATATGGAACTTTGCCATCTCGCTGTCCCAACACGGCTCCAACGGCATAATCACTTGCATCGCACATCAACTCAAATGGCTTGCTCCAGTCCGGTGGTTTGATGATTGGTGCGGTAGTCAACAACTCTTTCAAGGTGTCGAAAGCTTCCTTGCATTCCTTGTCACAATCAAAGGCCACATCTTTTGCAAGAGTCTACACAGGGCATTGCAATCTTGGAGAAATCCTTGATGAATCTCCTATAAAAACCTCGCATGACCAAGAAAAGAGCGAACCTCCTCACATTTGTGGGGTATTGTAAGTTCCGAATCAAATCTATCTTAGCCTTGTCAACTTCTAACCCCTTAGAGGATACAACATGACCTAGCACAATCCCATGATTGACCATAAAGTGACATTTTTCCCAATTAAGCACAAGATTAGTTTCTACGCATCGTTTAAGAATAAGTGCAAGGTTATCTAAGCATTTGTCAAAAGAATCACCATACACGCTGAAATCATCCATAAACACTTCTATGATGCTTTCCACATAATCTGAGAATATACTTACCATACAACGTTGAAAAGTGGCCGGTGCATTGCACAAGCCAAATGGCATACGTCTATACGCAAAAGTGCCAAAAGGGCAAGTAAACGCCGTCTTTTCTTGATCTTCCTGAGCTATTACAATCTGGTTATAACTCGAAAAACCATCAAGGAAGCAAAGAAAAAGCATGTCTAGCCAACCTTTCAAGCATTTGATCAATGAATGGTAAGGGAAAATGGTCCTTTCGGGTGGTGGAGTTGAGCTTTCGTAATCGATGCACACTCTCCAACCGGTCTGGATTCTAGTTGGAACCAAGTCATTATCTTCGTTTTTCACCACCGTGATTCCTGGACTTCTTTGGAACGACTTGAATCGGGCTCACCCATTTGCTATCGGATATGGGATAGATCACCCCTACTTCCAACAATTTCAGGATTTCCTTCTTGACTACTTCCATCATTGGAGGGTTCAAGCGACGTTGAGCTTCTCTTGTTGGTTTTGCCCCTCCTCAAGAAGTATTCGTGCATACATGTGGAAGGACCGATTCCTTTGATATCGGCTATAGTCCACCCAATGGCAGACTTGTACTCTCTTAGCACTCGAACAAGCTTCTCCTCTTGCACCTTGGTAAGGTTGTTGGCAATGATCACTCGGTAATTCTTCCTTGTCACCTAAATACACGTATTTAAGGTGATCCTAAGAGGTTTCAACTCAAGAATAGGTGCCTGCACAATCGACGAAAAGTTTCTCATTAGTAAGCTGAAAGAAACATAAGACACATTATATTTTGGTGGAACTTCTTGTAATGAGTTAAGAGATAAAACAGCCTCTTTAAGCTCATCACAAATAGACAATTCACTTTCAATGTCTTTGTATTTTCCATAACCTAAACCTTCCACTATGGTGTTTTCTAAAGCATCTTCACCATTCAATTCAAAAATCTGTTGAGCTAGAGAATCAATAATATCAATTGAAAAACAGAATGCACATCACTAGGATATCTCATAGCCTCAAAGATATTGAAACTTATGACTTCGTCATCAAATTCCATAGTTAAAGCGCCCTTGAAAACATCAATCTTTGTTCTAGCGGTTCTCATGAATGGTCTACCCAACAGCAAGGGAGTAGACGATGGTGAATCTTCATCCATCATGTCAAGAACATAGAAATCAGCTGGAAATATGAGTTGATTAACCCGCACCAAAACATCTTCAATAACCCCTTTCGGGTAAGAATTAGACCTATCAAAGCAAGTTGTATAACAATACCGGTATTCTTAAGAGGTCCAAGATTCAATGATTCATAAACGGAGGCAGGCATAACATTAATGGATGCTCCTAAATCTAACATAGCACGTTCAAACCCGATTTTACCAATAGTACATGGTATGGTGAAACTACTGGGGTCTTTCAACTTAGGTGGGAGTTTCTTTTGAAGATATGCCGAAGCATTCTCCCCCACACTCATTACCTCGTTACCGGTCAATTTGTGCTTGTTAGTGCACAATTCCTTCAAGAACTTTGCCCAACGTGGAACTTGCCTTATCGCCTCAATGAGTGGAATGTTCACTTCAATCTTCTTAAAGATTTCCAAAAGCTCTTGGTACAATGTCTCCTTGTTCGACTTTGCAAACCTGCTAGGAAAAGGCGAGAAGTAACATAAGTAGAAACATGAGTTTTAGAGTTAGAATTTGTTACCGGGTCAGCCTTTTTAGGGGTTGTTTCACCCTCTTCTTTCTCCAACTCAGTTCATGGGACACCGATGATGTTTCCGGTTTCTCTACTTGCTTCCCACTTCGTAACTCAATAGCATTGGCATTCTCCTTGTGATTTATTGATTGCGAAGGAAGTTTTCCCTCTCGCTTGTGCTTCCAATTTGCTCACGGCATTAGCTAATTGACCCATTTGTGTTCGGATGTCCTTCATATCCATTGCTGTCTTTTGCTTATCTTGCACCATTGTGTTGAGAATGAGATTCAACTTGTCATCTATACTCGTGCCTTGAGTTTCTTGTGGTGGTCTTTGCATGAATTGATATCCTCCTTGTTGATTGAAAGTAGGATTTGGCAGAGCTTGCTTGTTTGCATAGCTGAAATTCGGATGATCACGCCAACCCGGATTGTATGTGTTGGAGTACGGATCGTACCTCGCCTTTGCCGATTTTGGTACATAGCACTTGCTTGCTCAACATCTTCGGTATATGATGATGGTATGACGGTCATGCCTATTTGAGTCATCATTCTCCCATGTTGCCCATCCTTTGTTCCATGTGTGAAGAATTGCCAACTTCATTCACCTTCCTTACCGCCGATTCATCTCGAGTGTAGAATTGTTGAGTGTTCGCAGCCATATTCTCCAACAAACTTGTAGCTTCCGCAATGGTCTTGTTGGTAAGTGCACCACCACTTGCGGCATCGATCAAATTTCTATCATTAGAAAGCAACCCTCGTAGAAATATTGAATCACGAGTTGATCGCTGATTTGGTGGTGTGGGCAGCTAGCTAAAAGCTTCTTGTAGCGCTCCCAATACTCATGGAGAGTCTCTCCCGATACTTGCCTAATACCACAAATCTCCTTGCGAATTACAAATGCTTTTGATGCTGGAAAATACTTCTCAAGGAACAATTTCTTCATCCCATTCCATGTGGTTATGCTTCCAAAGGGTAAGCAAAAGAACCACTCTCCTGCAGTATCTAAAAGAGAGAAAGGAAAAGCTGTCATCATAGCCATATCCGCATCTGCAGTTGCTTGCTTCATACTAGTCACCACATGATGGAATTGTTGCAAGTGACGATTAGGATCTTCTCCGCTAAACCTCCGAATTTGGGCAAAGCAAGTTAATCAATTGTGGTTTCAACTCAATGGTTCCATTCAAATTGAATACATAAAGGCTGCCGATCTAGGTTTGGAGAAGTGAGCTCCTTGAGTGTTCTTGGAGCAGGGTCGACCTCCCATTGTGTTGCCTTCCTCTTCGTCCGAGTCCGAGAATTCACTTGGTGTAGAACTTTGAGGAAGTGGAGTGTTGATCGCTCGAATGAAATCCTTAAGTAAAGTGCCCGAACGAAGACGTATACCAATTGGACTTGGTCTGCGCCTCTCCACGCATTCACCAAAGAATTAGTACCTGAAAATCGATTCTAAGAGGTTGAATAAGTATATAGAAACTGAAAATAAAAGCAAAAGTAACAACTAAGAATAAAAATAACAACTAAACTTGCCACGCGCCTCCCCTAAGAATTCGCCAATTTTGACGAGGTGTCAATCTCGCAAAAATAAATTTCTCTACTTCTCTTTAACTAGCAAGTAGTATAATGTAAGTAGGATCGTCCCAAGGGAGGTATGAAGTTCAAGTTGTTATGGAAATACTCTTAGCAAAGATGATTTTGTTGTGGAAATGCTGAAAATTGTAAAATGTATTCAAATATGAGATGTAAATGATTAAAGGTTCAATCTAGACCACTAATACAAACCAAATTGATAGATAGCTATATTCTTCACATTATCATGTTACTAACAACCCTAGAATAATTAGTACGCTCAACTATTCCGTTATTATCTCCTAGCTCACCGGATACGGAAGCGCTCGACTACCGGTTCCTACTTGCCAAGTTTCCTAGAGGTACGCTTACTAGGTTCGACTTAAACAAATGCTCTAAGTTCTGAGAGATAAGGTTGCTCCTAGTGATGAACTCAAAAGCATGAATCACCTACTAGTGTTGATTTCTACATATAAGTACTTAACAAAGTCCCATCATCAATACCTATATATTGCTACTTGCGTTTATCTTCTCTAGACAATTACGGGTCGAAGAAAATCTAAACTAGCAATAGGATTATGAATCAACTATTTAATTTCGAACTTAAACAATCAACAAATAATCCATAAACAATAATAGCATGGTAGAAATCAATCAATAACATAAATAAATGCAAGAGAACAAGTTATTTCATCAATTATAGATTCATATTTCGAAGCCAAATCGCCCTTAATCAAGAAGAGTTTAGTTATTCATAATATTGGAGTTCATCATCAAATCAAATAATAATGGAGAATAAAGTAAAGGAGATGAAAATATTAAATGAAAGCAAACCCTAGCTCCTAGGCTCTCTCGCAAAACTCCAAGAAGAATACGTGATATCTCAAAAGAATAAACCCTTTCTTTTTATAGCCTTCCCACTTTCCAAAATTAGGTCTTCAAAGTCCATCACCAAAAAGTCCACTAAGCCCATGAACCATGTGTGAGAAACCCATGTGAAAATATGTCCCAAAATATGCTCGCTGGAAAACCGGTGCACTGGCCGAATATGGCCTTAATCCGGCGGCATCGGAAAAGCATCTCAAAGCCGCCTTTGTCATCGACACCGTCACCAGTGCAGTTCTACACTTCCATTAGCTCAACTTTGCTTCTCTACAGTTCATACATTCACAAAAACCAACTAACCCACTTTCTTATCTTGCAAAACGCACCCAAAAGCGTGACCCATAGCTCATATGTCCTAAGGCCAACTCTTGTATCCGACTCATACCCCCCTCGCGATTCACTGAAATATTGCGATTCATGCTTCAAGTTCTGAAATCCAGCTACCGGAACTATGATCACCAGCTCGCCATTCTAGCTCGCTTTTCGCACTGTTTTTGCAGCCTTCAAAATTCATTCCCGCTTGCTTCCACCGCAATCTCAAATCCAACCGAGCTCGCACCAACCCAAAGAAGACTGCCTCTTGCAAACTCACCTCCGAACCGCAAATGCTTTTTTCCCGCGCAACCTCGCATATTAGAGCTGCACTAACACAAAGACCAGACCTCAATCCAAAATCCCAAAGATCTTGTACGAGCACCAACATCTTTACTAGCTTCACCTCCCGCAAGCACAAAGACACCCGCGATGCCAACATCACCACCCACCACCGCCGCCATTCATCCCATAATTTCCACCACCCGCAAAGACTTCTTCCCACTCAAGCACCACACTCACAACACCAGCTCATGCTCCTACTCTTGTTCTCAAAGCAACAAAGATCACCAATTTCTCGTACATTTCCATCACCACCCGAGTCACCGCAATTAGCACCACCGCTACTCGAATACCTCCAAAACCGCAAAGATTGCAAAGATCTACTCCTTGCACTCCCCATCTTAGTCACAGATTAAGCAACTCCAGCTGCGTCAACTGCCAAGCCATATGCACCGCCCGCCATTAAGTCTCATCCACGCTCATCCCAAACCACTTCCGTAATCACTTCAATCTCCAGCTCTATACATTACCGCCGCTAATTCACATTAGCAACTCAACTTCACCGCCATATTGCACGAACCAGATCGTCATTAAGTCTCCACCGAGCTGCACCTTCAATCGCTCCACCGAATTCGTAACAACACACCATCGTTGCCACTCGAGCTCATATTTCGTTCTCGACGAGCAGCCAAGCATCACCAACAAGATCGCGTATCCACCGCTTCCATTTCAACTGCGCGACAACACTTCCTTTCTCAGCTCTTCCCCGTCCCGCCAACCGCCATCACCAACATCCCGTAGTTTATCTTCTCCCGACTTCATCTCGAGCAACAAATGCATCAACGCAAGATACAACACCAAGCAAAGCAAGCACATACACCGCACTCGCCATTTCAGCTTCTCGGCTCCACATACCCACCGAACAACACCGACCTTGCTTAGAACTCCACCACCGCAACTCCATATTCTAACACCACCGCTGAAACACAAACCCCGCAATATACCACAACTACTATAGCATCGATCCATGTTCTTCTTGATGAAACACATTCAAACCCCATCATCCACAACTCCATAATCTCCGTGAATTGCAACTGAGTTCAAACACACAACTCCAACCCTGTAAACTCAGCTGCTAACAACACACAACAAAGACCATCTCATTGCTCAAACCGTCAATCCCGCAATCCACTCATCACTACTCATTCAGCCTTCATGTTCTCACCAAACAACCACCGATTCTTCCTCAAAATCGAATCCACTAACCCATTTCGACTCTTGCTCTAATTCTTCAAGATCCGAGCTTGAAACACTCGATTCCTTCTCGCAAATCTCTTCCCCATTCCCGCAACATCAAAACCTAACTTCCATCTTTATCAAGAAAATCACCTTCAAAGAAATCACCTCATTCTCTAACATATTTGGGGTTAAAACTTAATTTGAGTAAAACCCATCTCCCATCTTCTCACAAATCGATCTAAAATCAACCATCTTCACCGATTTCTGGCAAACCTTGGTAAACCATCTCATAACCCAGTTGAATTAATTCAAACCCTAATTTCCTTCTTAATTTCTCGCTACATCGAGCATCAACAACAACAAAGAAATCTTTGAATCTCCATCTCTCTCGTAATAGCTTCACTTCTTCTCCATTACAACAATTTCTCTCTGTTTCGATGTGTAATAATGAGAAGAAATTCTTCTCCTCGAATTTGAGGCTTGTGTAGGAATTGAGAATGTATAAAACCACCCAAGTGACAAAGATAAGGGGTTACCCATAAATGGTTCTAGGCACCCATTCTTTAGATAAAAGCCACCATAGTGATACTTGGCTTGTCACCATGGAACCGACCGCCTATTCACTTCCTTGTTGCGCATATTCTTGGCCGACTCCGAGTATCACCCGCATGTGAAATGACCAAATTCCGTTCCTTGCTCAAAATGAATGATTTCTTCTTCTTTTGCTCCGCGCGACTCCAAAGCACCTAAAACTCAAATTCACACATAAGATACATATTTTACAAGAAAACTTAGCGAAGAAAGCATAAACAATAGATAAATATCAAGGTGTTTTAGACACCTATCAATTATCTTTTGAAATTTTATTCTGTGTAGTTGATGTGGAATCACCATACAATGCGCTGATCGGACGACCATGGTTACATGAGATCTTAGGTGTCGCATCAACTTTCCATCAATGTATCAAGTTCCCTCATCCCACTGGTGTTGGCATCATAAAGGGAGATTGGGTTGAAGGAACGAAGTGTTATGATGTTGATATAGAATCCTGCGAAGAAAGAGCTGTGAAACAGAGGAGTTGGAAAACAACATTAAAGAAAAACAAAGAGGTGAAAGATTAATGGTAGATGTAATATAGCAAAGAGAGGAAGAAATGCTGCAAAATCAAAAAATGATGAAGATAGGAAGTGGCGAAGGTTTCGCAATTGACAAGAAAATGACAGGAAAATTCAAAAATACAGAGGCAGAAAGTAGCAGAAGTAAGAAACTTAAAGAATAACTCGTAATTGTTGATTGTCGAGAAAAAAATGGGAGGAAGACGACAAATGTAAGTTGTTTAAAAAAAAAAAAAAAAAAAAAAAATCGTGAGTGGTGAAAATGGAGTTGTGTAAGAGTTGATATGAAGAAGAAGAAAATATATTTTACAAATGGCAAATACGTTGCGAAAGTACAAAAGAGCTTACATATGCGTAATAATCAACAAAATAGTCAAGAGGCGAACTTACTATGGCGTACACCCTAGTTCGCGAACACAATTTCGCAAGAGGCAAAGTACCTAAAGTGCGTCATAGTAGGCAGTACCTATATAACAAAGAATTAACAAAATAATCAGAATGGGACGAACCTTCATGGCGTACACCCTAGTTCGCGAATAAATTTCGTAAGAGGCAAAGTACCTAAAGTGCGTCATGTAAGGGATATCCGTAACGTGGCTCGGGGAAAAGGTTACACCGCCCCTGGAACCTGAGTCATGAAGATTGGGGGTAATAAAACCCATCCAGAGAGATACATTGGATTTTCAATCTAATCTAGTGACTTAGATTGGACGACCGGGGTCTCTTCTAAGGAGTCGACATTTGATCAAGGCGCCGAGGTACACGGTTGAGCCAAGGGTGCCTGGGACATTTGAAGTGTCTCGGCCATTCTTGGCAAGTCTCGGCTTATGCTTTGCACTTGGCCTCGAAGAAAAATCCACTTAGGGTGCAGCCTCATAACCATAAGCCTTATAGGAAAAAGGGATAAGAGGTCTGCGAAAACAACTGGTTGTTGTTAAGACCGGATGGGAGGATCTAGCCTTGTATGGCGTATACGCCTCCTTGAAGGGGCAAACTGGGGGGAAGATAAGGGCGGCACCCTCCATTAGGGAGCTGATAGTGTCAAAAAAGACGCAAATGTCATGAGGCTTTATGTTCGCAAGAATATTTAGGCTTGTCATATTTGTGCAACAATCCTGAAGAGGCAAAAATACAAAAGAGTAGATAAGACGAGATCAATGGGTCCTTACATGAAAGTGTAAAGACGTCCTGCGATTTCGTCGCAAAGACGGCAATGTCATGGGGCTTTACGTTCGCAAGGATATTTAGGCATGTCATATTGTCGCAAGAAAAATATCCTGTAGAGGCAATAATACTAAAGCAATGATAAGACAGGATCAATGGGTCATTACATGAAAGTGTAAAGACGTCCTGCGATCTTGTCGCAAAAATGAGAGGTGGCAAAATAAGACCTTTAACTATGAAGGAAAAATAAGACCACACAAGAGAAATGATAAGGCAAGATCAATGGGTCATTACATGAAAATGTAAGGACGTCCTGCGATCTTGTCGCAATGATAAAGTTCAACGAGAAAATATCTCGAAAATTATGCTTAATCTCCCATTCGAATACAAATAACGAGAGGCAAGTATGGGAATGAACAAGAGCATGTTATTTGTCTTCATATAATAGATTTACGCATATATTGATTAACCATATTGCAAAAAAAGAATTGCCCTTTATGTGCGGAAGAAACAAGAAAGATAGAAATTGTATTCAAAGACTCAAGAAATTCGCAGAAGAAAAGAATACACCCAAAGATGGGAGATTGGAAAATGATTGTACAAATATTACAAAGGAAGAAAAAGGAAAATAAAATTATTTCTCATTTGATTCTTCCTCTTCATTATCTTCATCTGACTCTTCAGCTTTTTTATCTTCATCAGATTCCTCTTCCTCTTCACTAGCATCGCTATCAGAAATATCCAGAGAAGGCATATTTTGGGGAACTTCATCAAGAAGGCAAGGGTACTTAGATCGAGGGATGTTATTGTCCTCGAGACCATCTCAATAGTTTGATTGCGAAAAAGAATAGCATCATTCTTAAAATTCGCGATGTTGATCTTCGTTGGTTCTTCACCTAGAATATTTATCGTCCCGAGAAGAAAGATTTTTGGCAAGTTGCTCTTTCTCTCATTCAAGTTCTTCAATTCTTTTTCGAACCTTGCTTCAACTTCTGCGAACATATAACATTGAATCAAGAACTTGATGACAATTTTATGCAAACAATTAAATAAAGAAGAATAATTAACAACTTTCTCAATAAAACCATATCTCTAACCAAGGTCGTATGCTCGGCTTGAAGACTAATGTTAACACCTAAATTATTTACGGCATCATCTAGAACCTTCGCAGCCCAAGCAAATTCATCATCATTGTTTATGAGAAGAAGGGAACGAATTTGATTCTCTCTTTCGCTAAGAATAGCATTTTGACGGATGGATTCATCCAACAATTTGAACTTCAAGAAGAGTCTTTTGGAATTTCGCTAATGCTTGAGCACCTTGTCTAGCAATGCGATCTTTATCATCTATGAGATCACTAATTTTCTTCCTTAAAATACTAATTTTCTCTTTTAGAACTAAGATACGACGTTTAAGTTGGTTGGCTGCTTAAGCTAGATCTATGATCAAGTTCTAAGAGACGAAATCTGATTGAAGTTCATTTAGAGGAAGAGATTTAATTTTGTTATTTGAAAAACTATCCAAATAATGGTTGAGATGAGCAAGAAGAGCATCATCATCCATAGGTTCAGAAAATGAATGAAGAAGAATGGCTTCCTCGAAAAGGTTATAAACGTCTGCGAAAATGATAAGTCGATGAGGGAAGATAACAAGAGAACAAAACAAAGGAAAAGGGAAAAGTTTCATACCATAAAGTCATTGGTTGGAGCTCAAGGCTAGAAATCTTATCCTTCGAAAGTGGCGAGTCAACTTCTAATTGCTTGTTCTTCTCGCGAAGAATGGCGGCTTCGCTTTCAATTCTTCATTTCTCTTGCGAAGAGCAAGAGCTTCAACTCCCAATTCTTCATTTTTCTTGCGAAACTGAAGATTCTTCTTTTCGAGAATACTTGCGCCTCTTTTCAAGATATGAGGCAACAAAGAAAGGAAGCTCTCCTGGACTACAAAAGAAAACAAAAAATTAAAAAGATATAATTTAAAATCAAAACTATGAAAAAATAAGAGAATGAAAACATACCAAGACACTAAGTGAATTTAAGAAGCTTGGAGTCACCGATCCTGAGACCCCATGAAGAGAACTATCACTCTCAATTAAAGGTAAATCGCAAATACTCGCGAGAGCCTTGCATGTACTAGAAAGGCGATCGTCACCCATCCCTTGCATAGAATCGAAAAAGATGCTAGACAACTGTGCCATAGAAGATCCAAATTGGAGAATTTGAAGAAGGGATATCCACATCATCATATTCCTCATCACCAGAATTTTCACCTGACTGAGGATTCGAAGGAGAGGGGAGGTGAAGTTTTCGCTTCTTCAGAGGCGGAGCAACAAACTTCTCCTTGCGAAGAGGATTTTTACCTCTACCTTTGGCCTTCGCAGCCTCAGGGTTTTCTTCTTCTCCAACAACAACACTAACTTCGCACACAAATGAAGATAAGAAACAGAGGCAACAAAATTGTTAAAAATATATAAAGTGTTTCTTACTTCATCCATGACGGAGCGAAGAGCAAATAAAGTGCTAGCCTTCCCGGTCCGATTGTAGCTCGATCTTAACTTTTCAATCTAAAAATTTCCGCGAGAATCAAAGGATAAGTGAATAAGCAACCAATGAAAGATTACGAAGTACGCGAAGTTGGAAGACATACCTCTTTATTCTTCTCGGGCCAATTAAATACCCACGGTCGAGAGTAGCGAAGTTCGCAGAAGTACATTCAAGCCTGCGATATAAGGCCCCTTTAACACCAATGGAAAAACATACCATCTATCGTCTTTAGAGTGACGCGGGACGTTATTTTTACCGTAATGACAATCAATGTCTTGCATAAGGAGTTTATCGTCGCAACATCATCCTTTCTTTTTCGCACGGACACCCCAGCGAGTATTATCTTTCCTCATAGGAATGAATTCATAATTCTCGTAGAAACTCTCGACTGTGTATCTTTCAGCGAGTATCGCCAATTCCTTAAATTTTGGGTCTCTAACTTCAATTGGGTAAAGAGACCCCTTACCAGCGCCACGATTGGCGAACTCAAGTATTAAGCGAATGCAATCCCCGCTTAGTTGATAGATAGCTCGCGAGAAGTTCGCATGAGCAAGAATTCCATAGAATAACGGAAGATTAGGGTGGTAGGCCTCGAAAGATGTTTATTTTATAGCCTACGAGTGATACTGCAAGTGCACGGCGTCTATCGGAGACGCGGCAAGTACGGGTCGATCCACAGAGACTTGTGGTGCTCTTGTATGATCTAAGGCTTGCTCTAGACTGAGTTTCAAGGGGTGACAGAGTAACAAAAGGGGTTTTGTTCCGATACGGCTGAGTTGTAATGGTGTGAACCTAAACTAAGGTATAAAACAGAGATAGAAAGGTGATACTAGGGCTGCAAATCCACCACTAACCTACACTGTGTCTTCAACTCATGATATTACTCTTGTTCTTATGCTAGATAAAGGCGAGGTGTCAAGTCCGCCTTAAACCTAAAGTGTTTCTCCGCTTGACAAAGTTAATCACAACTAAAGTATATTTCCAAAGTATTACCCGTCTGATTAGAGTACAAATAATCCGAGGATCATAATAAATTCATTAAGCTTGGGTTGGAGCATAAACAACACAGTAGGGAATCAAACTACAGTGCATCCATGGCATTGGCATGCACTGTGAGAGCAAAGTGTTATCACACTGAGATTAATTCTATCTAGAAAATAGTTAAGCATTCAAGAACAGTTCATGAAGAAACACACAGTGATAAGCTAGGGTTTCATCTCAAACCCTAGTAATTTAAATTAAAGCATCAAGAAAATAAACAAACTACAAATTAACCCTAATTGAAGCAATCGCTAGTCCAGGCATACCTCAAATCGTCTTATCCCTCTTCTATTTATACATGCACACCCCCTTCAAAATACCAAACCCTAATTCATTATAAAATAGAAATTAATTGCGTAATAATTCGAACCCATACTCCGATTCGCCTTCCCCTTTTGTCAATTCGCTCTGCAACTCCATGCGTGGTTGTTGGTCGGAACCCTAGTTTTAGTTATCTCTAAATTAGCCTCTAGGTTATGAGAGAAGCTAAGAGAGAGGTAACTAACACTAGAGAGGAGGGAAGGTGGCTGCAGCGTGTTTGGTGGCCGACAAGAGATGGAGAGATGGTGGCGGAGGTAGCTCGTCAGAAAGAAGATGGTGGTGGAGTGGGTTTTGCAGCTCGCTCCGTGGGGGAGAAGAAAGAGAAGGGGAAGAAGAGAAATGAGGTGGGTCGATGGGGGTATAGGGTTATGGGTGATTCAGTGTTGCACGGGTGCATCGAAGATTGATGGAGAAGGCCTCAGCGAGCGTAGGATCTCGGTGAGGAAGATCTGAACGGATGAGGATGAACTGAGGCGATTTGTCAGGAGCGGGAGTATCAAGACATGATGTGAACGATGGAGCGACCGTAGGATGTAGCTAGACGCGATCTGAACGGCTCGGGATGAACGAGTTCGGATCCGGGTCGTGGGTAGCTCTAGCCCATGTCTTCCTTGTTGGGTTGCAACTGATTTGCGCGCGGGCTTTGGCTATCTGCTCCATAGATGTTTGACTCAAATTCTTCGCTCTTTAGCTCCTCAGTTTCTCCGGACTTTATTTATTACCTAAAAACACAAAATTAATTAATACAAATATTTATTCTTGAAAACAAAGAAAACACAGAACTGGGATAATATCCGATTTCTAAGCGCAAAAAGATGAGTAAAATGCCAATAAAAAGGTGTATAAATATGCACTATTTGGCACTCATCAAATACCCCAAACCCGAATTTTACTTGTCCTCAAGTGAAACAAAAATAAGAAATCCTAACTATACCCCGTCGCAGGTCTCTCGAATGCATTTAGCGTATGCACTAAGCCTTTAAACCCCTAGGTGTCCATAGTGGACGAGTTGTAGTCTCGTGAGGGTTTACCGAGGTGTACCCACAAAACCTTCTCCAACTTCGAGTGTAAAAGAGTCTCAAGCCTCCTAGAAGCTATGAGTACATAGAGTTTCGCATGCTAGTAACAGAAGTTGGAACTACCAAAGAACGCATTCTCATCCTTAAGTGCTTTGCGAGAAGTAACCATACCATATGAAAGAATTCGGATTCGATTGTGATCATAAGTCTCAACTTCGCCTCACCATTAGGGTTTTATGATAATTGCACTCAAAAAGATCGCTTTTTTAGTCTCTCATGTGTGCAGGCAGGAATAAAGAGAGAAATCCTGCACACCTTGTAGGTAAGAAGGATAACCTTCCGAAATAAAATCTGAGACTCCACAGTAGTGTGGACAAAAAGAATCTTTTTCGATGATCTCTAAGAAAGGAAATCAACCATTAGCAAGGGGTGGGAGTACTCACTCACTTCTCACCCGATCGGCAATTAATATCACTCTCTCATAAGAAACCATAGAAACGTCTTCAATCTTCGGTCTTCGGTCTTCAATTGTTGATGACGAACTTCTAAACTTCACAAAACTGACAATTTTTGACTTTTCTACTCAAATTCCTTGTTGTTTGGATTTTTCTTTTTAAATTCTTCTTTACCATGGTGGTAGCAAAAATAAACTACAATATTTTTTTGATTTTTTTTTTTTTTATTTACAATAAGTGAAAATAAAAATACAAATAATGAAACAACTAACTCCATGGACAAAGGACTTTATCACTCAATTTTTCCACACTTGTATTGTCTTGATTTTATAAATTTTATTAATTCTCATCCTATTTTCTTTTCTTTTTCTTTGTTGCACATAAACCTTGGACTATATCAATTTTTCTTTCAATATTCGATGATGCTCCGCTTGTCGATGATGATGTGTTTCTATGGGTCTTGCTTGATTGAGAGAGAGAGATGCTAACTCGCAAATCGGTATTTAGAAGGAGTTTTCATCTTTAGACGTCACCCTCATGATTGACAAAAACTAGCACTCAAGAGATCAAAAGTAGTGCTGAAATTGGTGAGAAGTTGGGTAGCTCACCATTCCTACCCTAATTGACGTACGGTGACACACACTCTAACAAATTTTCTAGAAAGTTGCAAAAATTGAAGGTTGGTGCCTCACTTGATGTAAAATGGGTAGTCTCCACTATGGTTGATCACAATTCTACTACCGAATATCTAAACAAAGACCTAATTCGCCCTCCGTATGGTTAAATCCAACTTTAACGCTCTAATCAACTAAGGAACCCGATTGTGTTCTCCTAAGACTTCTAACTTTTGTTATTTCGGTCGATTCTCTATGTAAACATAGCTTGAAGCATGCTAGTGACTCTAAAATCTCTAAAAGTTGGAGGTTTTTACAAAAAGAGTTTTTTTTTTTTTTTTTTTTTTTTTTTTTTTTTGAAAATAAAAGATTAAAAAGACTAAAAACTCTATATGCAAATGCACCCCAAACCTAAATCAAACATTGTCCTCAATGTGTCACTATAGAAAAAATTTAAACAAATACGTACCACGAGAACTATGCTGATAAGAGAAAAGGGAAGAGATTACAGGATGTCGGCAGGAGAAAGGTTGAGCTTCATTCGTTAAGGCTAGACTCCAACATTCTCAAAGGAGATCATATCGATTAGCACAATATATGCACAAGAAGACTCAACCGATTCACGAAAAGAAAATTTAACAAGTCCTACAAAAATTTACCATACACTAATAGTCTAAAGAGTTGAGGATCAACCCAAAAGATAATGTACTGTAAACATCAACATTCTTACCAATATAACATGAAAATGGGCTTTGGTTTATGTGGGAATTTGGTTTATTGGGCTTTGGTTTGTTTGGGTTTCATTTGGTTTGTGTGGGAAAGTACAACTTGGTTTATAGCCCAGGTCGTGTGAAAAACCTAGTTGTTGTGCAAGGCCCACTGCTAGGGCCCAAAGTTGTGTTAAGTGGGCTTCAGTGGTTTAGGCGCAGTAGTTTGTGGGCTTCAGTTGCTGCTCAGCCCAGTAAGTGGGCTTCAGCTTATGCAGCCCAGCTGCTCAGTTTGAGTTCTTGTGGGCTCAGTTTGTTTTCAGTTTAAATGCACAGGCATAGGTATGTCTAGATGCAGGTTGTGCACAGCCCAAGGAAACAACAATGTGCACAGCTTTGGCAAATGACTCAAAAGACACAAAGCAAAAATGATACCCGATTTCTCAACTTAAGCACAACTTATAGTAACACACATACACACAAAAAGACAGAGAGCACAGCGTATTTATGGGCAACTCACAAGACAAATTTAAGTGCAGCTCAGCACAGAGTGGCAGGTAAACAAAGAGAGTGTAAGGTGCAAGTGAGATGCTAAAATTGGTGCAAAGATGCACAGAAGCAACAGAGTTGTTTCAACAGGGTCTCACACAAGGCACAGGTTGAGCTCAGGGCATGCAAGGGGTTATGCTCGGCTAACTTGGATTTCCAGATCGTGACCCAACACTTGCAGCCTTCGGGGGCTAGCAAGGTGGCTCACAAAGTCTGTGAGGTTTAGGCACCGCGCCACAGGGGCCTCGGTGCATTTCAGAAATACATAGCAAGGCGAATCACAAAGATCATGCTCTTTCAAATCAGGGTCTCACAGATGGCCTAGCACTTGCAAACTTTCGATTGTGGCTTACAAATGGCCTAGCAACATGCAATTTTCAGTTACAGCTAACTTGGGTTTCTAAGTTGTGGCTACAACTTGCAGCTTCAGGGGCTAAGTGCATTCACAGCTCAGCACAACAAGTGAGAGCTTATGCACAGGTTCACAAAGAAACACCCACAGGGTTATGCTCAGGCCTTGGGTGCACAGGGCAGATGATTATGCTCACTTACGTTACCCACTACTCATTCAGATGCTCTAAGATTATACACAATGTTAAAACCAATTCACAAGGGCCACAGGGTTGACAGTATGGTGACAGTGCGGATGCTCGCTTGAAATTCAAAAAGTAGGTTTGCACACAGCACAAAAAGGCACAATGGCTAACCTTAAGTCTGCGCCTTTCCTTGCCTTTCTCCCTTTTTGGCTTGTCTCACCATTGCTCATAGGCACAACACAGTACTCGCTGGCTCAAGAGAGATGATCGGTTCTCGCCAGTGCATAATTGAAACCAGGAGTTAAAGCCAAAATAGCCGTAATATTGTAATGACAGATTAAGTTACAACGTGTGTGAACCGAGAGGAAAAGTGAGTGACTAGCTGCACAATCCAAGGAGCTAAAACAAGCACAAAAGAAGATAGAACTGCAGATGCAGAGGTATACAGTGAGAAAGCAAGACTAAGAGAGAGAGACTAGCAGATGGAACTACAAAAAATTGAAGCGTAAAATTAAGCTAAGGATTACAATGTAGATGGAATATTAAGCTAAAATGCGAGATGAAACTAAGTGACACTAATTCAGGGGCTAAATTATACTAACAACAGACTAAAAACAAAGAAAAACAAGGCCAAAGAAAAACAAAGTAAATCAGACAGGATGAGATTCAAGAAAGACAGGCCAAAGAACAACAGGGCACACGCTGTCCCCCCGCTAGCCGCGCCAAAAATTTGGTAGGCCTCGAAAGATGTTTATTTTATAGCCTACGAGTGATACTTGCAAGTGCACGGCGTCTATCGGAGACGCGGCAAGTACGGGTCGATCCACAGACTTGTGGTGCTCTTGTATGATCTAAGGCTTGCTCTAGACCGAGTTACAAGGGTGACAGAGTAACAAAAGGGGTTTTGTGCCGATACGGCTGAGTTGTAATGGTGTGAACCTAAACTAAGGTATAAAACAGAGATAGAAAGGTGATACTAGGGCTGCAAATCCACCACTAACCTACACTGTGTCTTCAACTCATGATATCACTCTTGTTCTTATGCTAGATAAAGGCGAGGTGTCAAGTCCGCCTTAAACCTAAAGTGTTTCTCCGCTTGACAGGTTAATCACAACTAAAGTATATTTCCAAAGTATTACCCGTCTGATTAGAGTACAAATAATCCGAGGATCATAATAAATTCATTAAGCTTGGGTTGGAGCATAAACAACACAGAGGGAATCAAACTACAAGCCGCATCCATGGCATTGGCATGCACTCGTGAGAGCAAAGTGTTATCACACCGAGATTAATTCTATCTAGAAAATAGTTAAGCATTCAAGAACAGCTTCATGAAGAAATACACAGTGATAAGCTAGGGTTTCATCTCAAACCCTAGTAATTTAAATTAAAGCATCAAGAAAATAAACAAACTACAAATTAACCCTAATTGAAGCACTGGCTAGTCCAGGCATACCTCAAATCGTCTTATCCCTCTTCTATTTATACATGCACACCCCCTTCAAAATACCAAACCCTAATTCATTATAAAATAGAAATTAATTGCATAATAATTCGAACCCATACTCTAATTCGCCTTCCCCTTTTGTCAATTCGCTCTGCAACTCCATGCGTGGTTATTGGCTGGAACCCTAGTTTTAGTTATCTCTAAATTAGCCTCTAGGTTATGAGAGAAGCTAAGAGAGAGGTAACTAACACTAGAGAGGAGGGAAGGTGGCTGCAGCGTGTTTGGTGGCCGACAAGAGATGGAGAGATGGTGGCGGAGGTAGCTCTGTCAGGAAAGAAGATGGTGGTGGAGTGGGTTTTGCAGAGCTCTGCTCTGTGTCGGGGAGAAGAAAGAGAAGGGGAATAAGAGAAATGAGGTGGGTCGATGGGGGTATAGGGTTATGGGTGATTCAAAGTGTTGCACGGTGCATCGAAGATTGATGGAGAAGGCCTCGGCGAGCGTAGGATCTCGGTGAGGAAGATCTCGAACGGCCGAGGATGAACCGAGGCGATTTGTCAGGAGCGGAGTATCAAGACATGATGTGAACGATGGAGCGACCGTAGGATGTAGCTAGACGCGATCCGAACGGCTCGGGATTAACGGGTTCGGATCCGGTCGTGGGTAGCTCTAGCCCATGTCTTCCTTGTTGGGTTGCAACCGATTTGCGCGCGGCTTTGGCTATCTCTGCTCCATAGATGTTTGACTCCAATTCTTCGCTCTTTAGCTCCTCGCTTTCCGGACTTTATTTATTACCTAAAAACACAAAATTAATTAATACAAATATTTATTCTTGAAAACAAAGAAAACACAAAATCAGGATAATATCTCGATTTCTAAGCGCAAAAGATGAGTAAAATGCCAATAAAAAGGTGTATAAATATGCACTATTTGGCACTCATCATAGGGTTATAAAGAGGAATGGGAAGACCGGCGAGAATTTGACCAAGAGAAATTATGATTTCATGATCATCACAATGATGATCAGTGAACAACTTGGCATAAATAATGGATTTAGGTTCCCCGACCGGAATGGTGGTTAAAGTAAAACCTTTTCCCTGAAGATCTTTTTGAATTTCTTCAAAAGAAGTTTCGTATTTGCGACCGATTGGAGCCATTTTCAGTATGGGAATGAATGAAGAACTGAAGATCAAAAGAAAGAAGAAGAAGAAGATTTACAGAAGCAGAAACGGAAATTACGGAGGAGAATTAAAGGAAAAATTGCAGAGAAAAGTAAAAAGAAGAAGAGGAGGGTGGGAAAACTATATATAGAGAAGAATTCTCGAGAAGATAAACGCATTTAATGCGAGAAGGGACGTGAACGGTTGAGAAATAAAGGTTGAAAGAGACGTGTCAAGAAATGGGTGGAAGAAGAGATACGTGTAATAAATTCTCGCGTAATAGTACGGAATCATGCAAATACGTAAAAATATGAAGAAATGAACAATTGCGGCATTTTGAAAACACTAGTTCTCATGACGTTCTCTTCTTCGCAGAGAAGACATGAGAAGAGGCAAGATGTAGGATCAGAATATCGCAACACCAAGATGCTCGCGAAATCTATAAACGACACATGGAGAAGACATCGCGGCCGGAAGTAAAAACGACGTAATGGATGACGACAGCCAAAACACGAGAAAGATGTGAAGATGTAGTGAGATCGAGGAGTGTTGCGAGATTTGACATTTGTACATTTGCGATACTTCGCAAGTCATAACCGAAAATAAAGGACATCTTAGCTGTCATCCACTATGTAATGTCCTATATAAAGAGCCGAATAGGCTTAAGGAGAGGGAGATCTTTTCGAGTGTTGAGCAAGTCATTAAGAGAGAGAAAGTTTAGAGTGGTTGTAATTCTTTAGTTTATCTCCTTTTCATCTTGTAACATTTTGGGAGTTTGATCAATAAAAATTATAATTGTTCATCTTAAAATGATTTGATTGTGTGGATTCTTGTGAGGGGTGTAGTGTAGGATTTCATGCAACTACATTTGTGATGCGCAATGATGGTGCAACACAAGTTCAAGCTGTGCAAAGGCTTTGGCCAGAATCAACTCAGCCAAGTCGCTAGATGACCCAGACCCTGACTCACCTGACTCGGTCTGCTTGACCCGAGTTAACTCGGTTTGACTAGTATTTGACTAGGTTGACCGGCTAACAGTTTGAGTTTGCCGGTCACCTGAGCTGCTTTCGGGTCACGTTTCCGTCCAAGTTCCGGTCACTTTCTGGGACTTACGGTGATACTTTTTTAGCTGAATTCTTACATGGGTATTTCTCTTGTGTGGGCTTGGTGGACACATTGGATTTGGGCTTTTGACACTTGACCTAGTTTTGGAAGGGAGAAAAGCTACAAAAGGAAAAGTCTTCTACAACTTTGGAGGACGTATTATTCTTGGAGCTTTGGAGATAGCCGCTTTTACTTACGCTACTAGGGTTTTCTTTGCTTTCATCATCTTTAATTCAGTATTATTATGTTGATGAACTCCATATCTATGAGTAGCTAAATCTTATATTATTGGTTAAGGATGTAATCCGATTTCGAAAACTTGTACTCGAGTTATGTATTAGTTTTCTCTCTTGATTATCGTTCAAACTTCTACTGTGTTTATGATCACATGATTGATGTATTGTGATAGGATTTAGATGCTTGCTTAATTAAGTGGCCAATTAATTGAACTTGCATCCTTGTCCATAGATATTTTAGGGTTTTTCATCAAGCGATAACCCCAAATACAAGTAGCATGATATGATTACGGTTTGTAGTGATGCACTCTTGTAATCATATGTAGAGTTTGACCCTTATCTGAATTGTCATGCGCAATGTATGCCAATTGCATTAATTAGCCTATTTCCAAAACTTTATGCTAATAGGAATTGAACTTAATAAGCGCAAGGCGTTAGGTTATTCTTTAGGTAAAATTCACATATGCAGCTCTAATGTGAACTTAGGAAATTGATGGATTATCTTGCTCACTTGATAGTCTAGGGATTTTGATAATAAAAGAGATTAAATCGTAATTCTAATCATATATGCAAGCACATCTTTAAGATTGAAGATGAATTCCTTGACCAGTAACTTTCTCTCATTGATTACTTTTTCCAACTTACTTTGCTTTTGATTTACCTTTATTGCTTGCATAAAATCAGAAATCCCCCCAATTGGTTACTTAGGATGTTGAAAATATAATAATTACAATTGCCTCTCTCGTGGAAACGAACTCTTTCTTATCATATACTTTAGGAAAGTGAAATTATTTTTGACGCATACGACAGTGATAAAATTTTGGCGCCGCTGCCGGTGAGGCATTCAGCTAGTTATTAAGTTGTTTTGGGGTAAAAACTGATTCTGCTGGAAATAGTAAATTTGGGTGTGCCGAGAAACGAATCTAAACCCAAAACAAATGCACTGCACGGGAGTACTTTAGATTCGAGAGATCAATCTGTACAATTCTGGCCTAAACCAAGAAATGGTCGTTCCAGTCTTGCTTCGGTCACAAAATGAAGGAGAAGGGTTGATCTTAGGGAGGGAAGCGAAGAAGGTGTTGAGATCGAATGGTTAACTCAAGGTGTGGCTACTTTATGACTTGTATCGAATATGGAACCGACTTGCGAAATGTAAGCTATCCGTTCTTGGTGTTATTCTGAATACTGTGTTGATAACCAAAATTGTGTTGTTGGTTGAAATAGGTTAAAAACCTATTTATACAAGTCATGATTGAGCACACCTGATCTCGTAGGAAGTGGAGACAGTTAAGTTGTTGAGAAGTGGAGTCGTGTAAAAAATGGTGAACATCATGTTTCCATCACGAGGGAAGACTGGTCAGCCTTACACCCACTACTGACTCACTGCTCATTAACCGTTCGCCCTTTCCTGACACTTTCTTGTAATGGGCGTGTTGCACGCCGCACGCTGTAAACCGCCAAACCAATACCCCAGTGAGCATCCCCAAGTTTGTGACATGTTTGATGTCTCGAGTATTTTCGGGGAAAATATGCAACAGATTGATGAGTGGGTCTTGTGTGCAAGACCTAGTTATTCTGACCAATTGCGCGCAAACTAGGCGGCGAGTAATCATGTGTGGCGAGCTAAGTCATGAGACTTGCCGCAAGAAATAGCGTGTGACGCTATTAAGTTAGTCTTGGTTGGTCGCCTAATATTTAATCTAGGCCGGTCAATTCGGCTGGCGAAGTTGGACGGTCGAGATTGTAATTTATGGAAGAGGGTGGTCGTTGATTATGGCCACATCTCGTTGGCGCCTGCCGGTGGCATAGTGGCGTAATGGCTCATGCCTGTCGCATAGTGGCGTAATGGCGCCCGCCAGGCGTAGCCGCGGCCACTATATCTTGGCATGTTGGTGTTAGATCCAAATATGACCTAACAATATTGGCTCAAGTTGCCGTATCAAACTTAATGCCTTAGGTGGCATTGTTTGGCATGGGACGGCATAGCGGTCTTAACCAAATTAGGTTTGGCATGTCAAATCCATAATTAGCGTGTGCGGCTATGTGGCCGCGATATGGTGGCATTTGGGCAACTACTCGCCGTGGACCACGTTGAATAAAGAAATTATAATAAGGAAATAATGTGGGAACGTCCATGAACGCGAGGATAGACATGGGTAGCTATAAAATGGCGCGGGCGCCACTTTTAGGGTCTTCAATCCCACATGGCTTGTGGCATGTTGTGGGTCCGAAGTGGCATAATTTAGGCCATGACTAGGAATTAGGTTTCCTCTGATTCGACCAATGCCATTAAAACAAGAGTTCTATTCTTATCAGAATACCCCGGTTAGAGTTTGTTATGGCGTTGGCCACGAATGAAAAGTGAGATAGCACGCGGCTGCGCATCCTGCTGTTATGACACGTTGGCATATTGCTGCCGCGGAATAGCATGGCCTGTCAATTAGCATACTGGCACAATTTGGCAGGTTGATTAGCTAATTGGCATGGCGGCCATGTTGACGCGACGGCTACTAGGTGTTGGCGCAGTTTGGCTTTATTTAATGCGTGTGGCGGGTTTAAAGCGATTTGATTGGTCGATGGAAAGAGGGCCGCCAAGCAGCATGGGCCCAACCACATTTCAAGTGTGTGTGGCGCATTTAGAGCGACCTGATTGGTCGATGGGAAAGGGGGCCGGGCAAAGATGGGACCGGACACATTCTAAGTGCATGTGGCGTATTTAGAGCGACCTGATTGGTCGATGGAGCGTGGGGAGCCAGCAGGGGTAACATGGAGCGTGGACATTCGGCTACGGGTGGCGCTTGATAGGGAGAACTGGCCGGCCATGTGGCGCGGCCACGCCTTCTCTTATTGTTGCTCCTATTTGTTGCAGCTCCTCTTTTATTTCTTGCTTTCTGATTTTTGGTAGGACTTTGCTCCTACTAGTCCATGGCTGATTAATTGCCTAGATTACCTAGGTTTGGTATCGACCAATATGGTTCGAGATATTACGCGGGGCGCAAAAACCTAATTTTTGCAAATTAATTAGGCCAAAATTTGAATTTTGTGAGCTATCACAAAATTGAACAAATTTGATAAATTTTGTGTGTTTGACACAAAATTCTTTAACATTATCCTCAGAGAGCAGTTAGTGCGTCTTCTGACTGAGTACCTTCATGCAGACCTTAATCTTGATACTTCGGGAAATTCATGCTACTCAACCATGCGAGTGAACACTAATTGTCATGTCATACCAATATTAAGGGTTCAGCCGGGGAACATAGCATAGGAAAAATACTCAATAAACCATATAGGCGAGAGTTTACAGAATGTTTGGGATTGTTGCTATATGCACCATTCTTAATAAATATACTGAATTTCTCAATACATGTGTAAGTAAAGAGGCCCGGGCACTCATTACTTTTAAATGGCTCAGTCTCTTTGCAGAACGACAACGCATTAAACATAGGGTTTTATAATTTTAGCCCTGAACTAAAAACCACCATCAACATTAAGTCCCATGCTTAGTACGTAACAGTGACATTGTTGTGGGGTAAGCACTAGATGGTGACAGACGAAGATAAAAATCGAAAGGGCGAGACATGGAGAGATTACCAGGAAAAGTGTAGGACCAGAATATCGCGACAGCAATACTTCGCGAGAGTAATAAACAACTACATTGCGAAGGTGTCGCAAGGAAATAATTTAAATGACGCATCAGATGACGACAGCAAGAACATGAGAAAAGTGTGAAGACTTGGCGAGATTTAGGAGTGTCGCGAAGTCTAACACTTACATATTTGCGACGCTTCGCGAAGAATTCCCGAAAATAAAGGACAAACTTAGTCTGTCATCCACTATGTAATACCCTATATAAAGGGTCGAGTAAGTCTGTTGTAGGGGAGGTCTCTTTGAATTGTTAAGCAAGTCATTAGGAGAGAGAAAATCAAGAGTGATTATAATCTTTTGAGTTCTGTTCTACATTTCTTTGTAAACTTTCCAAGAAAACAATTAATAAAACACATTATTATTCATCTTCAAATGTATTGATTAAGCAAATTCGAGTGAGGGGTGTAGTGTAGGTTTTCCCGCAACTACATATGCGCTAGAAACAGGGGACTAACAAGATTGAAGATCGAAGAATACAATTAAAATCGCTTAAATCAAGAAAATGAGAAAGGAAAAGGTTAAATCGTGGTGAGATAGAAGAATTAAGAAGCAAGGAACATAATGAAGAAATGGAATACAATTCAATTACAAAAGCAATGGTTAATGAATTCCACGAAAATATTAGAGGAAGGATACATAAACGAGATTTTGAAGGAAAGAAGATTATAGATGAGGAGAAGACATCGTCTTTGAAGGAATGGGAAAAGCAGAAAATAACATTCACAGCCGCGGAAGTTCCTAGAGAAAATTTGAATCATATATCTCCACTAGTGATCACGATAAATGCAAGCAAAAAAAGAGAAGAATCGGCAAAGGTAGCGGAAGAATGGGAAATAAATAGAACTTTGGTGGATACTGGGGGAGTTTGGTGAGTATCATGTTTTACCATACTTACAAAAAACTAGGATATAAAGATGAAGAAATGAGTTCTCCAAGATATTATATTCATGGTTTTGGAAAATCTATAACAGTACCTAAAGGGGAGATAAAATTACGAATTTTACTCGGAGAAATTGAAACACAAGTAACATTAAGTGTAGTGGATATGGAATCGCCATACCACATATTGTTAGGGAGACCTTGGGTACATGCAATTAAGGCGGTAGCGTCAACACTCCATCAGTGCATCAAATTTCCTGTGCCGAGTGGAATTGGTGAGATCAGAGGAGATATTGATAAAGGAAGAATATACCATCAAATCGAGGTTAAGCATTATGAAGGGCAAGTGAAGAAGCGAAAAGATCGCAAGAAGATGATAAAAGCAGCTAAGAAAGAATAAGAATTTAGAATTTACATGATAAGAGCAAAAGAGGGAAAAGGAATACCCGCGAAATCATGGAAAAAGGGAGTGAGTTCGCGAAGGAAATGAGAGGACCAACTCCTATGGGAGAACCGAAGTCTAGTTATGTCGCAAAGAGAACAAACAAAAGAAGTGAATGTTGGAACCGAGGAGGAACCTAAAATCTTAAAAATTGGGACTAAAATGGAAGCGGATGAAGAAAGAAGAACTATTAAGTTGTTGCGAGATTACAAAGATATTTTCGCATGGGATATGGATGAAATGCCTGGTATAGATCCATCGGTGGCTTGCCATAAATTGAAATTGACAAGAATGTAAAACCATTTAAACAAAGAATTAGAAAGATCACGACAAAGATATCACCCTCAAATAGAAGAAGAATTGCAGAAAATGTTGGAGGCGGGAATTATTAGACAAGCAAAATATCCCGAATGGATAGCAAATATGGTTATAGTCCCAAAGAAGAAAAAAGGAATAAGAATTTGTATAGACTTTTTACCGATTTAAATAAAGCTTGTCCTAAAGATAGCTTCCCATTACCGTGATATCCCGCAATTGGTTGAAGCAATGGCGCAGAAACGAAAGGATATCATCTCTTGATGGATATAAGGGTTACAATCAAATTCCTCTCGCCGAAGAAGACCAAGAACATACCGCTTTCTTTGCTCCAAGAGGATTGTACTTGTTATACAAAAATGTCGTTTGGTCCGTGAAATGCCGGTGCGACATACCAAAGGATGGTGGAGAAGGTGTTCGCGAGATGGATACATAAAACATTGGAGGTATATGTAGATGATATGTTAATAAAAAGTAGAAAAGCAAAAGACCACGTACAGGATTTGAAGGAAATTTTTGAACAAATGAGGCAATTTAATATCAAAGTAAACCCAGAAAAATGCACCTTTGGAGTCGCCTCGAAAATTTTAGGGTACATTGTATCCAAAGAAGGAATTCAAGTCGACCCGGAAAAGTACAAGCGAGTTCATGATATGCCAACACCGCGACAATAAAAGATGTTCAAAAGTTAAATGGGTTGTTAGCTTCGCTAGGGAGGTTCATCTCGCGATCATCTGACAAATGCAAGCACTTTTTCAATATCCTTAGAAAGGGATCGAAGTTTAAATGGACAGATGAGTGCGAGAAAGCCTTGCAAGGAATAAAAGAACATTTAATGGATATATCAATTTTGCAAAAAGCGGAAGAAGGAGAAGAATTGTTGATCTATCTTGCGACAACTTCGCATGCATTAAGTGCAGTGTTACTGCGAGTGGACGCAGGAGTAGAAAAACCAATTTATTACATCAACAAAACTTTCAACGCTGCAAAAAGGAATTACTCAAAAATTGAAAAACTAATCTTAGCATTAGTTTATGCAACATTTAAGTCAGATATATTTCCAAGCGCATGTTGTCAAAGTGGTGACAAAAGTACCAATAGAATCAGTGATGAAGAATTCAAAGAGGTCGGGAAGAGTTGAAAGATGGAATGCTCAAATATGTCATTGCAAACTCAAATATGAAATACTATCTTCGCCAAAATCACAAAGTTGTCGCAGACTTTCTAGCCGAATTTCCTTTGGAAGAGGATGAATCAAGAGAAGAAATGATGGATGTAGAGGAAGAACATGGAGATCCGAAAGATTTGTTAACGGATCCAGATAGATGGGAAATATTAGTAGATGGGTCATCGAATGGAGAAGGAAATGGAATAGAAATTGTTGTGATATCGCCAGAGGTAATAAAATAGCTCTTTCTTTCAGATTGAGTTTGCATCAACAAATAATGAAACAGAATATGAAGCTATAATACATGCTTTGCGATTTGCAATAGAAATGAAGTCGAGAATGTAAGGATTACTAGTGATTCACAATTGGCAATTCGCCAGATAAAAGAAGAATATGCCATAAACGAATTGTCTTTGCAAAAATATAAGAAACTTGTTGACGAGTTGTCGACGCAGATACCAAGAATAAAGTGGAGACATATATCAAGGAGAAATAATAGGCTCGCAGATGCTTTTGCCTTTATATCAAGTATGATGACAGATCCGGTTGCGAGAAATATTAAAATACAAACACTTTTGATGCCGTCAATTGACAAAGAAGAAGAACAAGAAACTGATGTAATGATAGTAGAAGACGGAACACAAACACTCTGCGAAGAAGATTGGAGAGCAGAGCTTCATGCATATTTGCTGACAGGAGAAACACCAAGAAATAGATTGGAAACACATAAATTAAAAAGCCGAGCAACAAATTATGAATTAAGAGATGGAGTGCTATACCGACGATCTTTCAACGGGCCTTCACTTAGATGTTTAACAAGAAAGGAAGGGGAAATCATATTGAAAATGTTACATAGTGGGGATGCTGGTAATCACAGCGGTGGAAGATCTTTAGCATATAAAGCAAAAATGCAGGGTTATTATTGGCCATACATGCATGAGGACGCGAAACAAGTGTCAATGCGTTGCGAGGATTGCCAAAGACATGGGAAGAAAATACATGCACCAGGAGCTCCGTTAAATTCTTCAACAAGTGTCTGGCCATTTGGAAAATGGGGTTTAGACATTGTAGGACCATTTTTACCAGGAACGGGACAGAGAAGATATTTAATCGTCGCTACAGATTATTTCACAAAATGGGCAGAGGTGAAAGCGGACAACATATTCGCGATAAGGATGTTTTTACTTTCATATTTGAGAACATTATATGCAGATTTGGGATCCCAAAGACAGTTGGTATCTGACAATGGGAAGCAGTTCGAAGGACAAAATATAGAATTGCTGCTTAATGCATTTCAGATACGATGTGGGAAATCAACTCCTCTATACCCGCATGCTAATGGTCAGGCAGAAGCGACAAATAAAACAATCGCAGACATATTGAAGAAAAAGTTAGAAGGATACAATAAAGGATGGTGCGAACAAGTACCCAATGCGGTATGGGCTTACAATACAACTAGAAGAGAAGCTACAGGCATGTCTCCCTTTTGTTTAACATATGGAGTTGAAGTTGTACTCCCGACAGAAGTGAAGATTCCAACTACAAAGAAAGAAGCTTGGGAGAAAAATCTCAAAGGCGGGTAACATCTTAATCAAGTTAGATGAACTAGAAAAAAAAGAGAGAGAGCACTACAACATATGGAAAATTATCAGCGAAGATTGGCCAGAGAATATAACAAGCGTGTCAAGATACGTGAATTTCAGCCAGGTGACTTGGTGCTGCGAGAAATGATAGGTGTAGAATACACCTAATTTACTATCTAGTAGTTTATGCTTTCTTTGCTATTTTTCTTGTAAATTATGTATTTTACGCTTGTTTTGAGTTTTATAGCTACTTTGGAGTCGCACGGAGGAAAAGAAGAAGAAATCACCCAATTTGAGCCAAAAGGGCAAAAAGGTCATTTTATAGGCGATGGATATATGGATCTCAGTTAATGCTAAGGGGTAACCCTTTTGGGAAGTTTTAAAGACAGACTAATCAAGGTTAAGGGGCTGCCATCTGGCTAGCCCTTATCAGAAGTGACATCCTATTATGAGCACCCAATTGGGGTGGTCCTATCCCTGGGGCGTTTAAATCCACCTCAATCTTATCAACCCTAATCGAAACATTTCTCCCCAAATTATTTGCAGCTGAAATCCATGGTCGCTGCAGTGATGTCCTAGAAATTGAAGAAAATAGAGAATCTCGTCACCGCTAAATGGAGGATGAATCGAAGGTTCTCTCGTATTGGTGATTAAGAATAAAAAGGGTATCGATTCATGTTGGAAGAGACAGAGTATTGTTGTCGATTAAAGATTCGTAAGGAGAAATTAGTGATAGAGATAATTAGGGGTTCGAGTTGCCGATATTGATTTGTTCAAGAGATCGAGAGGGTTGTCCAAATCAAGATACAAAGAAATGATGGCTAGTCGATTGGAGAAACTGGATCTGCTGCAACATTAAATGAAGTCTGGGGTCTTGTCGCTATTAGGGAACAATGGGTTTTTGGTTAATCGATGAAGGTGGTGGTGCTGAGCTGATAGTGGCCGATTCTGGGTTGGATTCGTTGCTGTTGCCGGTGTTTGATTGAGCTCGAGTCTGGAAGGAAGGGAGAAGCAGCTGGGTTTTTATTGAACCAAGAGTTGAGCAGATATTGGTAGCAATGGGTTCTGGAATAATGAAAGAATGGGTCTGATGGCTATGAGTTGCAGGAGCAGTGAGTGTTGGTAGTTAGTCAGGAATTGGTGTTGAAATGGAATCGGTGGCTGAGAAGAGGGGCTCAAGTTAGGGGTTGTGCTGAAATGGAGTTGGATTCAATTGCTGTGTGGCAAAAAAAAGAGTTCGATCTTTGTTATGAGTCGATGGATGATTACCTTATGGAGGTTGAAGATGGGTTGAACGATTTAAGGGTTTTAGAGACTCATGAAGTCTCTGTGGTTAAAAGCTTGAACTACAGGTGATGCTCAGGGTTTGATGGCAGGAGATGCAGGTGGTGGTTGTTGTGCAGGCAGTGAGTTGTAGGTGATGCTGCAATGATTGCAACATTAAATGGAGTCTGGTGGTAAATGTATGGGTCTGGTGCTGTGAGCAGAATGGTTATGGAATAGCTTGTTCATTACAGAGTTGGTCTTGCAGGCATGAATGGCTTGAGCTGAGATTTCAAGAAGAGCTGGTGGTTGCAGGGAGGAATGGAAGAACGATTGAAGCTCTGTACAGGGAAGTTGTGAATGAATGAGTCTTTAGATGTATGTGTAGGATTCTTAACAGGAGGACACACTAAAGAAAGGCCCGAAAGTGGCCGGAAAGTCCTCGTAATCAAACGTAACCCGGCCAAATTTCCTCCTGGCGAGTTGACTCAGTGAGTCCGAGGAGCGATCCCGATGAGCCGATATGACCCAACTCATACCACTCAGCCGACTAAGACTGCTGACTCGTTGTCTAACTCACTCTTCCTCTTGACCGTTGACTGACGGTTGACCCGCTTGACCGTTAGTCCTAACTGAGGACTCGACGGAATATTCCGTCGAATATTCCTTGACCGGAGAAAATTTCCGAGGTGGCCGGCGACGACTATTCCTGGTCGGATTCCGCCACAATCCCAGTTTTCCGCGAGCAAAAATTCCAGAATTTTCTATGAATTTCTCTCATGGGTGTGAAGACTTGGGCTAGAAATTGGATGGAGAATTGGACTCAAATTTGGAAAGAGAAGGTGGAAGAGTTGAGAAAAGCTTGGATTTGGAAATTGAATTGCAAAAGGAAAAGGATTCTATTCCTTGGAAGATTTGGAGAATATTGAAGCCTATAAATAGAGAAGTTTTCTACACATCTTTTACACACACATCTCTACACACACAATTCTTTTCTTTTCTTATTCTTTGTGTGAACTCTTTAACATGAGTAGTTAATTTATTGATTGAGGATGAATTCCTAGTTCTTAACATGATTTGAGTTTTGTTTTCAAATTCTATCTTGAAGTTTTTCACATAATTATCGTTAGTTTTTACTAATAGGAGTGATCTTAAAGACATTCATGATTGATTGATAGATTGTTTGAGTGCACGCTAAATTGATTTGTTAATTTGATCTAAAGCTAGTGAAAGTTAGGAGATAAGTAATCGTTTCTTGACTCTTTACATAAGTAGCAAACACGAGACCTTGCGGAGGGATTCCGTGGAGCAATTGTGTGTAGAAACAACGTTAGCAAGTAGACCTTGAGCTAAGAGTCTAACTACTAATATCAACCTAAGAAATTCACAAAACTTAATGCATGAGACAAGTTACATCTAGGTTGAGCTAATTCTAGGTGGCTTGGTGATTAGAATCGTAGGCGAGAACTTCCGTGTCCGGTGATACAAGGGATTTAGGGGTTTAGCACCGAGCTAGCTGCTTTACCTACGGTTGGTGATAATTTGTGACTAATAACAAGTAGAAAAGAACATAACTTTAATCATTGTTTCGTAACGAAGAAGGATTCCTTGATCTCGCTCTCTTATTGCTTTCAACTTTATCTTTTAATTGCTTTATTTATTTTCTTTTGCTTTTTACACCCCCCTTTTCGTGACAATTTTTACAACTAGAATCTCGTGCTCCTCGTGGATCGACCTTGACTACCCTATATTACTTGTTAATTAGGTAGTAAAGTATTAATTAATTTGTTGTGGTACGACACGCATCAAATTTTGGCATTCATGATTATCGTTTCACATAATTTGTGGTACGACACACATCAAATTAATTTGTTTTCACATAATTATCGTTTGTTTTTACTAATAGGAGTGATCTTAAAGACATTCATGATTGATTGATAGATTGTTTGGAGTGCACGCTAAATTGATTTGTTAGTTTAATCTAAAGCTAGTGAAAGTTAGGAGATAAGTAATCGTTTCTTGACTCTTTACATAAGTAGCAAACACGAGACCTTGCGGAGGGATTCCGTGGAGCAATTGTGTGTAGAAACAACGTTAGCAAGTGGACCTTGAGCTAAGAGTCTAACTACTAATATCAACCTAAGAAATTCACAAAACTTAATGCATGAGCCAAGTTACATCTAGGTTGAGCTAATTCTAGGTGGCTTGGTGATTAGAATCCATTAGTCGAGAACTTCCGTGTCCGGTGATACAAGGGATTTAGGGGTTTAGCACTCGAGCTAGCTGCTTTACCTACGGTTGGTGATAATTTGTGACTAATAACAAGTAGAAAAGAACATAACTTTAATCATTGTTTCGTAACGAAGAAGGATTCCTTGATCTTGTCTCTCTTATTGCTTTCATCTTTCAACTTTCGATTTTAATTGTTTTGTTTATTTTCTTTTGTTTTTTTTACACCCCCCTTTCGTGACAATTTTGACAACTAGAATCTCGTGCTCCTCGTGGGATCGACCTTGACTACCCTATATTACTTGTTAATTAGGTAGTAAAGTATTAATTAATTTGATTGCACCTACGACACGCATCAAATTTTGGCGCCGATGCCGGGGAGCAGCGGATGATTTTAGTTGTTTTTATTTTTCTTTTTGCTTTATTCTTGTTTTGTTGGATTATATTCCGTATCTAACTTGGTTTTTGAATCTTATTTCAGGTGCCGCTTTTCCATGTATGGTGGACAAGAGCAAGCATATTACAACAATCAATACGGTTTTCAACCTCAACATTATGACAACTTCCAACCATCCTTAGGATTCAATCAAAACCAATATTTTGGCTATGATAAATTTCCTACAGAACCTTCTGGATATTCTCATACATATCAACAACCTTATGACGAGTATGTAAGTGGACAATCACAAGGATGGGAGGATAGTTTTGTTTATGATCAGAAATTCTCTAGTTTTGCAGATAAGATGTTGGCCATGATTGGGGATCTTCAACAAAAGTTGCAAGAATCACTACAAGACCAGCAACCTTATGTTTGGGAGGAACCACATCGAGAAATTCAAAGGAATTCGGAGAAAATATACGAACAAATTAACCAACCTTTAGAAACTTTTGATGACGCTAGTGTAGATTACTCAAGCCTTGATCTTAATAATGATCAAGCACCTATTCAAAAGGACGAGCTTGAGGAAGATGCATTTATTGCTTGGCAAAAATTTCTTAGGGAAAGATGGGAGTCTCATGGAAGTGTATGAATGTTCCGACAATGAGGAAGTTATTCCAACTCCGGATCATAATAACGATCCTTCACCTATTCAAAAGGAGGAGATTGGGTGTGACTTACCTATTGTTATAAACGGTGTACCACCCGCACAAGAAGATCTTACAATCTATACCGATGAAAATCATTTTAGTGAATGGCCCGATTCCGATGATGAGAATGTTGAAGAGATGATACTAGAGGATGAAACCACATTCATTGATTTTGTGGAAGACCCAATTGAACTTGCGAATGATTTTGATGATGCCGAGACTTTGGTTAAGGTAGAAAACGACGAAGAATGGTTGCAAGGTTTAATAGAGGACCACGATATACAAGAGGTAAGTGATTCACTTGAATTTTTTAAGGATGAAGAGGATTCTATAATACAAGAAATTGTGCAAGGTTTGTCTAACCCTTTGCATATTGATTCTTCTCCTTTACCTCTTATTGGTTTGAATGTATGTGCTTCAAAAGTATTTTTGGATGATTTTGTTTCTAAATATCCACCATTGGAAACACTTGATGCTAACACTATGCAGGTTTGCCAAGAGGAATACATGGAAATTCCCAAATTCTATGTTCTTTATACACTTCCGAGTGTGGACGAGAATAAGTGTGGGGGAAATTTCTATCGAGCGATAATTTCACTATTGTTTTCTTGTGCTAATATTTGTATGGAGTTATTGTTTGCAAAACAGGTATTATGGGTGGATCCTCAAATTTTCAGATTGTTAGTATATGGGGAATGAATCGTGCAAGAGCTAAGTCGGGCCGTCGACTTTAAAACAAGCGCTTAATGGGAGGCAACCCATAGGTTTTGTATTTTTTTATCTTTTTGCTTTTTGTTATTTCTTTTTCTTGTTTCTTATCATGTTAAAATTTCCCACCTTGACTTTACTAGGAGGATTCAATTACATTGAGGACAATGTAAGGTTTAAGTGTGGGGGAGTGGTTAAGCATGTTTTTAAAACAAAAATTACAAAAAAATTTAAAATTTTTTTTTAAAAAAAAAAAAAAAAAAGTTTTACATAAAAATTCCAACTTTTAAAGATTTTAGAGTCACTAGCATACTTCTAGGTATGTTTACATAGAGATTTTGACCGACATAATTGAACTTGGAAATGTTAGAGAACTACATTCGGATTTCTTGTTTGTTAGAGTGTTAAATAATGGATTTAATCATGCCGGTGATGCGAATTTGGTGCAGGGAGAAATGCGTTATTAGAGATGCTGATCAATCATTAGTGGAGACTACCCGTATTCATATCATGTGAGGCACCGACCAGAAATTTTCCATCTACTAAAGAGCTTCTTTTGAGTGTGTGTCACCGTACGTTAATTCCGGGTAGAATGGTGAGCTACCCAACCTCCCACCAATAGAAGCACTACTCTTTGATCTCTTGAGTGCTAATTTTTTCAATCATGAGGGTGACGTCCATGGATGAAAGCTTCCTTCTTGTAGTTCGATTTGCAGTTAGCACCATTCTCTCTCTCGACAACAACGGATCCATAGAAACACTCTCATCATCAACAAGGAGCGACATCAAAATCTACAAGGAAAGTTGGAAAAGTTTAAGGTTTACAAGCAACGGAACGAGAAAAAGAGCAAATTTCAAATTCAAGTAAAGCAACATACAAAAGAGCGGATTTTTACATATATGTTGAAGACTTACACTACAATGAGGTAATTTTATATTCAAGTATGAAGACTTATTCATGAAAGCGAAGAAATGTAAAAGGTGAAAATTTTTGAAGTTTATGATTTCAAGACGATACAAGTTGTGAAGAATCAAGTGGTAAAATACTTCTTCCACGGCCATGGTTTATTTTGTATTTAATTTCTCTTGTTTTCAAAAAAAAAAAAAAAAAAAAAAAAAAAAAATTGAAAAAAAAAAAAGAGAAAGAAAAGAAAGAAAAAAAAAAAAGAGAAAAACACAAGAGAAATATTTGTTCTTATTTTTATTGAATGAGCCGTGGGGAAGGAAAATTTATAAGGAAGTTTCAAGCGACAAGGATTTTTAAGGTAAAGAGTTATAAATTGTCAAGGATTTATGAAATTCGAGGGTTTATCATCAATAGTTGAAACCGAAGACGAAGACCAAGAAGTTAAAGACGAGAAGCGGAAGACGTTTCTATTGGATGCCGTGAGAGTGGTGTTATCATAATTGGCGATCGGATGTGAAGGTAAGTAAGTAATCTCATCCTCGATAATAATGGTTGATTTCCTTTCGTAGAGATCGTCAGAAAAATGGTTTTTCAAAATATTAAAAGATGTGGGTTTTTAAAAATATTTCGAAGTTGTCCTTCCCACCATTCAACGTGTCGCAGGAATTCTCTCTTCATTCCTACCTGCACACATGTGAGAACCATAAAAAAAAAAAAAAAGCTGTCTTTTGAGTGCAATTATCATAAAATCCTTTTTGGTGAGGCGTGTCGAGGCGAAATGCTTATTGATCGTTTCTCAAACACGCGTTCTCTCATTATGGTGTGGTTATTTCTCACTCAACATTTAAGAACGAGAATATGTTCTTTAGTATTTCTAACTTCTTGTTACTAGCATGCCGAAATTCTATGTCCTCATAACTCTTTGGATGCTTGTGACGCTTGAACGCTTTGAAGTTGTGAGTTTTTAGTTTGATTTGCTCGAGGACTAGCAAAGTCTAAGTGTGGGGGAATTTGATAGGTGTAGAATACACCTAATTTACTATCTAGTAGTTTATGCTTTCTTTGCTATTTTTCTTGTAAATTATGTATTTTACGCTTGTTTTGAGTTTTATAGCTACTTTGGAGTCGCACGGAGGAAAAGAAGAAGAAATCACCCAATTTGAGCCAAAAGGGCAAAAAGGTCATTTTACAGGCGATGGATATATGGAGCTCAGTTAATGCTAAGGGGTAACCCTTTTGGGAAGTTTTAAAGACAGACTAATCAAGGTTAAGGGGCTGCCATCTGGCTAGCCCTTATCAGAAGTGACATCCTATTATGAGCACCCAATTGGGGTGGTCCTATCCCTGGGGCGTTTAAATCCACCTCAATCTTATCAACCCTAATCGAAACATTTCTCCCCAAATTATTTGCAACAAATCCATGGTCTGCTGCAGGTGATGTCCGAGAAATTGGAGGAAAATAGAGAATCTCGTCATCCTGCTAAATGGAGGATGAATCGAAGGTTCTCGTCGTATTGGTGATTAAGAATAAAAAGGGTATCGATTCATGTTGGAAGAGACAGAGTATTGTTGCCGATTGAAGATTCAGAAGGAGAAATTAGTGATAGAGATAATTAGGGTTCGAGTTGCTGATATTGATTTGTTCAAGAGATCGAGAGGGTTGTCTGAAATCAAGATACAAAGAAATGATGGCTAGTCGATTGGAGAAACTGGATCTGCTGCAACATTAAATGAAGTCTGGGGTCTTGTCGCTGTTAGGGAACAATGGGTTTTTGGTTAATCGATGAAGGTGGTGGTGCTGAGCTGATAGTGGCCGATTCTGGGTTGGATTCGTTGCTGTTGCCGGTGTTTGATTGAGCTCGAGTCTGGAAGGAAGGGAGAAGCAGCTGGGTTTTTATTGAACCAAGAGTTGAGCAGATATTGGTAGCAATGGGTTCTGGAATAATGAAAGAATGGGTCTGATGGCTATGAGTTGCAGGAGCAGTGAGTGTTGGTAGTTAGCTGTGGAATTGGTGTTGAAATGGAATCGGTGGCTGAGAAGAGGGGCTCAAGTTAGGGGTTGTGCTGAAATGGAGTTGGATTCAATTGCTGTGGCAGCAAAAGAGTTCTGATGCTGTTATGAGCTGATGGATGATTACCTTATGGAGGTTGAAGATGGGTTGAACGATTTAAGGGTTTTAGAGACTCATGAAGTCTCTGTGGTTAAAAGCTTGAACTACAGGTGATGCTCAGGGTTTGATGGCAGGAGATGCAGGTGGTGGTTGTTGTGCAGGCAGTGAGTTGTAGGTGATGCTGCAATGATTGCAACATTAAATGGAGTCTGGTGGTAAATGTATGGGTCTGGTGCTGTGAGCAGAATGGTTATGGAATAGCTTGTTCATTACAGAGTTGGTCTTGCAGGCATGAATGGCTTGAGCTGAGATTTCAAGAAGAGCTGGTGGTTGCAGGGAGGAATGGAAGAACGATTGAAGCTCTGTACAGGGAAGTTGTGAATGAATGAGTCTTTAGATGTATGTGTAGGATTCTTAACAGGAGAAGACACTAAAGAAAGGCCTGAAAGTGGCCGGGAAAGTCCTGTAATTGAACAGAACTCGGCCAAATTTCCCCTCTGGCGAGTTGACTCAGTGAGTCCGAGGAGCGATCCCGATGAGCCGATATGACCCAACTCAGACCACTCAGCCGACTAAGACTGCTGACTCGTTGTCTAACTCACTCTTCCTCTTGACTGTTGACTAACTGTTGACTGACGGTTGACCCGTTTGACCGTTAGTCCTAACGGAGGACTGACGGAATATTCCGTCAATATTCCCTTGACGGAGAAAATTTCCAGGTGGCCGGCGACGACTATTCCGGCCGGATTCCGGCCACAATCCCAGTTTTCCGGCGAGCAAAAATTCCAGAATTTTCTATGAATTTCTCTCATGGGTGTGAAGACTTGGGCTAGAAATTGGATGGAGAATTGGACTCAAATTTGGAAAGAGAAGGTGGAAGAGTTGAGAAAAGCTTGGATTTGGAAATTGAATTGCAAAAGGAAAAGGATTCTATTCCTTGGAAGATTTGGAGAATATTGAAGCCTATAAATAGAGAAGTTTTCTACACATCTTTTACACACATCTCTACACACAATTCTTTTCTTTTCTTATTCTTTGTGTGAACTCTTTAACATGAGTAGTTAATTTATTGATTGAGGATGAATTCCTAGTTCTTAACATATGATTTAAGTTTTTGTTTTCAAATTCTATCTTGAAGTTTTTCACATAATTATCGTTTGTTTTTACTAATAGGAGTGATCTTAAAGACATTCATGATTGATTGATAGATTGTTTGGAGTGCACGCTAAATTGATTTGTTAGTTTAATCTAAAGCTAGTGAAAGTTAGGAGATAAGTAATCGTTTCTTGACTCTTTACATAAGTAGCAAACACGAGACCTCGCGGAGGGATTCCGTGGAGCAATTGTGTGTAGAAACAACGTTAGCAAGTGGACCTTGAGCTAAGAGTCTAACTACTAATATCAACCTAAGAAATTCACAAAACTTAATGCATGAGCCAAGTTACATCTAGGTTGAGCTAATTCTAGGTGGCTTGGTGATTAGAATCCGGTATTCGAGAACTTCCGTGTCCGGTGATACAAGGGATTTAGGGTTTAGCACCGAGCTAGTCTGCTTTACCTACTATTGGTGATAATTTGTGACTAATAACAAGTAGAAAAGAACATAACTTTAATCATTGTTTCGTAACGAAGAAGGATTCCTTGATCTTGTCTCTCTTATTGCTTTCATCTTTCAACTTTCGATTTTAATTGTTTTGTTTATTTTCTTTTGCTTTTTACACCCCCCTTTCGTGACAATTTTGACAACTAGAATCTCGTGCTCCTCGTGGGATCGACCTTGACTACCCTATATTACTTGTTAATTAGGTAGTAAAGTATTAATTAATTTGATTGCACCTACGACACGCATCAAGAAACACCTATTTATCAGCGAGAAAATGGTGGCAAGCTGGCAAGAAAATGGGATGGACCTTATATTATCAAAGAGATAGTTGGCACAGGGGCATATAGATTGATGGATCCTGAAGGCAGAGATGTAGGACAAAAACTAAATAGACCTTGGAATAGGTTATATCTTAAGAAATATTATCCATAGAAGATGGGAGAAATAGAATGAGCTGGTGATGTAATGTTTTCGCGATGATAGATTGCGAGATCAATGGAAATAAAGCAAGATTGTGCGATAACCTTCGCAGACAAATGATTGAATAAATTGATAAAATGAATGAGTGAGTGAATGGGACAAACCTTTATGGCGTACACCCTAGTTCGCGAATGATATTTCGCAAGAGGCAAATGTAAGACCTAAAGTACGTCATATAAGGGGGTATCTCTTAACATGGTTTCAGTGGAAGGTTACACCGCTCAAACCTTGGGTCATGGAGATTTGGGGCCCATGAAATCCTATCCGGGGTAGATACCTTGGATTTCCAACTATATATATAAGGTTATACCCTGGTTGGACGCCCGAGGGTCTCTTCCAAGGAGTCAGTGTATGACCAAGGCGCCGAGGTACACGGTTGAGTCAAGAGTGCGGGGAGCATGGAACTTCCTTACCACTCTTGACAAGTCTTGGCACATCTTTTCACTCGGCCCGAAGAAAACTCCACTTAGGGTGCAGTCTCGTAACCATAAACCATATAGGTATAAGGGATAAGAGGCTGCGAAACAACGGTTGTTGTTAAGACCGGATGGGAGGAGCTAGTCTTGTATGGCCGATGTACGCCTCCTTGAAGGGGAAACCAGGGAGAAGATAAGGGCGGCACCCTCCATTAGGGAGCTGATAAGTGTCAAAAGACGCAAATGTCATGAGGCTTTATTTTCGCAAGAGAATTTAGGCTTGTCATATTTGTGCAATGATCCTGCAGAGGCAATAATACTAACGCGAGGGTAAGACGAGATCAATGGGTTTTTACATGAAAGTGTAAGAGCGTCCCCGCGATTTCGCCGCAAAGACGACAATGTCATGGGGCTTCAAGTTCGCGAGAATTTTTAGGCCTGTCATATTGTCGCAAATATAATATCCTGCAGAGGAAAAAAATACTTAAGAAATGATAAGACAAGATCAAGGGGTCATTACATGAAAATGTAAAGATATCCTGCGATCATGTTGCAATGAGGGGTGGCAACATAAGACCTTTACTTAGGAAGGCAAAATAAGACCACACAAATAATGATAAGGCAAGATCAATGGGTCATTACGTGAAAATGTAAAGACGTCCTGTGATCTTGTCGCAATAACAACATTCAAGAAAGATCTTTAAACATTTTGAATATAGGCAATCGAGATTTTTCCATCGCGAGAAAGATTACAACAAAAGATTTAATGGAAAATAAAGGGATTACTTGATAAGGTGGCGAAATGAGTTCTTATAATAAAACAGAAAGAGAAACTAATTCATCCAACACCGGACTTAATCCATTACAATTAAAAAGAAAAGTTCAACAAGATTACAAAGAAGCTTAATTCTCTATATCAATATTCTCAGCTGAAGGAGATGGTAAAGATTCTTCAACAATCTTGTCAGCTTCACCCTCGCCAGTTGAAGGGTTTTCACCAGAGATCTTCTCGCAAGGATCCTTATTGATAACTTCATTATTAGCGAGGTCTTCGCAGCTTTCATAATCATAATCACTGTCGGGAGAATTGGGTACTTCATCATCTTCAACTTCCAATGGTTCAACATAGACAGGATCAAGAGATTTAGAAAGTAAAATATTATTCACAAGAACTTCTGCTTTGGGAGGAAATTGGCGAAGAAGTGCTTTCGTTGATTTCTACTCGGATATCTTTAAGATGATTAAGATAGTTAAACCTCCTTCCTGGCTCTTGGCCGCGAGATTGGGCAAGAGAAGCAACTAGCGTTGCATTTTCCTTACAAATTTTAGCATGCGCCGCTTCCAAAGTAGATAGAGAAGAGTGAAGATTTTTCTCAGATTCTGCAAGAGTAAAGGAAGATATTAAAATTATAAGATGAAAAGTGGTATATAATGGAAAAGAAAATTAGAAAAGAAAAATAATGGAAAAGGCAGTCAAATCTTATGACTACCTTCCTTCATGAGACAAGATATTGAGTAAGGGCCAAGCAATTATTCCCCAAGTTTTCCATGGCATTATCAAAACCATCACCGACAAGACCTTTTAACCGCGACCGCAAACTCTTTTCGTTAGAAATCAATAACTTATTTTGATTCGCAAGGGAAGAATGGGATTCTTTTAACTTGGTATAATCATCCTTGAGTTGGTTGGTTTTCACACTTAGATTTATTCTATTTTGAATAAGTTTATCTCTTTCGGTGGTAGTATCTTCAAGTTTATTTTTCAAAGAGGCGATAGACTGTTTGCTCATTCAATGCTTTTTTACAAGCATCAAGTTGTTGCGAGGATATTGCCACCTTATCCAATAAAGCTCGCCTCTCTTGAGATAAAGTTCCATTTTCATCTGATAAGGTTTCTAACTCCAAATTAGATTTATTCAAAGAATATGAGAGACGCGACACTTCATTACTTAATAATTCTTGGTTTTGAACTAAGCAGATGTTTTCTTGAGAAAGATTATTTATTTGATCCATAGAAAATGTATGAAGATTATCTAAACGATTATACTGTTCCATCCAGCGCTCTTTTCAGTTCGAGTCTCTTCCACAATAGATTCCAATTGATATATCTCCATCTTACGTTTCTGGTGCAAAACTTGAGAGGCGAACCAAGTTTTTTTTTTTTTTTTTAAAAAAAAAAAAAAAAAAAAAAGGGGGGAGAGAGATACCTTTTAATTATTCATTTTTGTTGCGAAGGTTATCGCGGTCCAACAAAGTATTATGAAGATTATTCTTCAAAGTCTTAATTTCTTGTTCTAAGGATACTCGCGATATCGTATCTAACCAAAGTATTTAGCCAAAGATTCGAAAACGCTAGATCTGGTGGGATCAGTGGAGGCTTTTTTAACATCATTCATGGTATCTGATAAAATTTTAAAAGCTATGTCCATCCCTTCCAAATTTTCTTTGCTAAGAGAGATAGATTTTGAGGAAGAAGAAATGGTAGAGGAAGAAGGAAAAGTTGAGTCACCCATGGTTATAAGATCGCCAGTTGGAGAAACCTGATCAATAGGTGGGGTTGAGGTAAAAGTAAGAGTGGGAAGAGGCATGTCCTGAAGAATTTCATTAGCAGAAAATTCAGGGATTGATTTATCCTGCGATGATATCGTAGGGAATGGTACATTATCTTGAGAAGAAAAAATGGGTTTATCTTGCGAAGAAGTCGCTGCAGTAGGAGATTTGCTTTGTGAAGATACTGTAGGGAAAGTAGAATGCTTGAATCCCGAAAAAGAAACAGTAGGAGCAGCAGCAGAGGCATCAAATTTATTATGGCGAGACCTTTTGGGAGATCTATCATCATTCTTATCATCCTGCGAATAATAAATCAATCGAGAAACAAAGAGGCAATAAAATTGCTATTAAAGGAGTAAATATTTCTAAAATACCTTACTACTCAAGTAGTCGCTTTTTGGAAGCCGAGACTTCAAATTGCGAAGAAGATTTTGGTTGCGAACCCGGAGTAATGTTAGGGTTCACCACGGTATATTTAGAACTGGGTTTATTCTTGCTTTAAACAAAAATAGCGAAAGAAATATCAAAAGAAGAATGTAATCAAGATGAAGTAATTTCAAAAAGGAAGATCAATCAAGAGAACAAATCAAAATCGATGAAATTAACGAACCTGGATGCCATGAAACGATAACAAAAGATAATAAAAAGAAGATGATGAAGATGAATAGCAGGAAATAATTGCAGATTTATGAGGAAGATAGAGAAGAAGAGAAGGAATGTTTCTCACATGTAATTTTCCTTTAAATAAAATAAAAAAGAGTGACCGGATAACATTAAATATACCGGTAAAAAGAGTAATTTTAGACACGTGTAAACGGTCATCCCAAGATTCAAGGAATCAAATTGAAATAGATTTCTGTGGGAAATTGAAGATATATTACTTCTTATTCATTTCGCAAAGCTTCTAACTTCGCAAAAGAATAGAGGCAAGTACGTACTTTTCAAGTCCAAAGATTCTTTCACTCATTCCTCATCAACAAATGTCAAAGAACACCACGGTAACAAATTTTTCCTTAAATATCGCTCTCCAAGCAATATTCAAGGAAAAAGAGGCAAGATGTAGGACCAGAATATCGCGACAGCAATACTTCGCGAGAGTAATAAACAACTACATTGCGAAGGTGTCGCAAGGAAATAATTTAAATGACGCATCAGATGACGACAGCCAGAACATGAGAAAAGTGTGAAGAATTGGCGAGATTTAGGAGTGTCGCCAAGTCTAACACTTACATATTTGCGACGCTTCGCGAAGAATTCCCGAAATAAAGGACAAACTTTAGTTGTCATCCACTATGTAATACCCTATATAAAGGGTCGAGTAAGTCTCATTGTAGGAGGGTCTCTTTGAATTGTTAAGAAAGTCATTAGGAGAGAGAAAATCAAGAGTGATTATAATCTTTTGAGCTCGTTCTACATTTCTTTGTAAACTTTCCAAGAAAACAATTAATAAAACACATTATTATTCATCTTCAAATGTATTGATTAAGCAAATTCGAGTGAGGGGTGTAGTGTAGGTTTTCCCGCAACTACAAAAAAAGTTTGACCAACCTTTGGCAATAGGTATGAGCGGCCGGTGATTTTTGTACTGGCGCGCTGCTAGTTCGGCCATGAAGCGTTGCAGGTCTGAGCGGCTGGTGATGTTCGCACTGGCGCGTTGCTAGTTCTTCCATGGAGCGTTGGTGCCATGGGGCGTTGGCGTCACGAGCCCAGCTGCCTTTCTCCGTGCATGGTACAAAAGGAAACCCTCTTTTACTCAAATTCCAAAAGCGCTATGCGTATAAAAGGGGGTTGCCCTTCCCTCTTTTCCTTGTTTTATTTGCTCGCCATCTTTGTGCCATCTTCTGGAAAAACAAACTTCTCACCAGCAGTCCAGGCGCGCCAATTGTCAACAACAAGGTAAGCAGTCTCGTTTGCTCTACTTCCCTCTTTCGAGTATGAATTCTTGTATGGGTGTAGATGGTGGATTTTCAACAAAGGGCAAAACCATAAAATCATGATGCATGTTTCTGACACGGCTTTCAGGCAAGCAACGATTCATATTTTACGAAGCCACGGTGAATATGCCTTTCGAAAAGCCTCCACTAGTCGAGCGTTCGATCCTCGGCATTTCGTCGTGCCTCTATGTAGAATAACATAATCGGGCGGTTCTCCGTAGATTGAAAGCAATAACGCCTTCAGACGTCTGGTGATACTCACTGCTCCATGACTACATGAGAGAGGTCGTGATAGACCCAGTGCGATTCTCCGTAAGATTGAGAGCAATAACGCCTTCGTGACTTCGGCAACACTCGTTGTTTCACCGACTATACGCAAGATATTAAATTCTACCGTGACATTCACCACCGAATTCCTGAAGATAATCTATCTTATCTCGTTACTCTATTTCATGATCGAAATGGTAATAGATAAATATATTACTCTAATTTCATGATTGAATCCACGGCTGATCTCATGAAATGGTAATAGATATTACTCGATTTCATGGTAGAACCTACTACTGGTCTCATGAAATGGTAATATCACCACTTATTTTATTACTCCGATTTCATAGTCGAATCCACTTACTGATCTCATGGAATGGTATTAGATAATCTCATTACTCCGATTTCATGATCGAATCCACTACTGATCTCATGAGATGGTAATAACTACTTTCATTACTCGGATTATGTGGTCGAATCCATGATCCCATGGAATGGTAATACCTATTTTATTATTCAGAAATTCATGGTCGAATCCACAGCTGATCCTATGAATTGATAATAAAAACTACTCACTTTTATTGCCCAGTGTCATGAATCATTCTCCACTGCATTTCATGAATTAGTAATAAATACTCAACAATCGGTCATCCGGACTACCACTGAGTAAGCCCCATAAAATGGTGGCGAGTGTAGTGTTACTACAATGATGCACGAACGAGCACCCAAATGCGCGAACGCACATCCAAAATATGGACAAATGAGGAATCCCGCACAAAACGGGAGAGAAAATAATAACATTAAAATAATGGAGAAGCGCCCATGGGCCAGGCCTCGCCGGCCGGTCCCATGCTTCCTCCATTATTTTCCTTATTTTTGTTGTTTTCATAAACTCATGAAGACTCCTCCATTCCAAAGAACTTTCCTTGCTTGAGCAAAACTCGTGGTTTCTCCATATTTTTGTGGGATTTCACAAAAGAAATAATAATATAAAAATAGGGAAAGGTGTCATGGGCCGGAAACATAGCCATCCGCCATTCCCTAGCCGTGGCCGGTCCCACACCTTGCAATCCCTAATCTTTCATAAATTGTTATTTTTCTCATCTTGTGAAACTCCCGCTTTAGCAAAATTCATGGTTTCTCCATATTTTCTCAAATATTGTGCGAACCATGAAAAAGCCAAAAGTCAACATGGTCACACGACCGACTAGGCTACTCATGAAAAATACATTAAAATATTATTATTTTAATATTCACAAAATATTGATCAAACGTGCATACTTGCTCATTCGAGCAAAATCGAGGATTTCACCAAAGATCGAACTCTTCCGAAAATCCGAAATATTGCTCAAACGCACATCGAAAATGTCAAACTCTCATAATCGAGACATGGGCATTATGGAAACACGGCATGCTCCTTGACCGACCAAGGGCGGCTCTAAGGCTTGCAACAAGCCGGTCCCACACATTTTCACACTTTTTGACCTAATTTGTGCAATCGCTCATATTGGGTCCAAACTCTTCACAACTAACTCGTAGTTTCGCAACCGCCCACCAGCGGTCCCATGGCCACCAAGGGTGGTCTCACGCCATCTTGGTCGGTCCCTCACTTTTCTATAGTTAGGTTTTCTCACCTAATGCTCAATCGAGCGTTATTTCAATAAATGATGAAACCGGCATTTAATCGTCATTCCTTCACCAGCTGGTCAACTCAGGACCCTGGTGCTCATTCAAGAAATTGGGCATCACATGGACTTCCATAGTCCCATGTGGTCGTTCCCTCCTTCGCTCATGACCTATTTTCAGCAATTCGTCAATCAATGAGAAATTGCTCAAAATTAGGGTTTCAAACAAACGCTCAACAAATCACCATTCTGAGCAAGTTCAAACACTAAATAAATTTATGTTAATCCAGCAAACAACACACGGATTAATTATATAATGTTCGGTAATCTACCAATATTTTAATATTTTATTGGGTGACGTCACCAATAAATAAATAATTTGTCGAATTGAGCAATACTTGCTCAATTGCTCGATGATCGCACTTATCGCAATTCTTCGAATTAAGCAATACTTGCTCAATTGCTCGAATATTGATCCAGCTGTCAATACTAAGTAAGTAATTCTACTTTTTCTTTGTCGAATGAGCTTTACCAACAAATGGAACACTATATTCAGAATTTGGATGGAACACTCCAAGAGCTTCAAAAAGGTGTTTCCACTTTAAGACAAGGGATTGAAGAATACAAGGAAAATGAATAATTATGTTGAAAAAGGCGAACCTTCGGGGACTTTTGTTGATATTTGTGTAGTTAACTCAACTCTTGATCGTAATGATCATTCACCTATTCAAAAGGATGAGTTCGAGATTAGCAACACTAAATTCAGCAAGGACCAATCTTATGATGACTATGATAGTGATGATGATTATTATGAAAATACATCGCTTGAACCAACTCATGGTGACATCCCCGAGGAGTGTACAATGGAGTCTTTTTGGGATCAAGATGAAGACGAAGAGGAATATGTCGACACTTGTGTAGATTACTCAAGCATTGATCTTTATAACGATCAAGAACCTATTCAAAAGGTAGAGCTTGAGGATGATGCAATGAGTGTTCTAAAGAAATTCCTTATGGACAATATTGCATCCGCAAAGAGTATGTGCCTTACAACAAGGAGGAGTATGTTGAGAATGATACCGGTTTAACCAATATTGTGGAAGACCCAATTGAGCTTGCATATGATTGTAATGATGATGTTTATGTCGATACTTTTGGTTAAGGCAGAAACGGACGAAGAATGGTTGCAAGGTTTGATAGAGGACCATGATATAAAAAAGAGGTGAATAATTCACTTGAGTTTTTCAAGGATGAAGAGGATTCCGTAATACAAGAGATTGTGCAAGGTTTGTCTAACCCTTTGCCTATTGTTTCTTCTCCTTTACCTCTTATTGGTTTGAATGTATGTGCTTCGAGAATATTGTTGAATGACTTTGTTTCTCGTTTTCCGCCATTAGAGAAACTTGATTCTCATACTATGCAGGTTATGGAACAAGAAACCATGGAAGTACTCCTACTCCTATATTCTTTATACACTTCCAAGTGTGGACAAGAATAAGTGTGGGGGAAGCTTTTATCGGTTCATAGCTTCACTTTTTGCTTTATATTACTAATATTTGTGTGAAGCTAGTGTTTCCAAACAGGTGCTATGGGAGGATCCTCAACTTTTCCGATTATTGGTGTATGGGGAATGAATCTTACAAGAAGCTAAGTCGGGCCGTCGACTTTAAACAAGCGCTTAGTGGGAGGCAACCCACCGGGCTTTTGTATCTTTATCCTTATCTTTTTATTTTTATGCATTTGCTTTTATCTTTATTTTCTTTGTTTTTGCATATTATTTGCGGAATTTCCCACCTTGGACTCTCTTTGGAAGATTCAATTTTACATTGAGGACAATGTAAAGTTTAAGTGTGGGGAGCATTTATATGTTTTAGTTTGTTTTATGCCGTTAAAAAAAAAAAAAAAAAAAAAAAAAAAAAAAAAATCAGAAAAATAGAAAAATCAAAAAATTTGTGCTTTTGAACTCCGAAATCTAGAACTTGTGCCTTTAGGATGACACCATTAGTGGATGGAACCATTTTGAATGCAGGAGTTGAGGAACCAATTAACTAAAAGGGAAGAATATAGCTCGAAATCACAAATTAACATGATAGTTGTTACCATATCTCGGAATATCACCATATCACATTCTATTTTTATTTTTCCATATTTATCTATTGTTCTCTAAGTGCTTTGGTGGGTCACTAAACATCGACGTGTTATTACTGCTAGGATGAAATAGAGTGGTTGAGTTACTAGAAAAAAAAAAAAAAAAAAATTGAAAAATTGAAAAAGAAAAGAAAAAAAAAGGATCAATCAATTAGACCAAAACGGAATAAAGAATGACACTTGGGAATAGCAGTATGTGTGAAACGTAGTCCCTGTCTCCGTCGCCAAACAAGCGTGGAATGCAGGATCCAAGGCAACTATCATGTACTTGCTGACAAGAAGCATGCGCTTGGATCCAAAAGATCTAATCATGCCGTCTAAAAAAAAAAAAAAGAGAAATTGGATCCAAGTTTGATCCAATCATTTAAGAAAAGAAAAAAAGAAAAGAAAGTTTTATATTGGTTGAATAAAGTCACTGGTTCCCTTGTATATGCCAGTGAGTTGATGTAGGATTCAAACCAAGTAGCTCAATCCAATAGGATTAGGTTCATCTTAGCAGTGACCTTCGTGACGTATATGGGAAACATCGAACACTTGTGAACATTCGCCAACATCTACATCTATATTCATCTTCTTAATCTTTTCATTGTGATTGTGGTTTGTTAGTTTCCGAGTATTGTGGCTTGTTCGACTATCTAATTAGAGTTTATTTACTAGTAATTGAATTGAATTTGCAAGGTACCTCCTCCCGTAGTCATTTTGGATTCGTTCATTGATTTGTCACTTAATAGACGGAGTTTGAAATATAGGTTTTGTAGGTATATCTCTTGTAAACCTTCACGAGACTATAACTCGTCCATTAGGGACACCTAGGGGTTTAAAGGCTTGTTATTTATGCTAAAATTAACCGTAGCCTCGACGACACGGAGTTGTTGTATTTTATTGTTTTGGTTTGATTTGCTAGAGGACTAGCAAAGTCTAAGTGTGGGGAATTTGATAGGTGTAGAATACACCGTATTTACTATGTAGAGTTTATGCTTTCTTTGCAGTTTTCTTGTAAATTATGTATCTTATGTTCGCTTTTGAGTATTATTAGGTGTTTGGAGTCATTGGAGAAAAGGAAGTGGAACTCGCTTAAATCCAGTATTTCTTCTCATCATCCCAAGAGCACGAAAATATGAAACCAATGGCGAAAGAATGAGGCCAATCCGATGTCGTATGATGAAGTTATGGGCGAAACGAAAGTTACGCCTGTCGGTTCCTCGTAACTGATAAGACAACGAGAATGAGGAGGAAATCGCACCCCAGTCTTACAAGACCGACAACCGAATGAGATTACTAAGGACGCTCGGTTTAATTACTCGCACCTCACCCTTTATAACACCAGGTCGAATCCAAGTGCAAAGAAAGATTATTCTAGAATTCCATTTATCTTCACCGAGCCGAGATGCTCGTGCCAAGATCATTCATGCCTGCAACCATGTAAGGTCCAAGGGTCGTGTTCTGGACAGTTCACAAAGGCTAGACATGGGTTGTACTAGAATGAAGCTCGGCAGTTAAAGGAAAGGGTTTTATACCAAACAGGTTTGGTTTTGAATGTATTTGATGCCAAGAGAAAACAAGATATGCCATTGATTTGCATGCTTGAATGATTGGAGTTATGTGTGTTAAATGTAATGGTTGCGGGGAAGGAGCGGGTTGTGTGGCTTTGTATGCAGCCATTACACAACCATTTTCGCTTGCATATGGCACACCTACCGCTTTGAGAAAATGCCTGATAGGAGGTTCATTGGCAGTCGAAGAAGAGTGCACTTTGGTTGTAACTTTAGACAGAGATGGGAATGGCATGAAGCTGAATCTTGACTTTCAGCTGGAGTTTGGTAACTGAGATGAGCAACAGGCAATCGAAATGAATGTCGAGTGGAGAATTATAAGATAATGGTGTCAGAGTGGTGGTACAATGGATGGAATGGAAATGCGGTTGCAAATGATGCAATGGTTTGATTGGCAAGGTCATAATGGCGCGACTTCGAAGTTATGCTGTGAAGTCCGAGTATGGAGAATTGCAAATCAAGCCGGCTCGCCGATGCTTTGTTGTGTATTCTGTGTTGAATGTATGAGCAGGAGGTAATGGGATGGTTTGAATTTGGTATAGGAACTGAAGCTCAAGTGATTGCAGCTCAAATGAAGGCACTGAAGTGATGGCATAGCAAAGGGCAGTCGCGATGATGCTAAGAACAGGAAGCTAAAATCCAGGGAAATGAATTGCAGGAAGATCTGAAATATGGGTATGAAGTAGTCTGGTGATCATATAACGGAGTTGGTGGTGAAGTCAAAGAAGCAAGGCAAAGGTTGTTTATCTTCGCTCCAATGGATCAATTGCAAATGATTTGCACCGCTTGATGTGCTTTGCTACCGAGATGGTTGCAGGTGGACAAGAACAAGGGAATCAAGGTTCACTGGTGTGATGCCTCCGCCATGGAACCGTAGTTGCAATCGGGCTGAGTTACAGTAAAGCAATGTTGCTCGAGAAGCTAGGCAAGGAGGATAAAGTGTAAGAAGGGTTTGGCTCAAGGCTATGATGCAGTGCAACAATGGCTTTGTTACGTAAACCGATAGTTGAGTTGCTGCATCGAGTTGGTGGCATTGTGTATGGAGCTAGTTGAGTTGTGGATGCTGGCTCGAACAAAAATGCAGCCGCAAATGGCGAAAACGAGCGAAATTGGTAAGCCGGGTGAGCATAGTTCCTGGAGTCGGATTTCGAGGTTAAAGTGTCGATCGTAATATTTCAGTGAATCGCGAGGGGGGTATGAGTCGGATGCAAGAATTAATGGCCGGACATATGAGCTACGATCACGCTTTTAGGCGTTTTCTGCAAGAAATGGGAATTGGTTTAGATGGTATTTTGTGATTGTTTGAATTGCGTAGATATGGAGATGAGCTGCTGGGAGTGTGCACTCGCAGGTGACAGCCCGATGACAAAAGCGGCAGAGATGATTTTCCGTGACCGGATTCCGGTCGGGCCGATGGGCCGGATTCCGACGATGACGCCGGAATTCCGCGACGCTTTTGGACCCAAAATTCCAGACATATTTTTCACTCCCCGGGCTTGGTGGACCAACTTGGAGACGGGTTTTGAGAAGAATCAACCTAATTTTGGGAAAGTATCCTTATGGGGAGAAAAGCATATAAATAGAAAATTCTTTTCTAAACCTAGACTAGATATATCTCCATTAGGGAGACTTCTACTTTTGTTCTAGGGTTTCACATGATAGGTTCTTCTAAACTTTCTATGATGATTTCCAAAAACACAAGTAACTAAGTTTTTATTATTGGTTGAAGATGTAGTTGGATTTTGCAACCAAGTTATGATTTTTATGAATTAGTTTTCTCTCAATATTATCGTTTGATTTCTACGGGTTATAATAATTGCATGATTGAAGTATTGCAATATGATTGAATGTTTGTTTAGTCGAGTCTAGAATTGATTGAACTCACATCCATATCTATAGCTATTTTAGGGTTTTCATCGAGCGATAACCTTGAATACGAGTAGCATGATATGATTCTAGGTTGTAGTGATACATCCTTGAAATCATATGTAGAAATTGACCTTTGTTCGAATTGTTTGCGCAATGTATTACAATTGCATTGATTAGCCTATTTCTCGAAACTTAATGCTCCTAGGAATTGAACTTGATTAGCGCAAGGCGTTAGGTTATTCTTTTTAGGTAGATTTCACATACGCAGCCCTAATGTGTGTGTTGATAACTTAAGAAATTTACTGAGTATTCTTGCAATAAGGTATTCTATGGCTTTTGATGATAGCGAGATTAAATACGAATTCTATTCATATATTTCATAAACTTGTTTACAATTGAAGATGAAACCTTTACCCAATATCTCACATCCTTGATTTGCGATTTTATTTGCTTTTTGTTTATTTTTATTTACACAATCGAAATTCTTCCTAGTGTTTTATATAGGAAACCATAACAATTTGACAACCTAGACCTCTCTCAGGATCGATCCTTTCTTGCCCTTGCTATATTTATATTTTGAGTAGTAAGAAAGTGTAATTTATTTTTGACGCTTACGACAGCGGTCACTAACCCTAATGAAGATGTTGTTGCGCCTTCAATCATAGAAACCATGTCCGTGGATAACCCTGAGATGGAGATCAGACATAACTAAGATGTTGCTGCACTTTCAATAGTGGAAACCTCACCCATGGCCGTGAGCACAATCGTTTCGGAGAATCTTCCGAGTCAAGGATCCTTAATCGTACATTCAGCTGCAGGTGCCATTTTCAACCCTCCATTTTTGGCTCCCTTTGAGGATCATGTGTTGATTGGAAGATTCAACGTGCCCGGCCTAAGTATGCAAAGCTATATAATCGAATATGGGAAAAGTATGGGCACATCGCAACAACCAAGAAGATTAACAGTCATTTTTCGTTGGTTATACACGTGGAGGAAGCCTTATCTTCAATCCATGATATGTGCAAAGTGTGACCGCCACACCGCTTTCGGAGAAGTAATATCGAGCCGGAGTACCATGTCTGGACATGTGTGAGCTTTGAGTTTAACGCCTCCCGGTTCTCGTAAGGGTTTTCTAAGATCCAAAAGCTGCAAACTGAAATGAATGAGGTTCCTTCCCGGATATTATTAATCAACATGAGGCGAGATCGAGAAGTTATCCCAGAATTGAAGTTGAAGCAGTCGCTCTTCGTAATATGAAGGACGCTTTCTCCAAGAACAATGAGCCATTGTTGGACGATTTCCTTGAATGCTTTTTTATTTTTTGAACTTTCTCCCCTTAGGTTTTTTTTTTTTTTTTTTAAATGCAAGAGACACCTCTTTTATGGTTTGATTTTCGGTTTTGAACTAGTAGGTAATTGCTCTATGGAGATGCTTGAATTGATTTGTTTCTAAATGATTTTGTGAGTAGCTTTTTGAATGATATTTGGATCAACTAATAAGTTGGAATCTTAGTTATGAATGCAAATGGTGCAGCCACTTGGGAGAAATTGTAAATATTGAATGAAAAGGGAAATACTAGAGGATATGATATTTTAGCATAATTGGGTTACTTGGCTTCTATTATCAAAATGGGACCGATGTCTCGTGTTTTAGTCCCAATGAGTTTTAAAACAAATAGCCGTGTAAACATTGTTTGATGAAACTTACTCATCTACGAGGCTCAAAGAAACTGAATTTTCCTGATAATTTCTTCAAGTCTAAACCCATTGTGTACGCAGTCATAACAATAAGAAGTCCCCTGACGCTTTATTGTTCTCACAATACCTGGAATTATACTGAGGTTATCATTCCTTCATTGGCAAGAAGCGTTGTCATGGAAACTCGTAGGCTTTGACTCAAGCTCGTTTTGGGGGTGGAGTCAAAGCTTGAGCGAGTGTTGATTCTGGCACAGATCGTTTAGTCCGACAATATTGTTGGAATGCAACTTCTCTTGAGTGTCATACATCAGTGATATCGATGTGAAGTGGATGGACTGAATAGTGTTCATTGGCGCAGCTTCCCGTCCCTCAGGTGCCTTGGTAGATTTTCCCTTCTTCAGGTGCTTCTTTTTTTAGTAAGGTTAGAACGGTCGCGGCTGTGGATTGTTGAAAAACTCTCTGAACTTCTATGAGAGTTTGGAGATACAAGTTTTCCAACAAGGCTTCATAGGCCGACTCCTTCCCCTTATCCTGCAAATATTGTGACACACTTGGCAGGTCTCCTCTCTTAGCCTTGTGAAATGGTTCCAGCTCTTTGTCGTTGGCTGGATTTAGTTGGCCATTCCTCTTCTGCTCCTGTCCGATACGACTACGTACTGCCTCCCGCATTATCACGCCAAGGCGAGGCACGACTTGTATAAGGATTCAATATTTTTTGTGTCACTTCAAATTGATGTCGCCCTCCGAGCAAGTGTTTGTTGATTCTTGCCACAACCGGTTTGCCATACTCTTTAAGAGACAAAACGCCTCATTTTGCAAACTTGACGATATTGGCCCGATTTGTAATAACGCCTTCCAAAGATTTTCGTCATATCTTCCATGGTGATTGGATTTCGAGCATTCGTGATCTTGGAAGAGTTTGGCTGAACCGGGTACATCATAAAAGGGAAATTTGGAATTGGTGATTGAAGCGAATTTTGGTTATTAGATTTAAGATCTACCCTTTTGAAATTGAGAAAATTGAAATGAAATTGAAAATTGATCTTGCAACCGAGAGATTAATCTCCCACTATAGTCGCCAGTTGTTTTGGGGTAAAAACTGATTCTGCTGGAAATGGTAAATTTGGGCGTGCCGCCGAGAAACGAATCTAAACCCTAAACAAATGCACTGCACGGGAGTACTTTAGATTCGAGAGATCAATCTCAGACACTTCGCCTAAACCAAGAAATGGCCGCCCAGTCTTGCTCCTGGTCACAAAATAAAGGAGAAGGGTTGATCTTAGGGAGGGAAGCGAAGAAGGTGTTGAGATCAGAATGGTTAACCCTGAAGGTGTGGCTACTTTATGACTTGTATCAGAATATGGAACTAGCTTGCGGAATGTAAGCTATCAGTTCTTGGTGTTTTTCTGAATACTGTGTTGATAACCAAAATTGTGTTGCTGGTTGAAATAGGTTAAAAACCTATTTATACAAGTCATGATTGAGCACACCTGATCTCGTAAAAAGTGGAGACAGTTAAGTAGTGGAGAAGTGGAGTCGTATAAAAAGTGGTGACCATCATGTTTTCATCACGAGGGAAGACTGGTTAGCCTTACACCCACTACTCACTTATTGCTCATTAACTGTCCGCCCTTTCCTGACACTTTCTCGTAATGGGCGTGTTGCACGCCGCACGTTGTAAACCGCCAGACCAATACCCTGAGCATCTCCCAGTTTGACATGTTTGATGTCTCGAGTATTTTCGTGGGAAATATGCAGCAGATTGCTGAGTGGGTCTCGTGTGCAAGACCTAGTTATTCTGACTAATCGCGTGCAAAATAGGCGGCGGTAATCATGTGTGGCGAGCTAAGTCACGAGACTTGCCGCAAGAAATAGCGTGTGATGCTATTAAGTTATTCTTGGTTGGTCTCCTAAGATTTAATCTAGGCCGGTCAGCCACTGCGGGTTAGACGGCTGAGATTGTAATTTATGGAAGAGGGTGGTCATGGATTATGGCCACATCTCGTTGGCGCCGCCAGTGGCATAGTGGCGTAATGGCGCCTGCCAGTGGCATAGTGGCGTAATGGCGCCTGCCCGTGGCATAGTGGCGTAATGGCGCCCGCCAGGCGTATCCGCGGCCACTATATCTTGGCATGTTGGTGTTAGATCCAAATATGACCCAACAATATTGGCTCTAGCTGCCGTATCAAACTTAATGCCTTGGGTGGCATTATTTGGCATGGGACTAAGATAGCGGTCTTAACCAAATTAGGTTTGGAATGTCAAAGCCCTAATTAGCGTGTGCGGCTATGTGGCCGCGATATGATGGCATTTGATGGAAAGACATGAAGTTCTTGCTAAGGCTCGAAGGAGGTACTCACTTTCCTCAAGACGCTAACGGAGCGGCTACCATGAACCACACCAACCAGAGCCAATGAGGAGCACTTTTAATACTCCCGGCGCCAAAGACTCCTCAAAGAGGCGCACCCTTGTAGATGAAGAGGCACGTCCATTGGAGAGGAATCAACCATCCAATTTCATCACACGTGAAGATTTGGAACGACTTCTCCGAAATCGAGACAGAAAATCCTGGACATGCACCAGCATCAACCTCCATATCCTCTTGATGTGCAAAGAGTTCCTCTCCCGAGAGGATATTCTTCTCCTCAATTCTCCCTATATGACGACACTGGTAATGCACGTGAACATATATCTCGATTTCTAGAATCCTTGGGTGAACACGAGTATAATCATGTCCTCCGCCTGAAAGAATTTTCAAAGTCACTTACTCGGAAGAGCGTACACCTGGTACAACAACATTGCACCAAACAACATATCCAATTGGCGTGAGATGGTCTGCATATTTCTACAAGAAGTATTTCTTTGTGTCTGAGCAAATCACCTTTTCAGACTTAGGAAGGATGTACCAACGAAATAATGACTATCCGAATGATTATGTCAAGAGATACATAATTCAGGCGCTGGATTGTCACGACCCAAACGTGACTGAACAACAATTGGTGGACTCTTGCATCAATGGCATGGTTCCCATTTATCGCAACTTACTGGAGAATCTACGCCCGTGACATTCCCCGAACTTCATGAAGGCGCTAAGCGGTCGGCCACAACAAAGACCATCATTGTTAGAAAGAACCAAGCCACCAGGTGAAGATGCACGCGAAACTCGAGAAAACAGACGCCTCATCAACAAGCAATAGAACACTGGCCCCTCTGTAAGCGTAGTGGGTGAAGGAGGAAAAAGGAAAGCTCCAGCAACGGAATAATGTTCCCAAGCATGCAAAGACCAAGACATCATGCAGCTCCACCCCTAAGGTCAGCTGCCTAAAGCTCCTACGTAACACCAAGAAACTGAAGAAGCTGCCCTAGATTTCCCATTCCCAATCGAAAATTAATTGAGCTCTTGGAGGCATGGATCCAAGATGGTGCTATCAAGCTACCTCCTATCAGGCGCTCGCCGACGGAAGAAGAAATAGCAAATCCCAAGTATTGTCGCTACCACAGGTTCGTCCATCACCCGACCAATGAATGCAATAAGTTAAAACGAATTTTCAAGGAAAAGGTGGAGGCAGGAGAACTTCAACTGGGCAATGAGGAAGTTCACAGATATCCTCTTCCAGTCAGGAGCATCATGCTCTCTGAGGACTCTGTTCACAAAACCGTGCAGTCCATGATGCAGCGTGTGTGCGAAATCCTATACTTCTCTAAGGCGCAGCGTCAAGACATATTTTCATCCCTCAATCGTGTTGTGTCGGGCAAGCGACTCTTTGCTACTTAGGAAGCCCCTCCGAAATCCCAACCTCTCTCAGGAAGCGCTGTTGGAAAGTGCAATTGGGGACTGCTGACCACGGCTTACCTAAAGAATGCTGCATTCAATGGAACGCTAATTGACGCGGCCTTTGACTTCAACATTGTTACCGTCAAGACTCGAGAGCTGCAAGAATTTCAAAACATGAGGCTACCCTTTCCCCAATTGTGGTCAAAAACCTGGAAGGAGAAGCAATAGACGCGTATGGCTACATCAACCTCGAAATTAAGGTGGAGATGCTCTAACACGTGGAAAATTCCATATTGTCAAAGAATTCCCAAGTTATGACATGATTTTGGGGCGCTCGTGGGTACATGGCAATAAACCAAAATTAGGAGTATCCCCTATGCCGGTGTCAATACCCGAAAGAATTTCCAACAAGCCATCCAACCCTGAAGATTACATGTTGCTTTGTATCAACAACTTACCAATGTAACTCACCACCTGGAGAGAGCCCGTCGACGTTCATCCGTAGATTCCGAACACAAGTAAGTCTTATTGAACAACCCTTTCTGCACCCAGTCACTTCTCCTCTCGGTTAGTGCATGGGGACTCGGTCCAGCTTATCAACTCGGGCTCACTAAGAGATGTGAATGGGATGTCAAACCTTTTAAATGTTTCATCAAAAATTTGGAGGTCAGTCTTAGTCGAGAATAATAAACCAAAGAATCAAGTAGCCGCGCAACATCAAAACCCATTCCAAGTTGGAGATATGGTAGTAAAAGTTGCCGCTCAGCCTCCTTCGTCCAACTCCACAGACGAACCATACTTGGTGGCAGAAGTTATTTTGGGAGGTTACCGCAAGCTCATCAATGCCGATAAGTTGGAAGGTGTAGTAATACACGCTCAGTGGCTCAAACCCTTTTAAAGCCTCAAAGCGTCACGCCGCCTCTTGCCTCACAATTCTTCTTAGTATTTCCTTCAGCAATTTCCCTTTTCCCTGTAATATTTGTAATTTCTCCAAAATGATTGCACCGCTGTTTATGGGTGAAAACTATTCCCGCTGGATTTGGTAATTTGGGGTGTGTGGATGAGAATGAATCTAAAACCTAAACAAATTCACCGCACGTGAGTGCTTGTAGATTCGGAAATCAATGCAGTGCAAGTCCTACCTAAACCAAGAAATGGTCGCTCCAGACTTGTTTCGGTCACAAAGTGAAGGAGATGGGGTTGATCTTAGGGAGGGAAGCGAAGAAGGTGTTGAGATTGTGAAGATGTTGGCTTGCTTATGACTTGTAATGTGTAAAGGTGAGCGGGCTTACGATTGATGCAAGCAGTGCTCGGGGTGTTTGAATACGTTTTGTATTAACACTTGGTTTTGTCTCGCCCGGACTTGTGTTGTTTTTTCTCCCCGTCTCCTCTTTTTCTCATGTGTTGGAAAATAGGTAGGAGAATCTATTTATACAAGTCATTTGAGCCTTATTCACGTCTCTCGTGGAAAGTGGAGGAAGTGGAATGATGGAGTAGTGGAGGTGTGTGCGGTGTTACACGACCAGCCTTTCCCACTTCTCCTCGTCATCTCTAACCGTCCATGACTTCCCCGACACGTTCTTGTGATGGCGCGTTGCACGCCGCACGCCGTAAACCGCCGCACCAATACCCCCAAAGATGTATCCCCGGCCTTGTGACATGATTGATGTCTCGAGTGTGTGGATCGTGGGATCCACAAAAGGTAGCACGTAATGCTAAATTGAATAATCACGTTATTCGGAGTTGATACTTGTGAAGTATCATGTGTATTTTATGTGTATCGCATCCCGGTGTGGTAGAGTGATGGGTGGTGATTACCATGACGCCTCACCGACCAATTAAATCCCGACCGTGGTTGTATAACCAAGCTTTATGAAGTTGGACGGATGAGATGATCTTTGAGACACTCATCTGCGACCGTTGATGGAATTAGGGTTTTAGAAGAGGTGCGCAAGCATCCCTCTTCAACCTCGGTCGAATCCAAGCATGGGAGGTGTTTTGGAAAAGACCGACCAGGGCATGCATGTGTAGACAAACATGCCGTGTACACGTCTCCGTATCTCACTGTCCCATGAAGGTGCGATCTAAGCCACCAATTTGACCTGGCAAAGTTGAGTGGTTGAGATCGGCTTTCGCGTAAATCCATTGCCGCAAAGGAATTGGAAACCGCGTGACATGCCCAATTTGGGCGCGCGTTCCAAGACGACCAATCTTGGTCGGTCTTGGTCGATCGGTCCAGCGTGTAGGTGGTAGGCTGGGTGTTCACGCCTATACTGATCGTCCCATGAAAACGTGATCTAAGCCACTCAATTCGTCCGGTGAAGTTGAGTGGTCGAGACTCCTTTACGCAATTTGGGAAGTGTAACCACGCAAGTTTGGGCCCGCGTTTTGGGATAGCCATGCATGATATGCCTTGGCCGATCGAGAGAGGGGATAGAGACGGGCCCACGTTGGTCATGCGCGGGTATGACCGGACACGCTTAATCTAACTGGGACCCTCCATTCGTGCCGGAGAAGATGGACGCTCGTGATGCTCAAAACCCTAATTTTTTTGGGTTTCACTACCGTGTGTCATGCTATGTTCGGGCGCACGACGTGGGATGACCAACCATGGTTGGTCCTTACCGATTGGTCGGTATGTAGGCGGGCCACGGTGATTGTGTTGATATGCTCTGGGCCCTTTGAATCTACATCTACACCCTCCATCTATACCGCCAAGATGGATGGTTGAGGCCCATTTTTGCGACACATGTAATATGCCGCAAACCCTAATTTAGGGTTTTCCGTCCCATACGCTCTGGTTTGGACGTTTTGGCAAGCTAGGCCAAAGGGGAGGCCAACCATGCGGGGTCCGCGTTGGTTCGGCAGTGAATATTCCATACCGCTTGGGGTGATGGAATTGATCCGGGTCATCCAATTATGCTTGTGGAGTTGGATGATCAGATCATATCCTGACCGATACGGTCATCCGGATGCTCAATCGGGCTAGTATAACACACCGAGAGTGGCTCAATCGGGCTAGTATAACACACCGAGAGTCACTTTGCATGCGGGTATTTCGTACATGGTTTCATTATAATGCTTGGAGGTTCGTGTTGCTCTGCTAAGAGTAACACTCGATCGTCATGCCGCATCCGATAATGAGTACAGAAATACAAGGCCGATTGCGCATTAATTAATAATGCTAGAAATTCACGGGGTTTATGGGATTGTTGCTACATGCTCCAACCTGGATGAATTTCATGTATTCCTGAGAATGGGATTGTTGCCACATGCTCCATTCTAGGTGAATTAAGTGAGGGAGTATCCAACAATTATTAATGGCTTTATCTTTTACAAGATGTCAGCCGCATGATTTTCCCCGGTTTTTACAATTTTAACCTTAAATGAAAATCCACCATCAACAACTGCTTGCATTCATAATTAGGGTTTCGATTTTAATTAAAAGCATCTTTATTTCAAAATAAGTTTTCCTAAATCACCTTAAAGGAAAAGTACCCAGCAAACCCACAAAGTCATTACCCATCAATTAAAAAACAAAAATCAAACCCTACAAAAAATATCTCTCGTTCAAAAATACTCAAGAAGGGAATATGCGAGGAAGAAGATCATCAAGTGGTGGTACGGACACCTTCCTTCAAGAACCTCTGGCCTCAACTTTCGCCTGACGAGGTTTCTCTATTTCTCTCACGACGTGTTGTCCAGCTTGTGGCAGCTCGCACTTCTACATACCCAAGCAGCGTGCCACAGACGCCCTGCATAATTTGCAAGGGAAAATCCAATAAAAGGTTGGTAAAATCCTTAACTGTTTCTACTGTTTTTCCCCTGTTTTGAGTTGTTGTTGCCAACGACATGCGAGGCGTTGCTATGAAAGTAGCTAAACGGAGAGAATGTGACATGCCTACTAGCATTATTGCTGTGCTATTTATGTGATTTGGCTTCCCATCTGCTGAATCGCTCTGGGAGAATGGAAGAACTTGTTTTTTCGCAAAAAGGTGTTTTAGGATTCTTTCGGGAGATTTTATTCATTCAATCAAAGATATGAAATTATCAAAGCAGCATAAATGAAGGAATATTACTCGGTGAAGCATGGCTCCAGTCATGTGAACAAAAGACACAAAAAAAAAAAACCGAAAGTATCAAAACATTTACAAGCTACGAAAAGATTGTTCTCTTATCAAGGGAATAATGAAATGGAAAGCTAGCTGTCGATATCAACGCCAAGGTCAGCGGCGCCTCCACTAGAGTTCTACCAAGCACCTGCTCCAACACCCTCTCCAACAGCAGGCATCCCATCCAGAAGTCGTTTCAACAGAAGCTTTATAGCGCGTTTGGATACGAATTAGAAGTGCTTCGCTTCAACTTCTAGAAGTTACTTCGAGAAGTAGAAAAGTAGAAAAGTTAATTTGGCAACCGACTAACTATTAAGTTGAAAAGCAAATAAGCAAGTTTGGCAAATTAACAAAATCAAAAGTCCAAATATTATTGTTATTGGTATATTTCATTATCGGTACTATTGTCAATTTTGACATAACAACAATGTTGATAGTATAAAATAGCATTTAATTGTCAAAAAGATATCATTATATATACACTAAGCAAGAAGCTAGTAAGCATAAGGTTCTTCAATTTTTCTTATACAAAATTTCGCATATGCATATAGCAATGCAAGGACATGATCATGCAGATCTCGTCTCAAGCATCTATGAAATATAAATTATGTTCTTCATACTAATTGGATAGAGCTTCATTGGCTTCTTCGAACAAAGGCGACCAAGCTTAGTTCGAACTCAAAGTTTTAATCCAACAGATACAAACAACAAGATCATAAATTCTTCTAGATAAAATACGCGTCTATATACTAATTTAACGAATGATGTTTATGTTACCAAATATTAATTCTCAAACAATTTAGGTATGATTTCCAATTTACCGTAGTCTATAACAAAATTCAATCAACTTCGCATTTACTTGAATGAGAATTCATGATTTCATGATAAACATAATAACTTCTCACTTGATATAACTTCCATCTTACTTGAATGTGAGTGGCAAAATCCATGATAAATATCCCAACAAAAATTAATCTTTTAAAGATTCAACTATACTAGCAAACAAATTAGTATACCAAAAAACAAATTAATAGAAACGAATTCATAGAAGCCACATTGAGAGATTTATCTAACTGCTTTTGATATGTATAAAGCCACTAGACAAAGATTTGACTATAGGAATAAATATATACCGATCTTAATTTAACCACAATCTGATTTTAGTTATGACTATAGGTTAAACCCCAATTTAATTTAATCTGTTTGATTCCATAGACGAGTAGTTAAAAAAAAAAAATCAAAATTTCTTTTAAACTTTAATTTGTATCTACTAATGAAGAAAAATTAAACCAGCTGTGACATGCATTAACAACTAACTATAATTCTATGATAATCAGATCTGCATAAACCAAATCAACATCCATGAAGGGAAAAAAAAAAAACAAATCACAGATATATAAGATTTCAGTATGATAGTAAGGAGAAACAAAACCTTAAAAAAACCCAGAAAGTTCATGGAATCTTTTATGATCATCATCTAAGCTTTTAATGGTGTCAAACTCCTCCGTGTCCTCCTAATCAAAACTATTCTTATTTTCTGTTTGGAATACAAGAGTTTCCGATGGGAAGAAAAATGTAAAATAGGTTACGATTCTGAGGAGAAGTAGCATAAGCGACACTGGGAGAAGTGAGAAGCCCACTTTTTTGCTCCAAAAGAAGTAGCTTATTTGCTTACGTGAAGTTGATTTCAAATAACATAACCAAACTTACTTTCAGCTTTTCTACTTAAAAAAGCAAAAAAGTAGCTTCTCAACGCGTTGCCAAACAGGCTATTAGCATCCTCTCTAGAAGCAGTTTCAGCTGCAGCCTTGACACCATCTCCAAAGCTTGTTCCAAAGACCATCTCCAAAGTCTGTTCCAAAGACCAATCACCATCTCCAAAGCTTTGTTCCAAAGACCAAGCACCATCTCTAAAGCCTGTTCCATTGCTATCTCCAAAGCCTGTTCTAGCACCATCTTCAAAACTTGCTTCAGCGATCTCTCTAACAGCCCCAACGTTTGCTTCAGCTCCCTCTCCAATGGCAGCTTCAATAGCATCCTCAACGGTCGCTTCAGCCTCTCCGACAATAGTTTCGGCATCCTGGGCCGTGGTAGGCTGTTAAGAGTGTCTCACCTACGTGTTAAACTGCAAGTGCACAGTGCCTATTGGAGGCAGGGCAAGTACGAGGTCGATCCACGAGAGAAATGGAGTGTGTGAAGTTGATTCTAAAGCTTTACTAAACTGATTTCTATATGAGTAACACAAATATGAGTTTGTTTTGGTGTCGATACGACTAGATGAAGTGTGACAGCAATTCTAAGGCAACAGGTAGATTGTGAACAGATTGGAGAACACTAGGGCAGTGAATTCACCTTCTAATCTCATGCTCGGGCAATGTAACTTAAGCTATGTTCTTGTGACTTCCCTTGAAGGTCCAAATTAGATGTTCATTAACTAATTTTACTAACTCACCCCTAGTATGAGTTGTCTTCTTACAAAGACAACTCATCACAAACTCATAAGCTCATCAATTAACTACTACTCCTAACACATTATAACACAGCAAGAATAAGACCAAAGATAAACATGCTTGACATGAAAATTAGGGGTTTCATCAACACCCTAGCAATTTAATTTAGAACATAATTAAAACAATTAAAACACAAATTAAACTAAAGTTAGTGCACTTGCTAATCCAGGCATAAGTTTTACAAACACTGCTCATCCTCTATTTATACATGCAAACCCTAACTCACTTCAAATCAGAAATTAAGTGAAGAACCTCTCACCCAAAACCGCTGAATCAGTTGTCCCCTCTGTCAATTCGGCTCTGCACTCCATTAAATCGATGTTGGAGAAAACCCTAACCCTAATTCTTTCTATCTCAAACTTAGCTTCTAGGGTGAAGAAGCTATGGAAGAGATAGAGAGAAACTAGGTGGTGAAGGCGGCTGTTGTTGTTGGTGGTCAGTGGTGTCGGGGGAAGAAGAAGGTGATGGCCGTTACGCCATGGTCGGGGAAGAAGAGAAATGGGTTTCTCCCGAAACTGTCGGGGAGAAAGAGAAAAGGGAATTGAGAAATGGGGGAAGGTGTGTTTGGCTCGATGGGTAAGGTATAGGTGGTTTTGGTGTGGAGCGGGAGCGTGAGCGGACGATGTGCATGGTGGAGCGACCCGGGTGGATCTAGGGGGACCAAATCTCAATGGCTCAGGGCGACTATGGCTGTGGACTCGGGTTATGGTCCGGGTCTTGGATAGCTCAAGCCCATGTCTTGCAAACGGGTTGCTACTTGTTGGGTTGCAACTGACGCGCGCGCGGGCTTTGGCTTCCTGCTTCATAGACGCTCGTCTCCACTTTTCTGCTCTTTTGGCTCCTCAATTTCTCCGAGCTCTATTTTACTACCTAAAAACATAAAATTAATTAGTACAAATATTTATTCTTGAAAACATGGAAAATACAGAATTTGGGATAATATCTGACTTTTGAGCACAAAAGATGACTTAAATGCCAGTAAAAAGGTGTAGAAATATGCAATATTTGGCACTCATCAAATACCCCCAAACCTGAATTTTACTTGTCCTCAAGTGCAACGTGAAATTAAGAAATCCTAACTATACCACTCGTCATTGGTCTCTCGAATGCATTTAGCGTATGCACTAAGCCTTTAAACCCCTAGGTGTCCTAGTGGACGAGTTGTAGTCTCGTGAGGGTTTACCGAGGTGTACCCACAAAACCTTCTCCAACTTCGTAGCGTAAAAGAGTCTCAAGCGTCCCAAGGAGCTATGAGGACATAGAGTTTCGCATGCTAGTAACACGAAGTTAGAACTACCAAAGAAAGCATTCTCATCCTTAAGAGTTGAGCGAGAAATAACCATACCATATGAAAGAATTCGGGTTCGAGAGTGATCACAAGCCTCGACTTATGCCTCACCAATAGGGTTTTATGATAATTGCACTCAAAAAGACCGCTTTTTTAGTCTCTCTTGTGTGCAGGCATGAATAAAGAGAGAAATCCCCGCACACGTTGAAGATGAGAAGGATAACCTTCCGAAATAATTTCTGGAGACTCCACGAGTTGTGGACAAAAATAATCTTTTACGATGATCTCTAAGAAAGGAAATCAACCATTAACAAGGATGGGAGTACTCACTTACCTTCTCACCGATCGGCAATTAATATCACTCTCTCTTAGCATTCATAGAAACGTCTTTAATCTTCGGTCTTCAATTGTTGATGACGAACTTCTGAACTTCACAAAAACTTGACAAACATTTTTTTTTTTTTTTTTTTTTTTTTGGACATAAAATGAAAATAACAATAAAACAATAAAACTCAATTTTTCACAACTTGTATTGTCTTGATTTCATAAACTTCACTAATTCTCATCTTGTTTTCTTATGTAAACCTTGGATTATTTCAACTTTTCTTCAAATATTCCGATGATGCTCCGCTTCTTTGGACGATGTGTTTATGAATCATTGATGTTGTTGAGAGGGAGAGAGTGATGCTAACCGCAAATCGAACTACAAGAAGGAGTTTTCATCTTTAAACGTCACCCTCATGATTGACGAAATTAGCACTCAAGAGATCAAAAATAGTCTTTGAAAGTGGTGCGAGAAGTTGGGTAGCTCACCATTCCTACCCTAATTGACGTACGGTGACACACACTCTAATGCATTTTTAGAAAGTCACAAAAATGAAGGTCGGTGCCTCGCTTGATGTAAAAATGGGTAGTCTCCACTATGGGTGATCACAATTCTACTACCGAATATCTATACAACACCTAATTTGCCCTCCCAAGATGGTTAAATCCAACTTTAACGCTCTAATCAACTAAGAAACCCGATTATGTTCTCCAAAAGATTTCCAAGTTCAGTTATTTCGGTCCGGACTCTCTATGTAAACATAGCTAGAAGCATGCTAGTGACTCTAAGATCTCTAAAAGTTGGAGGTTTTTATGCAAGTATTTACAAAGATTTTTTTTTTTTTTTTTTTTTTTGAAATAAAAGACTAAAAACTCTATATGCAAATGCACCCCAAAACCTAAATCAAACATTGTCCTCAATGTGTCAACAGATGATAAGAATTCAAAAAGTCACATACCAAGAGAACTATCTTTGATAAGAGAAAGGGAAGATATTACCTAGATGGTGGCGAGCAAGGTTAGAGCTTCATTAATCAAGGCTAGAATCCAACATTCTCAAATGAGATCATATTGGCTTAGCACAATATATACAAAAGAAGACTCCACCTATTCAAGATAGAAGATTTAACAAGACCTCTTGGATTATATACAAGAAAAATTTACCATACACCAACAATCTAAAGAGTTGAGGATCAACCCAAAAGATGATATGCGAAACATGAACAGCCTTACACAAATATGACATGAGAGTGCAAGTAAGCTTGCATATGTGAACGATGTTCCCCCAAACCTAAACTTGTCAACAGATGTGTTTTTGAGCACAAAATCTTTCATTTTTAAAGGTACATCATGCACAAGGTCTAATTCAAAATGATTTTTGTTAAGAATAGGCAGATATACACATTCCAACTGTGGTTCCTTAGAGGTGTTATACTTTGATGCAAAATAGTCCAAGAGGACTTGGGAAGCACCAAGTTCTAGGTCTAGATTAGGAACTCTCAGAATAGTTGGTTTAGGTGCAAGACCCTCGGTTGTGACATAGGCAGGCAAACCAGGGCATGTCTAAGTTGTTCACATGTGTGAGATCAAGAGTACCATTATCACTTACATCAATATCCCCCAAGTCATCTACAAGTGTTGTAACATGCTCATGTTCACAAAACATTTCGACAAGCCCTAGTCCATAATCATCATCTACAACTTCAGTTTCATGCATAGGGGGATCACAAGAAACTTCACACTGTGACCTAGGCCGAGAATTAGACACATCAATTACATGCATTGAATCATCTCGTGTCAACGCACAATTCAACTATCCCTAGGTCGATGCAAGTTGTATAGCATGCTCATTTTCAGCGAACAATTGTTCAAACCCCAATTCAAGATCACATGTATGTATGAATTGAATATTAGAAGAAGCATCATTCATAAGGTTCACAAAGAGAGAAGATTAACGTCTCGAACCCAAAGGTTCCACCATATTTTCAAAGATACACATGCTCTTCTAACATATCATATTCATCATCTCGAGTAATATGCTTACTCATCCCTATTAACGACATTGGTGTTTTCAACCAACTCATTTTTCTCTAGGTGATGTTCATATTCAATATTAGTGGATTGACTATGGGCATACTCCCTTTCTACATTTTGTAAATGATCGAGATTCATCCTTAAGAACATGTTGTCGTTCAATTGAAGGGGAGTCTTCAATAATGGGTATCCTTGTTTCATATGAATGATCATTATATGGTTGTGCACAGGGTTCACTACACAAGGGAAACTCAGACATGTTGCTATATGGATGATCATGCAATGCTTTCCATTCAAGTATGGCATTGTTTTGCTCTATGAGTTTAATATTCTCCATTATCGATTTGCATACAAGGGTTCATTGGAGGACGCCAATTGTTCATCCTCCCATGATGGTTGATGACACATGTGCGAATAATTATTAGGGTTTGCATATTGAGGCTCATGACCTAGAAAAGGTTCATAATGATCCCTAAAATTACTGACATCATGGTATGTGGGGGGCTCATATTGTGAAGCATCCCATAAGCAAGCTCTCTAATTGACCTATGTGATGATTCTTCATCTCTAATGCCATCCCAAAATCCTATCATTCCAGGCAATCAATGTGAACTCAAAAAGAAACACCCATAGCCTAGCACATATCAAGCATTTATAGCATTCAAACAACCAATGATTTTAACACAGAGAAACACAAACTCACACGAATAAAACACCAGTTCTTAGAATCAAGCATACAGAGTGCTTGTTCTGCTTGTAAGTGCACAAGAGAAACATAAATTGTGTATGGTGCAATGTAGCTGATCAGGTTATGCTCACTCAAGGTGAAGCACGTGTTTGGGAGTGTGTTTGTGGTGTGACTATTATTCAATGATGCACAGATGCAACAGATGCTATAGCAAACGAATAATTTCAACACTTTACAAAATATTTGGGATGCCACAGAGTGTCAACTGGTTCAGTTGACCTCAGTCTTCACAGGTTAAGCATCAGAGATTATCACTAATATTTGCATGGCATTCAAAGCGTCATAGAGTCAACGATTCAAACATAATGTAGATACAACAAATCAAATAAGCTACTCGGATATAAAAATTTAGCACTCTCACAAAGATACTTGATCTCGAGACAGAGTGTCAACAGGGGTTGGTTGATGCTCTAATTTTCACAGATTATGTCTCGGGGTACATGGCAGACACGGTGGCTCGACAAAATCGGCAAGTAAACATGCTATTCGGAGATCACAGATCATGGTTTTGCACCCAGCTTTTGAATTCCACTGAAATTTAAGTTAAGTTAGAATGATAGAACAGCAGCTAGAAGTTGGGCTTACTTAAAATCTCAGGGCTACGTGACTAAACCTTATGTTGCAGGGAGAAACAAACACTTCATTCTTGAACCAAAGAATGATAGCCGCCGGGTTACTCGAATATCACAGAATATGAACAATGGTACATGGCGGATGAAGTCAACAGGTCACTTGACGGTATCAATAGGTTTAGTTGATGACAACGAGTCAGTGACCCCAATTTTCACGATTTGTGCACCAAAAATTGCAATGCGAAAAGCTCAACGTGGTCGATTGATGTCAACCAAACCAGTTGATATCAAGTGAGTATGGTCAGGTATGCAACACAAGTGGTTATACAAGTATGTCAACAGATTCCACAAGCTTGTCAACAGAATAGAGCATGCAATGTGCGAGGCGATGGTGTCAACTAAGTAAGTTGATATCAACCAAAATTTACTTGATGTCGACTAGGGCTTGTAGCAAACTTGGCTAACCAAGTTGTCAAGCTCAAACTCAACAGCTACAGGGGCTGGAGCTAGGCAGAGAGTATGTTGAAGCCTAGGGGTTAAAGTGAAAAGGCAACTAGTTTAGTTGACTCCACTTTTCACAGGCTATGCTCAGGTCACATAAGCACATGCTTCAGATTTATCACAGTGGTGATTGCTTATCAAGGTAACTAGTGCATTATGCAAGCATGGTTCACAGATTCAAAGTCTAGTTTTGACAGTTGTGCAAACAGATTCAAGGTGATATATGGATCAAGGTGATAGCATGGAATCATTCATATGCATACCAACAATTTCATGGACTCGATCGAGGGTTTTGCAAGTCTCAAGTTAATCATGCGGGCATGGTTCACATGCACATATTCATCACACAGAGCGAGTTAGAAAACGATACCACCGATAAATATCGGGTTTAGGCAATTCCACACTGTCCTGCGCCGTTTCCTTCTCCTCCTTGGGTTTATGCTCCGGCTTTTTGCAGCCACAGTGCACATTAGCTTCAACAAAGAGGTTTAGTTCTCTGGAGTTGAGTGGAAGGAGTGATAATGCAAGTGTACTAATGCTGGAATTACAGATGCGGAGTATGTGAATGCAGGTGTAGCTCATGCAACAGCTGACACAAGGGAGAAGCTCAGCATACTCAGGTTGAACTGTGATATGCAAAAATGCTGGTATAATACAGGAGTATGCGGTGAATAATGAAGATGAAGTATAGAGCACGAATGGAATATCTAAGGTGCACTCGGGATGCACCAAATGCTAATTTTTAAAAACAGGTGGATTGCACTAAGTCACGTAAAAGTCGTTATACTAAAAAAAACTATCCTAACTGAAAGAAGTTATACTAACAATGCAAGACTAAAATGCAATGCACATGATAGATGTTTAACAACTAAATTAGACTAATAATGACTAAAAACACAATCAAAAGCATATATATATATACAGGGGAAAATGAAAAGCTGTGATGCTTATTTGGACTGACAAGGGGGGGGGTTGACACAATATGCTTGATAGATCACGGGATGATGAAATGCAATTACTTACTCTACAACATGCTAATTTTTACGGATGCTTAGCTATAGATGCTCGATTGATAATAAGATGATTACAACTAAGTTACACTAATAATGTAAGATAACAAATATGCTTCAAACACATATATACAAAATTAACTCAAACCATAAAGCAAACTAGTAATCAACACAAAGAACATTACCAATTCCCCGCAGCGGCGCAAAAACTTGGTAGTTGTTAAGAGTGTCTCGCCTACGTGTTAAACCGCAAGTGCACAGTGCCTATTGGAGGCGGGGGCAAGTGCAGTCGATCCACAGAGAAATGGAGTGTGTGAAGTTGATTCGAAAGCTTTACTAAACTGATTTCTATATGAGTAACACAAATATGAGTTTGTTTTGGTGTCGATACGACTAGAAGTATGATAGCAATTCTAAGGCAACAGTAGATTGTGAATGATTGGAAAACACTAGGGCAAAGTGAATTCACCTTCTAATCTCATGCTCGAGCAATGTAACTTAAGTTATGTTCTTGTGCCTTCCCTTGAAGGTCCAAATTAGATGTTCATTAACTAATTTTACTAACTCACCCCTAGTATGAGTTGTCTTCTTTACAAGACAACTCATCACAGCTCATAAGCTCATTAATTAACTACTACTCCTAACACATTATAACACAAAAAGAATAAGACCAAAGATAAACATGCTTGACATGAAAATTAGGGGTTTCATCAACACCCTAGCAATTTAATTTAGAACATAATTAAAACACTTAAAACACAAATTAAACTAAAGTTGGTGCACTGGCTAATCCAGGCATATCTTTTACAAACACTGCTCATCCTCTATTTATACATGCAAACCCTAACTCACTTCAAATCAGAAATTAAGTGAAGACCCTCTCACCCAAAACCGCTGAATCAGTTGTCCCCTCTCACACCCGGCTCTGCACTCCATTAAATCGATGTTGGAGAAAACCCTAACCCTAATTCTTTCTATCTCAAACTTAGCTTCTAGGGTGAAGAAGCTATGGAAGAGATAGAGAGAAACTAGGTGGTGAAGGCTGACGTTGTTGTTGGTGGGCTGTGGTGTCGGGAAGAAGAAGGTGATGGCTGTTCTGCCATGGTCGGGGAAGAAGAGAAATGGGTTTCTCTGAAACTGTCGGGGAGAAAGAGAAAAGGGAAGTGAGAAATGAGGGAAGGTGTGTTTGGCTCGATGGGTAAGGTATAGGTGGTTTTGGTGTGGAGCGGGAGCAGCGACGGACGATGTGCATGGTGGAGCGACCGTTGGATCTAGGGGGACAGAAATCTCAATGGCTCAGGGCGAATCTGGCTGTGGACTCGGGTTATGGTCCGGGTCTTGGATAGCTCAAGCCCATGTCTTGCAAACGGGTTGCTACTTGTTGGGTTGCAACTGACGCGCGCGCGGGATTTGGCTTCCTGCTTCATAGACGCTCGTCTCCACTTTTCTGCTCTTTTGGCTCCTCAAATTCTCCGAGCTCTATTTTACTACCTAAAAACATAAAATTAATTAGCACAAATATTTATTCTTGAAAACAGGGAAAATACAGAATTTGGGATAATATCTGACTTCTGAGCACAAAAGATGAGTTAAATGCCAGTAAAAAGGTGTAGAAATATGCAATATTTGGCACTCATCAGGCCGCGCCAACATCCTTCTTAGCAGTGATCCAAAAGCCTCTTGAGGATACTCCTGTTCGTCAACATCGAGTCAAGGATTACGATACCGTTATGAACAGGATAATTAAATTTACTCGCCCGAGGGTTCCTTAGGCTCGATCTTTCGCCGCTCGGCCGAGCGGCGAACCTTTCAGCCCTAGCACTGGGATGCTTGAGATGCTTCACCACACTGAGAATCAACGCGCTGAGACGCTTCATCATGTCTCCACTTCTCCTCCATGTCAACCGAAGCCATGAAAGCTTGAACACGCCCTCGAACAATACGTAGATGAGTGAGAGACATACCCTGTATGGCCCGACCAGCCTCACGAAACAAAGGATCAATTTTTTTTAATATCTCCTCAGACGCATAAACTCTGGTTTTGTGAACTTCAAAGCTTTTCTCCGAGGAATTGGAAGAATGACCATCACCAGGCCTAGGAGTTCCCATCATGAACTGCAGAGAATCGCTATGTCTACATCAACAACCTACGTAGTAAAGAGGACAAAAATAAAACTATAAGAAGATATGAAACAATACCTAAAAGGAGATGAACGCAATCCTGTGGTGATCGATGTGAATCGAAAGGCTCGAGGTGATCACTTATATTACGCAAACTGATGAAACCCGGAAAAGGAAAACTCTTTGCCTGTCGTACATGAAGGCTCTAGATACGGGATATCAACTGATTAAACACTTATCTATCTAGGATGGTTGACTCACCTGGGTTGCTGGTGGAAAAGAAGTTCGCCACCGCAAGAGCAAGGCCAACGAAGCAAGAATAAAAGGATGTGCGATTCCTTTTATATGCACGACGCCTTAAGAGTTTGGATAAAAAGGAATCCGCTTTGGATTCAACCACGCCCAAATCGCGCCAACGTCCCGTAGCCGAGCCAACACCATGCCAACGCTCCAAGCGCTAACGCCCGATAAATGAGCCAGTATCCTACACTCCGAAAGCGCCAAAAGTCATACTCGTGCCTCTTGCCAAGGTCAGTCGGATTCTTCCCAAAAACTCTATATGTCATGCCTTTTCGATTTTTATCCTCGTCTGTCACCATCTCATGCTTACCCCCGCAAATGCAGTGCCAGCATTAAATGCTAAGAAGGGGACTTAATGTTGATGGTGATTTTTAGTTCGAGGTTAAATTTGTAAAACCTCGCATTTAATATGCCGTCACTCTGCAAAGAAATGGATCCATGTAAGAGTGATGAGTTTTCAACCTCTTCACCGGCGCATTTATCGAGCAACTCAATATATTCACATGAAATTTATCCGAATGGTGCATGTAGCAACAATCCCGGATATTCTCAAATTTTGGCACCTTGCTGTATTATTCATTAATATAAGTTTCTTTGAATGCTTTTTGTGCTATGTTCCCTGTACTGAACCCTTAATATTTATATGGCATGACAATTTGTGTTCACTCAGCAGAGTAGCACACGAATTTCCAAGTATGAAGGTTAAGGTCCTTACAAAGTATTCAATCGGAAAGCGTCGATTCTCTCCGGCAATGAACTTAAAGAACTCGTGTCAACACATAGAATTCAATCAATTTTGTGATAATTCACAAGATTCGGATATTACCGACTAATTTGCAAAAATTAGGGTTTTGCGCCCTACGCAGTATATTAGACCTTGCCTGTCAAAACTAATCCTAGGCGAACTAGGTAACTAATCTGCCATGGATTAGTAGGTGAAAAATCCTACCCAAAATCAGAAAAAAAGGAATAAAAGGAGACGCAGAATAGGAGCAAAGAATAAAGGAAGGTGTGGCCATGCCATAGGCCAGGCGAGCGCCACTTGCAAGTGGCCACACCCCATGTTGCTCGACCGCCACTATTTCTGTCGACCAATCAGGTCGCCTTAAACCCGCCACACGCACATCAGTTGTGGCTGGGCCCATACTTGTCGGCCATATTTCCCATCGACCAATCAGGTTGCTTTAAATCCGCCACACACACACTAGAAGTGTGGCCAGACCCATGCTTGGCCTACCCATATTTTAATCGACCAATCAGTCTCTCTAAACTCGCGTAAAGATATCAAAAGAGGCAAAGTTGCGCCGATGGTCACAATGCCAAATTGGCTTTCCAAAGTCGCGCCAATACGCTAATTAGCATGCCAAACATGTCAAACGTGCATGCCAAACGTGCCATTCCGCTCCGGCATATTAGTGACATGCCGAACATGCCATGCCTCGCTAAAAACTAATTGGCATGCCAAACATGCCAAACGTGCCACTTGCCATGTATACGCCGAACGTGGCAACGCACCCATCAATTGTGCGCCAACGTGCTAAACCACTTCTTGTTCGTGGCCAAATGCCATAACATATTCCAATTAGGGTATTCTAAACACGCCTCGCCTTAGTGGCGTTAGTCGAAACCCTAATTTCCATTCCCGTCCCAATTACGCTACTTTGGCCCTCAACATGCCACAAGCCATGTAGGACCCGCAAACCCTAGAAACGACGCCATTCTATAACCACCCGTGGCCATCCTTGTGCCTGTGGTTTTTCCCATATTATGGCTTTGCCATAATTCCTTTAATGTGGCCATGGCACCGATCGGTGCATAATGTTCCACCGTGCCGCGCCATGCCACACGCGCTAATTAGGGTTTCGACATGCCAAACCCTAATTTATCTATAGTTGCCACGCCAACTAAGTCAAGTAATTCTCCTAATGCCTTAAGTTTGATGTAACAACGGGCCAATGTTGTCGGAGCCATATTTGGGTCTAACACCAATATGCCAAAATAGCCGACATGGCTACGCCGGGCGCACTATGCCACCGGTATGCCAGTGCCGCCACTACGCCATGGGCATGTGCCAATGACGCCACTATGCCACCATCAGGCGCCAACAGAAATGTGGCCATAATCCATGGCCACCCTTTCTCATGAGTTACTATCTCAGCCGTCCAAATTTGCCACAGAATTGACAGACATGTAGTAAGTTTTGGGAGACCAACTAAGACAAGTCTAATGGCATCACATGCTATTCTCCTGCAGCAAGTCTCCTGACTTTGACTTGCCACACATAGCAACCTGCTACATGTTTTCCATGAAAACACTCAAGACATAAAATATGTCACAAACTAGGGGATGCTCATCGGGGTATTGGTCTGGCGGTTTACAACATGCGGCGCGTGCACAACGCCCATTATAAGAAAGTGTCGAAAAGGCGATTCTTATCAAGGTAAAAAGTAGTGGGTGTAACTAACCGCTTCCTCCATGGTGGGAACGTGGTCTCACGGCATTTACACATAACCCCACTTCTCCATTACTCAATCACTCCCACTTTATACGAGGTCGAGGTGCGTTCAATATGACTTGTAAAAATAAGTTTCACCTATTTCAACAAAACAACAAGTTTTGGGTGAGAACAACAACACAAAGTATTCAGAGAAATACCAAAGAACTGATAGCTTACATTCCAGAAGCCGGCCCAAATTCCGATACTGAAGTCATAAAATAACCACACCTTGAGAATTAACCATTCCGGTCTCAACACCTTCTTGCTTCCCTCCCTAAGACCAACCCTTCTTCTTCACTTTGTGGCCGAGGCAAGACCGGAAATCGACCATTTCTTGGTTTAGGCCGAGATTGTGCAGTTGATCTCTCGAATCTAAAGTACTCCGTGCAGTGCATTTGTCTAGGTTTAGATTTGTTTCTCATCCACACACCCAAATTTACCAAAACCAACAGAAACAGTTTTTACCCATAAACACCTCAGAGAGCAGTTAACGCATCTTCTGACTGAGTATCTTCATGCAGACCGTAATCTTGATACTTCGGGAAATTCATGCTACTCAGCTGCGAGTGAACACTAACTGTCATGTCATACCAATATTAAGGGTTCAACCGGGGACATAACATAGGAAAAATACTCAATAAACCATACATTAATGAACAATGCGGGCGAGAGTTTACAGAATATTTGGGATTGTTGCTACATGCACCATTCTGAATAAATATACTGAATTACTCAATACATGTGTAAGTAGATAGGTCCGGGCACTCATTACTTTTAAATGGCTCAGTCTCTTTGCAGAACGACAGCGCATTAAACATAGGGATTTACAATTTTAGCCTTGAACTAAAAACCACCATCAACATAAGTTTTTAGTTTCTTATTTTTGTTTTTGCTTTTTGTTTTTTGTCTCTTGTTCTCATTTGTTTGCGAGGATTATTTTTCAGGTACTAATCTTTGGCTCCCAAGAATTAGAATTATCCAAGGTGCGGGATAACTACTCGTGAAGGAACAATACTCCAAGCAAGACTTGACGAGACGGAAGAACAAGAGTTGGAAGTAGAAGGAGAGACTATACAGCAAGAAGAAGAAGTTCTAGAACAAGAGGTGTCGGTTGAACAAGAACCACCTTTTGAACAAGAAGAAGAAGCAATGAGTGATCGTACACTCAAGGACTTGGCTTCTCACAAGCTCGATACACAACAATGGTGTATCCAAACAAACTCAACCTTCAAGATCAAGCCGGGGTTGATGACGAGGTGTCGAACTCGCAAAAAAAAATTCCTTACTTCCCTTACACTAACTAGTAGTACAATGACAAGCATGTTCGTTCCTAAGGGAGAGTTGAGCTAAAGTTGTCAATTAATTTATGAATAATGCAAAACAAATAAATACAAATGATAAGGATGAGAATGATCAAGGACTCTTTCTCAGTCACGAAACGTGAATCTTATTGATATATCTATGTTCCTCTAAGGTACCTTATTACTAATAACCCTAGAATATTTAGTACGTTCAAATATCCCGCAATCTCAAATTCACCGGACACGGAAGCGCTCGACTACCGGATTCTACTCATCAAGTTTCCTAGAAGTACGCTCTCTAGGTGTGACTTAAACAAATGCATTAAGTTAGTGAGATAGGCTATTCCTAGTGACAAATACAAAAGCTCGACTCATCTACTAGTGTCATTCAATACATACAAATATTTAACAAAATCCCATCATCAATATTCATATAGTGCTACTTGTATTAAGAGTCTCTAGATAATTACGGGTCGAAGAGGTATTAACTAGCAATAGAATCACCAAACAACCATTCAATTTGCAACTTAAACGATTGAGAAATAAATTCATAAACATTATTGGCACGGTAGAGAATAAGCAATAACAAAACTGAAAAAGCGGGGGTATAACAACCACACCCAATATTTCGCCTAGCAATCTGTATGGACTAACTCCAATATACTTTTAAGAGAATCAACTAGACTCAATCTTATTAACAGTATATCAAAAAGTTATGATATCTCGATCTCTCGATTTAATTCTTACTCAAGCAAATAGAAATCACGATTTTAATTAAATACAAGAGAGATAAATTGGATGGTACCAAAGACCAATATCCAAGTGTCAATCAATGTAAATCAATAACCAAAGGTTGGATATTCTAATTGATTGAACTAACGCACAACCTGTGATATTTCAATTATATAACAAAATATAATGCAGAATAGAAATAACACAGACACACCGTTTTGTTAACGAGGAGACCGCAAATGCGAGAAAAACCCCGGGACCTAGTCCAGATTGATCACACACTTGTATTAATTGCATAGACACTAGCCTACTACAAACTACCTTCGGTCTACACCGTAGTTGAACCCCAATCAATCTCACACCGATCCAAGGTACGGTTGCGCTCCTTACGCCTCCGATCCCAAAGATGATACTACGCACTTGATTCCCTTAGCCGATCTCACCCACAACTAAAAGTTGCTACGACCCAAAGTCGAAGACTTTAATAAACAAATCAGTATCACACGAGAAAAGTCTACGGTAATAGATAAATCATCTCCCACGAAATACTGCGAGTTTTGTTCCATTTTTGATAAATCAAGGTGAACAGAACCAATTGATAACCCACTTATATTCCCGAAGAACAGACCCTAGTATTATCAATCACCTCACAATAATCTTAATCGACGTGGCGAAAGAAGATATCAGGAATCACAAACGATGAGACGAAGATGTTTGTGACTACTTTTATAGCTTGCCTATCGGAGATATCAATCTCAAGCCAATCGTTACGATTGTACTCAATACGATTGAAAACAAAGTAAGATCGGATCACACAACTACAAGAAAGTAGTATCGATCCGCCTTCACAATCCCAATGAAGTCTTCAAGTCGTTAACCTCGGGGTCTCGGTAAGAAACCTAAGGTTAAAGGAAAATCGACTCTAGCTTATACAACTAGTATCACACGGAGGTGTGGGGATTAGGTTTCCCGGTTGCTAGAGTTCTCCCTTATATAGTCTTTCAAATCGGGGTTTGCAATCAATGTTAGCTTAGTAACAAAGCATTCAATATTCATAGTTAGATGAAAACCTTATTAGATTCAAGCTAATATCTTTCAACCGTTGGATCGAAAACTTAGCTTGTTACACAAAATGAAATGTACATTTTTAGGTTTGTGTAACTGTACCCAAACATGTACATTTATTGGTTCAACAATAGTTAACCAAATGGTTAAGCCATATGAGCGCTTTCATATTAACCATATTCTTCTTCGCCATAACTAGTTCAAATGACTCAAATGAACTAGTTAGAGAGTTGTTCAATTGCTTAGATCTTATAGAAGTATACAAGACACAATCGAAGCAAAAACGATTTGATTCACTCGAATCGATTCATGAACTTTATATCCATGGTTTGCAAACTTGCATTCCTTAGTTAATATAAGTATAAGTTCACAAATAATCGTTTTTAGATATAACTGTAAGGACCCGTAAATCACGGCAATGCTATTAGACTAGTCAAGAGACGATTTAACCGATAATGACGTAATTAATTAAATATGAACAATAAATTCAATAGAAATTAATAAAATAATAATTTGGACATGAAATTAGTATCATTGAATAGACCTCAAAAAGTTATGTGAAATGAACAACTAGATCGCGTCAACCGGATACCGGACGAGGGAGAAACGACGATCGGAAATTTGAGTGTCGATGTTTGACTAAGTCAACTCTTACCGTTGACTGCACCTATGAAATAAACTGGACCTGTACTTAGTAAAAGGTTAGTCATTAGTAGTCTTTATGGGTTAGAATAGTAGAACAAATTAGGGTGTAAGTAGAGTGTAATAACACTTTTATTTTAATTTCAAAAGAATCAAGTTTAAGCATATCTCCTCTTGGCGTGGGTTGCTTAGTTAAGGTGGTCTTGTTGCTAGTTGGAGAAAACGAGAGAGCATGAGAAGAGATTGATAGGTGTACACCATTTCATTAGATTTAAGAGAAGGGGAAACTAGAGTTAGTAGTACACATTTCTTTTCAATGAAGAAATAGAAAACAAATATAGGTATAATGGTAGTAAAGAGATATTGAACATAATTATGTAGTTAGCTTTAGGATTGATGAAAGAGTTCATTTGAGAGAGTGATAAAGTAATGATTTCTATGAAATCGGTAGAGTCTAGGTTGTAGGTGAATCATTATGTGTGAATGAAAGGAAACATGATGTTCTTGATGATGATATTGATAATGAATTATGGATGGTCATGGTGTTGGTGTTGGTGATATTAGAACAATCTTAGAAAACACAAAGTTACTCTTTATTAACAACGATCGATTCAAAGGATGAACCAGTGGATCGTAGATCTCGAGGTAGGCATGGCTTGTCATCAAATCAGGTGGGAACCTTGTAACCTTTTGTAATCATTAAGTTACTTTATCTGCGAGCATGATGAGTCCTTATTTTTTCTGTTAGCATGTTGTTTGTAATTGAATGGGTATGTTGTGTGATATGCGTTGGGTGTGATTCCCCCATAGCTCTTTGCTAAGTTTAGTAGGGCAATGCTACGTTGTTTGAATATTACTTAGTAGCCAGGCTTTACCCCTGATAAATAGTATTACATTTTATTGTCTTAAGATAGTAGTCCGGCTTTACCCCGGTTAATTATTACCTAGTAGTCCTAACTTTACCTTGGTTGATTATTATATATACTACTTTTTATTTGGGGAAGTCACTCATTGTGCATATCATACTTGATTGTTCGATCTTAGTAGTATGATTTGTGTTACTATGATCTTGACTTAGGAATAAATTCTAGGTTCATGATTTGGATATGGTTATTATTTGGAGACTTCGGCCTACGAATAATGATTGGGCCTTTGTTAACTCCGTGTGCGGGGTCAGATCATAGTAATCAAAATCTTATTATTTTATAGACTTAGATGGTGGTATTGGGATTTATGAGGTGTACGCATTCCATAATAATATCTTACGGTACCTGGATTTCATGTTATCATTTGAGGCTGGAGTTATTCTTGTCATCTTCTTCTCCATTGAGTGAGACGAGGTTAGGATAACATATGTCTAGGTTGTTTAATTCAATTCTCGTAGATCCATCCTAGGTGGTGGATCTTTCATGGATATTTCCACGATGGACGCAATATACGGGAAAAGAGTTGAAGCAATCTTACGCCGTGTTGTATGTAAAATATGTTATCTCGCTTTCTTCTATTATTCTGTTTCAATTTCATTATCTTTTAGAACTGTGAAGCATGTTAATGATTACACAGAAAGTTATGTGTTACCATTGGGCACCCCTTTGGGATGATGTGCTCATTTATTCCCACTTCGATTTCGATTTTTCGCCAAGAAATGGTGCGCGCGAAGATATATCGTTTTTTTCTTTTTCTCTAAAGCTTTAACGATTATAAAGATGATGTGTTATCTTTTATATGTATTCATTATTAATCGAAAACAACACATTATTATATTCATATCACTTGAGAGATTTTCATTTAAATAATATCGAGTATATGGGTTTATTACGAGACTAGTTTATGGAATGGTGATTCTTAAGACCTTTAATCTAGTTTTTGATGCTTCAATTAGGTTGTAATTCTATTAGCTAAGCAGGTTTAAGAGTTGGGCGTCACAATAACCAACCTAAGTACGTGGACTTATGTACGTGGACTTAAGTACCCGGAATAAGCTTGTAACAAGTTTACAAACTCCGGTAGATTTTCTCGGGAAGAGAACCTCAGACGATCTGCGCGGACTGGGTTCGCGGACTCTTGTTCCGGTTTTCTTGATCAACAAAGTAAGCATACTTTGGTTCAAGAAATAAGGACTTATACATGTATGCGTTTCCACACAATGCTTAGATCCAACAATGGTTATATAATCTAAACTCTCATTTCAATCATTGTAACATTCTTAGAGGACGTTATATAGTTGTTATTCACAAACCATTTTTCGTCAAAGCCATTTTCAAAGTGATTGAAACATAACATGACTTTAAATCACTAGGTAAAGATGAACTTGGTCAAAGCGAAAGCTTACCAACACATATTTCGAGAAATAAATAGGAGAGATAAACTCGGATCGAAATAGCAAATGTGTATAATCAAAGTCTATATAGCAAAACGACTTTTGTCTCAAGATAGGAGATAGAGTAGATAGACTTTTGAGTGATAGATAAGTTCAAGTCTCCACATACCTTTTAGTTGATGAAGTTCCACCAGTTCCTTGAGTAGTTCTTCGTCTTGTATGATGATCGCCATGGAGTTCTTGAGCTCAACTACACTTTCTATCCTAGTCTGAGGCTTAGCTATAGTAGACTAGAATCAAGACTTATAGTTTTGATCATTAACATTGAAAAACATGCTTGAGATAGCAACGCATGCGAGTTCGACCGAGCAGTGCTCTAACAAAAACAAATTGCAAGAAACATGCAGTTTAAATATCAATTCGAGTTCATGTTCGGACGTCAAAATCGTCCATAATCAAGATGTAATTATCTACTGGAGTTCATGGAAAACAAATAGATAATCAGAAAACTAGAATCTTAAACCAACTATGCAAACCAAAACAAAACAACAGATTGTAGATGATAGTGAATGGCCTGATGGTATATGGCTGTGAACTGGTGTGTGGTCTGTATGGACAGTATTATTGTTGTATTCATGTTGAAGTCGATGGTCTCGAACTGAGGCATGCGCAGTGCTCTGGTGATGGCTGTATAGCTGCTCTGGCTTGTATATTGATCTCGATGGTGTTGTGGAGTGCTGGTGTGTTGTATGCGGGTGGAGTGGTGATATGAATGGAACTGGTGGGTGAATATGCAGGTGGAGAAGCTATGCACTGGTGGTATACTGATGGATGCAGGTGCGGGTGAGAACTGATGGATATGCAGGTGAAGTGATGATGATGATGGCAGGTGGAGATGCAAATGGTAATGGAATGGAAATCCTGGTAGCTGTTCAGCGAGTAAAGCTCGCTGAAACCTAGGGTTGCGGTAGCTGTAGAGAGGATATGAGATATGATCTTGCTGTAGCTTATTCCAGGCTTTTACAGCTCTCTCTGTTCCCTGTAAGTGTAAACCTAATTCGAACCCATCCTTCCTAAAGTATCTCGACTTATAAATCCTCCCCAGAATCTCAACCATTCATCTCGAAAGCAGAACCCATTATTTCCATAGATTTTCTCTACTAATCTTAGCTCCGAATCTTCCCTGACTTCTCGGCCAAACTAAGCTCAAAACTGATTGTAACTTGAATTCTCATTAATCCTTGGCAAGAACCATTAGAGACATGGCTCGCAGCTGATGGCAAACCTGGATGGGTGCCTTAACTTCTTGTTTATCTTGACTTCTATAACGAGTTCTAGCCCTTGGCAAATACTCACTGAACCCTCGAGCATCATGGCAGGCCGGCAGCAAAGCAAATAAAACTGGGCGCAACTCTTGTAAACGACAGAACCCAAATTAGTGACTAACTCTGACCCAATCTTCAGTTCCTTCGCGACTTTGAATACCTCTCTCAGCTGAACATATGAGCCACTAGAACCATGACTAGCAGGTGCAAACCCTTGTTACGGGGTTTAGAATCTATGGCAGACTAACCCATATTACCATTATAACTCAGCCGCTTCTCTGCCCTTTGTTGGATGCGAATTTTTCGCTTGACCCCTTGATAAGCATCCACAAGAACCATGGCAGCACACACCTTGCTTTACTCATATCTCTGCTTGTAATTCAGCCAGTACTCGCCTCTAAGCCTCCATAAATCGAACCACATAATCCATGGCTAACAGCTGCTGCAAAGTGGACCGGTGCTAGAGTACTTAGTCAGTTAGGCATTTTCCCGAACACCTTGTATGTGTGAAACTGGTCACATAGAGAAAAGCATTGTTGCTGTTGTATTAACCCTATAAACTCCTTCCCTGCATATCATTCAGATTCGCACAACCCCATTCATTCATAAACATACAGAAGAACTCAAATTCACTACCAGAGCAATGGCAGCAGCTTGTGTTTCTTCATTGTCTTTCCGGTGTTAATTCTGCCCAACTATCTTACAGTTCTGATATGATTCTTGACCCAAGTACCATGTTTCTCTTGTCTTCAATCTCCTTCATTCAATCACCGTGAATCAATAACATCAGCTCTTGTGCCATGTCGGTAGTATTTCCAGTTCAAATAAACCAGACTTCCACAAATTTCATACCACATGCGTTGCTTCCCAATGTATTGGCTTCTAATTTCTAACCCAACTATTCGTACGTGCCCAGCAGACCCATGACTAGACGGCCATGAAGGACTTGGTGCAGAGCTGGTGGAGCTGAAATGAGCTGGGACTGAATTGAATCGAGAATAAAATCTCGACCTAGTTTTGTAGATTAGTCAGTAGAGAAGCGATGGCCCTTAGCAGAGCTAGGTTGTTCTTTAGTAAACTGCAATTATATTTCACTGGCTGCCTTGAGACAATGGTGTTGGTGCTCCTGTAATCTCTATTTCCAGCGCATTGTAAACTCCTGTGCTCTGCTTCGGGTCCATCGACTCTTGAACTCGCCAAATAATGAATTAAGCTCTGATTTCCATTGTTTTTCATCACATGACTCCATAGTACCTACAAAATGTAAAACAAGCGTAATATACACAAATATGAGAGACATAGTTAAGAAAAGCATATTGACATTCAAAAGATGTATTTTAGGCTCCTATCAAATTCCCCACACTTAATCTTTGATAGTCCTCGAGCAAACAAAAATAAACTAAAATACAACAACTCCGTATCAAATCGAGGCTACGGTTACTCTTAGCATGAATAACAAGCCTTTAAACCCCTAGGTGTCCCTAGTGGACGAGTTATAGTCTCGTGAAGGTTTACAAGAGGTGTACCTACAAAACTTTTTACTCCAAATTCCATTTTTTGTGAAAAGTCTATGAATGAATCCAAAATGACTACGGGAGGAGGTACCGGATGCAACTCCAATATATAGGTGACAATGCTCTACTCGAGAAAGTTTAAAAACCACAATCACACATGAATAGATTAAGAGATGGATATAGAAATAGATGGTTGCGATGTTGACTAAAGTGAACGGTGTTTCCCATGTACGTCAAGGTCACTGCCAAGATGAACCTATAAATCCTAATGGATTGAGATCTTGGTCTGAATTCTAATATCAACTCAATTGGCATATCAAGGGAACCGGGGTAGATAATCCTAATTCTAGATCAACTCTCGGGTATATACAAGGGAAACCAGTCGATTTATTAATTGAACAATAATAAAAATAACTTTTTTTCCTTTTCTCTTTTTTATTCTTTTTTGAATCGACAACATGATTAGATCTTTTGGATCCAAGCGCATGCTTCTTGTCAGTAGATTACATGGTAATTCCCATGGATCCTGCATTCCACACTTGTTTAGGCGAAGGAGACATGGAGAATACACACATATTGCTATCCAAGTGTCTTTTTTTCTTTTTTTCAATTTTTTCTCTTCATATATATATATATACTCCGATTGGTCTAATTGGTCTGGGTTTTTTTAGTAACTCAATCACTCTTCTATTTCATCCTAGCGATAATAACAATTCGATGTTAGTGACCCACCAAATCACTTAGAGAAACAAAAAGTTTGCAAAAATAAAAACGAGAAAGTGATATGGTGACGATTAGAGATATGGTAACAACTATCATGTTATTTCTAATACGTGAGTTATATCCTTTTAGTTAATGGGTTCCTCAACTCCTCTGACCAAGATGGTTCCATCCACTTATATTGTTTAGTATCATCCACAGAAAGCACAAGTTTCTAGATTTTGAAGTTTATCATGCAATTTTTTTCTTTTTTTTCTATTTTTCTATTTTTTAATTTTTGTTTTTAACTAAAGCCATCAAACTTTACAAATTATATACAAATTACATAAACTGATACCCCAACTCATAGCTATTTCTGAACAATAGAGGATAAACACTAAACAAGCTATTTAGTTGGCATCTAATCCTGACTCAGCTAATATATACCTCATCGTCAAGAAAAAAATTCCATCTACCTAGAAAGGCTAGTGTTTATTCTAAATTGTTCAAAAATCTCTAAAAGTTGGAGTTTTGTATACGTCATTTTTTTTTTTCATATTATACCCTACCCCCACACTTAAATCAAACATTGTCCTCAATGTTTCAAACCATTGCAAAAACAATAAGAGGAATACTTGAAAAAGACAAGTAAGAATTGGGATTTTTCACCTGATTGATGCATACGAGAAACATTCAAAATAAACTCCCCATATATCAACAATCACTGAAAATTTGAGGATCCACCCACAAAACAATCGCATATATTGCAAAAGCTTCACAAGAATTTTAGCAAATGGTGGGAAAAGTGAAACTATCATCCCACGAGTCACCCCCACACTTAGTCTCTTCTACACTCGGAAGTGTATACAAAACATAAGTGGAAGGAACTTCGATTCGTTCCTCTCGGCAAACCTGCATGGTGTTAGACTCAAACACATATGGTGGATACTTAGAAGCAAGAAATTCGGATAATACTTTTGAAGCACATAATTCCATCCCCAAATGAGGTATCGTCCTAAAAGTCGGGTTAACAACTCCATGAGAAACTACTTCAAGTTTTGGAGGATCATCATTAGATATAGATTCATGTAAAGGGTTAGACAAATCTTGCAAAACCTCGTGTATTCTTTGGATCCTCCTGCTACGCTAGATAATTTCGTTCCCACATCATAAGTATCATTATTCTCATTCAACTGTTCTTTATCAGTTTCTTCTGTATCTATAACTTACAAATCTTCATCATCAGAATCGAAATCTGCTCCAAGTAAGTCCTCGTAATCCTTTCGGTCATCATCACAAGTTGACTTCTTATTCAAAGTATTTACAATCTCTGAATTAGGGGTGTTATTCACAAAGAAGTCATAATCATCATCGCTCTCATACACAACATAAGTCCTACCATTAATAACTTTAGTGTTTCTAGACTCAACTTCTTCCTTTTGAATAGGTGAATGATCATTATCACGATCAAGAGTTGATCTAGTTACACCATCATTATCATCATTTAAGTATTCGTCTTCTTCGGAATCATCATCCTCTATATTTTCTTCCATGGAAATGTTAGAATGAGTTTGAACCTCTTCCTTGTTCCGCTCTTCTTGAATTTAATTCATGCCATTTCGATGTTGTCTATATTCCGTTGAAGTTCTTGGAGTGATTCATTGTAACTCAAATTGAAATTCACAAAATTGTTGTATTGTTTGAAGCATCTTGTTTGCATCACGGGAATAGAAGATTCAACAAAACTATCAAATTTATGATTTGAAGATTGCTCACTTGCCAAACTTGGATAAACACCAATTTCACTCAATACATAGTTTCCAGCCCAAGTCTCACCCCTTTGAATGGGTGAATGATCATAAATACGATCTGGAGTTGGGCTAGACTCATTGAAACAAGTTCCGGTTGGTTGTCTACTAAGTTGTTCCACTGCCTTTAGCTCACAAAGAATGTCGAGCATCTGCACATGTCTAGAATTAAACTGATTAAAAGTACAACTATCCTACCGTCCTTGTGATCGTTCATCATATCCAAAAGATTGGTTTTGATTATATCCCAAGTATGGTTGGAAGTCATAAGAATAAGGTTGAGAGTTAAATTGATCACCATAGTATGCATGGTCTTGTGAACCATAAGCATTACTCTCAAAAGGATTCATCTTGAAAAGTACTTATGCACACAACTAGTTGAGAGACTTACCTCTTGTTCCAACTGTGCACACACAACACGAGTGATTTTCTTCGTACCTGAAAATAAAATTCTCAGCAAACAAATTAGTAAAAGCTTATAATGAAAACTAAATGCAAAAACAGAAAATTAAATAACAACTCAAACTACCGACTGCTCCCCAGTAGCGGCGCCAATTTTGACGAGGTGTCGAACTCGCAAAAATAAATTCCTTACTTCCCTTACACTAACTAGTAGTACAATGACAAGCAGGTTCGTTCCTAAGGGAGAGTTGAGCAAAAGTTGTCAATTCAATTTCTGAATAATGTAAAACAAATAAATGCAAACGATGAGGATGAGAATGATTAAAGACTCTTTCTCAGTCACGAAACGTGAATCTTATTGATATAGCTATGTTTCTAAGGTACCTTATTACTAATAACCCTAGAATATTTAGTACGCTCAAATATCCCGCAATCTCAAATTCACCGGACACGGAAGCGCTCGACTACCAGATTCTACTCATCAAGTTTCCTAGAAGTACGCTCTCTAGGTGTGACTTAAACAAATGCATTAAAAACTGTGAGATAGGCTATTACTAGTGACAAATACAAAAGCTCGACTCATCTACTAGTGTCATTTAATACATACGAATATTTAACAAAATCCCATCATCAATATTCATATAGCGCTACTTGTATTAAGAGTCTCTGAGACAATTACGAATCGAAGAGGTCTTAACTAGCAATAGAATCACCAAACAACCATTCAATTTGCAACTTAAACGATTGAGAAATAAATTCATAAACATTATTGGCACTGTAGTGAATAAGAAATAACAAAATAGATTGCAAGAAACAGGCAGTTTAAATATCAATTCGAGTTCATGTCCGGACGTCAAAATCGTCCCTAATCAAGATGTAATTAGCTACTGGAGTTCATGGCAAACAAATAGATAATCATAAAACTAGAATCTTAAACCAACTATGCAAACCAAAACAAAACAGCAGGTGGAAGATGATAGTGAATGGCCTAATGGTGTATGGCTGTGAATCGGTGTGTGGTATGTATGGACAGTATTGTTGTTGTATTGATGCTGCAGTCGATGGTCTCGAACTCAGGCCTGCTGATGAGTGCCAAATATTGCATATTTCTACACCTTTTTATTGGCAGTTAACTCATCTTTTGCGCTTTAAAATCATATATTATCCCAAATTAAACCATTTTCATTGTTTTCAAGAATAAATTCTTGTACTAATTAATTTGTGTTTTTAGGTAGTAAAATAAAGCTTGGATGAATTAAGGAGCCAAAAAGAAGAGGAGAAGTAGAGACAATGAGAGAGAGAGACAACAAAGACTCGTGCTTTGAAGACAATGAAGAATGTCTTTTGCAACTCATCCGCAGGTGAAGAATGTTGCTTTCACGTCTCAAAACTAGAAGTGGTCTTGAGATACTAGCTTTAAAGAAGGTTTGGGCCTAGAAGAAGATTTTCCAAGTGATAAAACCCAAGATCTAATATCCAAACCCGGTTCCATCCTGAGCCGTCGGATTCAATCTAGCTGCTGAACATCCAACGTCATATCCACACAGTACATCATAATTGCTACATCTTCCTAACACCCTAGCACCTACCACTCTTCCCTAATCGAACAGAAAGCCAAACACCTCCTTCAAGTCGTTTTCATCTCCTTCACCTCTTTCTCTTTCACATAACTAGTACCTTCATTTCACTTCCATCAATCAACTTCATCCCCGACCACCTCTAAGCTCAGCCACTCTATCAGCCACCTTATGCAATTAGACTCTTAGACTCTATCTCTCTCAATCTTATCTTTTCTCTTATCGAGAACAGTAACCCTAGAAGTTAAGATTGAGAGAGATGGAGTTAGGGTTATCTTCAATAGCAAAACCAAATATCAAATCAAGAGTTGCAGAGTTGAATTGCGTAAAGGGTTTGTCAGAAAACTTGTTTTTGGTGAGTGGGTGTTCTTTAATTATCAAATTCTAAGTGATTGAGTGAAAATTGTGTATAAATAGAGAAGGAAGTGTGATGTAAAATTCATGCCGGATTAGCGGTGCACCAGGTCAGTAGTAATTTATTTTCGCATTGTGTTCATCATGCTCTAGTTCAATAACTAGTGTTTAGATGAAACCCTTAATTGTATGCTAAGTTAGTCAACTTCCTGTTTTTGTTCTTGTTGTGCTTCACTATTTTAGGAATGAATAGTTAGCTAATGGATCAAATAAGCTTGTGATCAGTTGTACTGTAAGAAGACAACTGATACTAGGGGTGAGTTAGTGAAGTTGGTTGATAAGTCATCCATTTGAGACCTCTCTGGAAGAATAACTGTGCTTAAAGGGAATTAGGAATGATAGTTATCTAGTTGATCAAATGAGCATATGATCGGTTGTACTTGTAAGAAGGCGACTTATACTAGGGGTGAGTTAGTGAAATTAGTTGATAAATTATCCATTTGAGACCTTCAAGGAAAGGGACAATAACATAACTTGAGTTTGTATTGCCTTAATATAGGATTATGAGGTGGATTCAATCACCCTAGTGCTTCTCGGTCAGTTGTTTACAATCTTTTTATTGTATCTTTAAGTTGCAATTTGTTTACTATTTGTTCACTGCCAATATCTTGTCGTATCGACGCAAAACCCCCATTTTTGGTTACTCTTGTTCTAAGTCAGTTGTAGTAAGACCATAGCTTCAAATCTACACCCACCTTGTCCCTGTGGATCGACTCCGTGCTTGCCCTGTGTTGCATATCGAAACCTTTGTGCACTTGCAGTTATTATTGTACGTACTTTTTATAAGCCTACCACCTGCGTAGTGCTCTGGTGATGGATGTATAGATGCTCTGGCTTGTATACTGATCTCGATGGTGCTGTGGAGTGTTAGTGTATTGTATGCAGGTGGAGTGCTGATATGAATGGAACTGGTGGGTGAATATGCATGTGGAGAAGCTATGCATGGTGGTATACTTGATGGATGCGAGGTGCGGTGAGAACTTATGGATATGCGAGTGAAGTGATGATGATGATGGCAGGTGGAGATGCGAGATGGTAATGGAATGGAGATCTGGTAGGTTATTCAAATGAGCTTAAACCTAGGGTTGCGGCAAATTAAAGGGGGTATGAGATATGATCTTGCTGTAGCTTATTCCAGGATTTTATAGCTCTCTCCGTTCCCTGTAAGTGTAAACCTAATTCGAACCCATCCTTCCTAAAGTATCTCGACTTCTAAATCCTCCCCAGAATCTCAACCATTCATCTCTTTTCAACGGCAGCAGAACCCATTATTTCCATAAATTTTCTCGGCTAATATTAGCTCTCAACTGAACATATGATCCACTGGAACCATGACTAGCAGCTGCAAACCCTTGTTACAGGGTTTAGAATCTATGGCAGACTAACAAATATTACCATTATAACTCAACCACAAGAACCATGGCAGCACACACCTTGCTTTACTCATATCTCTGCTTGTAATTCAGCCAATACTTGCCTCAAAGCCTCCATAAATCGAACCACAGAATCCATGGCTAACAAAACAGCCGCAAAGTGGACCGGTGCTAGAGTACTTAGTCAGTTAGGAATTTTCCCGAACACCTTGTATGTGTGAAACTGGTCATATAGAGAAAAGCCTTGTTGTTGTTGTATTAACCCTATAAACTCATTCCCTGCATATCATTCAGATTCGCACAACCCCGTTCATTCATAAACATACAGAAGAACTCAAATTCACTACCAGAGCAATGGCAAATGCTTGTGTTTCTTCATTGTCTTTCTAGTGTTAATTACGCCCAACTATCTTACGATTCCGATATGATTCTTGACCCAAGTACCATGTTGCTCTTGTCTTCAATCTCCTCCAATCAATCATTGTGAATCAATAACATCAGCTCATGTGCCCTGTCGACACTATTTCCAGCTCAAATAAACCAGAGTTCCACAAATTTCATACCACCTGTGTTGCTTCCCAATGTATTGGCTTCTAATTTCTAACCTAACTATTCGTACGTGCCCAATGAGACCCATGACTAGCCGGCCGTGAAGGACTTGGTGCGGGAGCTGAGGTGGAGCTGAGAAATGAGCTAGGAATGAATTGAATCGAGAATAAAATCTCAACCTAGTTTTGTAGATTAGTAAGTAGAGAAGCGATGGCCCTTAGAAGAGCTAGGTTGTTCTTTAGTAAACTGCAATTATATTTCACTGGCTGCCTTGAGACAATGGTGTTGGTGCTTCAGTAATCTCTATTTCCAGTAGCATTGTAGACTCATGTGCTCTGCTTCGGGTCCATCGACTCTTGAGCTCGCCAAATAATGAATTAAGCTCTGATTTCCATTTTTTTCATCATATGAGTCCATAGTACCTACAAATGTAAAACAAGCGTAATATACACAAATACGAGAGACATATTATTCTAGAGAGTTAATTGACATTCAAAAGATGTATTCTAGGCTCCTATCAGTTAATTAGAGAGTTACCAAAGTTCCATGGCATGGTGAATGAAGACCCAAACAAGCATCTTATGGACTTCCATACCATAGTCATGGCAATGTTACCAGCAGAGACTAATGCCGATGGTGCAATGTTGAAAGCTTTTCCATTTTCTTTGGCGGACAACGCTAAGGATTGGTTGTACTATTTGCCATCCGAAAGTGTCACTACATGGAACTGGTTGAAGAAACTTTTCTTAGAGAGGTATTTTCTTGCATCGAAGGCTACTAAAATTCGCAAGGAGATTTGTGGGATGAAGCAAAACGTGGGAGAATCATTGTATGAGTGTTGGGAACGGTACAAAAGATTAGTGGCAAGCTGCCCTCACCATCAATTTAGTGATGCTATGATTATCCAATACTTTTATGAAGGTCTCCAAGCAAGTGATAGGAATCTTCTTGACGCTGCGGGGTGGTGGTGCACTAGTGAACAAGACGGTGGCATAAGCTAGAGAGTTGATTGAAAACATGGTAGCGAACTCGCAACAATTCTTGAGTCGTGGTTCGGATGTGCTTCTAAGAAGAGTGAATGAAGTGAGTGAGGTCGAGGAACTTCGTCAACAAATGGGTAACATGACAGCAATGATGCAACAAGTTGAAGCCGTGGTTATACCAAGTTCTCCTCGAGTTTACGAAGATGAGCAAGCTAATGCGGTCTTTCCAAATCAACAAAGACGGTATGATCCCTACTCCAATACTTATAATCCGGGATGGAGAGATCACCCCAATTTTAGCTATGCCAATAAGCAAGGAGCGGTTCAACAACCTACTTTCAACCGTCCGAGTGGATTTTAACCATAACAAAAACAATTTCAGCAACAACATCAATCTCAAAAATATGGGGTCCAACATGGAAGAGTTGCTGAAATCTTTTATTTAAAGAACGGAGAGTGCTGTTAAGGATTTGCAAACTCAAGTTGGTTCTATGGCTATTGAGTTGAACCAATTGAAGGCAGAAAATATTGGGAAACTCCTTCTCAACCTCTTAACCCAAAAAGAGATGTGAATGTTATTACGTTGAGAAGTGGTACACACTTGTGCGGCTTAGAGATTCTTGCGGTTAAGGCAGGTGGAAACACCAAAAGGAACCTATTTTGGAGGAGAAGAAGGATGATTCTCACCAAACTTTTGAGGTACTTATTTCTAACTCTAAAACTCCGGTTTCTACTTATGTTCCTCATTTACCTTTCCCTCGCATATTTGCAAATTCCAAGAAGGCGAAACTAGAAAAGGAGATTTTAGGCATTCTTAAGAAGATCCATGTGAATGTACCACTCATTGATGCAATCAAGTAAGTTCCCAAATATGCAAAGGTGTTGAAGGACTTGTGTACCAATAAACAAAGGCTCAAAGGTAATGAAGTGCTAAGTGTGTGGGAGAATGCTTCGGCAATCTTACAACACAAACTCCTACTTAAGTGCAAGGATCCCGGTAGCTTTGAATTTGCAAGGGATGCGCCTATGTCCAACATAGCTTTGTTAAATGTAGTGTTACCAATTGTGACGGGAATGTCAAAGCTACCGGGATCCTTGCACTTAAGTGGGAGTTTGTGTTGTAAGATTTCCGAAGCATTCTCCCACACACTTAGCACTTCATTACCTTTGAGCCTTTGTTTATTGGTACACAAGTCCTTCAACACCTTTGCATATTTGGGAACTTACTTGATTGCATCAATGAGTGGTACATTCACATGGACTTCTTAAGAATGCCTAAAATCTCCTTTTCTAGTTCCGCCTTCTTGGAATTTGCAAATATGCGAGGGAAAGGTAAATGAGGAACATAAGTAGAAACCGGAGTTTTAGAGTTAGAAATAAGTACCTCAGAAGTTTGGTGAGAATCATCCTTCTTCTCCTCCAAAATAGGTTCCTTTGGTGTTTCCACCTTGCCCGAATCAGTAACTTCGGGTTGCACAAGTTGTGTACCACTTCTCAACGTAATAACATTCACATCTCTTTTTGGGTTAAGAGGTTGAGAAGGGAGTTTCCCAATATTTTGTGCCTTAAATTGGTTCAACTCAATAGCCACAGAACCAACTTGAATCTGCAAATCCTTAACAGTACTCTCCGTTCTTTAAATAAAAGATTTCAGCAACTCTTCCATGTTGGACCCCATATTTTGAGATTGATGTTGTTGCTGAAATTGTTTTTGTTGTGGTTAAAATCCACTCGGACGGTTGAAAGTAGGTTGTTGAACCGCTCCTTGCTTCTTGGCATAGCTAAAATTGGGGTGATCTCTCCATCCCGGATTATAAGTATTGGAGTAGGGATCATACCGTCTTTGTTGATTTGGAAAGACCGCATTAGCTTGCTCATCTTCGTAAACTCGAGGAGAACTTGGTATAACCACGGCTGCAACTTGTTGCATCATTGCTGTCATGTTACCCATTTGTTGACGATTCCTCGACCTCACTCACTTCATTCACTCTTCTTAGAAGCACATCCGAACCACGACTCAAGAATTGTTGCGGTTCGCTACCATGTTTAATCAACTCTCTGGCTTATGCCACCGTCTTGTTCACTAGTGCACCACCACCGCAGCTACCAAGAAGATTCCTATCACTTGCTTGGAGACCTTCATAAAAGTATTGGATAATAATAGCATCACTAAATTGATGGTGACGGCAGCTTGCCACTAATCTCTTGTACCGTTCCCAACACTCATACAATGATTCTCCCACGTTTTACTTCATCCCACAAATCTCCTTGCGAATTTTAGTAGCCTTGCAAGAAAATACCTCTCTAAGAAAAGTTTCTTCAACTGGGCTCCATGTAGTGACACTTCAGATGGCAAATAGTACAACCAATCCTTAGCGTTGTCCGCCAAAGAAAAATGGAAAGCTTTGACATTGCACCATCGGCATTAGTCTTTGCTGGTAACATTGCCATGACTATGGTATGGAAGTCCATAAGATGCTTGTTTGGGTCTTCATTCACCATGCCATGGAACTTTGGTAACTCTCTAATTAACTGATAGGAGTCTAGAATATATCTTTTGAATGTCAATTAACTATGTCTTGCTTACGAAGAAAGAGGCGAAACCAAGGCTCATACGATGGATTTTACTCTTGCAAGAGTTTGACATATAGATAAAAGATAAGAAAGGAATTGAGAACACTATTGCGGATCACTTGAGCCGTCTTGCTGTGGACAAGGAAACTATCCCGTTGCGTGAAAGTTTCCCGGATGAGCAACTATTCTCAATTGCCTTTGGGGAACCATGGTACGCTGATATTGTTAATTACTTAGTTTCTTAAAAAAATCCCAAAGAACTTGTCTCGTGCTGAGAGGGACAAACTTAAGAAGTTAGGAAACCAATACATATGGGATGAACCATACTTATGGAAACTGTTAGAGCATAGCTCGGTTAAACCCACCAAACGTTGGTATGTCAAGTTTGGTTGTCATATTTTAGTGAACCAAACTCTGATAGGGTGTAGAATACATCATATTTAATATCTATTGGTTATGCTTTCTTTGTTACTTTTCGTGTGAATTATGTATTTTACGCGTGTTTTATAGTTTTATAGCTACTTTGGAGTCATACGAAGAAAAAGAGGAAGAAATCATCCAAAATTGCACAACAAAGGAAAAATCGTCATTTCATATGAGAAGACTGTTAGGAGCCCAACCAAGGTTAAGGGATAGCCAGTTTGTGATTAAAGAAAAATGCTAAAAGGCACCCAAAAAGATACTCAGGGCACTCGTATTGGGTGGATTATATGCAGCAGTGGGGTGATAATCCAACCCATCCTATAACCCTATATCGAGAGTTGTTCAATCACTCTCTTATAGTCTCATTTATCATTCACCTGAAATTAAAAAAAGTTGCATAGCAGCCATAGAACCAGAAATTGGAAGGGAATAAGAGCAGAGATGATGTTCATAGCTCGTAGACAAGAAGAATCGGCACACATTCTTTGGAATTTATTGAGATCGAGAAACAATGAAGAAATTAGGGTTTATGTTCATCGATCTTGATATATGGGTTTGATTTGTGGACTCGGATCGAAAGTTTATTCTTTGCAATTGATTTAAGAATATAGATAAGAACATATTGAGATTGGGTTTGCGCTGAATTGAAGATGATGGTGGTGGTCGCGATCTGAGGAGAAGGAGATAGTCTGTTGGTGTGAGTAAATGGGTTTTCTGTGAACATTCAGAGAAGAAGAAATTGGAGATGAAAATGGGTTTTATGGTTGTTGATTGTCATGGGTTTGGTCCAGATTGATAACGAAGACATGGAATAAAGAAGATGGTGTCGCTACCATGGAGATATGGGTGCTGTGTGTATTAAAAAAATAAGACCATGTTGTTGTTGTGTTAGGAGATGAAGAAGCACAAGAATCAGATATGGCGTTCAATGGGTTAGAATTAATAAACAAGAAGAAACAGCTGATGGTTGTGGTAGCAGGGAATTAAGATGGAGGATCCAAATCGTTACGAGTTGGTGGTTGAATGCAGATATGTTGGTGGTATCTAAAATACTGACTAAGAGGGGCGAGGGGATTTTGCTATTCTTTGAAGTAGCAAATGAATGATCAAATTGAATATAAGATGTATGTTAGGTTCTTAACAGGTATGAAGCAGAAAATCAGCCTGAAATTGGCCAGAGAAATGCTCTACAAATAGAGGAAGCTCTGTCCGGATTTCTACTCCGGCGAGTTATCTCGGCCACCGATCCGGATCTTTGACTCGGCGAGTAAGATCCAAAGAAGATCGATAAGGCCGATTAATGAGAAGTTGATTCAAGATGGTGACTCCTCCTCCCCTTGACTTTTTGACTAACTGTTGACCCTCTTGACCGTTAACTTGGACCCGGTATCGGATGGAATATTCCGTTAGCGGTGAAGATAAATTCGGGTGGCCGTGCGGGAACTTGCTACCGGATTCCCGGTGGTACTAGGATTTTTAAAGCTGCCAAAATAACGAGAATTTTGTGTGAGTTTTTCTCATGGGTGTGAAGACTTGGGTTTGGAATTGGATGAAGAATTGAGCTTGGATTTGGAAAGAGAAGATGGAGGATTTGAGAAAGACTTGAACTTGGAAATTGAATTGCTAAAGGAAAGGGATTCTATTCCTTGGAAGATTTGGAGAAATTGAAGCCTATAAATAGAGAAGTTCTCTACATACTTTTATCATACCTTTTACACACACAACACTTCTCTTTTTTTTATTCTTTGTGTGAACTCCTTAACATGAGTAGCTAATTTTATTATTGATTGAGGATGAATTCCTAGTTCTTAACATATGATTTGAGTTTTGTTTTCAATTCTATCTTGAAGTTTTTCACATGATTATCGTTTGTTTTTACTAATAGGAATGTTTATACATTCATGGTTGATTGATAGATTGTTTAGAGTGCACGCTAAATTTATTTGTTAATTTGATCTAAAGCTAGTGAAAGTTAGGGGATAAGTAATTGTTTCTTGACTCTTACATAAGTAGCAAACACGAGACCTTGCGGAGGGATTTCGTGGAGCATTTGTGTGTGAAAACAACGTTAGCAAGTAGACCTTGATCTAAGAGTCTAACTACTAATATCAACCTAATAAGTTCATAAATCTTAATGCGTTTATTTAAATTACATCTTGAGTGATCTACTACTAGGTGGTTTGGTAAATAGAATCCGGTAGTCGAGAACTTCCGTATCCCAGGTGATACTGAGGGATTTAGGGGTTTATGCCCGATCTAGGCGGCTTTACCTACGGTTGGTGATAATCGTGACTAATAACATGTGGATGAAAAACATAACTTGAATCATTATTTTGCAACGAAGAAGGATTCCTTGATCTTGTCTCTCTTATTGATTTCAACTTTATCTTTGAATTGCTTTGTTTATTTTCTTTTGCTTTATATACCCTCCTTTTTGTGACAATTAAGACAACTAAAACCTCTTGCTCCTCGTGGGAACGAACTTAACTACCACCATATTACTTGTTAATTGAGTGGAAAAATATTCACTAATTTGTTGTGTGATGGTATTTTCAATTGAGTTGTAGTAATAAGGGTTATCGTTCACTCGGACTTAATGAAATTGATTTTAGGATTTAATAAAGAAAAATAATAAAAATAGAGAAAATATACAATTTATGTCACAAGACGAAGAGAGTTACTAGGACTCGGGATTCCACCAATTCTCACATTCATGCGGTTCATCTATTAATTCCGGACAATTAAGGCTCATAAAGTAACAAACATCGACTCTAATTCTTTGCCAAGGTAGATTTTATAAAGAATTATATGTAATTCACAAGCATGACGCATCTAAAGTACCTAAGACTAAGCATGCGACATCTAACGAATTCACAAATAATCAATAAAAATCATGAATCACTTATAATAGTGCAAATAGTCATAAAGGAATTAAATAGAATTACCACATGGGCGCAAAAGCTGACTTCCTCCGTCGTCCAGTCTTTGGGTTCTAGCTCATCATGGTGTAAACTTGCTCAAAAATCATTATTAATGCTCAAAAATGGTTTACAAATGATGAACAAGGGAGAAAAGATGAAAAGCCTGATTTGTAACTGATTTTAATTGTTACAAACGGATTATTCTGAAGAGAACGATACATGTAAAGTGTTCTTTGTTTGCTTGTTGTAGTTTAAGACTGTCTCCTAAACTACGACCCTCAGATGTGTCGTTGTCATTGTAGATAAAACGACGGTCCCTTGTGCGTTGATGTTCTTCGTGTTCTTGGCGATAGCGAGACATGGTGGTTTCCTACCACTTGATTTTCTCGACTTTCTGAAGCTCTGCAACTCTCCCAATCTCTCTGTCCCCCTTTATGACTTCCGAGCACTCTATATATACCCATCAGACACCACCAAATCTCGAGAATAAATAATCCTCATTTACTCCCGACCAAGTTACGAGAATAATTCCTTTATTTTTCTTCTTCACGTGTTTGATGATGTCAAAGTCTCTCAGGCACGCGCAAATCACCCAAAATGGCACAAAATCTCGAGAATATCTCACGGGAGAATATTCTTCTCTGTTCTCTCGTGTTTGCAAATAAGCTTCTTTTTCTTCTCACGCGTCAGCTGGATTAGCTCCTAAATTCCGCCACCACATCCCTTGATCGAGTTAACACACACCAGCGTATAAAAAATAACACGGGAAAGATATCTCGGGTATTGACTGTGTGCAACTAACTCCCTTATTTCTCGAATCCAAGTAAGTTACCATCCCTGTTTGGATGAAACAGGTCAATCCTGATCAAGTTCCGTGAACAAATCCGAGAAAATCTCGGTCAAATCTCTATCAGAGAATTTCGCAGACGACCAACTCTTTTTCCCGCCAAAAATATCTTCAAACCGTGAAGAAGATGACCTCCCCATAACAGAGATGGGGGTGCGTTTAGCATGTGACTCCCTGGGGTGCAAATAGTGATTGAGGTGCCCCTTAGTAATTGAGGTGCCCCTTAACCAAAGTGAGAGTCCGCATAGCAAATGTCCTCTGGGGTGCTTTAGACAACTTTTCGGCCAGAATTTTCCAAAAATGTTTATTGCCCAAAAATACCTACAAACACACAAAAAACCATAATTAGTACAATATCGAGCACTAACAATATAGAGCATTGAGAACAAAATAGACACAAAAATGTATCTATCATTGTGGTTACGACACGCATCAAATTTTGGCGCCGTTCTTGTGAGCAATGGACGATTTTAGTTGTTTTTATTTTTGTTTTTGGTTTATTCTTGCTTTGTTGGATTCTATATCGTATCTAACTTAGTTTCTGAGAATCTTATTTCAGGTACCGGTTTTCCATGTATGGTGGACAAGAGCAAGCATATTACAATAATCAATACGGTTTTCAACCTCAACATTATGGCAACTTACAACCATCCTTAGGATACAGACTTTATGGATATTCTCATACATATCAACAACCTTATGATGGGTATGTAAGAGAACAATCAATAGGAGGGGGAGGATAGTTATGATTCTAAATCTATGCGTGATCTCCTTGGTGCAAGGCAACCTAGTTTGAGGGAACTTGAGAGAAGGTTCTATCAATTGATCGATGAAGGCCTAGCATCGGATGAAGAAATTCTCGAAGCTAAAAGAGGTTTAAGAATGGAGCGTGAAAAACGTTATTATATGGGTTACGATGATGATTTTGAACCTTATGAAAATTATTGTAACAAGGATAAAGTTATTCCAACTCCGGATCATAATAACGATCCTTTACCTATTCAAAAGGAGGAGATTGGGTGTGACTTACCAATTGTTATAAACGGTGTAACACCCGCACAAGAAGATCTTACAATCTATACCGATGAAAATCATTTTAGTGAATGGCCCGATTCCGATGATGAGAATGTTGAAGATATGATGCTAGAGGATGAAACCAAATTGATTGATTTCGTGGAAGACCCAATTGAACTTGCCAATGATTTTAATGATGCCGAGACTTTGGTTAAGGTAGAAAATAACGACGAATGGTTGCAAGATTTGATAGAGGACCACGATATACAAGAGGTAAGTAATTCATATGAATTCTCTAAGGATGAAGAGGATTTCGTAAAACAAGAGACTGCGTGCAAGGTTTGTCTAACCCTTTGCATATTAATTCTTCTCCTTTACCTCTTCTTGGTTTGAATGTATGTGCTTCGAAGTATTTTTGGATGATTTTGTTTCTAGATATCCACCATTGGAAACACTTGATGCTAACACTATGCGGGTTTTCCAAGAGGAATACATGGAAGTTCCCAAATTCTATGTTCTTTATACACTTCCGAGTGTGGACAAGAATAAGTGTGGGGAAACTTCTATCAAGCGATAACATCATTATTATTTTCTTGTGCTAACATTTGTATGGAGTTATTGTTTGCAAAACAGGTATTATGGGTGGATCCCCAAATTTTCAGATTGTTAGTATATGGGGAATGAATCGTGCAAGAGCTAAGTCGGGTCGTCGACTTTAAAACAAGCGCTTAATGGGAGGCAACCCATAGGTTTTGTATTTCTTATCCTTTTGTTTTTTTGTTATTTCTTTTTCTTGTTCCATATCATGTTAAAATTTCCCACCTTGACTTTACTAGGAAGATTCAATTACATTGAGGACAATGTAAGGTTTAAGTGTGGGGAGTGGTTAAGCATGTATTTAAAAAATTAAAAAATTAAAAAAAAAAAAAAAATTTACTTAAAACCTTCAACTTTTAGAGATTTTAGAGTCACTAGCATACTTCTAGATATGTTTACATAGAGAATTCGACCGACATAATTGAACTTGGAAGTGTTAGGGAACTACATTCGGATTTCTTGCTTGTTAGAGTGTTAAATAATGGATTTAATCATGTCGGTGATGCAAATTAGGAGCAGGGAGAAATGCATTATTAGAGTTGGCGATCAATCATTAGTGGAGACTACCCTATTTATATCATGTGAGGCACCGACCAGAAATTTTTCCATCTAACTAAAGAGCTTTCTTTTGAGTGTGTGTCACCGTACGTTAATTCCATAGAATGGTGAGCTACCCAACCTCCCACCAATAGAAGCACTACTCTTTGATCTCTTGAGTGCTAATTTTGTCAATCATGAGGGTGACGTCTATAGATGAAAGCCTCCTTCTTGTAGTTCAATTTGCAGTTAGCACCATTCTCTCTCTCGACAACAACGGATCCATAGAAACACCATCATCATCAACAAGGGGCGACATCAAAATCTACAAGGAAAGTTGAAGAAGTTCAAGGTTTATAAGCAACGGAACGATAAAAAGAGCAAAATTTCAAATTCAAGTAAAGCAACATACAAAGGGCAGATTTTTATATATATATGTTGAGGACTTACAATACAATGAGGTAATTATATATCCAAGTATGAAGACTTATTTACTAGAGCAAAGAGAATCAAAAGGTGAGAATTGTTGAAGTTTATGATTTCAAGGCGATACAAGTTGTGAAGAATCAAGCGGTAAAATACTTCTCCCACGGCCACGGTTTGTTTTATTTTCACTTTGTTTTGTATTTTATTTCTCTTGTCTTCATATTAATTTTCTTAAAAAAAAAAACAAAAAAAAAAAAACAAGAGAAATATTTATTTTGTTTTTATTTTTATTTAATAAGCCGTGGGGAAGGAAAATCTATAAGGAAATTTCAAGTGACAAGGATTTTGAAGAAAAAGGTTACAAATTGTTAAGGAATTACGAAATTCAGGAATTTATCATCAATAGTTGAAACCGAAGACGAAGAAGATAAAGACGAGGAGCGGAAGACGTTTCTATTGGATGCCGTGAGTGGTGTTATCATAATTGGCAATCGGATGTGAATGTGAGTAAGTAATCTCATCCTCGATAATAGTGGTTGATTTCCTTTCTTAGAGATCGTCAGAAAAATGGTTTTTCAAAATGTTAAAAGATGTGGGTTTTTAAAAATATTTCGGAAGTTGTCCTTCCCACCTTTCAACGTGTCGCAGGATTTCTATCTTCATTCCTACCTGCACACATGTGAGACCCATAAAAAAGCCGTCTTTTTGAGTGCAATTATCATAAAATCCTTTTTGGTGAGGCAGAAGTCGAGGTGAAATGCTTATTGATCGCTTCTCAAACACGCGTTCTCTCATTATGGTGTGATTATTTCTCACTCAACATTTAAGAATGAGAGTATGTTCTTCAGTATTTCTAACTTCTTATTACTAGCATGCAGAAACTCTATGTCCTCATAGCTCTTTGGATGCTTGGGATGCTGGAACGCTTTGAAGTTGTAAGTTTTAGTTTGATTTGCTTGAGGACTAGCAAAGTCTAAGTGTGGGGAATTTGATAGGGTGTAGAATACATCATATTTAATATCGATTGGTTATGCTTTCTTTGTTACTTTTCGTGTGAATTATGTATTTTACGCGTGTTTTATAGTTTTATAGCTACTTTGGAGTCATACGAAGAAAAAGAGGAAGAAATCATCCAAAATTGCACAACAAAGGAAAAATCGTCATTTCATATGAGAAAGATCACAGGAGCCCAACCAAGGTTAAGGGATAGCCAGGTTTGTGATTAAAGAAAAATGCTAAAAGGCACCCAAAAAGATACTCGGGGCACTCGTATTGGGTGGATTGTATGCAGCAGTGGGGTGGATAATCCAACCCATCCTATAACCCTATATCGAGAGTTGTTCAATCACTCTCTTATAGTCTCATTTATCATTCACCTGAAATTAAAAAAAAGTTGCATAGCAGCCATAGAACCAGAAATTGGAAGGGAATAAGTGCAGAGATGATGTTCATAGCTTGTAGACAAGAAGAATCAGCAAGACCTGTTGCTGGAATTTATTGAGATCGAGAAACAATGAAGAAATTAGGGTTTATGTTCATCTGATGCCGATATATGGGTTTGATTTGTGGACTCAGAGTCGAGTTGTTGCTGCAATTGATTTAAGAATACAGATAAGAACATATTGAGATTGGGTTTGCGCTGAATTGAAGATGATGGTGGTGGTCGCGATCTGAGGAGAAGGAGATAGTCTGTCGGTGTGAGTAAATGGGTTTTACGTGAACATTCGGAGAAGAAGAAATTGGAGATGAAAATGGGTTTCATGGTTGTTGATTGTCATGGGTTTGGTCCGGTTGATAACGAAGACATGGAATAAAGAAGATGGTGTCGCTACCATGGAGAGATGGGTGATGTGTGTATTAAAAGAATAAGACCCCATTTGTTGTTGTGTTAGGAGATGAAGAAGCACAAGAATCAGATATGGCGTTCGATGGGTTAGAATTAATAAACAAAAGAAACAAATGATGGTTGTGGTAGCAGGGGAATTAAGATGGAGGATCCGAAGGCATTACGAGTTGGTGGTTGAATGCAGATATGTTGGTGGTATCTAAAATACAGCTAAGAGGGCAGAAGGGGATTTTGCTATTGCTAAAGTAGCAGATGAATGATCAAATTGAATATTAAATGTATGTTAGGTTCTTAACGGGTATGAAGCGAAAAATCAGCTTTGAAATTTGCCCAGAAATGCTCTACAAACGGAGGAAGCTTTGTCCGGATTTCTACTCCGCGAGTTAACTCGGCCACCTCCGATCTTTGACTCGGCGAGTAAGATCCAGGGTAAGATCAAGAAGACCGGCGAGAAGGCGATTCAAGATGGCCACTCCTCCTCCCTTTGACTTTTTGACTAACTGTTGACCCTCTTGACCCTTAACTTGGACGGTATCGGATGGAATATTCCGTTAGCGGTGAAGATAAATTCGGTGACCAAAGCATGGAACTTGCTTTGCCGGATTCTATGGTACTAGGATTTTTCCGGCTACCAAAATAACAGAATTTTGTGTGAGTTTTTCTCATGGGTGTGAAGACTTGGGTTTGGAATTGGATGAAGATTTGAGCTTGGATTTGGAAAGAGAAGATGGAGGATTTTAGAAAGACTTGAACTTGGAAATTGAATTGCTAAAGGAAAGGGATTCTATTCCTTGGAAGATTTGGAGAAATTGAAGCCTATAAATAGAGAAGTTCTCTACATACTTTTATCATACCTTTTACACACACAACACTTCTCTTTTTTTTATTCTTTGTGTGAACTCCTTAACATGAGTAGCTAATTTTATTATTGATTGAGGATGAATTCCTAGTTCTTAACATATGATTTGAGTTTTGTTTTCAATTCTATCTTGAAGTTTTTCACATGATTATCGTTTGTTTTTACTAATAGGAATGTTTATACATTCATGGTTGTTTGATAGATTGTTTAGAGTGCACACTAAATTGATTTGTTAATTTGATCTAAAGCTAGTTAAAGTTAGGGGATAAGTAATCGTTTCTTGACTCTTACATAAGTAGCAAACACGAGACCTTGCGGAGGGATTCCGTGGAGCAATTGTGTGTGAAAACAACGTTAGCAAGTAGACCTTGATCTAAGAGTCTAACTACTAATATCAACCTAATAAGTTCATAAATCTTAATGCGTTTATTTAAATTACATCTTGAGTGATCTACTACTAGGTGGTTTGGTAAATAGAATCCGGTAGTCGAGAACTTCGTATCCGGTGATACAAGGGATTTAGGGGTTTAGCACGATCTAGTTGCTTTACCTACGGTTGGTGATAATCTACGTGACTAATAACATGTGGATGAAAAACATAACTTGAATCATTGTTTTGCAACGAAGAAGGATTCCTTGATCTTGTCTCTCTTATTGATTTCAACTTTATCTTTGAATTGCTTTGTTTATTTTCTTTTGCTTTATATACCCCCATTTTTGTGACAATTAAGACAACTAAAACCTCTTGCTCCTCGTGGGAACGAACTTAACTACCACCATATTACTTGTTAATTGAGTGGAAAAATATTCACAAATTTGTTGTGGTTACGACACGCATCAAACTCATTTAAAGAGTCGCTTGATTATTTACTAGAGTCAACTTCGTATAGGTTTACTAGAAAGTTATTAGGATATGAGACTTACAAGTATTACGTGAAGACTTGAAGAATGTGAAGAAGTAAGGAGCTACAACGACGACATCATCCTTCCTCTTGAGGTTAGTAATATTTGACTTGAACTGTTTTATTCCTAACGTATCTTTCAAGTCGTGCATATTGAAAACTTAACCGTGAAGGCGCGAATGATTATACTCTAGTTAGACATAGTATTAAGGAATTACAATACGAAGTATAACGTCTATCTTTTGAACTTCGTATATAAGACATCGACATAATCGTATGAATGCTATTGTGATTATGTGTATTGGTATGGGTGAATATTTCGTCCTAGGAAACAATGTTTTACATTCATTTAAAGGAAGTAAAATTCATAAACTTATTTTGTGAATCGAAAGGGAAATCCCTAAGCTTATTGGTATTGTTATTCATTGCAAATCTTTGGATTACCAATATGTGTGTTTAGTATAATCACTCATAAGTTGTTTATGTATCTTGGTAAAACTATTCACAAGGCCTGACTTTTGTATTGGTATGACTTTTATTAGTGAAACCGATCTTAAGTAATCACCTGAGATGGTATGATCGATATGTTGTAATTGTTATGACCAACTCTAGACATTGGGGAACCGATCCTAGTAAGACGTACAACCGCTCCCAAGCAAGGAGAATCGATCCTTGTAAGAGGTGCAACAAGTCTTAGTTATTGGTAACCGATCCTATGACTTGTGCAGCCGAATACAAGTTAAATACCATAAATATGTGGTAACCGATCCTAGTACCTAGGCAACCAAATTTTGGAAAGCTAGTGTGACCGATCCTAGTACCCACATGGAGGTAGAACCAAAACTTGTTTTGGTAGAACCGTTAAACCCATGATTGGTGATTTGATAAAATAATCAATCACATAGTTCTTGGAAATCAGATGAACCAATTATAAACTTGTTTGGAAGTGTGGCAAATCGGTTCCAAGATTGTAAATATGAAAAAGGATTTAAAAAGTAAAGATATCGATATACTTTGAACATGTGCATTAACTCTTATCTTTTATTGTTCAAAGATATTCCTTAATAGCTAAATGAGAATCTCGGATCGAAATAAATTGAGAATCTTTTAATTAAGGCTTTTAGTTTTATATGCTTTTAATTTCCGACAATTAAAATGCATATCTTTAGAAAAATAAAAATTGGTAATGTGCATTTACTAATTGGAGATTTTCTACTGAGATTTCGGTCAATATTTGGACAGAGCATTTCCAGGAATTATAAAAACCGAATTTGGAAATATATTGCACATTTTTAGAATATTTTCGGTTTTGGAAATTCCTTGGTGTCCAAACTTCCTTGGTCTATAAATATTGAAGTTTGCATTTCGAGCAAACTAATTCTCGCAGCCACAAAACTACCTTGTTGTGTTGTTACTTGGTGGAGCCGTCTATTCGGAGAAGAAAGTACCCTAATTAGGCGAAATCCTTACGATCGCTCGTTTTAAAGACTTCTTTGGGATTGGGAATCTCTACGAGTAAAGTTGGTGGGAAACTAGATAATTGCGGTTTATTATTAGTTTTCGATTGATTTGATTGACTAACGGTTGTTGAACTTTGATTGCACCTAGTTTGTTTATGCTTGAGAATCTTCTCTTTTGATATAAGATTCACTCAAACTAGATCGAAGTTTCGATGGGGATCTTTAATTTGTTTGTAGATCTAAAGACGTCTTGTGATAATCCATTGTTAACGGAGACTCCGTTACGTGTGATTGATCACATGAGATTCAAGTTGATTGTGTGCGGGTGTTTATTGAAGATCTAAGAAGATTTGAAGACAAAGAAGATTTCTTATTTGAGTTCATAATCTTTGGTGTGCACAAAACTTGATCGGCTGGGGATCCAACTATAATCGGTTTATCTTTGTGATAGATTTGATTGATTAGTTGAGCAGATCGGCATCAATACAATTCTTTGTGATTAAAAGTATTGATTGCATAGTCTTGACAATTACTTTGGTAATTGTTGATAGATAGATCTAAGAACCTGACAAAGGAGTTTATTGGGATAAACGGAAGAGCCTTTTGTCAAACTCATATCACGTTGTTTGAAAACAGTTGTTACCAAACATATTTGTTGTTCCTTTTACTTTGTTTGGAATACGAACCAAAGGAATTGTTCCAAGTGCGTGACTTATTACAAGTTGGAGGCGCAGGGGATACGAGACGGAACTAGCTGAACTATAGGTTTAGTTTCTTGGTCTCAACTATACGAAGTTGGTTTAGATTTTGTATAGCGACTTAATCCCGAGAGTATTCACCTGGACAAGGTCCTGGGTTTTTCTCTGCATTTGCGGTTTCCTCGTTAACAAAATCTTCTTTGTGTATTTTACTTTTCTATTTCCGCAATTATAATTGTTTTTATTATAATTAGAAGTAAAATACACAAACGTTAATTCCTATTCACTTGATAGCAATCCTATTGTGTTTGGTTAAGTCTGAACCTATTATCAAGTAAACATACTTCGTTGTTGTATTGTCTCGATCTTGTATCCATAGTCAATCACGCAAGTTATCTTGTTGTCGTATTGTCTCGATCTCGTATCCATAGACGATCACACGAAGTGTGAACCAATTAGTTGTATTGTCTCGACTCACTGCATAGACAATCATTTTCGGAGAAAGGACAAGTTTTAGATTGAGGTATATTTGGGTACCCTCATCTTTTCAGAAACATTGTTGTGACCAAGTAATAAGAAGGTGCGTTCCCAAATCTAAATTCAATTCTATCTTTTCTTTTTGCCACTCCTATGCTTGTAGAGGACACTTTGGGAGCAACAGAACCGCTCTCAAGGTACTAGAATGTGGTTTCTTTTGGCCAACTTTGTTTAAGGATGCATATGCATTTTGTACCACATGTGATAGGTGCCAAAGAACATGCAATCTAGGTGCTCATAATCAAATGACACAAACTATTATTCAATTTGTTGAGGTTTTTGATATATGGGGAATTAATTTTATGGACCCTTTTGTCAATTCTAATGAGAATTACTATATCTTGCTTGTTGTTGATTATGTCTCAAAATAGGTGGAAGCTAAAGCCACCCCAAATAATGATTCTAAAGTGGTTTCAGATTTTGTGCAAGCAAATATTTTTTGCAAGGTTTATTCCAAGAGCCATAATTAGCGATGGGGGTTCACATTTCAAAAATAGTTTCTTGCAAATCTTATTAAGGAAGTACAATGTGTCACATAGGATTGCAACACCTTATCACCCCCAAACAAATGGACAAGCCGAGGTTTCTAACCGAGAGGTGATAGACGCATTTATGTGTCTAATTTGTCCTCAATGTTTCGTATTGTTAGTACTCGTTTTTGTCCTTATTATGGTGTTTTGTGTGTTTGTAGGTATTTTTTGTAAATAAAGATTGTTGGAAAATTCGGCTCGAAAAGTTGCTCGGAACACCCCGGAGGACATTTGCTATTCGGACTCCCACTTTGGATAAGGGGTAACCCAATTACTAAGGGGCACCCAACAGATATTCGCACCCCCACTGTTGGATAAGGGCTGACCTTCTTCTCCATTTGAATTTTATTTTTGGCGGGAAAATGGTGGCATTTACGAAAATTTTCAGGTTCGTCATTTGGAGGAGTTTTAATGAGATTCAATGGTAAAATTTCATGGGATGACTTGTTAGAGCCTAACGGGGTTGGTATGGGTCGATTCGTAGTCTAAATTTGGCTAGATAACTCACGAGGAGGAAACAGGGTGGATGGAAATATTCACGGGATATCATGAATCGCTGTGAGTTTGAGACGTGCACTGCTCGTGTTTGGAGTATGTGGGTTATTACAGTTAAGTGTAGAAGGTAAACGAGGAATAAAATAACAGTTGCATACGCGTGATGAAGAAAAAAAATGGAAAGAAATCTCGTATCTTGCATGGAGAGTAAAAGAGAATTATTGGTATTTATTCTTTGAGATTTCTTGCTCCACTGTTGAGTATAAAAAGGCCTGTGGGAGCATAGAGAAGAGGGACGGAGAGTTTGGGAGAGTTTGGAGCAACCACAGAGAAATAAAAATCGAGTTGGAGAATTCTGCTGCTGCCATTGAAGAACACGAAGAACATTCAACGCACGGGTGACAGTCGTTTATGCTACAGTGCTTACGACTCACAGGCGAGGGTCGTAATACGGAAGGCAGACTTAAAAGCAACAGTAACAGTTCTTTGTAACAGTGTTTGCAACACTTATAATCGTTGCAAACACCCGATTTTATCATTTTCTCCATTTCATCATTTGTACACCTCCTTTGAGCAATAAAAATGAGTTTTGAGCTTGTTTCCAACATGATGAGAGGCTAATTCTCCCACAACCAAGGCAATGAGGAAGCTATTTACGCATGAATAATTGGTAACTATTTTATTTGCTCTAATTTATAATTTATAATTCACTCAATCACTGCTTTTGCAGAGTTTTAAATTGTTTGCATAATTTTCGTCATTAGTTGTGATTCAATTAGATAGGTTATGCTTTGTATTAAGATAATCTATGCTTAGGGGATACAATTAATTTTTGAGAATTTGCCTGATTATTTGTGAATTAAGAAACAAGGGATTTAAAAAATAATTAGAGTTTTGGATTATTTACCATTATTTATTCATGTGTAATAGTGGAATCAGTGTCTTGGTTATTTTCTCATATCTTGAATCGATTTTGTGTTAAGTTTTCCTTATTTTTAAGTTTTATAAGTCTAAAATCTTTTGCTTTCACAAGTCTCAACGAACCTATTTACTACAACATTATTGAGATCACATCAATTTTTGGCGCCGCCGACGCGAACTTGTCTTTAGGCTAGAGTTTTTAGATTTTCTTTTAGGTTTTTATTTATTTGTTCTTCTTTACGTTTTTTGGTTTTTGTCTTTTCCTTTCGCATTTTGGGATTTGGAGCGAAAGAAAAATTTGCCAAAGCTTTTGGTGGATACTTAAAGATTTGGAGTTAAAGACAAAGCGAAAGGAGCGAAAGAAGAAGATTTTTTTATATTTTATAAAAGAGAGAAAAAAAAAAAGAGATATATTTTTTTTTTTTTTTAAGACTTTCCTTTTCTTTTGTACTTTATTTTTGGACTTTGGACTTGGACATTTGGACATTCTTTCTTTTTTTAAACCCTACGGAAGGGTAGTATTAAATATAAACTGTGTGCAGAGAAGGACGACGATTACGATATCGTCTCGGCCCCTCGGGTTCGTACATGACATAGGAGTCGTGGCCCGAGTCGACTACAACGGTTCATCCCCCGTCTGGAACGGGAGGTAAGTTTGTCGAAACACTCGCGAATCCCCTGCTAGCGAGTTACTGTCTTCCTTCGTGTGAATATATGATGAGGACTTGAAAACGGCTGTTTTAATTTCCTAGTAAAGGGCAAGGACTGGCCATATAAGATAAGGGTTCGGATTTCATCACCGTTCTCTTCTTGCCCGCCTTAGGAGAACAATACTTAACGCGAACCTAAGCCTTAAAATTTGAATAGAACGAGACCGATAGGGTAACGAGCTTAGTAGGAAAGTCGCTCGAAAAATATTGGTTACTCTTTTAGCATACTTCGAAGTTCATGATGGTTTCTGTGAAGTTGAATGCGTGACTGCGCCGCCTTGTAATAGCGGTGAGGCCTTGGGTATCAAAGCTCCACGGAGCTTCCCTCGCCTTGATTCAACTTACTTTGACTCGGATTGATCCAGAGGGGTTTGCTTAAATTGTAACGAATTCCCTTTCGAAGGATTAGAAGCTGGTCTAGAAAACAATCTAAGTGGAGCCATCATGCTTTTTGTTTGCTAGATATCATTAGGTTTGTTGTGGTGGAGTCAACCTTGTTTGTGTTTGCATAGAACTTCCCTTCCTTTTAGGATTTTTTTTCTTTTTATTTTGTTTTTCTAGTGTATGCCCGAGGTCATTAGAGAACGGGCTTGGAAAAGAAACACTCTAGGTCGTTTGATTAGTGACAAACCTAGTAGTTCTTCTTGTGAAGGCGGGGAACTCGAAGACTCTTCTTTTGAGAGCCCCGTTTTTGGAAACTTCAGTTTTGAGAATCTGTCTCTTAGTGAGGAAAGTACCCCTAGTACTTCAGTTGTGCCAACGATGGCAACTTTGAAAGATTACATGTTCCCAACTGGGACCAACCGAGCTTCATGCATTAAATTGCCAGCCAATACGGCTAACTTCGAGATAAAAGCTAGTATTCTTCAGATGATCCCTATATTCTTAGGAAAAGATGATGAGAACCCTTATTTTCATATTAGGGACTTTGAGGAAATTTGTGGGACAGTTAGAATAAAAGACCTTACTGATGAAGTTTTGAAACTTAAGATGTTCCCCTTTTCCTTAAAAGATAAAGCCAAGACCTGGCTAAACAACCTACCATCTGGATCCATTGAAACATGGCAGGAACTTATTGCTGCTTTCTATATGAAATTCTACCCTAAGCATAAAACTGCAGATGTTAGGCAGAAAATTAGTGCTAGTGTGCAACAAGAGGGAGAGTCTCTTTATAGGTTTTTAGAGAGATTCAATGATCTCCTATCTCAGTGTCCTCACCATGGATTTGATAAGATGAAACTTGTAGGGATTATTTATGATGGTTTAGACTATTCGACCAAAGCCATGGTCGAGTCTATGTGTGTTTGGTGAGTTTACTAATAAAAGTGCTGAGGATGCCTTTACCTTCTTAGGAGTTGTTGCTGAGAAATCCCAACAGTGGGAGTCTTGTGTTGAACCCCCTAAAAGACTCTTGGTTAATAGAAGTAGCACCAATATGGTAGATACAAGCTTCGGGTCGATGCTAAGTTTGCTTGCTTTGTCCGGAAAGGTTAGAAGCTTTGGAAATGGGTCACCTAAAAATAGGTCCCTTGGTGAACCTAATAGAACCTCTCAAGTATCTAGTTGTGGAATAGAGCCCGATAACTCATTTTGGGAAGGTCAAGTTAGTGAAGAGCAAGCTCATGCTGTCTATAACAATGCTAGGTTTGAGAACTGTCAGAAGTTTGACCCATTCTCGAGAGACCTACAACCCCGGTTGGAGAAACCATCCTAATTTCTCTTGGTCTAAGGGCCAGAATCAAGGTCAGTCTAGTAATTCTCAGCCTCCCCCAGGTTTTGGTTATAATAAGAATTCTTCAGGTCAAACCCAGTTCCAGAACCCTTCTGAGAATAGAATGACTAGCTTAGAGGAATCTCTTAGTATACTAAAAAGAGCCAGGATATGTTAACACAGAGCCAGGAAATGTTAGTAAAGAGCCGGGTAATTTTCAAGAGGAAACCAAGCAGAATTTTAAGAATAATTCCCAGTCTCTTGCTAAATTAGAACTTCAAGTCGGCCAAATAGCTAAGTTCCTTAGTGAGAGAGAAGATGGAAGGTTCCCTAGTCATACTGATCCTAACCCTAAAGGAGAGAAATCGTACAATCATGTGAATTCTATTACAACCCTTAGGAGTGGAAAGAAAGTTGACAATAAGGTCGCCATGCCTGAAAGTGAACATGTTGTAGTTCACCCTTCTGAGCCAGAAAATGAGGAGACTGATAGAGTCTCTAATGAGACCAATGAGGGTCATATTGAACCAGGCTTTGTTCCTGAGCCCCGCCCCCCAAATGCTAGTTCCAACTAAGAGGGAGTCCAACTTTAATGATATATTAGAGGTTTTTAAGCAGGTTACTATCAACCTCCCATTGTTGGATGCGATTAAGCAGATTCCCGCTTATGCCAAGTTTCTTAAGGACTTGTGTACACGAAAGCGTAAGCTTAGTGTTCAAAAGAAAGCCTTCCTAGCTAGTCACGTGAGTTCTATTATTCAGAATACCACTACTCCTAAGTATAAAGACCCAGGGTCCCCTACTATTTCTTGCACAATAGGTAAATACCGTGTTGAGAAAGCTTTGCTTGACTTAGGAGCCAGTGTGAACTTACTCCCATACCATGTGTACCTTAAGCTAGGACTTGGTGAGATGAAACCTACCCAGATGACTCTTCAGCTAGCTGATAGGTCCGTTAAAATTCCTCGGGTGTGATCGAGGATGTTCTCATAGAGGTCGACAAGTTTATTTATCCGGTGGATTTTGTTATCCTAGATACCCAACCCGTCCCCGACCCGCAGAACCGGATACCGGTAATTTTAGGTCGCCCGTTTTTAGCTACATCCAATGCGATCATTAACTTGTCGAACTGGTATTATGAATTTGTCTTTTGGTAATATGACTATTGAGTTGAACGTCTTTCATATTAGTAAGCTACCCTCTCGAACTAGATGACTCGAGCATAGAAGAGGTGAACATGATAGGAACATTAGTCGAGGAGTCATTACCAAACACTTTGTTAAAGATCCTTTAGAGAAATGCCTAGCTCACTTTGGGATTGATTTTGATGATGATGATGTGATTAATGAGGTGAATGCCTTGTTAGATTCAACCCCTTTGTTAGACACTAGTAATGGATGGAAACCCAAGTTCGAACCACTACCCGCTTTCTAAGTCTACCCTAGTTCCTTCGTTAGAAGAGCCTCCTAAGTTGGACCTAAAACCATTACCAAATACCTTAAGTATGTGTTTTTAGGCCCATCTCGAAACTTTACCCGTGATTGTTGCTTCCGACTTGGATAGTGATCAGGAAAGTAGGCTAGTGACCGTCCTTCAAAACAACAAGGAAGCTTTAGGGTGGACCATAGCAGACATTAAGGGTATAAGTCCTACTTGTTTGTATGCATCGATCTATTTAGAGGAAGATACCAAACCTTCTAGGGAGATGCAACGAAGACTAAACCCTAATATGAAAGAAGTAGTTCGAACCGAGGTTCTTAAGCTGTTAGATGCAGGCATTATCTACCCCATTTCAGACAGCAAGTGGGTCAGCCCCGTTCAGGTTGTTCCCAAGAAATCCGGATTCCGTAGTCCGAATGATAACAATGAGTTAATCCCTACCCGAGTGACCACGGGTTGGCGTGTTTGTATTGACTATAGGAAATTGAACAAGGTCACTAGGAAGGACCACTTTCCCCTTCCCTTCATCGACCAGATGCTAGAGAGATTAGCTGGACATAGTCATTAATGCTTTTTAGATGGCTACTCTGGCTATAATCAGATCGTTATTGCCCAGAAGACCAGGAGAAAACCACTTTTACATGTCCCTTTGGTACCTTTGCGTATAGACGCATGCCTTTCGGGCTATGTAACGCCCCCGCGACTTTTCAGCGTTGCATGATGAGCATATTTTCGATATGGTAGAGCGGTTCTTGGAGGTCTTTATGGATGATTTTTCAGTGTTTGGTTCGTCTTTCGATGAGTGCTTGCATCATTTGTCATTAGTGTTGACTAGATGTAAGGAAAAGAATCTAGTGCTTAATTGGGAGAAATGTCATTTCATGGTTCAATCAGGAATTGTTTTAGGGCATATCGTATCTTCTAAGGGTATAGAGGTAGATAAAGCCAAAGTTGACCTTATTAAGACTTTACAGGTCCCAAAAACCGTAAAAGATATTAGGTCATTCTTAGGGCATGCAGGTTTTTATCGTCGATTCATTAAGGATTTTAGCTTGATTTCTAGACCTCTTTGCAATTTGCTTGCAAAAGATGTTAAGTTTGTCTTTGATGATGCTTGTTTAGAGGCTTTTGAGAAGCTTAAGACTTTACTCACTACCGCCCCCATAGTCCAGGCACCTAACTGAACCTACCCTTTGAGATCATGTGCGATGCTTCGATTATGCTATTGGTGTTGTGCTAGGTCAGCGAGAAAACAAATTACTTCATGTGATTTACTATGCTAGCAAAACTCGAATGATGCCCAAACTATACCACTACAAAGAAGGAACCTGTTGGCCATTGTGTTTGCCTTAGACAAGTTTAGACCCTATCTCTTAGGTTCTAAGATCGTAATCTATACCGATCATGCTGCTTTGAAATACCTTTTGTCTAAGAAGGATACCAAACCTAGATTGATTAGATGGATCCTTTTATTACAAGAATTTTGTCCAGACATTAGAGACAAAAAGGGTGCGAAAATGTAGTGAGTAGCAGACCACTTGTCTAGGCTAGTTGTTAGTTCCCCTAATGATTCCCTTCATATAAGGGATAGCTTTCCTGATGAACAATTGTTCTCTGTTTCCCAATCACCTTGGTATGCAAATATAGTGAATTATCTTGTTACTGGTCGAATGCCCCAACATTGGGGTAAACAAGATCGTTCTAGGTTTTTAGCCGAGGTTAAGCACTTCTTTTGGGATGATCCTTATTTATTTAAGTATTGTCCAGACCAGATTATTAGGAGATGTATACCCGAGAGTGACCAGTCCAAGATTATTTCCTTTTGTCATGATCATGCTTGTGGGGGTCACTTTAGTGCTAAGAAGATCACTGCCGCTAAGATATTGCGGTGTGGATTCTATCGGCCTTCGTTGTTTAAAGACTCCCACGCTATCGTGTTACTTGTGAACGTTGCCGAAATTAGGAACCATTTCCCGTAGGAACATGATGCCCTTGAACCCTATTTTAATCGTTGAGGTCTTTGATGTGTGGGGTATTGACTTTATGGGTCCGTTTCCTAATTCCTTTGGTAACCTATACATCCTTGTCGCCGTAGACTATGTCTCTAAGTGGATTGAGGCGGTTGCGTGTAAAACCAATGACCATAGGGTTGTGATTGAGTTCTTGAAAAATAATATACTTACACGTTTTGGTACACCGCGAGCTATAATTAGTGATGGAGGGTCGCACTTTTGTAATGGACCTTTTAAGCTTTTTTGATGAAGAAATATGGTATTACACATAAGGTAGCCACCCCGTATCATCCGCGACTAGTGGTCGTGTAGAGGTTTCTAATAGGGAGATAAAACGTATATTAGAGAAAACAGTTAATCCTAATCGGAAAGACTGGTCGTCTAGGCTTACTGATGCCTTATGGGCTTACCGTAATGCGTTTAAAACCCCTATTGGAATGTCGCCTTATCGGCTTGTTTATGGCAAGGCATGTCATTTACATGTTGAGTTAGAACATAGAGCTTATTGGGCTGTTAAGCAGCTAAATTTTTCACTTGACAAGGCAGGAGCCCATAGGAAACTCCAACTCAATGAGTTGGACGAGATTCGTATAGATGCTTACGATAGTGCGAAGGAGTATAAGAACAAAATGAAACTTGTGCATGATAGAAATATTTTACGGAAGTCATTTTCTCCGGGTCAAAAAGTTCTTCTGTATGATACCCGCTTGCATCTTTTCCCTGGGAAATTACGTTCTCGGTGGACGGGTCCTTTTATTGTTCGCACTGTATTTCCTCATGGAGCTGTTGAGATCGAGACACCGGATGGTAGTAGTTCTTCGAAGGTTAACGGTCAGAGATTGAAACCCTTTTAGAGCCCTTCCCTACAGGTGATGTTGAGGAGGTCCCTCTGGAGGACCCCGTTTACCCTTGATTGACCATCGAGGCGATTGTATGTTGTATATTAGTTTTTGATTTCTCTCTTCACCTGTGTACTATCTTTCCGACTTCTCTCTTTACTGATTCCTCATGTTACTTTACTTTTTGGTATTGCTCTTTCATTAGAAACATTGAGGACAATGTTAGATTTAAGTTTGGGGGTGGGGAAGAAACTTCTTGTTAGTTTTTAGTTGCAATAAATAAACTCCAGAGCCTAGAAATTTATGTTTATTAAGGATGGCACTAACCAATCTAAGTGGATGGAAGCATTTTGGTTGTAGGAGTTGAGGAACTAATCTGATTAGATGGAAACATCTAAAGAGTCTATTCATAAAAGCACAGAGCTCAGGTGTTAGAAAAAGAAAACATGGTAGTTTCGCCATATCCTCGTGATGGAAACATCGAAAGAATCCTGATCACTTCTTTTATTTTTTCTTTACCATTGCTAGGGTGAAATAGAGTGACTGAGATACCAAAAAAAAAAAAAAAAAAAAATTGAGACCAGACCACTAGACCAACCGGAATAAATACAATAAAGTCGATCACCGGTACCCTTGTATATGCCAGCTGAGTTGACCTAGAGTTAGGATTATCGATCACTGGTTCCCTTGTATATGCCAAATGTGTTGATATTAGTCCGCAACAAAGATCTCACCATTAGGATAGGTTCACCTTAGTCAACATCATCCACGTTTTCTCTACATCCATCTTCTTAATCTATCCATGTGATTGGTTGACTCCAGGTTTATGATGTCCAAACTATCCGAGTAGAGCTCATCACTTTATATGAATTTTAGTATGCTTGAGTGCAAACTCGTGTACAACAATTGGAATTTCGCATCGGGTACTTCCTCCTCGTAGTCAATAAGTATGCCAACCAAGGAGATTCTTTAGTGCCTTCCAAGGTTCTCGTAGATAGCTAGGGTCCTGGAGTAAAGGTTTTGTGGGTACACCTCTGGTAAACCCTCCTGAGACAACACTCCGCCACTAGGGCCACCTAGGGGTTCAAATGATTTTTATTTTCTAGAATAAATTTGCTCGAGGACTAGCAAATAATAAGTTTGGGGGTATTTGATAGACGCATTTATGTGTCTAATTTGTCCTCAATGTTTCGTATTGTTAGTACTCGTTTTTGTCCTTATTATGGTGTTTTGTGTGTTTGTAGGTATTTTTTGGAAATAAAGATTGTTGGAAAATTAGGCTCGAAAAGTTGCTCGGAACACCCCCGGAGGACATTTGCTATTCGGACTCCCACTTTGGATAAGGGGTAACCCAATTACTAAGGGGCATCCAACTGATATTCGCACCCCCACCGTTGGATAAGGGCTGACCTTCTTCTTCATTTGAAAATTTATTTTTGGCGGGAAAATGGTGGCTTCCCGCAGAATTTCAGTTCGATCATTTGGAGGAGTTTTAATGCGATTCAATGGCTGAAATTTCATGGGATGACTTGTTAGACCTAACAGGGTTGGTATGGGTGATTCGTCGTCTAAATTTGGCTAGATAACTCTCGAGGAGGAAGAAAACATGGAAATATTCACGGGATAGATGAATCACGTGAGTTTGAGACGTGCCTTTGAACGTGTTTGGAGTGTGTGGGTTGTTACTGACTAGTGTAGAGTTAAATGAGGAATAAAATAACGGTTTACGGCGCGTGATGAAGAAAAATAAAAGAAAGAAATCTTATATCTTGCATGGAGAGTAAAGAGAGAATTTTGGTATTTATTAGGAGATTTCTTGCTCCAAAAAGTATAAAAAGGCACTTGGGAGCATAGAGAAGAGGGACGGAGAGTTTGGGAGAGTTTGGAGCAACCACGAGCAATAAAAATCGAGTTGGAGAACTCTCATTTTGTTGCTTTGCCATTGAAGAACACGAAGAACATTCAACGCACGAGGTGACAATCGTTTATGCTACGGTGACAACGACTCACGGCGTGGGTCGTAATACGGAAGGCAGTGACTTAAAAGCAACAAAGATACTTTATTTTATCTTTGTAATGTTTTTGCAACACTTATAATCGTTGCAAACACCCGATTTTATCATTTTCTCCATTTCATCATTTGTACACCTCCTTTGAGCAATAAAAATGAGTTTTGAGCTTGTTTCCAACATGATGAGAGGCTAATTCTCCCACAACCAAGGCAATGAGGAAGCTATTTACGCATGAATAATTGGTAACTATTTTATTTTCTCTAATTTATAATTTATAATTCACTCAATCACCGTTTTTTGAGAGTTTTAAATTGTTTGCATAATTTTCGTCATTAGTTGTGATTCAATTAGATAGGTTATGCTTTGTATTAAGATAATCTATGCTTAGGGGATACAATTAATTTTTGAGAATTTGCCTGATTATTTGTGAATTAAGAAACAAGGGATTAAAAAAAAATAATTAGAGTTTTGGATTATTTACCGTTATTTATTCATGTGTAATAGTGGAATCAGTGTCTTGGTTATTTTCTCATATCTTGAATCAATTTTGTGTTAAGTTTTCCTTATTTTTAAGTTTTATAAGTCTAAAATCTTTTGCTTTCACAAGTCTCAACGAACCTTTTACTACAACATTATTGAGATCACATCAAGAGGTGAAATCCATTCTAGAGAAGACAGTGAATCCAACAAGGAAGGATTGGAGTTCGCGACTCAATGATGCTTTGTGGGCGTATAGAACCGCATACAAGACACTTATTGGGATGTCTCCCTTTAGGCTTGTTTACGGTAAATTGTCATTAACCCGTTGAAATTGAGCATAAGGCGTTTTGGGCTATTAAGCAATGCAATATGGAGTTGGATGGTGAGGGAAGGCAAAGGAAGTTGCAACTTCAAAAGATAGAAGAGATTCGCAATGATGCATTTGAAAGCCCAAGGATTTACAAGGAAAAGACAAAAGCATTTCATGATAGAATGATCATAAAGAAACAATTTTGCATTGGGCAAAAGTGTTTTTGTTTAATTCTCACATGCAATTATTTCCTGTAAATTAAGGTCACGTTGGATTGGACCTTTTATTGTGACTAATGTGTTTTCTCATGGTGCAGTCGAAATTCGTAGTTTAGCTACAGGAAATGCACTTAAAGTAAATGGGCACCGGATGAAACCATATTATGAGAACTTCTCTTCGGAAGTTATGGAAGGAGTTAACCTTATGGAAGTGCTCCCTCCGGAGGAGTCGTAGAAAGCAAGGAGATAGTCGGGTGGCGACTTTAAACCAAGCACTACATGGGAGGCTACCCGTGGGATGAGTATTTCTTATCTTATTTTTAATTTTATGTTCTTGTCTCGTTTTTAGTTTTTTTTTTCTTGTCTTGTATTTACTTTTTCTTGTCTCATATCATTATAAGATTTCCCACTTTGACTTTCTTTGGACGATTCAATTTACATTGAGGACAATGTAAAGTTTAAGTGTGGGGGAGTGGTTAAGCATTTGCATTGTAAATTTTACATAAATTTTCAACTTTTGGGTGAATTAGTGCATGAAAAACTCCAACTTGTAGTTAGTTTAGAGTCACATAGTATACATGTAGCTAAGATTACATCGAAATTCTCACAAGAGACTGAACTTAAAGAAGCTAGAGAACGTGATCGGGTTTCTTTCTTGTATGAGAGTTAAAGTTGGATTTAACCATGCCAGTGGCAAATGAGGTGCAGACTGAATTCGGTATTAGACTTGTGATCCTCTATAGTGGAGACTACCTATTGTTACATCATGTTAGGCACCAACCTTCAATTCTTTGTACGTGTCTAAATATGTGCTTTTAGTGTGTGTCACCGTACCTAAACTCCGGGTAGAATGGTGAGCTACCCAACCTCCTACCAATAGAAGCACTACTTTGATCTCTTGAGTGCTATATTATCAATCATGACGGTGAAATCGAATTGATAACTTACATACCACTTTGTTGATGGTGGTTTTTAGTTCAAGGCTAAAATTGTAAAACCAAAGATTTAATGCTACTGTCACCCCGCAAGGGGTAAAGCCATTTGAAAAATGACGAGTGCAAAAAACCTCCTCGCTCATTGAGCAATTCAATATATATGAAATTCACTCAGAATGGTGCGCGTAGTAGCAATCCCAAATATTCTGTGATTTCTATTCTATACCAGCATTATTAATTAATGCATGATTTGCCTAGTATTTTCCGTGCTATGTTCTCAGCCGAACTCTCATCATTGACATGACATAACAATTAAGTGTTCACTCTCAGCAGAGTAGCATGAATCTCCCGAAGTACCAGTATTGAGATCTGCATGAAAATACCCAGCTACGTCACTCCCTAACAAAGAAAATCTTGTATCGACGAATTTTTAATTAAGGTGAGCTCGATCAAGCATGCTTAATTTCCTTAAGGGAAATCTAAACTGTCCATATTAGTCTCAGAAATGATCACGGCCACACAAATTAGCCGCGCAATTTAACAAGCCTCGCCAAACCCTAGCAGGAATAGGCAGCCATCATGATGACCGTCGGCGGGCCCATCATTGTTCCGACCAATCATACCTTGCCCAAACACCTCCCAAGACCACAAACGCCAACCTAAGTAGGTTGGTCGCGGCCTTGGAAAAGAAGCTCGATCGAGCATGGACTGTCCAAAACAAGTCTTAAAAGTATCACAACTGTCCAACTTCGCCGGCTTGGTTGGACGGCTTAGATCATCTCATGAGTGATTAGGGAAGTGCTAACACGCACGCCGGTGGGCCATCTTTCCCCTCACTTGATCGGTTTGCCCACGGCAAGGCTATAGGGCAAGAAAACGCTTGCCCAAACTATAGCAGGCACGATGCTTCTAAACCCTAATTTTGGGTCGCAAGTACACTAGCGTCTTAAATTGATCACAACCATCCAACTTAGCCACCCTATTTGGATGGCTTAGATCGCATTTTGGACCATCGGGAAGGTGCACATAAGTTCACCATCGGCCTAATATTACCCCCACGTGATCGATTTCCCCAACGGAAGCAAGTGGCATGCCAAACCGCTTGGTCAAACTCGCGTGGACGTGGGCGTCTCAAAACCCTAATTAGGGTTTACGGCAACACGCTTACGTCAGAATCGATCACGGACATCCATCTTCGCCAGCCTAAAAGAACGGTGTAGATATAGATTCAAGTAGTCCTAAAGGTATTAACATGTCCACCATGGACCCACATTTATATGTGATCAGCCGGCCTGTGTAAACAAGGGCCAGATGCCTCGAAACGCACGCCTGAAAGGTGGTATGTCACAGGTCCTAAAAACCTAATTTACAATTTGCGACAATGTATTTCTATCGCAAATTGATCATGACCACTCATCTTCGCGGCCGAATTGAGTGGCTTAGATCTCGATTTTTGATGGACCAAGAGATGTAGGCATGCACACCGGCAGCTCGTCTCCATGCATGCCCGATCGGTCCGTGTGAATCAAAGACTCGGTGTTTGGATTCGATTAGCCAAAGTAGGGACAGCCGCATTGTCCCTAAACCCTAAATTTCATCAATGACAATACGCAAATGCCGTAAATCATCTTATCCATCCTAAGCTTTGCATGCATAATTGGATGATGTAGATTTATTTCAAAGAAACCCGCAAAGTATCATGACAACCACCAGCCGCCTCTCTTCCACAGGAGTGATAGACCAAGTGATGGATTGTTTACACAGCCTCAAACGATCACCCAAAGGTAGTCTGGCATGCTGCCATTTTAAGACGCTCAATCTGCGACTTATCCAATCAAGCTTTAAAACAACAATGCTTCATGCATATCGATTGTTTTGAGCTACTTGCTTAAAAGTGATGCTTTACATGCATCGAGCATGTACGATATTTTATGAATATCAATTCCATAAATAATTTAGTTATTTAACCTAATAGCACCGTATGCTATTTTTTGTGGCAAGTCCCACGACTTTACCCACTCACTCGAGACATCAAACATGTCACAAACTGGGGATACTTACCGGGGTATTAGTCCGGAGGTTTACAAACAGGCGGCGTGCAATGCGCTCATTACGAACGTGTCGAAAAAGATGGATGGTTAACGGTGATGAGGGAAGTGGGCTAAGGCGTGATCGTGTGACAATCGCCATCCCTACACGACCCCACTACTCCATCACTTAACTTCCTCCACTTCATACGAGATCGGATTGCGCTCAAATGACTTGTATAAATAGGTTCTTCGACCTATTTTCAAACAACACAAAAAACCAAGTTGTTATTAAAAACGTATCCAGAAAACACCCAGAACTGATAGCTTACATTATGCAAGCCAGTTCAACATTCTGATACAAGTCATAAACAGCTAACACCTTCATAATCTCAACACCTTATTCGCTTCCCTCCCTAAGATCAACCCCATCTCCTTTACCTTGTGACCGAAGCAAGTCTGGAACGACCATTTCTTGGTTTAGGCCAGAATTGTACAGATTGATCTCTCGAATCTAAAGTACTCCCGTGCAATGCATTTGTTTAGGGTTTAGGCTCGTTTCTCATCCACACACACCCAAATTTACCAAAACCAGTAGAAACAGTTTTCACCCTCAAACAATTGGCGACCACAGTGGGAGATTGATCTCTCGGTTGCAAAATAAGTTTCTCAAGATTCATTCCAGTTTTCTCAATTTCAAAAGGGTAGATCTTAGATTCAATTCAATTTAGGTTCAACAACCAATTTCAATTCCGGTGTTCCATTCGCCAAGAAGCTTCACGGAATTGATTTTTCAAGCAATGCTTTGGATAGTTGAGCACCAGTAAATCTCCCAGATGAAAGGACCAGAAAGCCGCATGAAGACACAAGACGCGACTACTGCTTAGAAGAACGCAGTGTCTTCTCTCGAGATCCGGATGGAGCAACCGTCCTTTCTACATTACCACAAGTTTTGTATAGAGCAAGCCGAAATGCCTCAAAGGATCCACACCCGTAAAGACGAAGTGAAGATTCGTGGTATTTATTGTTCCAAAGATGGAGATGGTCAACAACAAATCTCAATACCATTGGAGTCCTAGGGAGACACCTGCAGAGATCACAAAAGAAAAGGTATATCTTTATTCCACCACTGCTACCAATTTAAAGTCAGGAATATCCGCTACCACTTCATCAACAAAACGTGTAGATCCAAAACATGGCGTAATTCCGAGACTTTGTACATCTACAACAACAAAGGGGGCTTGATACATCTTCAAATCATCATAAAGGGTTCGCCTATTATGTCAACCCGGACAACAGCGAGACACGTCCTTAGGTGTGACACCTTCGATCACCAGAGCCAGAGCCGCTGCCGCCACCAATATTTCTTCGAGCGTAACGCCCCCGGTTGTTACTAGCGCTACTGCCACTTCCCCATTAGGACTAGAGACTGGAGGAACCAGATAAGGCCAACTCCCTATCACCATTGTTGATTTAATGGAAAGACGAGAAGTTCTCGCTAAGGCTCAGATGAACATGGCTACAACTCAGAAAGAGGGCGTGCATTCAAAGATGAAGAAATTCCTGAGCGCTCAAGGAAAAGGAATCAGCCGTCCAATTTCATCACGCGTGAGGATCTAGAACGACTTCTCCAGCATCGAGGCAAGGAAAACCCAGTACACCTGCACCAGCGTCAGTCTCCTTATCCTCCTGATGTGAAAAGAGTTCTTCTTCCGAGAGGATACTCCTCTCCTCAATTTTCCCTTATGGCGGAACTGGTAATGCTCGTGAACACATCTCTCATTTTCTGGAGTCATTAGGAGAGCACGAATACAATCATGTCCTTCGCCTGAAAGAGTTCTCAAAATCACTTACTGGGAGAGCGTACGCCTGGTACAACAACATTGCACCAAACAGTGTATCCAATTGGTGTGAGATGGTAACCGCTTTCTACAAGAAGTATTTCTTCGTATCCGAGCAAATCACCTTTTCAGATTTGGGGAGAATGTTCCAACGAAACAACGAACATCCAAATGATTATGTGAAGAGGTCCAGAATTCAGGCACTGGATTGTCACGATCCAAATATGATTGAACAACGATTGGTGGAATTATGCATTAATAGGATGGTGCCAGTCTATCGTGCTATGCTGGAGAATCTACAATTTCAGACATCCTCTGAACTTCGTGAAGCTGTTAAGCTTGGATACAATAGCACCTGCCCTACTAGAAAGAACCAGGGCCTGCCCAATGAAGAGCCTCATGATATTCGTGGAAGCATACATCTCACCGACAGCAATACAACCTTCGCCTTACGTAGCGGCTTCACTAAAGCAGCAAGAGGAAAACCACCAAGATACAACATCCTGCGCGTCCAAAACCGCCAACTCCAACCTCAGTACTACGTGCACGACCATCACAATGATAAAACAACGTCGGAGATATACCATATTTGGCTTGACGGCAACAAAATCGGTGAGAGACGCTTTCAGAATTTCGTCGTCTCCCGTAGAAGAAGTAGTTGCATTACCGAAGGAGGTTTGCACCCCGGTACTTAAGAGGTACATACGAACTCTCCATGTCAAGAGATTTTCATGCTTGCACAACTGTTAGTTAAGTCATCCGCATGAGGGAACTTCCCTTCTCCTCAAAGACACGATCCAAAGATGATATAGACAAAGGAGTGTAGCTGGGACCGCTCAAACTATCCATCTCAAAGATGCTTTGAATTTAGAGAGACGCAAGCACGCTATCATTATGATTCCAGGATGTCCAAAGACGAGGACATACTCAAGAGAGCAGACGCATTGTCAAAAACCAGCGATATGCCTGGACGTCTATGAAACGCAACGTAAACGCAAAGACGACCTCATGATCAGCAACTCGTACAATCCTCATCAACGTTGGGGTCAACTCCAACTCTACCCGGCCGTGACAACATCTATCAAGTTGAAAGCTCAATAGATACTCATGGGCGGGGACTGTCTCCCTCTTCTCCATTCCATGAGGAAACATCAAGGAAGCTATCGGTTCCATCATCAACTTCTCCCTGTAATAACGATACGATCTCTACCATTATATGAAGACTTCCAAGTTTGTGCAAGTAGCTACCATGCCTCTCCCTGCCAGTCTCTTATGATCACAGCTGCTGCCAAGAATCGTTGTTGCTCGCCAGAGCTTCACCATAGCAACAACCACTACGGACGTGGTAATTCGAACTTCGCATATTTTGCTTTCCCATGGATAAGTAATAAAGTCGCCAGTACGGAGGCGAGATGGTGATATCTTTATTATGGTAAACCCACCGACCATACAAGATAGAGTCATGTAACTCACGCTTGGGGACTGAGACTCAGCATGAAATTCTTTCACCGTCAGTCAAGTACTTCTTCAACACAAGAGAGATGGTCAAGAAGCATGTAATTTGCAAGAGAAAATCAAACTGAAGGAGAAGCCGCTTCAACGCTCTCTCCAGAACAAGCCGTATGCTCCGGCCGCTTAATGCACGCTCCGAGAAGCGCTTTGACGCACACCTTAAGCCGCTTCGACGCACACCCTCAAGACGCTTCGACGCACGCTCTCTCCTAAAGCCGCTTCAACACTCTCTCCGGAAAAGCCACTTCAACGCTCTCTCTCCCGAAGCCGTATCAGCACTCTTTCCCGAAGCCACTTCAGCGCTCTCTTCAGAGGCCGAAGCCGCTTCAACACCTTATCAGCAAATGCAAGGAAGTACTTTCAAGAGAAAATAAGCTCGGGATAATTACACCTAGGGACTGCCAGCACAGGATGCCTTCACGTCCCTCAACCGTTATTTCTAATATCAGCAATCATCGAAGCTTTACGAGCCACAGAGAATTCTCAACATGAAGACATACATGTGCATCAAAGACTCCAAAGTACAAATCAGAGATATTTTCACGTGTCCAGCCACGCCATCGATTATGAAGTGTAACTGGGGACTGCTCATCGCATCCCGTTCCATACAACCATCCAAGATTCAGAAGACCATTCAAACGATGTTGCTTGAAACGAAGTCCTCGAAGACTCACTTAACGGCTCCGGAGGATTGTGCCCATACAAGCATATCATCATCGCAACCTTAAAAAGCAAGATGACTGAAAGAAATCATCAAGCAGCCAATACATGCTTCTTAGGGCAAGCGTCATTCGTACTAAATACAAATGCTTCAATGTCGAAACAACCTCTCAATCACCATCTCATTGTGCCTAGATCCCGAAAGAAGTTTCGCCATCTCGTAATTTCATATTTTGGAAAATCCCTTCACAGAATCAGGAAGCAGCGAGCTAGTGCACGCGGTACTCCCATATTGCAATTAATTCTTCAGACGTGTCCAATCACATCACACGCACTATTAATTGGAGATAGAGCCTCCGCACCTAACAAATACGACTCACGGATCTCCTGTTCACGGAAGCACAACATACGTGATATAACAAATGGAAGTTACAAAGATGAATGAGGGATTCTTATTCGATCAAGCCCTGGCTCCAGCCGCATGAAACAAAGACTACTAAACATCAAAGAAGTGTTGTCAACGCCAGGGACAATAGTGCCTTCACTAGAGTCCTCTCCAGGAGCTGCTTTAACATCCTCTCCGGAAGCCGCTTCGACACCCTTCTCGGAAAGAGCTGCATCAACGTTCTCTTTGGGAGCTGCTTCAACATATTTTTTTCAAATTGCTTCACAGCCTTTTAAGGATATTCCTCATGATAGGGATCATCCACATCAGAGTCGAGGATTACGACATCGTCATGAATAGTTTGAGATCCCAAGCAACTATATGCCTAATCTACACAGGGCCAACCGACATCGGGCTAGGGGAACGCTCACTGGACGCCTCTTGAACGTGACATGTTCCAAAGACACGACGACTCATCTCTCCTGGTAACATCTAACTTTGACTCATAAGTTTTATCTTTATTTGTCACCATCTAGTGCTTACCCCGCAATAGTGTAACTATTACGTGCTAAGCATGAGACTTAATGTTGATGGTGGTTTTTAGTTCAAGGTTAAAATTGTAAAACCAGTATTTAATACGCTGTCACCCTGCAAGGGGTAAAGCCATTTGAAAAATGACGAGTGCAAAACACCTCCTCGCTCATTGAGCAATTCAAAGATATATGAAATTCACTCGAGAATGGTGCGCGTAGTAGCAATCCCAAATATTCTCGCAGATTTCTATTCTATACTAGCATTATTAATTAATGCATGATTTGCCTAGTATTTTCCATGCTATGTTCTCAGCCGAACTCTAATCATTGACATGACATAACGATTAAGTGTTCACTATCAGCAGAGTAGCATGAATCTCCGGTGCCGGTATTGAGATCTCGCATGAAAATACCCACTACGTCACTCCCTAACAAAGAAAATCTTGTATCGACAATTTTTAATTAAGGTGAGCTCGATCAAGCATGCTTAATTTCCTTAAGGAAATCTAGACTGTCCATATCAGTCTCAGAAACGATCACGGCCACACAAATTAGTCGCGCAATTTAACAAGCCTCGACAAACCCTGGCAGGAATAGGCAGCCATCATGATGACCGTCGATGGGCCCACCAGTGTTCCGACCAATCAGACCTTGCCCAAACACCTCCCAGCACCGTCAAACGCCAACCCTAAGTAAGTTGGTCGTCTGCTTGGAAAAAGAAGCTCGAATGAGAATGGACTGTCCAAAACAGTCTTAAAAGTATCGCAACCGTCCAACTTCATGACTTGGTTGGATGGCTTAGATCATCCCATGAGTGATTAGGGAAGAGCTAACACGCACGCTAGTGGGCCAGCTTTCCCCTCACTTGATCGGTTTGCCCACGACAAGGCTATAGGGCAAGAAAACGCTTGCCCAAACTATAGCAGGCACGATGCTTCTAAACCCTAATTTTGGGTCGCGGAAGTACACTAGCGTCTTAAATCGATCACAACCATCCAACTTAGCCAGCCTATTTGGATGGCTTAGATCGCATTTGGACCATCGGAAAGGTGCACATAAGTTCACCATCAGCCTAATATTACCGCCACGTGATCGATTTCCCTAAGGGAAGCCAGTGGTACGCCAAACCGCTTGGTCAAACTCGCGTGGACATGGTTGTCTCAAAACCCTAATTAGGGTTTACGGCAACACGCTTCTGTCGTAAATCGATCACGACAATCCATCTTCGCCAGCCTAAGAGGACGATGTAGATATAGATTCAAGTGGTCCTAATGGTATTAACATGTCCACCATGGACTCACCTTTACATGTGATCAGTTGGCATGTGTAAACAAGGGCCAGACGCCTCGAAACGCACGCCCGAAAGGTGGTATGTCACACGGTCCTCAAAACCTAATTTACACTTTGCGATAATGTATTTCTATCGCAAATTGATCATGACCACTCATCTTCGCCGTTCGAATTGAGTGGCTTAGATCTGATTTTTGATGGACCAAGAGATGTAGGCATGCACGCCGACAGCTCTTCTCCATGCATGCCCGATCGGTCCATGTGAATTAGCACTCAGTGCTTGGATTCGATTAGCCAAAGTAGGGACAACCGCATGGTCCCTAAACCCTAAATTTCATCAACAACAATACGCAACTGCCGTAAATCATCTTGTCCATCCAGTTTTGCATGCATAATTGGATGATGTAGATTTATTTCCAGCAAACCTGCAAAGTAGCATGACAACCACCAGCCGCCTCTCTTCCACAGGGAGTGATCGACCAAGTGATGGCTTGTTTACACAGCCCTCAAACGATCACCCAAAGGTAGTCTGGCATGCTGCCATTTTAAGACGCTCAATCTGCGACTTATCCAATCAAGCTTTAAAACAACAATGCTTCATGCATATCGAATGTTTTGAGCTACTTGCTTAAAAGCGATGCATTACATGCATCGTGCATGTACGATATTTTATGAATATCAATTCCATAAATAATTTAGTTATTTAACCTAATAGCACCGTATGCTATTTTTTGCGGCAAGTCCCACGACTTTACCCACTCACTCGAGACATCAAACATGTCACAAACTGGGGGATACTTACTGGGGTATTAGTCTGGAGGTTTACAGCGTGCGGCGTGCAACTCGCTCATTGATGAGCACGAAAGTGCGACGCATTTTCACCCATAAATACATTAGCTGGGACTCGTTTTATCACTAATAAACTTATTTGTAGGAGTTTTTGTGAAATAAGCTCTTATGGAGAAAGTTGCTCGAAAAGTGGTTTTTGTACCCCGGAGGACACATGTTATTCGGAATTTCTACTTTGGATAAGGGGCACTCAATTACTAACGGGCACCTCAATCACTGTTTGCACCCCATGGCTATTCGCACCCCATTTCTGTTATGGGGAATACCTTCTTCTTCACTCAAAATCAGTTTTGGCGGGAAAAGTAAATCTCAACTGTGTGAGATTCTGGTCGTGATTTTATGAGGATTTTTATGTCTTTAAGACATGATTATCTTCTTACCATAACAAGAAGGCTTTGTACGTGTCTAGAGTTGAAAGAAATCGTATATTTTTGGAAAATAGGGAACGGATAGTTGGTTGAGGATACGATATACGCTGTATTCATTTTAGAAGATTTTTGGCGAGATTTCAGCACGGAATTGGATTGATACCAGCCTGTTTCTTTGAAACAGAATTGGTAAGTTGGTTGTTTTCGAAAAATGGAGTTTACTCACCGAGTTAAAGTCAAACAGGGAGTGAAGAAAGACACGGGATTGTACGTGTTTTCTGTGCATGGCGTTAGTTGGAAGTGTTTTGACTTCGTCTGAGGTGTTGGTAACAAGTTTGGAGTGTGAACAACACGAGCAGAGGCGTGAGAATGGTGAGAAGAAAAAAATTAAGGGAATAATATCTCGGAAAAATGCAGAGAGTGAATGCGAAGATTCGGAGTTATTGTTGATAGTTGGAGGATCTGTTGGATATATATAGTGTCTTTGGAATGTTTTAAAGGGGGTATCGAGTGATTGGGGAGGCTACAGAGTCGAGAGAATTGCTGCAGAGAAATCTGCAGCAGCAGTAGACAAATAGTGAAGAACACGAAGAACAGACCTGCAAGGACAGTCGTAAAACATTGTCGTTTATGCTTAAGAGATAAGACGGTCATCCTGCGACAGTTTACCGTTATTCTTTGTAACAGTGGGATTGCAACACTTATAAACGTTGCGAATTCCCGGTTTAATTTGATTTTCTCATTTTCTCTTCTTTGTAAACACCATTTGGGCAATAAAAATGAATTTTGAGCGTGTTTTCATCATGAGAAGCTAAACCCCTACACTGGGTCGACGGAGGAAGCCGAACTTCATACGTGGGTAATTTTAATTAATTCTTTATATGACTTTTGCACTTATTTTAAATTGTTTTATGATTTGAAAAAATTAGTTATTATTTTATTAGATGGGTCATGCTTGCTTAGATGTTTGATGTCCCATGCTTACGATTTAGAACTAATGTTTGAAGAATCTATATTGGCAAAAATAAGAGTCCTTGTTGTTTTATGAGCTATAATTGTTGAAGAATAATAATTGAACCTATTGATATGAGTGTGGTGGAATCTTCGACCCAGCGACTCTCTCTTTTATTATTATCGTTAAACCTTTTAATTTAATCTTAACAACGTCCGAGTGAACGACAACCCTTTTACTACTACAACGAACAAATTAGAAATTCTATTAATTTTGGCGCCGCCGACGCGGATTTATTTTTAGATTAATTTTTAGGTTTATTTTGTACAATATTTTCTTTTTCCTTTTTATGCGTTTCTTTTCAGGGAATTTTTGAGGATGATGACTTCATCGAGGAGACGCCACCTACGATGACGCTGGCGGAATATAAGAGTAGAAATTCAATTATCGAAACCTCATCCGAGATGACGTTTGCTTGAATATATGCGTAGGCAATGGTATGGAGTTTCGCTCCACATGAGGTAAGTGAAGAATCACATGAAACTATATATGAGAAGTATTACAAACACACACCGCCTAGTTTGGAACAAAGATTGAGAGTTCTTGAATGTCAAAGATTATTTGTAACGATGATGATGAATCTGTAGTGACTCTCTGTTCCAAACAGAACATATAGATGACCCTATGGATGATTGTGTGGATGATTCACCTAGTTCCATAGATGAATCTACCTCACAAGATCATTCACCCGACTTAGAGGTTGTTTATAGACCCTTGGACTTCCAAAAGTTGCCTAATTTAGGGTTGGAATTGTGTGCTTCTAAAGTGTTGTTGGATTACTTTGCATCTAAGTACCCAGAGGATTTGCCCATTTCTAATACCGTGCATGAGCCGCTTGAAAATTTCCCGGTCTCAATAGAATCCCCATATTTTTGTTCTTTACGCACTTCCATGTGCAAAAAAAACTTGGTTTAGGGGTAAATCTTGGTCTCTCGACATTTCAAGTGTCCCCATTTTTTCATAAAATAATTGTGAAGTCATCGTTTGTAAATATTGTATTTTTGGGTCGATCCCCAAGTTTTCGGAGTTATTAGTTTATGGGGATCCATTTTTGTATATTCCAAGAGGTATAATTATTTATTTATTTATGTCTCATTTATTTTTGTTTATTTTATTTTTGAATTTCCCATCTTAATTTTTACGTTGGATGACTCAATTACATTGAGGACAATGTAATATTTAAGTGTGGGGGAGTGGTTATTAACTTTTTATTTTTCTTTTTCAGATTTTCTTGCATATTGTGACCAGTGTGTAAATGGGTCTAAAAAAAAATGATCAATGTTTAGCTGGGTCTAAAAAAATTGTTATGATTGTTAGGGTTATGACCAGTCAGTGGCGGGTCTTTTCTTTTTCTTGCATGATATGACCAGCTGTTTAGCGGGTCTAAAAAAAAAAAAAAAAAAAAAGATTGTGTGTCTTGTGTATGTGGCATTTGTCATGACCAGCTGTGTAGCGGGTCAATTTTCTGTTTTGCTCGAAGACTAGCAAATTGTAAGTGTGGGGGATTTTGATGAGCACGAAAGTGCGACGCATTTTCACCCATAAATACATTAGTTGGGACTCATTTTATCACTAATAAACTTATTTGTAGGTGTTTTTGAAATAAGCTCTTATGGAGAAAGTTGCTCGAAAAGTGGTTTTTGTACCCTGGAGGACACATGTTATTCGGACTTTCAACTTTGGATAAGGGGCACTCAATTACTAACGGGCACCTCAATCACTGTTTGCACCCCATGGCTATTCGCACCCCATTTCTGTTAGGGGGAATACCTTCTTCTTCACTCAAAATCAGTTTTGGCGGGAAAAGTAAATCTCAACTGTGTGAGATTCTGGTCGTGATTTTATGAGGATTTTTATGTCTTTAAGACATGATTATCTTCTTACCATAACAAGAAGGCTTTGTACGTGTCTAGAGTTGAAAGAAATCGTATATTTTTGGAAAACAGGGAACGGATAGTTGGTTGAGGATACGATATATGCTGTATTGATTTTAGAAGATTTTTGGCGAGATTTCAGCACGGAATTGGATTGATACCAGCCTGTTTCTTTGAAACAGAATTGGTAAGTTGGTTGTTTTCGAAAAATGGAGTTTACTCACCGAGTTAAAGTCAAACAGGGAATGAAGAAAGACACGGGATTGTACGTGTTTTCTGTGCATGGCGTTAGTTGGAAGTGTTTTGACTTCGTCTGAGGTGTTGGTAACAAGTTTGGAGTGTGAAAAACACGAGCAGAGGCGTGAGAATGGAGAGAAGAAAAAAATTAAGGGAATAATATCTCGGAAAAATGCAGAGAGTGAATGCGGAAGATTCTGGAGTTATTGTTGATAGTTGGAGGATCTGTTGGATATATATAGTGTGCTGGAATGTTTTAGAGGGGGTATCGAGTGATTGGGGAGGCTACAGAGTCGAGAGAATTGCTGCAGAGAAATAGTGAAGAACACGAAGAACAGACCTGCAAGGACAGTCGTAAAATATTGTCGTTTATGCTTAAGAGATAAGACTGTCATCTTGCGACAGTTTACCGTTATTATTTGTAACAGTGGGTTTGCAACACTTATAAACGTTGCGAATTCCCGGTTTAATTTGATTTTCTCATTTTCTCTTCTTTGTAAACACCATTTGGGCAATAAAAATGAATTTTGAGCGTGTTTTCATAATGAGAAGCTAAACCCCTACACTGGGTCGACGGAGGAAGCCGAACTTCATACGTGGGTAATTTTAATTAATTCTTTACATGACTTTTGCACTTATTTTAAATTGTTTTATGATTTGAAAAAATTAGTTATTATTTTATTAGATGGGTCATGCTTTCTTAGATGTTTGATGTCCCATGCTTACGATTTATAACTAATATTTGGAGAATCTACATTGGCAAAAATAAGAGTCCTTGTTATTTTATGAGCTATAATTGTTGAAGAATAATAATTGAACCTATTGATATGAGTGCGGTGGAATCTTCGACCCAGTGACTCTCTCTTTTATTATTTCGTTAAACCTTTTAATTTAATCTTAACAACGTCCGAGTGAACGACAACCCTTTTACTACTACAACGAACAAATTAGAAATTCTATTACTCATTACGAGAACGTGTCAGGAAAAGATGGATGGTTAACGGTGATAAGGGAAGTTGGCAAAGGCGTGATCGTGTGACAATCGCTATCCCTACACGACCCCACTACTCGATCACTTAACTTCCTCCACTGTAAGATTGCGCACAAAATTTGGTCCATGTTACTTTGCGAGTTGTTGTTTTGCTTGGGTCATCCCTAGAACAAGAATGGCATTATCTCTTTGTTGGCATTCTACTTCCTTCTCCTACACCGGTAATTTTATTTGGAGTTTAATCCTCGCTGCTATATTATGGACTTTGTGGAAGGAGCGAAACAGCATTACACATTTGATAGCAACCATAACTACAAAACAAATGAAGATCTAGGAAACGAAGCTAAAACTTTAATCCTTCTTTGGCTGCAGCTGCAGGTAGAAGAGTACATGTAAACTTTTCTAGCTCTATTCTCAATGATTGGGAGAATTTGTTTTTACCCGTAAGATGCCGTAATTTTTCCTTTTTTTTTCCTACCTCTGTAGCCTTTGTACATTCTTTCTCCTTAATATATCTTCTTTTCGATCAAAAAAAAAAAAAAAAAAAAAAAAAAAAAAAAAAACTTCCTCCACTTCATACGAGATGAGGATTGCGCTCAAATGACTTGTATAAATAGGTTCTTCGACCTATTTTCAAACAACACAGAAAACCAAGTTGTTATTAACAACGTATCCAGAAAACACCCAGAACTGATAGCTTACATTATGCAAGCCAGTTCAACATTCTGATACAAGTCATAAACAGCCAACACCTTCATAATCTCAACACCTTCTTCGCTTCCCTCCCTAAGATCAACCCCATCTCCTTCACCTTGTGACCGAAGCAAGTCTGGAACGGACATTTCTTGCTTTAGGCCAGAATTGTACAGTTTAATCTCTCGAATCTAAAGTACTCCCATGCAGTGCATTTGTTTAGGGTTTAGATTCGTTTCTCATCCACACACACCCAAATTTACCAAAACCAGCAGAAACAGTTTTCACCCTCAAACACACTTGTAATCTTGTTCGCAGTTTGCACCATCCACTTTATCTCTCTCTACACCAACGGGTCCATAGAAACACCATCATCATCAACAAGAGGAGCATCACAAATTCGAAGGAAAGTTGAAGACGTTCAAGGTTTACAAGCAACATACAGAAATGAGCAGATTTCAGATTCAAGTAAAGCAACAAGACAAGGAGCAGAATTTTTACAAGTTGAAGACTTATGTACAAGAGTGAAGATTATCAAGATGAGAGTTCAAGAAGTTTATGATATCAAGACATACAAGTTGTGAAGAATCAAGCGGTAAAGTATTTACACCATGGCCTTTGTACTTGCATTTTTATTTTATCTTTATTTGTATTATTTTCTCTTGTCTTAAAAAAAAAAAAAAAAACAAAAAAAAAAAAACAAAAAAAAAAAAAAAAAAAAAAACTTGGGACACGGTCATCATTATGCTAGGTCCCTTGTCAAAAAAAAGAGACACAAGAGAAAATTTTGGTAGCTTCATTATTAGTTTTATTATTTTTTTTTCATTTTGAATTTGTTCTATTTTTCTTGTCTCAATTAAAAAAAAATGTGTTGTATCATATTTTGGTTTGTTTTTAGTTTTGTTCTCTCAATAAAGCCAATGGAAAGAAGGAATATCCATAATGAAGTTTCAAGCAACAAGGAATTAGAGGAAAGAATCACATTGTCAAGATTCTACGAAGTTCAAGAGTTATCATCACGAGTTGAAGACCGAAGATGAAGACAAAGATTGAAGACCGAAGATGTTTTTATGGATGCTGTGAGAATGGTGCTAACTGCACGTCGAACGGATAACGAGGTAAGTAAGCATATTCCCACCTTCGTAAGTGGTTGATTTCCAATTCTTAGAGATCGTCAGAAAAAAGGGTTTTCAAAAATGATAAAAGATGTGGGTTTCCAAAACAATTCGGAGGGTTTTTTGCCTTCCTACCATTCAACATGTCGCAGGATTCTCTCTTCATTCCTACCTGGACACATGTGTGACCCATAAAAAGCTATTTATTATTGAGAGCAACTTCATAAAACCCTTTCTTGTGAGGCAGAGTCGAGACTTTCGATCACTCTCGAACCCGAATTTCTTTCGATAAAGGATGGTTATTTCTCTCTCAACTTTTAAGGATGAGATTATGTTCATATATATGTCTAACATTTTATGACTAGTGTCCAGAATTTCTATGTCTTCTTAGCGCGTTGGATGCTATCATTTCGGAGAACTAGTAAGTTGGAAAAGTAGGTTTTGTGGGTATACCTCTTATAAACCCTCACGAGACTATAACTCGTCCACTAGGGACACCTAGGTGTTCAAAGGCTTGTTATACATGCTAAGTGTGACCGTAGCCTCGACGACACGGAGTTGTATGTATGTTTTAGAATTTTTTTGTTTGATTTGTTCGAGGACTAGCAAAGTCTAAGTGTGGGGAATTTGATAGGTGTTGTAAACACCTTAATTATTATCTATTGTTTACTTTCTTTGCCACTTTTCTTGTAAATTTTGTATCTTATGTTTAATTTTGAGTGTTTGGGTACTTTGGAGTCATTTGGAGCGTAAAGGGTAAAAAGATCAATTGACGGGCGAAAAATATTTGGAACCGGCTAGGTTGCGTGAGAAGGAGGTGAAGAATGAGCTGTCAGTTCCTCAAAACTGACAGTTGAGTTGAGAAAGGAATTAGGCTGTCAGTCCTTCAAACCGACAAGGCGTGTATGAGTTTGTAGCCGTTATCTAGTCGACTGGGTGCCGATAGTAGTTTTGGTTCCTACATGGCCCTAAAATTGAGAATCATCTCTCAATCATTCTCGTCTGAAATTCAGAGAGAGTAAAGTAAGTTATGGCGGCACCATTTTATCAGAAAAATCGAGAGATGCAGGGAGAGATGGCTATTGTGTGGTGGAATTTGTGAAGAACTCAGGGAGGAATTGAGAAGATGGTGTTGTTCAGTCTAGGTCAGAGAAAGAGATGGATCTATTTCTCAGATTCAAAGTTGAACAGCAGCGAGTTAGTTAGGGTATTCACTACACCAAATTCAAGGATTAGTAACTAGAAGTCGCAATAGCTTAGCCCTTGTTGCGAATTTTTTCATTGCAAAACTTCAGCTCTAAAATTTTGCAATAGATTCATTTCATTGCAAAACTCGCAACCTGTTTGTCTTTGTTACAATTTGCAAATGATTGAAGATGTACGCATGCGACTCGTGAGTGTGGCTACCCACACTTTCAAGCCGACTTCGGTTTCAGCCCATTCGGATGTCGATCGGCTTCAAACTGACTCGTGTTTATATTGACTAAAAAGATCCAATCTAAATCTCATTATTCATTCTCTTCTCTCTCTCTCGTTTTGTTCTCTTATTATTAGGGTTCCACTTCTTCCCATCGATCTTTATACACAAGTCGTGATGATGATGACAATGATTATCGTAACTCTTTATTCTTTTACCTTTCGTCTCGATTATCTCTCTCTCTCTCTCGTTCTCTTCTCCATCCGAAAACCCTAAGCTCTATTATCCAAATCATTATAAACATGTACCAAAAATCCTATAGCCAACGGTTGAGGTATGAAGTTCTCTTGATTTGTTTTTTTTTTTGGTGATTTTTTTTTTTTGATTTTGACCTAAAAATGTTTTTTTAACTCTTTTTCTTTCTCCGGATGAAGAATTAATGAACAAGAAGAAGACTTCTGACCTCTAAAAGGTATATTTTCCGAACCCTAAATCTATTTCTCTTTCTTTGTTGGTGTAGATGTTCAATTTTTGTTCTTATTTGGTGTTTTTTTACTCTATATGAAACTAGGGTTTTCAATTTGGGGATTTTTTACTCAATTTCGGTGTTTTAATCGATTATGAAATTTGGGTTTGGATTTAGGGCTTTTCTACTTGGTTGGAGTTGGAGTTAAGTTTTTCGATTTAGAGGTTTTTACAATAAGGTCATTATGTTAGTAAAGATGTTAGTGAAGTGGTTTATCCATGTCCCTGTTTCACAAATGTTTTGATATGGAGTGACATATCCTTTGACCATTTTTATGATTGTTTTGGTATATTCAAGTTTAGCAGATATTAGAGATGACTGGGAAACATGACTGTCATTGCTGGGAATGTTGTCTCACTCAAGTATGTCCTGATTATAGGAGTGGTAGGATGTGTTGCTGAGCTCAAACTGCTGAGTTTTTTTGTTGAAAATTGCGAAGGTTTTGTTTAAAATTTTGTTCCAATACTGGCTTGAGACTAATTTTGCAATTTATGAAGAAACTAAAAGCAATTTCTACAACATCTTGAGCTAAATGAGTACAAGAATTCAATTAAGTTTTTCTACTAGTGTGTGCAACATGATTATTTTCCGAGACTGAATGGGTTTGCATTCAGAGAATGATGATTGGATTTGTGGAGTTTGAAGCCGCTTTAACTGGCTTGTGCAGATGAAGTCAAGATGAGAAAGTGGTGCTTCCATTTGAGAATTGAAGTTGATGCTGAGGAACTGAAGATAGATGGCAGTGTTGTTTGGTATTGGTGCTACTACTAAGTGGTGGTTCTGCAATGGCTAGGGACTGATTTAGGAGCAAGGAATAAGAAGATTCAGAAATGCAGGTGGTGGTGTTGTTATTGGGATGGTGTTGCTGGAATTTGCAATGGTTGCAGTGGAGTATGATTGTAAGTTTTGTTCCCTTGTATTTTTTGCTGGAATTCGTTATGTCCGGTTTGCGTTTTGTTCCCTTGTATTTTTTTCGTAATCTGCGAAGTTAGAAACTCTATCTTTTGGGAACCATTTGTCATATAACATGAACCATAATGTCATTCTTGATGTAGTGCAGGACTCGTATATCTGAAGTTTGTTCATTTCACAAAAAATTTGTAATTAATGAGTCCTCAAACATGACTCGATTATGTCCGGAGCCTTGTGTTGAAGAGTTATTGATATCTATATCTTTATGTCAATACCCAAGAATTTATCATTCCAGAAAGTTTTTCGACTCTTAAGTTTTTTTATTAAAAAGTTTTGGTTAGGAATCTAATAAATAGTTTGTGATTTTGTTGCAGGCAAAGTTCATGGATCTTTAGCTCGTGCTGGAAAAGTTAAGAGGATAAACTCCTCTTTAAGGAAAACCGGGAGACCAGGAAATCAGAAGAATGGAGATTTGGAGGATTTCTTGGATATGGTTAGTGATGAGAAAGATATGGTAGTCAGGTTACCAAAAACTCCCTGAAGAACAACTTGACCCCGATAATTATGAAGCAAGATGCATGAGATATGTGGTAAGTTCATTTATATGCAAATTGGATTCAGATTCACAAGTGTACTTTTTTAATTTGATTTCTGCTTGCTTATAATTTTTGTTATACTTTGCAGGGAATGGTAAAGAGCTGCTCTGAACTGTTTGTTTTGCTCCTGCGTTTGGCCAGAGAGTTTTATTTGAACAAATATGAAGAACTTATCGCTATTCTTGACATGATGTCAAGACTAGTGTCCTTTAACATGGTAATATCATTTACATTAAGCTGATTTTTACGTTACTAGATGTCATCAAATTTCTATGCTGAAATCTCAGCTTCTTACTGGTTTACACTTGCTCAAAGTTGTATTGGTCCTACTGGATCATATATTCATTATTTCTGTTGAAATGGGGAATTCTAGTAAATGATTCTTGTGTTCATTCTGTCTTTCGATTCAAAAAAAAAGATTTATGTCATAGGCCACTTCTTCTTAGGTCATTTCGATTCAAATGATGAATCCTTTTGCCTTGGTTCTAATGGTACATGTTAGATGTTACCTTTTTTTTTGTTGACATGTAATTAGGTGTTATGTTTCACACTTTTATCGTTAACATGAGATAGGTGATAGTTATAGGTTCATCTTCATATGAAACTAAAGCACAATAACTTGAGATGAAACAGTCATGTTTGCTTACAACAAAGCACTTGTATACTTTGAACTTATCTTGTTTTTTGTGTCTTCATTAGACAAGTTAATTAAGATCAATTACTAATGTATTGTTTTTCTTGTGTTTACATGAAAGTATGCTTGACAAGTAGCTGGCCAGCTCTCATTGTCAATACTTCTACAAGTTCTTCTGCCAGTCCAGGTTCACCAATGGTTTCATGTTTTATTTTGGTTTGAACTGAATTGTTTCATTTTTTGTTGGTATTTTATGGTAGATTATGTATCAGAATTGTACACTTTTCAGATTTCTATAATGTTATGTAATTGTTTTCACATTTGGAACTTGAGAAATTGTAGTTTGTTGAACTTGTAAAATGAAGTCAGTTAATAATTGTCATTAAATTTTAATTTTTTGATAGTATTGTTGATTTAATTTGGTTACCAAATGAAAAGGGTAGTTTCATTACAAGAACTATAATTTGACTTGGTTTTGACTGGTCAAAACCTGGTTTTGGCCGGTCTAAACCATTATTTTTTTGATGTTGCAAAATTTCGCAACTGCAGCGTGCAGTTGCGACTTTTCAATTCGTAACTGTTTCAAACTGTTGCGACCTCCTAATTTCGCAATTGTTTGAAACCGTTGCGACAAATCTACGTTGCAACAGTTTGAAACTGTTGCAACCGAAAATTCGCAACGGCTTATGAGCAGTTGCGAAAATTTGCAACATCGATTTCGTAACAGATTGAAACTATTGCAACCCCTCTTTGCAACTGAACTCCGTTGTTGCTAATCACTAAAAATGGTGTAGTGATTGATTGTCTTCGGTGGTTGAAATTGGTTGCAGACATGGTGATTTCTTGAGAATTGGTAAGAGGGAAGAAGGATTGGAGCGATTCAGTTAGATTGAGCTCAATGGAAACTAGGGTTTGTTGTTATAGTCTCAAGAAGAATTATGTTACTGGTGATGGTCTATCTAGAACATATGTAACGAAGAATTCAAGGAAGTTGAAGAGCCAAGGAAATCAACCATGATGGTTCAGAAGCTACAAAGTTTATTTATTTTGTAATCCATATGTATTGATAGTTTTGTCACTAAAATTGACAAAGGGGGGGAGATTGTTAGAGCACTGCTCGGTCGAACTCGAAGCGTTACTATCTCAAGCTTGTTTGTCAAGTTTAGTTGATCAAAACTATATGCTTGATTTATAGTCTACTTATAGCTATGTATCAGATTAGAATATAAGTGTGTAGTTGAGCTTTAGACTTCACGACGTACACCAATTGAAGACGAAGATCTACTAAAGAGCTTGGAGGAACTTCATCAACAAAAGGTATGTGGAGACTAAAACTTATATGTCACTCAGAAGTCTATTTTATTCTATCTTCAAATGAGACTAAGTCGTATAGATATATATATACTTTTACATTATACACATTCGATATTTCGAGCCGAGTTTATCTCGCTTATCTATTTCTCAAAATATGTGTTGGAAACTTTCATCTTTAGCTAAGTTCATCGTATTCTTGATGAGTTTAGTTGGAGATAATTTATTTGTTGGAAACTAAATATTAAGTCAAAGATGATTATGTGAAAATTACCTTGAACATCTTATATGATTTGATTGAGAAAATCATTTGATGTCAACTTGGGAAGTTTCGTATTGATCGATTAATCACTTGAAAATCACTTGAAGTTAGTGGTATGTGTAAGATTACCATTGTTGTCTTCCAAGGATGTTTCAATGATTAAATGAGAGCTTTAGAACGACTACCATATCTGGATATAATACAGGTTGTATACTTTGTATGCTAACTGTGCAAGTCTAGTTCAGGTCCGCAACTATTGTTTGCGAACTGGTTTACCTATGAAAAGGTCTGGGGTTGTTGTTCGCGTACCCTGTTTGCCAACGGCTAGACAAGGCCAAGTTAGAAATTGTTGTTCGCGTAGGGTGTTTGCGAACGGCTGGGCAAAGCCAAAGTCCGGAACTCTTGTTCGCATACTCAGTTTGCGAACACAGTGGTCAAGTTGTAAAATCGGCAAGTATGTTTTTTCATACTCATGAACTCAGGTTCGTTTGCGAACTAAAGTCCCTGGAACTTTAATGTAATAAGGTATGTGAACTAGTTTTGCAAACAGTGGCATTATGTTCATGAATTGGTTCTTGTATATGTATTTTGTACAATTACAAACCAAACCGATTTTGTTTCAAATGGTTCATATATATATATATATATATATATATATATAAGATGATGAACATTTGAACAAATCTCTTGAAACACATTTAGATTCATTTGATTATCAATCATGATTGATTGATCATCATATTTGATCTAGAAGTGTTAGATGAATGTGGCTAAGTTATAAGTGTTAATATGGATAACTTCAATTAACTATTATTGAGCCAACAAGGTATACACGTTTGGGTACGGTTCATCCATATCTAAATATAGGTATATTTCATTTGTGTATATAAAGCTAATACCATCTAACGGTGCATATTGATTGCTTAGTTTCTAAGGCAGACTTAACTTCAATCTTAAATCAGGAGTCCATCTAACGGTGAATAGCAATTGCTTTGTTACTAAGCTATCTTAGCTTTGATTGTAAGCAACCCTGATTTGAAAAACTATATAAGGGATAACTCTAGCATCTGGGAAACCTAATCCCGATACTTCCGCGTGTCCTAGTTGCAAACTAGAGTTGATTCTCCATTAACCTAGGGTTTTCCAAAACCATTATTAGGTTAACGACTTGAAGACTTCATTTGGGATTCCTGAATCCAAATCCAACTATTTTCTCTCGTAGTTGCGTATTCTGATCTTACTTTTTCTATCGTATTGAGTTTTATCTTCTCGAAGATTTACTCGAGATTTATCTCCGATAGGTAAGATATAAAAAGTAATCACAACAGTTCTTCGTCTAAGACTCTTGTGATTCCGCGATAACTTTTTCTCGTTAATCGGTCGGGTTATTGTGAGGTGACCGATATTTCTAGGATGCTCTTCGGAGTATAAGTCCGGGTAATAGTTGAGTTTCCTGTTCACCTTGATTTATCTTAAGACGAAAACAAAACCAAGAATAGACTTGTCTGTGGGAGACAAATTTGTTTATAAGTCTTCGAATTTGGGTCGTAGCAACTCTTAGTTGTGGGTGAGATCAGCTAAGGGAATCACGTGCGCAAAGTCCTGTTGGGATTCAAGAGGCGTAAGACTTGGTTAGGGATCAACTACATTCCAGTCCGAAGTTAACTTGTAGTATGCCAGAGTCTGTAGCGGCTTAATTCAGTGTGGTGTTCAAATATGGACTAGGTCCCGAGGTTTTTCTGCATTTGCGGTTTCCTCGTTAACAAATTTTCTGGTGTTTGTGTTATTCTTTTCCGCATTATATTTGTTTATATAATTGAAATATCACAGGTTGTGCGTAGTTCAATCACATTTGATAAATCCGACCTCGTTTGTTGGATATAACTTGATTGACACTTGGGCATTGGTCTTTGGTACCATCCAAATTATTCTCATATCAATCAGGCTCACGGGTTTCTATCTGTTCGATTTGCTGATTGTATTGAGAAAGAGATAAAGCTCTTTGATATCTTTCTTGATTGAGTCTCACTTTTAAGTTGGTGCTCTCGGAATTGTATTGGAGTTTAGTCCATACAGATTTGCCGAACGAATTATCGGGTGTGGTTGTTATACCGCGTTTTCAGTTTTTCTTTGTGAAAGAAACAAGTCATCAAGAATCAAGAAGGAGAAACCATCAAGAGATGAAGAAGAATCCTTCTCTTCCCGTTTTTTGTCAATTTGTCACAATGACAATGACTCTAAATCTAATGTGGAAGACTTCGTGAAGCGTAGGAATGCTTTGAAGTAAAATGTGAAGTAAAAATTCCATTGGAACTTGAATAGACTTGTTTGATATGACATGAATGTGAAGTAAAAACTAGGCCCTAAAACTGTCCTTTTAGGACTATTTTTGAAAGATCTTAAAACTGAGGGGACTTTTTTTTATTTCTTTTAATCTTAAACAAGTAGTGAGCACGTGGGATGCACGTCGACAATATTAATTTTTCTTAATTTTTCATTTTCTTAATTTTTCTTTCCATTTCTGGAAAAGTAGTACTTTCATTTTATTTTTTAATTCGTTTTATTATTAGGTAAAAATGAAAATATCATTTTTAATAAAATGGAGGTAATCTTTCACATCGGAAACTATAATCTATAAGTAATTTTATAGTATATCAGTATTTGAGCATCATACAGGCAACATGTAAAAAGTATATCAAGTGAAGTCAAATACTTCAATTTCACATCTGTTTTTAACCAATTCATCTTTAGGGATTTCTAGGATTATAATTTGGAGTTGGATTATGGGCTAAATTATTTTGAGAGTAATACCATCTTAGGTATATAATTCGATTCCTTATTATTAGCATTACTCTTAATTTTCAATCAATTTTTTACAATTTCCATTGATTTTATTTACTAATTCTTCTTGAATTTGTGAAAAAAAGTTTGGGGTTACTCTGCATTTAGGGGATGACTAATGCGGATGAAAAAACGGAACATGCATTTGCGGAAGAAATGAATGATTATGTCCATTTGAACTATTTTCCGATTCTTATGACTGGTGTTGGAGACTTGGAGTTGTCTTTGGGTTCTGATCTAATATGGGATTGTAAGTACATTATTAATAGCTGCCACAGTCATTAACAATTTCTTTAGTTTTAATATGGGATCTAATATGCGTTCTGATAAAATATGGGGTTGTAATATTATCGATCGACTACAGCTATTAACAATTTCTTTAAATTTAGAAGAAAACGAGAAGGAGAAAATAAAAGTTTATAGACCCTCGGAAATCTTGATAGAAGAAAGAGAACAGTATAAAAGGGGAAGTATTAAATCGGGTCATGAACCACTCTAAAAACCCATGTATCTAATGTAAATCTTAGCCATCCGTAATTAGAAAATCTATCGGCTGTACGAGTTTGTGGGAAACTCTGTGAGACTGAGTCTGTCAACCGATCGCGCCCCTATATTAAAAAGTAAAAATTTGATATAGTTGTTTACACTTGCTGCGTAGGTGATTCAATGAGCTTTCCAAATATATAAAATCACAAAAATCCGACCTACTATTTGGAAGATACGAAGTTTTAAAATATTTATCTACATTTTTATAAAAATGGCATTTCTATAAATAAAGTTTTTGTTAAGATTGAAAAATTACATAGCTAGACATAATGCTAATATTAAATTAAGTTCCCAATTTTCTTTTTATTAGATTAGGTTTAGCTATCCAAAAAGGGGTTGGAGCGCAACTTGTTGCACGACTACCAACAAGTTTCTTGTAAAACTTTAATTTTTCTTTTAGTAATATTCTTCTTTTCCATAATAAATAAACGATTTCACATATTATTATTTTTAACTCCCAATTCTGTTAGGCATTTCAGTCCATATTGAGATTTATTAACCAAATGGTCCCTATCCCGTGAAGCATTGTGGTCCCTATTCCGTTTGGTTAACCAAATTTCGTTAGGTGAACCAAAACTGGGCAAAGATTTTTGATTTAGTTTGCTTGCATTAAAGAAGGGGAGACGAGGGATAAGGAAGGAGGATATGGAAATTAAATTTTGGATGAGGGGTGAAGAGGTAATTATCATCATACTGTTCCACGTGCGAGGGGCATGTGTAGCCATTTCTTCGTATATAAATACGCCGGCCGGGACATCTCTATAAAGGAATGTGAGTTTCTAAATCTCGTTTTGTTTTTCGTTTTGGCTTTCGCTTTGTTTGTGTCGGTTCACATCTGGCTGGCTCTCAGCCCTAATTTCATTTTTTCAATAGTAGGTGCTAGAGTACTTACTTACTCATTTCCACCACAGGAAGAAGAAGAAGAAGAATAGGTTTCATCTCGAAACCCTAATTTAATATTTATTGTATCAATTTTGGGAAATAATATCAACAAATGATAAAGCTCTCGTGATTTACTCATCGTGGTTTCAGCTGAAGAATTTCTTCTTCATCTTTTCCAGTATACTCTTAGGTATTCTTAAATCTGGCTATCATGGACTATGGTCTATCCGACAGCAGTGGTTAGTTGCTCTTTATAAAGTTCATGTCTTTTATGAATTTCTTTTTGTTACTTGTGAAATTCCGTCGTTTCTTTTCCAGGAATAGGGTTTGGGTTTAGGTCTTTGTAGATTTTTCAGTAATTGTCTCTGGAGAAATTCTTTTATGTATGATCGATTTAGACGCATTTGACCGAGGAAAAAATAAATTAGGGTTTGTTAACTAAATGTGTTGCTAGTAATTCTTGTGATTAAGCTTTTCTCATAGTGTAAATCTTAGTTTTCCCTTGAAATTAAAGTTGGAATCTCATACATCAAAAGAATAGAGAAAACATAAAGAACTTTTTTCCCTTTTTAATTTTCCCCCGAGCTTCACTGTCGTACTTGCTGAAAGTTACTTTTTGGGGTTTGGGCTCTTTTCTGTTATCTGAGGCTTTGGGTTGCTGAACTAGGTTGCTACTGAAGGTGCGTGCGAAGAATGTACATAGCAACTGGCTGCAAAAGTTAGGTAGTTAAAGTTTCTTAACTTGTAGAAAATCTGTGTTCATTGTCCAGTGTTTGCTGCCTTGGCTCATTAAAATTGGTGATTTATAGAACTAGCTAGGTTGGAACAGAATGATGGGGAATAAGAAAGAGCATTCTCATATAGAATGAATGTGACATAGATAAGGATGTTCACATGGCTATGGGAGAGACCTTCATTTATGTGAGAGAATCCTCTAGAAAGTCAGATACTAGATAAGTACAACAATGTGCAAGAGCAATAGAATAGCAGCTTGTAACTTATGAAAGACAGGAGTTCACAACCACTCTGTTCATAGACTTCATATGATATTTCTGCATCTTAATGAAGGACCCAAGATCATATGGGTTGATTGTATGGCGATTTATCTCTCATGGGTTCCTTCATAATCAATCGCAGATCCATGCAAAATTTGTGATTATCTCGTCTTGTAAATCCTGAACAAAGTTGGCTGCACTCAGATTTAAATTAGATTCTTAGGTGCATATTGTGTATGTCATGTTTGTGCTTCTTAGTCAAATCAGTTTCTTCATAATGACTGCAGGCACTGGGGATGATCTTCCTTCGAATAATCAAAATCGAGGTAGAAGAGTTGGTCGGGTGGCTGGCAATGGCAGATCTTCTATAGCCGGTTCTGCTCCACACCCTAGATTTTATAACGATATGGAGGCTCAAATCCACCATCTTGAGCAAGACGCGTACATCTCAATTCTGAGGGCTTTTAAAGTGCAATCTGATGCCATTTCTTGGGTATATGTCTTTCTTTACATGTTCGCATGCCAATGTTCTCGTATATAATTTGACTATCATTTTTTCTTTTTGCTGCATATTTTTAGGAAAAAGAAAGTTTAATGACAGAACTTAGAAGAGAGTTGAGAGTATCAGATGAAGAACACAGGGAACTGATAGGAAGGGTCAATGCAGATGACATCGTTATCAGGATAAGGTCTGGTGAAAGTGACCTCTGTTGTTGTCTTTCTGGTAGGCATTATTGTTTTCTTTTTTTAACCGGAATTCTTTGGGTAACTTCTTAAGGGAATGGAGAAAAGCAGGACATCAACCTGGTATGCTCACAACTGCTCAACCTACTCATGATGCGATAGTCGCAACATTCCGCAAGAAGCAAAAGATATCAAACTCAGTGCCTTCTCTATCATTGAATCCACACATGTTGGCAGCATCGATGCAGCCAACATTAACCTCTGGAAAACGAGGTGTTGCGGTAGGAGCTAGGGGCAAGAAGCCTAAATCAGTAAGTTAAATATTAGTAGTATAGGTGTTATATAAAGTGTAAACTAACATTATGTTTATCTGTTTGGTTTATTTTCTTTTTTATTTTACAGGGTCAGCCGTTACCTGGCCTATCCTTAGTTAAGCCTGTGCAGTATCCTTTAACTGGTCCAGCTGGAAGGGGATTCCGTCCTAATCGGGGTCTTTCTGGTGCACTTGTGACAAATGGACGTGTGGGAGCTGGAAGTTCTGATCCATACATTGGGCGGAAGGTGATGACAAGGTGGCCTGAGGATAACAACTTCTATGAAGCTGTTATAACTGATTATGATCCTATACAGGTGTGTTTGACTTTGAAGTGCATATGATATTGGTCTTTGGCAGGTTTTTGACCTACCTTACCTATTTGGAATATTTGGCAGGGCTTACATGCTCTCGTGTACGATATGCATACAAATGATGAGGCATTTGAATGGGTTAATCTAAATGAGGTAAATATTCTACATGTTCGGTACAATCTAGAAGACACTTTATCACCTCTCCAAATAAGTCTGTTATTGAATGCTTATGCTTCAATTTACTGTTCCTTGAAGCAGTTCATTACTTTGTATATTGTTGAATAAAAATGTTTTTTCCATGATAACACCAAGATAATTATTGTTTGCTGGGCAATGTATAGTTTATTTGTCGGCTAATGACTCACATCCTCAGTGTTTATCCAGTTTGATTAGTCACACGTAACTTACTTAAAGTCCAAATTGTCAAGGGTTAGTGGTTTCTCTTATGTATGGCCCCTTTACATATGATCAGACAGAATCCTCAAGGGGAATTCTTGTGTAATCATTTCTTATATTTGGTTACCATTATTCTCTCTGTTATACATTTCCACACTGTTCACTTTATTTTGTAGCTGGGTTATGTTTTTATATGGCTGTGTAAAACTATCTATTTTAACTGCAGATTTCCCCCGAAGACATTAGGTGGGATTGCGAGAACATGGGAATATCTCGAAAAGGTGGTCGTGGAATGAAGAAGTCCATGGACCATGATGGTGTTGTGCCATGGGAAGGGAGAGGGAGAGAGGACAGGAGTCAGCCGGAGAAGGATCTTCTACCCTTACAAAATACAAATGGAAAGAAGAATATGGATGATATTGAGATGATTCTCACAGAAACAGTAGTTAAGGAGGTATGGTTGAGCCAAGGCTTCAATGTCCAAATATCTCAATATCTGAGTGTACCTGTTTGGTTGTTGTCTGATACTGACAATGACAGACTTACCAACATTGGATACTCTATGCACCTTTCCTTTCTCATTGGTAATATAAATATGTTACATCAATAGCAAGCATGACCATAGAATGGAACATACAGTATACACACACACACACACACACACACACATATATATATGTAAGTAGAAACCCTTTGGTGGGGAGTCAGGTGTGGAACTGAATATTGTATGTGAATTTACCATTTTGATGCAGATCCTCAATAGTGATCATTTAGTTTTTGCTATTGAAACAGTAGAATTACTGCAATACTTTCCAAAATGCCCTAGAAAACTTTCTCAGTTTGTAATTTTTCAGGTGATCTTAACTAACTGCCAGCAAAACTGCTTTAAAGATTACTGCATTATTTAATCTAATATAATGCTGGCGTTTTCAGTCTTTAATTTGCAGTAGATTGTATATATTCTAGTATTTTATACTCCATCCATTTCAAAAAATAGGCTTGTTTCATGTATACAATATTTTTGAAACAGAGGTAATATTGTTCTAGAGATTGTAAAAGAATCGTGCAGTATCAGAATTTCATCATATCTTCTGTACATAGATTGAAATTGGTGAAAATCAATATATTAGATGAATCTAGTATATTTTGTGCATGTTTTAACTTTGAGAAAGAAGAAGAGTCTTTAACTTGTCCTATATTAAAATGCAGTCTAAGCCTAGATCAACTTGTGAAGTTTACATTGCTAATCGTTTTATGGCATTTCCCGTTCTTGGTTATTATGGGCAGGTGGAAAAGGTTTTCCTTTTGAGTCGCCCTGATCCTCTTGAGATTGAGAAGGCAATGACGATGCTGAAAGTAAGCACAAACCTTCAATTTTTGTTGTTACTCTTCTTTCACTTGATTTTACGTGGCAAGTTAAATGTTATTGCTTGTAATTGCAGAACCAAGAGAAAACATTAATTGATACACTTGCAAGGATTGCAGATGCTTCTGATGGGGAAAGTGGTAATAGCTATATTCCTGATCCTTCAGAATTTTATATTTAGCATCTTCTGTTTTTTCACAGCTAGCCTACCTTTGCTTTATGAGTAACTAAGTGGTGCCACACAATGCACGTGTGCTTTGGACGTTTAACTATGAAAGCTGTTGAAATTCACTCCAAGCCATATAGATAGGAAAACAAAAAAGAACACAACTGCTGAGTTTGGTGTAAGTTGGACCAGTTGGTTATCTCGGAATAAATTCCAACAGATAATAAGTAATTAAACAAAGTGTATGGTCTATTCCTTAATGCTGACAAATTGGTTCTAGGTCCAACTCTTTCTATTGTGGCCATGATAAGTCAGTGAACACAAGACTAGCTCCTCCCAGAAAAAGGAAATTAATGAAACAAAAAAATTAAAGGAGAGAGGAAAGCTGAAGGCTGGATCTTATCCAACTCCGTTTATTATGCAACCAGCTGGTTTTTTTGAAGCACTGGTGTGTTGTGTGTAGATGGGTGAAAAGAAGTCTCTGTTTTTTTAATATTTTTTGAAATTAAAATAGCTGAAAATATAGTGAATTGAATCATTGTATTTCACTTGGTAACTCAACACCTAGAAAGAGATCTTCTGTCAGTTTTTCTCTACTCTAATTACCCAATGTCTTATTGTAGTAATATCCTCACTTGAAAAGCGAGCAGTAGACTGACATTTCTGGAACCATTTAGCTGAATTTGCGTTTGGAGAATACTGGGCTGAATGATTTTGTTCGATTTATTGTATTTAAGTGCCCAATATGTGAATGTAATCGTACCTGTATTTCTAAGGATTAATTTATGTTGATTTCTTCTAATACATTAGCAGTAGTTTATCCAAGTGGTATCTGTAACATAATATATCTAGCACTTGTAATCAGATTTGGTTTCTACGTATAATTATTGATTAAAAAAAAAAAATGTAGAGAGAGCCGTCAATGTGTAGGTGGATTTGCTTTCCAGCATGAAAATAGAAATTTACAAGAAGAGAACGGATGTGTATTTAAATTAGTATTTAAATTATTTTGGGTCTGATTTTGTTGTGGTGAATAGATTCAACCATCCCAGTAATAAATAGCCCAAGTATTGCACCAGTTAATATCTGACTTGTGCTCCTCAGCCCTTATAGTGTCGACTAATGAGTAGCGGAATTTTATTTTTTTTGTCAAGTTACATTTGATTTCTTGTTATGAGCAGATGATGGCAAACATGCAAATACTCATGGGCCACCAATGGGGAGGGATCTGGTGTTGCCAAACAAACAACATGATAACGGTGACAATGGGATGATGACCGAAGGAGAAAGCCATGGTATTTGTGATAATGGACATACTCTAGTTACAGGAAATAGGATGATGACTGAAATGGGGGTTGCTATTGGTGAACAAGCATTTGAGGCTAGAGTGGCAGCTTCCAATAATGATGAGGATGATGAGATGGTCATCGTTGACGTCTAACGCTGTAATCTAATTTGCCAAGCTCCCATTCTGCCTTGTATCCTTTTACATGTAAGTTTAATTTAACTAATCTCTGAGCTGGCAGTGACCGGACCAGAGTTTCGGAGTAAAACTATAGGATTTAACTTGATGTAAAGTAATTTAGCATCCAAGACGTTTTGATCTTATTCTTGTACAGTTGAGTTACCAAACTAGTCCTTAATGTTTTCCAGTGTTCACTCTATTGTCGTTTTTGTTTTCCTTGAACTAGAAATAAAATGAAATTAGATATCCTTTTCTCGTAATAGATTGGCAACATTGTATATCGCCTCTACTAATTAAACAAATTAAAGATTCACATGCAGAACTTACATAAAAATTATAGTTATGTGGGCTAAGATTACTGTGGTCATGGCTCTTTTAACCTTGGAAATTCACTTTGCAAAAACTGTGTACGGGTGGGTTAGTCTTTTTTTTTTTTTTTTTTTTTTTTTTTTTTTTTTTTTTGACGCGGGCCCCACTGCCCCTTCCCCTTAACACAACTGCTGCTACTGCAGCTGCACATTATAGTGCTAGACGGGAATCGATCCCGGGTCTCTCCTATGGAGAGACGATGAGTAATCCACTAGTGAAAACTACTAGAAACCCCTTACTATATGGGTTCAATATATAGAAGCCCCACTAAATGGATCCTACACTATCAACTCCATACTTTCATAAAATGATATTACTAGGCCCCGAAAATCAAATTATCTTTAGATCGGGCCCATAATTAATTATTCGAATTTTAATAATGACAACAATACCCTTTAGTATTTATACAAGAGAAATATATCGAAGATATTTCATTTCTTCATTCTATTTCTCTCTCTTCTCCATCTCTTTCTCTCTCGGCTTTAGCATTTCGGATCTGTGAAGATGAAGAAGACGAATCGATCCAAAGTAGTTTTTGCGGCTCGTCATCGATAATCTTCAAATATGAGATGCGAGAGACGATGAAAATTGTCATCAACAAGTAGATCCGAAGATTCGACTCGTCATCGATAATCGGAAGATTCAAATCGATCTTTTGAGATTTTTATAAACATTTCGGAAGATCAAATCAACAAATACTCGGGTATGATTCTAAATATAAGCTAATTGATTGATTTTAACCGAATAAATATCATCCTGTTTTCATATATTTCAGAAACTGATATCTTCGTTTTTCTTTTCTTTGTTTGGTTTTCACTTGGATCGAAGAACAAAAACAACATAACTTCTTTGAAACAAACGATTTTCAAATCTAGGTATGATTTTCTTCTTGTTGTTTTTACATTATTTTTTTGGATTTTAATGTATTTTAGTGTATTAATAGATTAGGTTTTTATGATTAGGATGTTGATTTGGAAGAAAATAAGGCTCGAGATTAAAAACGTTGTGAGATTTATGGAGGATATATTGAAGTTTCGATTCAAGACGGGGGATGATAGGTATAATTACTTACTTTTCTTTTAATTTTTAGTTTATTTTTTTCAATTAAGTTTGTTGTATGTTAAGGACGTGGATCTTTTTTGTTTTTGGTTTGATGTTCAGACTAATGAAGAAGTTGTTATTAAGCTAGTAATGGTGATTCGAACTAGCGGGATGTGTAACCGCTAGTTACACATCCTGGATATAAAGTTTATGTTCCATATATTGTAGGTTCTTATGAAAAGGTATGTCATGCATATTGGAATGAACTAGCATATGGATGTCTAAGTGCTAGTTATTTGAACTAGCGGGGATGTGTAACCTGCTAGTTATGAAAAGGTATATCATGCATATATGTTGGCATATGGATGTCTAGCTGCTAGTTATATGAACTAGCGGGATGTGTAACTTCTAGTTACACATCCGGGATATAAAGTTCTATATATTGCGGGTTCTTATGAAAAGGTATATCATGCATATTGGAATGACTAAATAACAATGGTTGGAAGTTGATTTATGGCCAGCTTGTTCTCGGTAAAGGACCATCATTCGGTTTGGATGATGAACTAGTATTTATATGGATGTGTAACTAGTAGTTACACAAGCTATATGGATGTGTAACTAGCGATTACACATCCTGGGATATAAAGTTTATATTCTATATATTGCAGGTTCTTATGAAAAGGTATATCATGCATATTGAAATGACTAGACAACATTGGTTGGCGTTGCTTTATGGACAACTTGTTCTCGGTAAAGGATCATCATTCGGTTTGGATGATGATCTAGATAAAGAAATGAGTAAAGCGGGTCACTTCTTTATCCTAAAACTCTCTCCCTCAACTCTTCCTTGAAAAGGAAAAAACTATTCAATGCACTCAAATTCTTTTTGAAGTTTTATTCACTTTTAGTTTTTGTTTTTCATTTATACATGATGATTATTACATGAAATGGTGGTAGGAATTTATGTTGTTGTTTTAGGTTCGATTTGTTGTTTTTTACATTTCAATTTGATTTTACTGAGGGTTGATTAATGGTGGTGGTGATAATTTTGATGGGGAGTTTAAATAGTAAGTGTATAAAATTGAAGGAGAATATTAGAAGAAAGAGGATGAACCATGTTTAGTTTTTGTTTTAGTGTTTGGTGAGCAATTACAATGAATTTGATTAATATTTCATTGTGATTGAGTTTCTCAAAGAATGTGATTGCTATGTCAGTTTAGGTGATTATGTATCCATTTTATGTTAATTGTTGGCTTACACTCTTTGGTTTTGTGTGGGTCAAAGGACAAGATACGTATGTGTAACTATAGGTTACACAAGTTTTTTTTTTTTTTTTTTTGCATAGGTTACACAAGTTAATTGTTGGCTTACGCTATTGGTTCTGGATGTGTAACTACAACGGTTACACAAGTCCTTTTGTGTTTCTAACTGCAAGTTACACAAGCATACACATGTGTAACTATAGTTTACACAAGTTCTTTGTGTTTCTAACTCGCAGGTTACACAAGCCATATTGATGTGTAATCGCAGGTTACACAAGCATATGCATGTGTAACTACAGGTTACACAAGTCCTTTGTGTTTCTAACTAGGTTACACAATCCATATGCACGTATACCTACTAAGAATCAGAAGCATTATTTACACAATCTAAATATATATGTAACTTTTATTTACTGAATCTTGACTGAATGTGTATTTTTACGAAACATTTAAATCACTCTCGGACGATAGTAGGAATCTCTTTGTTCGACTATTTACTTGAAAATATTGCATTCTTTCCATTAATTTTGCATTCTTTTCATTACGGTTCGATTTTAGTTTGCTTATCTTGAGTCTTGGCCTACAAATATGTTGTTTGATTAAAGAATTTGTGGTGGTGTTGATGGTGGAGGTGCGGGTGCGGGTTTTGGAAGAGGATAAATAGGAAGTGGTGGTAGTGCATCGGGTTTGGAGGATAATTCGGATTTGGAGTTAGTGGTAGTGTTTTGGTATGAAGCGAGAGAGGTTTTCTATGGATGCTTGGACACGTAAGTATAGTCAATTTTTTGTTTAACTTCCATTAAACTATGAACTGATCATTGCATAAAGTTTAAATTTTAAGCTTGTGAATATAAGGAAGGTTTTTGGTTTTGGTTTCAAATGATTTTTGGTAGATTTTGTATGAACATGTATGAACAATAGTAAGACACTAGCTTACCAATAGAACCAAGAACATTTATCAAAGCTTTGGGATATTCTTGCAGTTTATTCTTTGGATAGATAAGGATGTTTTCTAATGTCCAGGTGAGAAGTGATGATTCTTAGCTTTTTTAGTTGAAAATGTGTGCTTTATATGGATGTGTAACTAAGAGTTACACAAGTCAAAGTGCATCTGTAACTCTCAATTACACATACTATATGCATGTGTAACTCCTATTTACACATGTTAAAATGAACAAACTTGCAAGTTGCAACCAAAAATTCCACATGCTAGGTATCCAAGTCATATGCATGTGTAATCGCTGAATTACACATGATAGATGCATGTGTAACTCCAAGTTACACATGCTAAGATGGGTTATCATGTGTCTTTTACGTGATCTTTGTTCTATAATTTTGCCTTACAATTCTCCTATAATATTATTTTCTTTTGCTTTTTATTCATCCAACCTAATCCATGGATGTTTATTTCGTTGCAGATATGCAAGCATTTTGGAAATAGGAAGACAAGAAAGAAAGGCAAAACTTCTAGTATAGGTTTCAGTGGCTTATTTCTAGTGTTTTATCTCATTTTATTGTGTTCAGTAACAACCGATTACTATAGCTGGTAAACAGAGTTATTATTGTAAATTAATATTAATGCGATAGATGTATTTTTTGTATATTTTTTTTTTCTGTTGTGTAACTGTTGACTACACATGCCATATGCATGTGTAACTTGTGGATACACTTGTCATATGTATGTGTAACTTCTTCTTACACATGTCATATGGATGTGTAACTTTAAGTTACACACTATTTAATACACAACATGAATGTGTAATTTTTATACATGTGTAACTTCCGGTTACACTTGCAATATCAATGTGGCGGAGGTGGTGGTGAGCGGTGGTCGGTCGACGGTGGTGGTTATCGGCGGCGGTGGTTGGCGGTGGTGGTTGGTGGTGGTCGATGGCGGTTGTGGTCGGAGGTGGTTGCCGGCAGTGGTTGGTGGTGGCTATGGTGGTTGGTGGTGGTCGGAGGTGGTTTCCGGCGGTGGTGGTCGGAGGTGGTTGCTGGCGGTGGTGGTCGAAGGTGGTTTCCGACGGCGGTGGTCGGAGGTGGTTGCCGGCGGTGGTGGTCGGAGGTGGTTGGCGGTGGCTGTGGTGGTCGGAGGTGGTTGGCGGTGGTTGGAACATCATCACATAATATTTTAATAATTTGGGGCCTAAATTTAAATTTTATTTAATTATGGGCTTGACCATATGCATAAGGGTATCAAGGTCTTTTAATAATTTGGGGCCTAGATTTAAACTTCTTTTAATTAAGGGTCTCACATTATGGGTTATCCATGGGTTGGGCCTTAGCCTAATTTTCCCAATCCACTATGCTAGCCACAGGGTGGGTTAATCCAAAGGGGAAAAGATGATTTGCGGGTAATGGGAGTCGAAGTGAGAGGTGAGTTCCCTTCGCCCCAGTTTAGCAGGTTTTGTGGGATTCAGAGATCGAGAGATAAACAGCTTAAAGCTATGTTGCACAGACACGGACACGGGACACAGTTACGACACGACACAGTTACGGGGACACGTCAAATCTAAAAAAATGTTGGTTACGGGGACACGTTATATGTATTACACACGTCATTAAAATGAGATTCTACAACAATCTACACAAGATAATAATTATTTTTATTTTTCAAAATACTTGATTACTAACAAATAAAATTAATAATAATAACATTTTGATCAAGTTTTTCATAAATAATGTTTGGATATGACCTAAAGACGATTAAATTAGCTTTGGCACTTTTAGGGCGACCTAGAAAGAATTAGGGGCGACACTAAAAGACAAAAAGGTCACCCAAACGTAAATCTAAGCTACCCCTTATCTTCGATTTTTCGAAATGGCCAATATGCCCTTATATAATCGGTAGCCAACACCATAATCGGTAGGTAAACACTCGAACGGTAGGTTAAAATGAAACTATACCTCTGGATTGTTGTGTTGATACTTCAGCCAATAATCCCTTTATAATCGGTAGCTTATCCAACTTATAAGACTACCGATTATAAGGAGCTCCGTATTCAGCCTTGGCCAAATTCCATAGGTTTTGAGGGTGCGGAGCAAACCATAACCACTTGGCTTGAGTCTGTGGATGTAGCCATAATCGGAAGTCTAATAGGTTACATAAACTACCGATTATAAGTTGCCCCAAATTTAGTTTTTCTAAAATCCTTCACGTAATGAATTTTGAAATCTACCATAATCGGTAGGGTATATAATTATATAACCCACCGATTATAACGAGCCCCGGATCCAACCTTTGCCATATTTCATGGGTTTTGAGTGCACACGACCAAACCATAGCCACTTGGTTTGCGTTTTGGATGCAGACCATAATCGGAGTTAAATATATTACCAACCCATCCGATTATGGGTTGCCCCAAAATGAGTTTTTTCTAAAATCATTCATGTGATGAATTTTGAAATCTACCATAATTGGTAGAGTTAACAACTTAAAACCTCCGATTGTAAGGAGCCCCAAATCGAATCCTTGCCAAATTCCATAGGTTTTGAGTGTACAGATCCAGGCATAACCATGTGGTTCGTGATTTGGATGCAGCCATAATCGGGAGTTCAATATATTAACAGACCCTCCGATTATGGTGTTGTTTGGTTACGAAACCATAGTTGTTTTTTAGTATAATAATCGGACATTAACGAAACCACAAACCTCCGATTACAAATATTCTAAGTCAATGTGCTCAATTACTTTCCGATTATGGTGTTGTTTGTTTACATATAACAATTTTTTTTTACATATAACAGTCGGAAGGAACATTACAAATAAACCAACCGATTATTGTTATTCGGAAGTTAAGGTGCACATTTACCTTCCGATTGTGGTGTTGTTTGGATACGAAAGACAGGTTTTCTTTACACATGATAATCGGAGAGCAAAGTATATTAGCAATCCTCCGATTCGACAAAATATTTTGCACAATCCCCGAATCGGTAGGTTAATAACGTATAACCCTACTGGAGATTCGACTAAAAATTGGAACATCCCCAATCGGTAGGTTAATATATAAACCTATCTTCCGATTGTGTTCCAAAATTCAACACTTTCATGTCTCTTCATGTGATTCGCTTACAGTCATCGTTAAATGCATAAAATGTGTAAAATAACCGTTCCTAATCCATAAACATAACGAAACAACTAATATTCCGACACAATCTTTGAAAACGACATAATCCGACATAACCAACATAAACAAAGTTATCCATAAAGTTAACGAAAAACATCGAGTTTACAACACCGAGAGTTCACTTGTTCCTATTTGCTTTGACTTTTGCGATTTTTATTAGCTCTACGACTTGGACCAGCATCATCATGGGTTTCATCAACTTGAGTGCTTGATGAAGCCCGAGTTCTTTTGTTCACCTTGGTTGCAGGTTTCTTTTGCAATTTTTTCCCCGAACTGAGATGCATACTCCTCATTGTCAACGTTGTCAATCAACTGTTTGTGGTCTTTTATCTTCTCAATTGAATTGTGGCTTTAGGCCTTTATACAATCGGTGCACCATTTCGACAAACGCTTGAACTGCTTCATCTGCTTTTTAAAACATAAGATACCATCAAAACGGTTATTACTCTATTTTGACCCATAATATTAAACTAAATTAACAAAACAATACGTACCAATCTATCAAAACCCGCAGGCTTCTCTTTGAGGATACTCTTGTACGGGAGCGCTTTGCTTTAAGATCACGGATTACACGAACATGAGAAACATTGCGGTACCAATCCATGTAGTTGGGAGCATTTTCAAAACCTTGGTTGGCTGCCCTTCCTTGGTTGATCAAGTAATGCGCCCTTCTATCCCAATGGAATTGACAGGATGGTGAACCCTTGTGAACCACCGTGATAGAATCTTTATCGACTTGCATTGCTCGAGAACCAAAGTGAAATTGCCATGGATTTCCTCCTTTGGTATACCTTGTACAAAGCGTGTTGTCGCATCACCCTTGAGGCATTGTACATCACATATCCCGTGGGGTGCCACAACGGTCCAAAATAAAGTGCCAAATCGGACCGACCGGCGATATGTCCAGAGTTCGGTCTTCCTTGTATGGATCAAAGCATACGCCTTGGGCTTTAAGTGAGTCCAAAATCTCCCTCAAACGAATCAACTGATGCTCCTTCGTCCTAGAATGGTTGTCATCGAAGACGTACTTTCTTCCTATAGGGTCACCTTTCTCCCACGCCGTGTTTTCAATGGCCAATTCCAAGATAGGGAAGTGGACGTAGATCCAAGTCTATAATGTCATTTTTGCAAGTATTAGGAAATTGATTCTTCAATAGTATAAAAAAAATAAAAAAATAACCAAGTATGTGGAGTTAATAAACAATACCTGTAGCGACTCACGTTCCCCGCCACTTGGCTAATTCCAACCCTCGACGCCTTTCTCAACTCTTCCATCAACCACGCATGGCATGCCGTGCCCCAAGAGTACTCATGCACTTTATCGAGAGGATCCGAGAAGTTGTAAAGGTTGGCGTCGACCCGATTTCCACACCTGGTATTGGGGAAAATGACACATCCCAATACACATAGGAGATATGCGGTGGCCGCGTGGTTGACTTGCTCGTCCGTTAAAGTTCCTTTGTCTTCTTTTTCCTTGGTGCCCTTGAACATATCCATCAGAGTACCCATGTTGAACTGTCTAGTTCTATACTTCATGCATCTTTTGAACCGGTTGTTGATGTTTCTTCATCCCAACCCAAACACCTCTTAGTCGAGATCATAAAGATTCCTCCATTCCAACTTGCTAGTGAACTCGGCCCTAACACCCTTGCCATGGACGGGGAGTTTAAGAATCTGCTCAACATCATCGGGGTTATCGTCATCTCCCAAACGGCATATGGAAGGTGTCGGTCTCGGGATAAAGTCTCTCCACAAACGCCGATATAGCCACCCTGGTCATGTTCCAACATTGAGTTCTCCGCAGCATTGGCCAACCCTGAATTCGCAATAATGGTCTTGAACCTTTCACATTCACCCTCCAAAGGCCAATCTAGCATTTTTGTTGGTGCGGCGGTCGCTTTGAGTAAACGAACCGCATCGGAATGATACTATTAAACACATGACAAGTTAAAAAATAAAATTAGAATTACTTAAAACTATAACCCTTAAAAGTATTACGAAGAAAAACATAATAGGTTAATAAAATGGATACGATCATTACCTCAGTTTCATATATTTCTCTGGCCCAGGATTCTTTGTATCCAAATAACAATTGTCCTCCATCCTCCGGCAGCCCAAGGATTACACCTTCTGGAATATCCTTCACCTTCAGTTCATCTGGGACAAGGTGTTTCGCTTTCTTTCGAGGAGGATTTTTCTTTCGGGCTTGTCCTACTTCTTCTACTTGTTCAATTTCTGGTTGTGATGGTGGAGCACTTGGTTGAACAGCTTCTTGGATTGGTTGTGATTGAGAGGCACTTGGTTGAACAGCTTCTTGGATTGGTTGTGATTGAGAGGCACTTGGTTGAAACAATTTCTTGGATTGGTTGTGATTGAGAGGCACTTGGTTGAACACCCGATTGAACCGGTTACGTTGAGGGCACTAGGTTGAACAGCTTCTTGGCTTGCTTGTTGAGTTCCAACTTGACCACTTGAAGCGGCGTTCGCCGATCCTAGCTCTCTTGCACTAGGCTGGCGGGTTCGACGCCTATCCTTCCTTGCACTAGCCGAGACAATTGAATCTTGGATGTTTTTACCTGCTTTATCCCTAAACAACAACAAAAAGTACAACAGGTTATGAAACTAAATATTCGGTTGGTTGATTTAACAAATTGCCTCCGATTATTCACAATCGTAAGTATCGGTTAACCTAAAGCTACCATCACGTATAATCGGAAACAAAATAATTTTTTTGTGTTCGAATATGTTTATCTACACATAATAATCGGAACCTAAAGTTCAACATAACCCTCCGAATTCCACACAATCTTAAGCCTAACAAAACTAATGTCTACCGGATATGCGTCTCTTTGTATCCGAAAACAAATCAAGTTGTTAGCCTAAACAATCGGAAAGATATTACAGAATATTTCACCCGATTATTATTGCGTCTCTAATACTTGTTATTCCCTAGTTTATTCGGAAGGATAAATCACAATTAGCTTCCGATTATGATTGAATTAGGCCTCGATAATGAAAACGTTATATAATCGGTAGGATACCTAAATTTTTAACACCCGAATATGACAAATTTTCTCGTGAAATGAAGAGTTCGACCACAATCGGAAGTTTATAACAATACCTAACCTCACCTATTCTAAGTAATAACCGAAACCCTAAAAAGATAAACATGGATTCGTCCAATTGAAGCAATATAAACCAAATTAATGGTAGAATCTTACCTAATCGGGCGCCATTTGAAGTTGCTCTAGAGTTTGGCTATCAGATATCGCTACTTCATCGTCTTCGTGCTCTTCGTGAGTTAAAACCTCTTTATTACGGGCATGCAACCCAATATTCGGATCGTCACCGCGCCTGGCGTTTTGGTTGAGCTTTCTTACGTTCCGTTTCTTTCATCTTTATAGACAATAATCGATTTATGATTCGATTCGACGATGAACGATGTATAAGCGAGGAGAGGGGGAGAGTTTTCCTCTCTGTGCAATCGGAAAGAGGAGAAGAGGAGTTGAAGTTGAAGTTGAAAAGAAAATGAAATGAATTTGAATTTAGGTCGACTTTTTGGTTTTATCTCACAACGGTTATTAATCGGTAGGTAATACCACCTCATTAGCTACCGATTGTTGAGTAGCCCAAAATCGGTAGAAATGGTTACTTATAACCTACCGATTATTGGAAAGCCCAAATTGAGCATTGGCCAAATTCCCTAGGTTTTGAGGGGTGCAGAGCCGACCATAACCATGTGGTTCGTGATTTGGATTTAGCAATAATCGGAATCCAAGTAGGTTACCCAACCTCCCGATTATAGGTTGCCCCAAAATGAGTTTTTTTGTAAAATCATTCATTGTAGGAAATTTGAAATCTACCATAATCGGTAGTCTACTCAACAATAAACTACCGATTGTAAGGGAGCCCCAGATCGAACCCTTGCCAGAATCCATAGGTTAAGAGGTACAAAGCCAGCCTAACCATGTGGTTCGTGATTTGGATGTAGCCATAATCGTACGGAAGATAGGTTCCAAAGCCTACCGATTATAGGTTGCCCCTAAATGAGTTTTTTCTAAAATCCTTATTTCCACACCAGCTAAAATTGAAAATTGAACCAGTATTTGAAGTCACTCATTTTATTGAATCGAAAAAACATACATGTAGTTGAAATAAAATAGAAGTAAAACACATAAAATTGTTCAATACATCGCCCTAGGGATTCTCTACGAGTTTAATTATATTGGGCGAATTGCCATTCAACTTCCTCCAAGAGAGTGTAGCAGTCCTCGTGCAGAAACTCATGACCGTACCTTAATTCGTATTGGCTCCACCCAAAGTATCTTGGGAAAACAATTTTTAAAATAAGTTAGCGTTGTTGAATAATCATAACCAAATAAAGAATTTTTGATAAGAGGCCTATTGATTCACAAACTTACTCTACTCATTCGGTCTTCGTTTGGCATAGCGTCCTAGGAGCTTTCAATTGCTTTCTCAAAGAAGACGCATTCATTGTATAAATATGCGTACCTTTCCCTTATTTGCGGAGCGTCCTCCTATAACGATTTCCGCTTAGTGCTTTAAAACCTTAAACACCCGTTTCCACCAAGCATTGGTGTTTTGATCATCCCCAAAGTAAGGCCCTCTTGTTGGGTCTTCACATTGGTCACCCATTGCGCTTTCTCAACGGAGTGCTTTGTGAGAGTGGTGTGTGCTGCGACAATAGCAACATCTTCTAGATCATTGAACGGAGTTGGAGCCATTTTTAGTGTTCCAAAGTGATGAGTGACTGATTTAGGAAGATTGAAAGTGATGGGTGAATAAGTTTGGTAGAGATAGGTCTCTATTTATAGCAAAAAAGTACCCAACGGCTAGTTTTTTTTAAAAAAGCTAAGTTACTTCAACATAATCGGAGGTTTGTCAATATGTATTATCAACCGATTGTGTGGGTTTACGAGGCACGGCTAGTTTATTTTGAACGAACTAGCCGTTGAGTATAATCGGTAGTTAGATCAACAATTAAAACTTCCGATTTTCATAAATATTTTGAAATTCATAACAATATCACCTACATTTTTTGCGGTGTAGTTGGAGTATAATCGGTAGCTAATAACCTACCGATTATACAGTTGCCCCAAATTTTGTTTTTGCGGAAATGTCATTTTTCTTCGAATTTGGGGACTAGAATAATCGGTAGTTAATAAGGCTTCCGATTATACAGTTGTCCAAATTTCTTTCTTGAGAAATCACCAATTTTGGGTATTTAGGAGCTACTATAATCGGTAGTCTAGTGAGGTTATTTTACCTACCGATTGTTATAGAAGCCAGATGCGCGTTAGGCACAAAATCAATATAATCGGTAGTATAATATAGCTACTAAGCTTCCGATTGAGTTATTATAATCGGGAACAAAATAGCTTCCGATTGTGTAAGGGCATTAACGTATTCTCCGCGTTTTTGGACATCCCTTAACGTTGTATATGGGTTGGGAATAAAAAAGTCGCCCCTAATTCTTTCGGGGTCGCCCCTAAAAGTGCAGGTTTAAATTAGCCTCACATTTAGAATTTTTTGATTTTTCATACCAAAATTAATCATTTATGATGTGTCCGAAAGTGTCCAAATAGTGTCCGCAAAGTGTCAAATGTCGATTTTTACGCGACACGTGAAGTGGTGTGTCCATGGCGTGTCGTGAAGTGTCGTAACCGTGTCGTGTCCGATCATGTGTCCGATACGGTTACGGCATCTTTCTAGACGTGTCCGTGCAACATAGGCTTAAAGAGAGTGATTCAACAAAAAATGACGAAAGCAACAGCTAATTACAAATAACTTATTCGAGGGATTGCCCTTCAAACATACCCATTTTGTTTGTTTTTCCCCCTGCTATCTGTATTCCTATCTAAATTAAACTCGAATGTATCTGGATTATCCAAGACTTGAGCAAGCTTCTAGGAGCGACCAAGCATGATATATTTCTCAGTTTCGTCCTCTATGCCAGTGGCCTCAGTATAACCGTCCGTCATACATATACGTGTTGCAACATCCATTGACGGGAGTGGGGTGGCTTACCTAGGCTGTAGCCCCCAAATCCAGTGAAAGCTTGTTTTTAGTACCGTATCAATTGTTTAAAGAAAATGAAATAGCCCAGGTACAAATTTTTTTAATAGCCCGTTGCTATCTCAAACAAAAGCAGACTTGATGTGTAGTTGTAATCTCGGAGAACATTTATGATCTAACGGATAATATGTGTGCAGTTGGCTATAGTTTACTGTTAGTAAAGTGAGTAGTGAGGACACGTTTCGTAGGTTGCAACCATATATTATTACACATCTATAATATAAACGAAAATGAAAATTCTCCCTTCCACCGTCGCACAGGAAATTCCTAATCTGACCCTCCGTGTTTTTAAGACCACTCCATACATTTTCGTAATTATCGTTCAATCCAAGGGCAACTTATCTATTCACTACTTATGTTTCTAGAAAATATAAAAAGAACCGATCTCTCTTACTTCTCTTCTACTCCTTTTTTCTCAATCGAGATCTTCCTTCTTCGATTTCACCGACGACACCATGACCACCACCAGCAGCAACACCACCACCACCACCACAGCGCCAACACATCCGCCGTCACCACCATCCACCTAATTCAATTTCACCACCAGGTTTCGATGTCAATTCATAGTCACCTTCACGGCACCACCACCTCCTTCGCTTCAAATTCTACAATTGATATACCAGCCTCTTCTTCCTTCTGGATCTTTAACTAACACCTCCATGCAATTTTGTCATCTTCATCCATTAATTAACACCTCAATTTCATTATTTAAACCTTAATTTCATTATTTCGATCCCAATCAACACAACACAAACCATAAATTTCTGCTAAAATTTTGTGATTAGGTTTAATTTTTCAATAACGAGATGGAAAATACTATTAGATATATGTAAGTGTGTCAGTCAAGTGTGTGACAAGTCAATGAGTCAACATTGACTTGATTTGTACTATGTGTGTCATGTCTTGATAGGACAATAAATACCACCATAATAATAAGACACAAAACGGTGCGAAAAATATCTTTTCTCAATAATATTATTTTCACATCTTTCTCATGGTATCGCATAATGATCCCGAGGCAAAATCAAACCCTAAAAAGCTTTTCTCTTCAATAATCTTTCAGAAGAAATATACAAGAATCAAATAATTTTTCATATTATCTTTTTCACGATTCAAACAAATTATTATCAACAAATTGAAATCAAGATCTAGTTCTTCAACAATCTTTCTACGATAATTTTTACGGATTCAGTTAATGACACCAGCTCTCATCGTTTATAGAAGAAGAAAGGATATGGGTACAAATTTGAATTCATTTGCTCAATTGGTAATTCCTCTGACTTTACTTTTCCGTTCACAAACATATCTAATTTTGTTTCGACTAAATTAGGTCCAAATAATTTCTTGTAATGGCGAGATCAGATGAATCTATATTGATTTCCACCGATTTATATGGATATGTTAGTGGCGATATACAAGAACCAGATAAAAATATTGAAATTGATGGAGTTTTGAAACTTAATCCTCAATGGATTCTTTGGAGGAAAATTGATTGCTTAGTAACAAGTTGTATGAAGGCAACTTTTACAGATTCTATTTCTGGTGATGTCTTAGGACTCACTAATGCTAGGCAAATTTGGGTGTTTCTTGAACAAAGTTTTAGAAGTCATTTTATGGCAAGGAAGCACATGCTTAGAAATCAACTACATAATGTCAAGAAAGGCAATTTGACTATCCTGATTTACTTACATAATGTGAAGAATATTGCTGATTCTTTAGCAGCAATTGGAGAAAAAGTTAATGACTCAGATTTGGTTATGTATGTGCTGAATGGGCTAGGTAGAGAGTTTGATACATTTGTTATAGCTGCTAAGAATAGAGAGAATTCTTTTACCTTTGCTGAACTCAAACCAAGGCTGTTAAATCATGAGCAATGGCTCCTTGAACAACAGAATACTTCTAGTATTGCTTATGATGCTCAGCATCCCACCCATTTTATAGTAGAAATGGAACCAGTGTTCAAGTGGTAATAGAAGAGGCAAGTCCAGGAATAATGGAAATTTTAATGGAAACTTTAAGTCTAATTCTGGTTATAATTCAAGAAATAATGGGAATGGTTATTATCAAGGCAACACTTCATCTCAGGGAAATAGTTATTATCAAGGCAGTACTTCATCACAGGAAGTGGCAATTCTGGTCAAGGTAATGGAAGTAGTACAAATGGAGGTAGAAGAGATTTTTCAGAGATTGTTAGATTTGTCGTAAAAGGGACATTATGCTAGCAGATGTTATTTCAGATATCATCCACCAACTTTTTCTAATTATGCAAATGAAGCTCAACATGGTACTACTCAACATGCTTTACTACTCTAAATGAAGAAAGTCCTTATTCTGATCCTTCTACATCGGTTGCGTCTCATTGATTTCGATTCTCAGCTGTTGCACACATGACTGGAGATGAGCATTTGTTGAACAATACTTCTAACTACAAAGGGAAGGATCATGTGCAAGTTGGTAATGGTAAGTCACTCTCTATTACTTCAATTGGTACTTCACATATTCATACTCCTACAACTAGTTTCAGGATGAATAAAGTTTTTTAGTCCCTGACATGAAACACAATCTACTTTCAGTGGCAAAATTTACGAAGGATAACTCTTGTTACTTCAAGATCTATCCATATGGATATGAAATTAGGGATTTATATTCTGATGTTGTTCTTGCTCATGGTAAAGTAGTTAATAATTTGTATCCAATTTTGCATATGCCCAAAATTCAATATTCTTTTTCCACTACTTTATCTGCTTCTCCTTCTCTGTGGCATGCTAGACTTGGTCACCCACAAATCAAATTTCGCAAAAACTTCATTCTGATAATCAAATTGTTTTAAATTATTCTCCTTCTTCCACTTTGGTCATCCCCGCCACTGCTTTGCTAAAAGCAAAAAGTTACCATTTCATCTTTCAACTTCTCATACACAAAAACCTTTTAGCTCTAATACACTGTGATGTGTGGGGACTAACTGTTACTTCTCTAAAAGGTTATAGATACTATATTTTGTTTGTTGATGATTTTAGTAGGTTCCATTGGATTTATCCTATGGAACTGAAATATGATGCCTCTCAATGCTTTCAACACTTTAAAACTCATACATAAAATCAATTTTCCACAAAAATTCTAGCTTTTCAAGTTGATGGTGCAGCTGAACTTGTTAAAGGACCCTTTCAGGCCTTGTTACAATCTAGTGGTATTAATGTCAGAATATCTTGTCCCAAAACACCAGAGCAGAATGGCCTTGCAGAAAGAAAACACATGCACATTACTGAAATGGGAAATACACTCTTGTTTAACTCTTTCTGTCCTAAAGAATTTTGGTATGATGCATTTCTTACTGCTTCTTATCTCATAAATAGAACTCCTACTAAAGTTTCAAATTTCAAATCACCTTTTGAAGTGTTATTTGGTGTTTCTCCGCATTATGTTTTTCTAAAAACTTTTGGAGACATTTGTTATCCTAATCTTGCTCATTCAAGAGCAGATAAACTTTCACCAAAGTCAGTCAAGTGTGTTTTTATTGGCTACAGTCCTATGCATAAGGGTTATAAATGTTATAATCCTATAACAAAAAGACTTTATATTTCCAGGCATGTTGTTTTCTCGAATCAAAATTTTATTATGCTCCTTCAACGATGTTCTAACTTTACCATCTACTTGTTCTTATTCCCCGAAGTTGATTCTCACTGCTTCTTCTCATGAAAATGCTCCTACTACTACTATGGTTACTAGGGCTCAAAAGGTATTTCAAAACCAAACTTTATTCAGATCATGTTTCTCATTTTTCTCAGAAACATCCTATGTCCGCAAATCATACAACATTGTTAACTACTTTATCCGAGCCTAAGTCTTTTAAGGAAGCTATGAAGAATCCTAAATGGCAAGTATCTATGAAAGAAGAATACACTGCATTGATGAATAATGATACATGGAAGTATGTTGCCTCGAACCTCATATGAATATATTAGGATCCAAATGGGTATATAGAATTAAACAAAAATCGATGGTACTATTGAGTGTGACCGAAATCTAGATTGGTTGCTAAGGGATATAATCAACGAGATGGCATTGACTTTAATAAGACTTTTAGTCCATTGTTAAGTCTCCTACAGTTAGAATAGTTCTTTGTTTGGATATTACTTACAATTGGCAAATCAAACAGATTAGATGTAAGTAACACTTTTCTACATGGATTTTTGGATGGGAATGTTTATATGTCACAACCACAAGGTTTTCTACATCCCGATTATCCTTCTCATTATGTGTGTCATCTTCAAAAGAGTTTGTATGGACTTAAACAAGCTCAAAGGGCTTGGTTCCATAGGTTCAGTTCTTTTTTATCAATAATGGTTTCAAGAAATCTATATCCGATACTTCAATGTTTGTCAAGTCTTGTTCGATGGTATTCTTATCTTCTCGCTATATGTAGATGATATCTTATTGACCGGTAGTTCCTTTCGACCGATGAGGGTATTATTACTTTGCTAAAGCAAGAATTTGCTATGAAAGAATTAGTATATCTAGCCTTTTTCTTGGGTATAGTGGCAGGTTAGAGATAGTGATTATATTACTTTAACTCAAGAAATATACATTGGAACTGCTATCTAAAGCAAATTTATTGGACCGCAAGCCATGTGATACACCAGCGGTCAAATCTAGTAGACTTTATGTTCATGATGGTATTAAGTTACCAGATCCAAGTACTTATAGAACTCTGGTAGGTGGATTACAGTATCTAACTATCACTAGACCTGATATCTGTTTTGTTGTCAATTATGTGTCTCAATTTATGCGTTCTCCTTCGATTTGCATCTTCAACTGGTTAAGAGAATTTTAAGATATTTGAAAGGAACAATTGGTTTGGGTATTACTTTAAGAAGATCTGATGTTACACGCTTAAAATCTTATATCGATTCTCGATTTGGCGGGAAGCCCCGATACAAGAAGGTCAACATATGGTTATGCAGTCTTTTGGGGTTCTAATTTAGTTTCTGGTCTAAAAAGTAACCCTACAATGTCTAAATCTTCTGGGAGGTCTGAATATAAATGTCTTGCATTTATTGCTGCTCTTTCTTTGAGTTCTGATGGTTCTCTTACTTATTAGCTGATTTGCAGATTGATATTCAGTCTGCTTTTGTTGTTGTGTGACAACACTAGTGCTCTGGCTTTGGCATCTAACCCAGTTTTCCATGCCAGGATAAAATACATAGAGATTCAGTACCACACTGTCAGAGAACTTGTGGAAGAGGGTTTCTTAAAGCTGCAACACATATCTTCAAAGGATCAACTGGCAAATATTTTTACTAAAGGATTGTGCTTTCCTACTTTTTCCAGTTCATTGCATTAGTTACTAAAGCCATCTTCAGCTGCAAATTCCAATTCTTCTACAGTTCAATTGTGAGAACTTTCTTATTTATGTCAGTTTTCTTCTTTCTTATCTTTTTATTTTGTTGTTTTTCAATGTGATTCTTTGTTTCTCAAGATCACATTGAAGGGGGTATTGATGAGTGCCAAATATTGCATATTTCTACACCTTTTTATTGGCATTTTACTCATCTTTTGTGCTCGAAATCGAGATATTATCCCAGTTACAGTTTTCTTTATTTTCAAGAATAAATATTTGTATTAATTAATTTTGTGTTTTTAGGTAATAAATAAAGTTCGAAGAAATTGAGGGAGCCAAAAGAGCAAAGAAGTGGAGTCGAGCGTCTATGAGCGAGAAAACCAAAGCCCATGCAGCGAATCGGTTACAACCCAACTTACAAGACATGGGCTTGAGCTACCCGTGACCCGGATCCGAGCCCGTCCATTCCGAGCCGTTAGATCTTCATCCTACGGTCGCATCACACACGCATCGGATTACCGCTGCATCCGATGGTCGCTCACTCCCCTACACATCGTTCTTTGATGCACTCGCCCAACAACAAGATCTCCTACAGCCCATCCATCAACCACGCATCAGTTCCCTCAGATCCAACGGTCGCTTCGCCTTCCTCATCAAACCTCGATGCCTCCGCTCCACAGCAAAACCACCTAACCCTATACTCCCCATCGAACCTACCCATTTCTCATCTTCTCTTCTCTTTCTTCTTCCCAAAAATCAGAGAAGCCATCCCATTCTCTTCCTCCCTCTCCCTCACAAACCAGAGCCTTCATCACCTTCCTCCATCACCAACAACTCCATCAATAGCACCTACTCCGTCAGTACCTAAGTCTTGGTTATCTCTCATATAGCTTCTCATAACCCTAGAAGCTAAGTTAGAGATAAACAAGGCTAGGGTTTTCCAACAACCATGCATGGCGTTCTCGGGAGGCGATTGAACAGAGCCGACAATGATTCGGAGGGTATGGCCGAAGGGTATGCATTAATTTCTATTGGGAAGTGAATTAGGGTTTTGATTTTTCCATGTATAAATAGAATTCAGCTGTGGGTATTTGAACTCATGCCTGGCTAGCCCGAAGGACAATTTAGGTTTAATTGTGAGGATAATTGTTGTTTTTGATGTTTTAATTTAGTTTGCTAGGGGTTCAATGAAACCCTAATTCACTGTTATGATTTCAACTCTGCTTGAGTGTTCTTGAGTGCTTAATTTTATCAGATAACTTCAATTCTAAACACCTCAATGCTTTTCTCTCTGATGCATGCCAAGTATACATTGTAGTTAGGTTATAACTTTGTGTTGAGTGTGTTTCAGCTCTTGCTTCAATTATTATTGCTAATTCTCTTGACTAGTTGTACTTAATTAGACAACTAGTGCTCTAGGTTAATACCTTAGCTGTTAATTGAAGAATCATAGAGAAACTCCTTAGATAAGTGGTAGAATTGACAAATTACCCTTATCTATCATAGGAACAAGAATACTCCAACTAGTTGACACACAACATGATTTAGAGGTGGATTTGATAATCCCAGCACCCATTTACTCTCACTGTTTGTATTTCATCTTTACTTCATTGTTATATCCTTCAATCACTCGTATCGACAAATAAAACCCCCGTTGTTACAATATCACTGAAATTTAGTTAAGCCAAGCCTTAGATCACACACAGCACCACAAGTCTCGTGGTTCGACTCATGCTTGCCCTGTCTTACAGACTGAGACACCGTGCACTTGCATGTTATTACAAGTAGGCATAAAATCTAAACACATTATCCAGCCTACCAAGTTTTTAGCGTCATTTCGCCCGGGACTTAGCGTGTGCTATCTTTGATCCATTGCTTGCCTTTACCGAGTTCATTTCACCCCTGTACATAATTACTTTGTATTATTGCTTGTAACCCTGTTTTAGTGTAAATTAGCTGTAGTCTTCCTTCTTTGCATCTTTTATTGCATATTGCTAATTATATCATTGCATTTTAGCCCATCTCGAGCTGCATATACATTCCCATTGCTGATTAGTTTGTTAATCTAGCGACTTGTGTACACATACGCATTTTGGTATCTCTGTGTTGTGCTCTGAAGCTTCAGCTCAGCCGTGCTCTGAAGCTTGTTTAGTCCATTGGTCCTTGCAACCTGTACTTGGCTTATCACCATTGTTTCGTCTTAGCTGCACTGCATATCTTCTCATATTCATTTGACAAAGAATCGAGATCATTGAGTAGCTTAGGGTAAGCGGTACAATCTCCCGCTTGTAGTTCTCATCTGAGGTTGTAGCTATACTCTCTTTCACTCTCATAACACAGAGCATCCGTGTATTGAGCATAGGCAATATTGGTTTACATTTTTCATCCTCTGTGACACATGAGCACAAGCACCTTAGCAAATCTTGTCTAACTTAGACCCGATCCATTGTAATCGTGCATCTATGCACCTTTTCATGTGTTAACTTTTACTTTTCTCGGTACTAAACTTCGTGTTGAGCAACAGGTACATGCTTTGTGTTCTTTGTGTAACCAAGGAAAGGAAAACACAAAGGAGCGAGAACAATTAGTGAGTGCCTAAACCCGATTAACACCGGTGGTATTGTCTTATCATTGCCCATCTCTGTATGATATTTGTATGATAACCTTGAATGCATGATAGTCCTGCCCCCTTGCTAGCCCCCTGAAGCTGCAAGTTTGAGCTTAAGCTGTGAATGATCCTTGTATGACCTGAACATAACCTGTGCCATTACAACTTGCCTTTAAACAATCAACCCTTGGTACCTTTGCATGATAAGCCGATCACTTTGCTAAGCATTGCTCGACCTTGCACTATCCGAAATGTGTGCAATCTAAAGCCTGTGTTTATGAGCATAGCTTGTATCACCCTTGTATGAACCTCTTGGCATGAATGTATGAAAACAAGCTACCTTGTGCTCAAGAACAGCCCTGTCATTGTTGAGCTTGAGTTGCAGCTTGGATAACCGACTTAGCTACAAGCCCACCAAGTCAACCAGAGATAGTTGCCACTGCACCCTTATGCATGCTATACTCGATCAGCTGCAACCATCTACACCCCTATGTGAGCCCACTGTGATATCATTTGAACCTTGTGTGGCATGAGCATAAACCGGTGCGCATTTCTGTCATTTGATCACTAGCCAAGCTAGTCACCTTGAGTGCATCTAGGCTAAGATCCCGTGTAAATCTCTCTGTGTAGATGCTAAAGTATATTCATTTGTGCAAACTTGCAACTTTTTGCCATCAAGCCGAGCTAGGTCATTTTCCTTGATTTGTTGCAAAACACTGTCCAATTGCTAGGCCATCTCGCCTGCTAATATTTGCATACTTGTGAGTTTAATCTTTGAAAAGTAATATCAACCAAGCTAATTACGCACCACAATGCTTAAATTGTTGATGAGACCCCTTGCATGCTCTATTCTGTTGGCAAGTGTGTTAAAATCTGATATTATGCTTGTATAGCCATTGGAGTTGCATACCACCGAGCATTACCACCACAACCTGTTGCATTTGTGAATTGGTATTAGCTGTGCCATCTACCCTACAAATCATTGAGCATTAACCTGTGAAGAGTGACATCAACTAAACCAGTTGACACTCTACTAAATCTGTTAGAATTTGTAGCATCCGTGCTTCTATGAACCAATACCTGCAATTTGTGCTGAGTTGCTCTTAATGTCATGTCTTTGTGCACACATTGCTCTGATCGTCACATTACCAAGCTGTCTTGTGTCTTTTGTTTTGAGAGGTGTGCATCACCATCTGCTCACATACCGTGGTTGTCTGTCTTTGTGAGCTGCACTTGATCCCAAACTGTGCTGTGTGTCTGAGTTTTGATTGAGCTTGCTAATCGTGTTGAAATTGATTGAGCTGCCAACTAATGCATCTTGCTTTCCTTGTTAAAGTTGTGTTCTCCTTGCTATGCAAATCGCAACTGCCTGTTGAGTTTTCCTTGTGTTGTCCCTTGTTCTGTGCAACTCAACTTGTGCTTAAAACCTACACAGAAACAATTTGTGCTGAAACCCCGCACCACATAACCTCGGTCTCGCAGGAGTAAACCAACCACTTAAACCAAACTTGTTCTCTGCATCAAATCGAAGACCAAATCTTTGAGAATTTCGTGCACTGGCATTAACTGTCACCAACCATTGGGCTCAACCTAAGCTGCCAATTGCTGGGCTGGAACCCAGTTCCACTGGGCTAACTGAACCCAAACCTGGGCTCTGTAACATAACTGAGCCCACAGTTCCACTGGGGTGTACATTCCCACAATAAACCAAATTGAAGCCCAATAAACCAAATCCCACTTAAACCAAAACCCACTTAAACCAAAATGGAGGCCCACTTTGAGTTGCTAAATCATGTCAGGATTTTGGTCTGCAACTGGGATATAAACAAATCCATTAGAGAGCTTGCTTACGGGCATGCTTCACAGTATGAAATCCCCACAGTCCATGATGATTTTAGGGATTATTATGAGCCTTCTCAGGGCCCTGACTTCACATACCCTAATCATTATGAGCACATGCATCATCCACCACAGGTTGAAAATGAACACTTTTCTCATACCCAGTCATCACTTTTAGATCAATTAAAGCTCAAGTATACGTTTTGAAAGGCAATTACATGAGAAATCTGTCGAATCTAATTTCCTAGGCAATATGAAATGTATGCTTGTACCTTATGTGGTAGCTCGGACCACCCTGCTAGGAATGCTATATTTTGCATGATTTTAGACAGTCTAGGGAAAACCATGATAATCCAATGTACGAATTGTCTAAGTGACTATGCTTTGGTAATCATTGGGACCATAATCAACCTTTCAAAGGTTGCGATCAGTATTCTAAGAACCCTAATGACCATGAGCACATGTATCATCAACCACGGTGGGAGTTGAACAATTTTGTACTCCCCAACTCCGTGTTTGCAATCACTAATGGAAACGCTCATGGAGCAAATGCTAGGCTTGAACCGAATGCAATACATGACCATCCATATAGCAACATGTCCGAATTTCCCTTCTCTAGTGAACCTCATGCTCAACCATACAATGAATATCCATATGAGGAATGCATACCCACTAGTGAAGACTCTCCTTCAATAGAACAACTCACTATGATTCTTCAAAGGAACCCGATTGAGTTACAAAATGATAGGATGTTTGTTATTCCCCGATAATGTTGAAAATAGTGTTTCTAGTCCTACTCATGCAACTAACACTGAATATGAACCTAATCTAGAGGTAGATGAGAACACTAAAAATACTACCATTTTGAATGGAGAGATGAATTTTTGCTATGATGATGATGAGGAATATGATATGTTAGAAGAGCATGTGCATGCAGAAAATATGATGGAATCTTTTGGTTCAGAGACGTTAGGCGTCTCTTCTGTGAACCCTATGAATGATACTTCTTCTGACATTCATACATGTGATGTTAACTCGAGCTTGGGTTTGTGAAATTCTTTAGTGAAAGTGAGCATGCTACACAACTTGTTTGTGACTTAGGAAAAGATGAATCTTCCGTTGACACTAATGTTCTTTTGGATCATGATATTATTGTTGTGTCTCGATTCCCCGCCCATATCACAATATGTTGCTGCTCATGATTATGACATGGAGATTGATGAATTGTTTTATGCAAAGTGAACATGATTTACCCTCTTCGACTTTAGGAAAGTGTGTGATGGTGCAAATGATTTTATACATGAAAACAACTTAGATGTACCTAATCTCTCTCCTAAGTCACAAATGAAACTCCTCCACCAAACCTAGGTGTAGTTTGTAACAAAATTGTAAAACCAACTTTTGAAAATGCCTAATTTAGGCCTAGAGCTTTGTGCTTCCCAAGTCCTCTTGGACTATTTTGCATCAAAGTATAACACTTTTAGGGAACCATAGTTGGAATGTGTGTCTGCCTGTTCTTAGCAAAACTCATTTTGAGTTAGACCTTGTGCATGATGTACCTTTAAAATTGCAAGATTTTGTGCTTTCAAACACACTCAAGGACAAGTTTAGGTTTGGGGAAACTCATTCACATATACTGATCTTACTTGCACTCTCATGTTATATCTGTAAGGTCATTGATGTTTGTACATATCGTCTTTTGGGTTGATCCTCAACTCTTTAGATTGTTGGTTTATGGTGAATTTTCATTGTATATAATCCAAAGAGGACTTGTTAAATTTTTCTTTCTTGCATCGGTTGAGTCTTCTTGTGCATATATTGAGCTAATCCGATATGATCTCCATTGAGAATGTTGGATTCTAGCCTTGACTAATGAAGCTCTAACCGTGCTCCCATGATATCCGGTAATCTCTTCCCTTTTCTCTTTTCAGCATAGTTCTCATAGTATGTGGCTGTTTAAAATTTTATCATCTGTTGACACATTGAGGACAATGTTTGATTTAGGTTTGGGGGTGCATTTGCATGTAGAGTTTTTAGTCTTTGTTAAAAAAAAAAAAAAATTCAAAACTTTTTGCAAATAAAAACCTCCAACCTTTAGAGATTTTTAAGTCACTAGCATGCTTCTAGCTATGTTTACATAGAGAGTCTGACCGAAACAATAACAGAACTTGGAAGTGCCGGAGAACGCAATCGGGTTCCTTAGTTGATTAGAGCGTTAAAGTTGGATTTAACCATACCTGGAGGGCGAATTAGGTGCTGTTTAGATATTCGATGAGTAGAATTGTGATCACCCATAGTGGAGACTACCCATTTTACATCAAGTGAGGCACCAACCTTCAATTTTCGCAACTTTCTAGAAAAGTCAGAGTGTGTGTCACCGTCGTCAATTAGGGTAGGAATGGTGAAATTACCCAACTTCATGACCACTTTCAACACTACTTTTGATCTCTTGAGTGCTAGTTTTTGTCAATCATGAGGGTGACATTTAAAGATGAAAACTCCTTCTAAATATCGATTTGCAGTTAGCATCACTCTCTCTCTCAATCAACGGACCCATAGAAACACATCATTGTCGACCGGCCTGAGCATCATCAGAATATTGGAAGAAAAATTGATATAGTCCAAGGTTACATACAACAAAGAAAAAGAAGATGAGAATTAATGAAATTTGTGAAATCAAGACAATACAAGTTTTATCGTTAATTGTTATTTTCATTTCATTTACTTAAAAAAAAAAAAAAATTGTCAAGTTTTTGTTCGGAAGTTCGTCATCAACAATTAAAGACCGAAGACCAAGACGTTTCTATGGTTCTTATGAGAGTGATATTAATTGCCAATCGGGTGAGAAAGTGAGTGAGTACTCCCATCCTTGCTAATGGTTGATTTCCTTTCTTAGAGATCATCGAAAAAGATTCTTTTTGTCCACACTTTTGTGGAGTCTCAGAATTTATTTGAGAAGGTTATCCTTCTTACCTACAACGTGTGTGGATTTCTCTCTTTATTCCTACCTGCACACATGAGAGACTAAAAAGCGATCTTTTTGAGTGCAATTATCATAAAACCCTAATAGTGAGGCAAGTCGAGGCTTATGATCACAATCGAATCCGAATTCTTTCATATGGTATGGTTACTTCTCGCTCGCACTTAAGGATGAGAATGCGTTCTTTGGTAGTTCTAACTTCATGTTACTAGCATGCGAAACTCTATGTCCTCATAGCTCCTTGGATGCTTGAGACTCTTTTTTACACTCGAAGTTGGAGAAGGTTTTGTGGGTACACCTCTGCAAACCCTCACGAGACTACAACTCGTCCACTAGGGACACCTAGGGGTTTAAAGGCTTAGTGCATACGCTAAATGCATTCCCGAGAGACCTGCTGACAGAGGTATAGTTAGGATTTCTTAATTTCTGTTTCACTTGAGGACAAGTAAAATTTAGGTTTGGGGGTATTTGATGAGTGCCAAATATTGCATATTTCTACACCTTTTTATCGGCATTTTACTCATCTTTTGTGCTCGTAAATCGGATATTATCCCAGTTCGAGTTTTCTTTGTTTTCAAAGAATAAATATTTGTATTAATTAATTTTGTGTTTTTAGGTAATAAATAAAGTTCGGAGAAATTGAGGAGCCAAAAGAGCAAAGAAGTGGAGTCGAGCGTCTATATGCGAAGAGAAAACCAAAGCCCGCGCGCGAATCGGTTGCAAACCCAATTTACAAGACATGGGCCGAGCTACCGTGACCGGATCCGAGCCCGTCCATTCCGAGCCGTTAGATCTTCATCCTGCGGTCGCATCACACACGGCAGTCGGATTCACCGCTGCATCCTGTTGGTGCAAAATTAATCACCCCAACAATCTTCGAGATGGTGTATGATGATCGAATCGCCGCCGTTGATTAGATTCTCCAAAGAATTATTGATTGAAAATGGTGGGGTACTCAAAAAGACACTCAGATGCTAAAATCAACAAGAGTTCTATGCAAGTAGGTTGTTAAGAAAAGGAATAGAAATTGTGTACCTTTTGTGTTGAGATTTAGCCTCTATATATAAAAATAGATGTAGCTTTAGGGTTTTGATAGTTATCCTAATAACCTCCCTCATCTCATATAAACCTCAAATAACATCCGATTCATGATAACCCTAATATTTACCATAATCCTCATTTATCTTAAATAATAATTATAAGTATTTAAGATAATTATCCTCTTTATTTAGGATCCTGCATTTATCTCAAATATCATTAATAATTATAAATAAATAATTCTTCAAGACTCTTGGGCTTCAATAATAAGCCTAGTGGGTTTTCATAATAAACCCAACTGGTTTCCTAACAACCCAAATCCAGGCTTCCATAATAAGCCATGCGGGTTTCCACAATAAACTACCGGTTTCCACAATAAACCGGATTAGGCTTCCATAATAAGCCATGCGGGTTTCCACAATAAACCCACCGGTTTCACAATAAACCGGGTTAGGCTTCCATAATAAGCCATGCGTGTTTCCACAATAAACCCATCGGTTTCCCTGATAAATCCGGGTTAGGCTTCCATAATAAGCCATGCGGGTTTCCACAATAAACCCACCGGTTTCACAATTAACCGGATTAGGCTTCCATAATAAGCCATGCGGGTTTCCACAATAAAACCCACCGGTTTCCACAATAACCGGGTTAGGCTTCCATAATAAGCCATGCGGGTTTCCACAATAAACCCACCGGTTTCCACTTTCCACAATAAAACCGTATTGTCCGACACCAAATAGCTTAAAGCGATACGCACATACACTATTTTAATATGGTACAAACATCGCCCCCTCTTAATTCTCAACTTGTTGATGGATTAAGAAAATCAATAGAACTAACCTTCTCGGGTCGTTCAAATTCGCCATATGTTGCTTATTCGATAACCTTTTGTGGCCTTGGCCACCATGTTGTATGGCCTGGCCTAGGCTCGGCTTGATAATTCAAAGTACCAAAAATGTACTTAACCATCTCAAATCACTAAACATGTTCAAGTACCAATAATGTACTTAAACTCCATATAGTAATTACCAAAATGCCAAATAGATCGACATGTTATGTTCTCTTGCTCTTCCATTAGCTAACATATGACCTAAGTGTTGGTCTTGTAAATCTTCTTTAATTTCATCTCCCACCCTTATGGTGAATGAAGCGTTTCCTTGGTTTTTCTCTTTGATAGAAAAACACTTCCAATTTATCTCTTTAATAGAAAAATTATCTCGGATTAAATTAATAAATCAACTTCAACTTTGAGAACATACCTCACTTCGAATGCGAGTTGCTCCCCGTATCTTGCTAGGCACATTGATTGCCCTTATGCTCCCGTAATGGCCTTGAATTTTCCGACTCAACGCGCTTGTGTGCATGCAAATAATGAATGTGCGACAATCTCACGGTGTACTGAGTTGACTGTCGACATTCATACATTTTCTTTCATAATAAGCTATTGGTTTCTACAATAAACCGAATCTAGGCTTCTATAATCAAGCATGTGAGTTTCCACAATAAACCCACTGGTTTCTACAATAAACCAAACTGGGCTTCCATAATAAGCCATGTGTTGGTTTCTTTAATAAACCACCTAAGCTTCCTTAATAAGTCCTGTTGGGCTTTCTCAATAAGCTAGACTTGGTTTCTTTGATAAACCACCTACTTCCTCAATAAGTCCTATGGGCTTCCTCAATAAGCCGGACTTGGTTTCTTTGATAAACCACTGGGCTTCCTTAATAAGTCTGGCTGGGCTTTCTCAATAAGCCAGTTGGGCTTCTATAATAAGCCATATGAGTTTCTTTAATATTTTTCCTTTGCTCCTTTCGCTCCATTTTAGCTTCAGCTTAATTATGTTGAAACACCTTGTTTTCTCCTTTCTCTTTATTAGAAAGACATCGCACAATTTCCTTTATAATCAAATACTTATCTGTCTTTCTCTTTACTAGAAAGACATAGCAACTGTTCCTTTGATAACCAAAATACTTCGTCTTTGTCTTCCTCTTTTATAGAAAGACATTGCAACTACTTCGTCTTTGTCTTCCTCTTTTATAGAAAGACATTGCAACTATTTCCTTAATAACCAAAATACTCCATCTTTGTCTTTCTCTTTTTAAAAAGACATTGCAAGTATTTCCATCATAATCAAATACTTTGTTTGTCTTTCTCTTTACTAGAAAGACATTGCAATCATTCCTTGATAACCAAAATACTTCGTCTTTGTCTTCCTATTTTATAGAAAGATATTGCACGTATTTTTTTAATAAATACATGCAAAAGTGTTCTCAATTGTGACTATAAACTTGATTTATAATGTAATCGGGAAGACTTACCTCCCAAGGTGTTCGTTCCTTCCACCTTAGTCGCCCCATTACTTCCAGGTGATATTGAAAATGATGTGTCCTATTGTTGGACTTCCTTAACCATGTTGGTTTTGATTGCATGCTAGGCGTCACTTTAGCCGCCCCCAATATCTGTAGAGATATTTCCAAATAGCAAAGACGCCCCCATGTGAAGAAGGAACTAGATCTATAATATCTCGATCCTCACTTGCTAGATGGATCTCGGGCTTATGATATCCTTTCCGTTGACATCTTATTTCTGGGTTCATCGTGATTTTTCCTTTTGGAATCGCCCTCAAAATGTTGTCTTGGTGTGGCGTGTCCCTCGGTTCCGGAACCTTTCGCCGTACATGAAAACTTTGCTTTCTTTGCTTATCTTCAATTGATTATGTTGCCGATTGAACCTCGAGCAATAAATCAAAAGAACTTTGAATTCGATTATGTTGCTATCCACGAACCTCGAACTCGGTCATATTGCTGCCCCAAGTGCATACAAAAGTTTCTTGAATATAAATTTTTTTTTATTACCATGCTGTAGGGAATCGAAATACGATTCAAACGAGCCAAAAATCACTCAATTCGGACTTAAAACGAAGAAGAAATTGGCGAAACAAGATTTGAATGAAGTGCGTGCTACATAGAGTAACTTTACTGAGTCATGTTTTGTTGCACAAATGAACTTGCAGCACAGATGGTTGAAAGATGGAAGGTTCAACTTAGAGGTCATGGGATCGATCCTCACTTCTGAACATATTTTTCTTCTTTTTCTTGAACTGCCAAGGCAATATCCTGACTGGATCTGAATGCTGACATGGCAGTCAATGAATGGATCAGTGATACTGACGTGGTAGACAGATGCTGACGTGTAACCGAGCTGTCGTGGACCTTGGCTGATATGTCACCTGGTGACGTGGCACAGAGTTCTTTGACGTGGCGTCTGTGTTCGTTATGTCGCCATATGCTGACGTGGCGGCGGTCTTGATTGGGCGTGGCGGCACGTGCTGACATGGTGGTGACCGGATGATGACCGTCTGCTGACTTTACCTAGGTGCTGATGTGGCACTTGGTTTGACCGGTTCGGTCTAGACCAGCTGGACCGCGGGTGAAACGGTTGAGCCGAACCGAATCGAGCCGGGCAACCTGGTCCCTTTACTGAACCATTGTTGGGCCCGAGGCCGGATCGGAGGTTTGGATAGATTTAATGGATGAGATCTTGTGAATATGACGGTTCAGATTAGCTTGATCTGGGGTTGTACTTGAGCTTGGATGAAGATAGGTTTTCATAACGCTTTTTCAAGCACTTGTCACGGTTTCCTCAACTAATTCACAACAGTTTCTTCAAGCACGCAGCGGTTTCTTAAAACCTCATAACATTTCTTCCAACCTTCGTAACGGTTTCTTCAATTGTCATGAATATTTTCACCGAAACCCTAACTTTTACAAAACGTTACGACGACTTTCCGCAACTTACCGATCGCAACTTTCGGAAGTTGAAACTTTCGCAACTCGGATCTTTCGCAACTTTCTGAAAGTTCGAAACTTTCTGCAACTATGGATCTTCCGCAACTTTCTCGAAAGTGTTCAAAAACTTTCGCAACTTTCTCGGATCTTCTGCAACTTTTCGCAAATGTTGGAAACGTTACGCAGCTTTCTGGATCTTCCACAACTTTTCCGGAAGAGTTCGAAACTTTTTACGCAACTTTCTATTCACTGACGATTTTGAAAACCTAGTTTCCAAAATCGTTTGGGACAACTTTTTCAATCGGAGAACACGGTCTTTACTCGTAGTCCCCACGGTGGGCGCCAAAAGATGTTGGTGCAAAATTAATCACCCCAACAATCTTCGAGATGGGTGTATGATGATCGAATCGCCGTCGTTGATTAGATTCTCCAAAGAATTGTTGAATGAAAATGGTGGGGGTACCTGCAAAGACACTCCGATGCTAAAATCAACAAGAGTTCTATGCAAGTAGGTTGTTAAGAAAAGGAATAGAAATTGTGTACCTTTTTGTGTTGAGATTTAGCCTCTCTATATAGCGCGAAATAGATGTAGCTTTAGGGTTTTGATAGTTATCCTAATAACCTCCCTCATATGTATAAACCTCAAATAACATCCATTCATGATAAACCCTAATATTTACCATAATCCTCATTTATCTTAAATAATAATTATAAGTATTTAAGATAATTATCCTCTTTATTTAGGATCTGCATTTATCTCAAATATCATTAATAATTATAAATAAATAATTATTCAAGACTCTTGGGCTTCAATAATAAGCCTAGTGGGTTTTCATAATAAACCCATTGGTTTCCCCTAACAACCCAAATCCAGGGCTTCCATAATAAGCCATGCGGGTTTCCACAATAAACCTCACCGGTTTCCACAATAAACCGGATTAGGCTTCCATAATAAGCCATGCGGGTTTCCACAATAAACCCACCGGTTTCCAATAAACCCACCGGTTTCCACAATAAACCTAGGGTTAGGCTTCCCATAATAAGCCATGCGGGTTTCCCACAATAAACCCATCGGTTTCACAATAAATCGGTTAGGCTTCCATAATAAGCCATGCGGGTTTCCACAATAAACCCACCTGGTTTCCACAATAAACCGGATTAGGCTTCCATAATAAGCCATGCGGGTTTCCTGATAAACCCAACGGTTTCCACAATAACCCGGGTTAGGCTTCCATAATAAGCCATGCGGGTTTCCACAATAAACCCACCGGTTTCCACTTTTCACACAAAACCGTATTGTACCGACACCAAATAGCTTGTGCGGTGCGCACATACACTATTTTAATATGGTACAAACACATCCGATGGTCGCTCCTCCCTACACATCGTTCTTTGATGCACTCGCCCAACAGCAAGATCTCCTACAGCCCATCCATCAACCACGCATCAGTTCCCTCAGATCCAACGGTTGCTTCGCCTTCCTCATCAAACCTCGATGCCTCCGCTCCACAGCAAAACCACCTAACCATATACCCCCCATCGAACCTACCCATTTCTCATCTTCTCTTCTCTTTCTTCTTCCCAAAAATCAGAGAAGCCATCCCCTTCTCTTCCTCCCTCTCCCTGACAAACCAGAGCCTTCATCACCTTCCTCCATCACCAACAACTCCATCGTAGCACCTACTCCGCCGCACCTAAGTCTTGGTTATCTCTCACATAGCTTCTCATAACCCTAGAAGCTAAGTTAGAGATAAACAAGGCTAGGGTTTTCCAACAACCATGCATGGCATTCTCGGAGGCGATTGAACGGGCCGACAATGATTCGAGAGGGTAGGGTATGCATTAATTTCTATTGGGAAGTGAATTAGGGTTTTGATTTTTCCATGTATAAATAGAATTCAGATGTGGGTATTCGAACTCATGCCTGGGCTAGCCAGAGCAGCAATTTAGGTTTAATTGTAGGATAATTGTTGTTTTTGATGTTTTAATTTAGTTTGCTAGGGGTTCAATGAAACCCTAATTCACTGTTATGATTTCAACTCTGCTTGAGTGTTCTTGAGTGCTTAATTTTATCGATAACTTCAATTCTAAACACCTCAATGCTTTTCTCTCTCACAATGCATGCCAAGTATACATTGTAGTTAGGTTATAACTTGTGTTGAGTGTGTTTCAGACTCTTGCTTCAATTATTATTGCTAATTCTCTTTACTAGTTGTGCTTAATTAGACAACTAGTGCTCTAGGTTAGTACCTTAGCTGTTAATTGAAGAATCACTAGGAGAAACTCCTTAGATAAGTGTTTGACAAATTACCTTATCTTCATAGGAACAAGAATACTCCAACTAGTTGACACACAACATGATTTAGAGGTGGATTTGATAATCCCAGCACCCATTTACTCTCACTGTTTGTATTTCATCTTTACTTCATTGTTATATCCTTCAATCAGCCGTATCGGCAACAAAACCCCATGTTGTTACAATATCACCTGAAATTTAGTTAAGCCAAGCCTTAGATCACACACAGGACCACAAGTCTCTCGTGGTTCGACTAGTACTTGCCCCTGTCTTACGACTAGACACCGTGCACTTGCGGTTATTACAAGTAGGCATAAAATCTAAACACATTTCTCAGCCTACCAAGTTTTTGGCGCCACTGCCGGGGACTTGGCGTGTGCTATCCTGATCCATTGCTTGCCTTTACTGAGTTCATTTCACCCTGTACATAATTACTTTGTATTATTGCTTGTAACCCTTTTTTAGTGTAAATTAGCTGTAGTCTTCCTTCTTTGCATCTTTTATTGCATATTGCTAATTGTATCATTGCATTTTAGCCCATCTCGAGCCGCATATCGCATTCCCATTGCGTAGATTAGCTGTTAATCTAGCAGCTTGTGTACACAACACGCATTTTGGTATCTCTGTGTTGTGCTCAAGCTTCACTCAGCTAGTGCTCTCCGAGCTTGTTTAGTCCATTGGTCCTTGCAACCTGTACTTGGCTTATCACCATTGTTTCGTCTTAGCTGCACTGCATATCTTCTCATATTCATTTGACAGCAACTGAGACTGTTGAGTAGCTTAGGGTAACTGGTACAATCTCCATCTTGTAGTTCTCATATGAGGTTATAGCTATACTCTCTTTCACTCTCATAAAACAGAGCATCTGTGTATTGAGCATAGGCAATATTGGTTACATTTTTCATCCTCCTGTGACACATGAGCACAAGCACCTTAGCAATTCTTGTCTAACTTAGACCTGATCCATTGTAACTGTGCATCTATGCACCTTTTCATGTGTTAACCTGCACTTTTCTGGGTACTAAACTTCTGTGTTGAGCAACAGGTACATGCTGTGTTGCTGTGTAACCAAGGAAAAGGAAAACACAAAGGAGCAGAACAATTAGTAGAGTGCCTAAACCCAGTTAACACTTGTGGTATTGTCTTCTATCATTACCATGTCTGTATGATATTTGTATGATAACCTTGAATGCATGATAGTCCTGCCCCCTTGCTAGCCCCCTGAAGCTGCAAGTTTGAGCTTAAGCTGTGAATGATCCCTTTATGACCTGAACATAACCTGTGCCATTACCTTGCTTGCCTGCTAAACAATCAACCCTGGTACCTTTGCATGATAAGCCAGTCACTTTGCTAAGCATTGCTCAACCTTGCACTATCTGAAATGTGTGCAATCTAAAGCCTGTGTTTGTGAGCATAGCTTGTATCACCCTTGCATGAACCTCTTGGCATGAATGTATGAAAACAAGCTACCTTGTGCTCAGCAACAGCCCCTGTAGCTGTTGAGCTTGAGTTGCAGCTTGGATAACCAGCTTAGCTACAAGCCCAGCTGAAGTCAACTGAGATAGTTGCCCTGTACCCTTATGCATGCTATACTCAGTCAACTAGAACCATCTACACCCCTATGTGAGCCCCTGTGATATCAGCTGAACCTTGTGTGGCATGAGCATAAACCAGTGCGCATTTCCTGTCATTTGATCACTTGCCAAGCTAGTCACCTTGAGTGCATCTGGGCTAAGATCATGTGTAAATCTCTGTGTAGATGCTAAAGTATATTCATTTGTGCAAACTTGCAACTTGCTGCCATCAACTGAGCTAGGTCATTTGCCCTTCAGATTTGTTGCGAAAACCTGTCAATTGCTAGGCCATCTGCCCTGCTAATATTTGCATACTTGTGAGTTTAATCTTTGAAAAGTAATATCAACCAAGCCAGTTGACGCACCCTGTGCTTAAATTGTTGACAGACCCCTTGCATGCTCTATTCTGTTGGCAAGTGTGTTAAAATCTGATATTATGCTTGTATAGCCATTGGAGTTGCATACCCTGAGCATTACCCTGTCAACCCTGTTGCATTTGTGAATTGGTATTAGCTGTGCCATCTACCCTACAAATCATTGAGCATTAACCTGTGAAGAGTGACATCAACTAAACCAGTTGACACTCTACTAAATCTGTTAGAATTTGTAGCATCTGTGCTTCTATGAACCAATACCTGCAATTTGTGCTGTGAGCTGCTCTTAATCTGTCCTGTGCTGTGCACACATTGCTCTGTTCTGTGCTGTTACCAAGCTGTGCTGTGTCTTTTGTTTTGAGAGGCTGTGCATCAGCTGTGATGTTCACATAAATCTAGTTGTGGTTGTCCTGTGCTGTGAGCTGCACTTGATCCCAAACTGTGCTGTGTACAAGTTTTGATTGAGCTGCCAATCTGTGTTGAAATTGATTGAGCTGCCAACTAATGCATCTTGCTTTCCTTGTTAAAGTTGTGTTCTCCTTGCTATGCAAATCTGCAACTGCCCAAGTTGAGTTTCCTTGTGTTGTCCTTGCTCTGTGCAACTCAACTTGTGCTTAAAACCTACACAGAGACAATTTGTGCTCAAACCCAGACCACATAACCTGGGCTCTGTGAGTAAACCAGCCCACTTAAACCAAACTTGTTCTCTGCATCAAACTGAAGCCCAAATACTGGGCTGTGCACCTGGGATGTTAACCTGTCACCCAACCATTGGGCTCAACCTAAGCTGCTAATTGCTGGGCTGGAACCCAGTTCCACTGGGCTAACTGAACCCAAACCTGGGCTCTGTAACATAACTGAGCCCACAGTTCCACTGGGGTGTACATTCCCACAATAAACCAAACTGAATCCCAATAAACCAAATCCCACATAAACCAAAACCCACTTAAACCAAAACTGAGCCCACTTTGAGTTGCTAAATCATGTCAGGATTTTGGTCTGCAACTGGGGATACAAACAAATCCATTATAGAGCTTGCTTACGGGCATGCTTCACAGTATGAAATCCCCACAGTCCATGATGATTTTAGGGATTATTATGAGCCTTCTCAGGGCCCTGACTTCACATACCCTAATCATTATGAGCACATGCATCATCCACCACAGGTTGAAAATGAACACTTTTCTCATACCCAGTCATCACTTTTAGATCAATTAGAAGCTCAAGTATCTGCTTTAGAAAGGCAATTACATGAGAAATCTGTCGAATCTAATTTCCCTAGGCAATATGAAATGTATGCTTGTACCTTATGTGGTAGCTCAGACCACCCTGCTAGAAACTGCTATATTTTGCATGATTTTAGACAGTCTAGGGAAAACCATGATAATCCAATGTACGAATTGTCTAGAAGTGACTATGCTGGTAATCATTGGGACCATAATCAACCTTTCAAAGGTTGCGATCAGTATTCTAAGAACCCTAATGACCATGAGCACATGTATCATCAACCACAGTGGGGAGTTGAACAATTTTGTACTCCCCCAACTCCGTGTTTGCAATCACTAATGGAAACGCTCATGGAGCAAAATGCTAGGCTTGAACTGAATGCAATACATGACCATCCATATAGCAACATGTCTGAATTTCCCTTCTCTAGTGAACCTCATGCTCAACCATACAATGAATATCCATATGAGGAATGCATACCCACTAGTGAAGACTCTCCTTCAATAGAACAACTCACTATGATTCTTCAAAGGAACCTGATTGAGTTACAAAATGATAGGATGTTTGTTATTCCTGATAATGTTGAAAATAGTGTTTCTAGTCCTACTCATGCAACTAACACTGAATATGAACCTAATCTAGAGGTAGATGAGAACACTAAAAATACTACCATTTTGAATGGAGAGATGAATTTTTGCTATGATGATGATGATGATGAGGAATATGATATGTTATAAGAGCATGTGCATGCAGAAAATATGATGGAATCTTTTGGTTCAGAGACGTTAGGCGTCTCTTCTGTGAACCCTATGAATGATACTTCTTCTAACATTCATACATGTGATGTTAACTCTGAGCTTGGGTTTGTGAAATTCTTTAGTGAAAGTGAGCATGCTACACAACTTGTTTGTGACTTAGGAAAAGATGAATCTTCTGTTGACACTAATGTTCTTTTGGATCATGATATTATTGTTGTGTCTGATTCCCTGCCCATATCACAATATGTTGCCTGCTCTGATGATTATGACATGGAGATTGATGAATTGTTTTATGCAGGTGAACATGATTTACCCTCTTCTGACTTTAGGAAAGTGTGTGATGGTGCAAATGATTTTATACATGAAAACAACTTAGATGTACCTAATCTCTCTCCTAAGTCACAAATTGAAACTCCTCCACCAAACCTAGGTGTAGTTTGTAACAAAATTGCAAAACCAACTTTTCTGAAAATACCTAATTTAGGCCTAGAGCTTTGTGCTTCCCAAGTCCTCTTGGACTATTTTGCATCAAAGTATAACACTTTTAGGGAACCACAGTTGGAATGTGTATGTCTGCCTGTTCTTAGCAAAACTCATTTTGAGTTAGACCTTGTGCATGATGTACCTTTAAAATTGCAAGATTTTGTGCTTTCAAACACACCTGTTGACAAGTTTAGGTTTGGGGGAAACTCATTCACATATGCAGTCTTACTTGCACTCTCATGTTATATCTGTGTAAGGTCATGATGTTTGTACATATCGTCTTTTGGGTTGATCCTCAACTCTTTAGATTGTTGGTGTATGGTGAATTTTCATTGTATATAATCCAAAGAGGACTTGTTAAATTTTTCTTTCTTGCATCGGTTGAGTCTTCTTGTGCATATATTGAGCTAATCCGATATGATCTCCACTGAGAATGTTGGATTCTAGCCTTGACTAATGAAGCTCTAACCGTGCTCCCGCCGACATCCGGTAATCTCTTCCCTTTTCTCTTTTCAGCATAGTTCTCATAGTATGTGGCTGTTTAAAATTTTATCATCTGTTGACACATTGAGGACAATGTTTGATTTAGGTTTGGGGGTGCATTTGCATGTAGAGTTTTTAGTCTTTGTTAAAAAAAAAAAAAAATTCAAAACTTTTTGCAAATAAAAACCTCCAACCTTTAGAGATTTTAGAGTCACTAGCATGCTTCTAGCTATGTTTACATAGAGAGTCTGACCGAAATAACAGAACTTGGAAGTACTGGAGAACGCAATCGGGTTTCTTAGTTGATTAGAGCGTTAAAGTTGGATTTAACCATACCGGAGGGCGAATTAGGTGTTGTTTAGATATTCGGTAGTAGAATTGTGATCACCCATAGTGGAGACTACCCATTTTACATCAAGTGAGGCACCAACCTTCAATTTTTCGCAACTTTCTAGAAAAGCTGTTAGAGTGTGTGTCACCGTACGTCAATTCCGGGTAGGAATGGTGAGCTACCCAACTTCGCACCACTTTCAACACTACTTTTGATCTCTTGAGTGCTAGTTTTTGTCAATCATGAGGGTGACATTTAAAGATGAAAACTCCTTCTAAATATCGATTTGCAGTTAGCATCACTCTCTCTCTCAATCAACAGACCCATAGAAACACATCATTGTCAGCAAACGGAGCATCATCAGAATATTGGAAGAAAAATTGATATAGTCCAAGGTTACATACAACAAAGAAAAAGAAGATGAGAATTAATGAAATTTGTGAAATCAAGACAATACAAGTTTTATCGTTAATTGTTATTTTCATTTCATTTACTTAAAAAAAAAAAAAAAAAAAAAAAATTGTCAAGTTTTTGTTCAGAAGTTCGTCATCAACAATTAAAGACCGAAGACCGAAGACGTTTCTATGGTTCTTATGAGAGAGTGATATTAATTGCCAATCGGGTGAGAAAGTGAGTGAGTACTCCCATCCTTGCTAATGGTTGATTTCCTTTCTTAGAGATCATCAGAAAAAGATTCTTTTTGTCCACACTTCTGTGGAGTCTCCAGAATTTATTTCGGAAGGTTATCCTTCTTACCTACAACGTGTGCAGGATTTTTCTCTTTATTCCTACCTGCACACATGAGAGACTAAAAGCGATCTTTTTGAGTGCAATTATCATAAAACCCTAATAGTGAGGCGAAGTCGAGGCTTATGATCACAATCGAATCCGAATTCTTTCATATGGTATGGTTACTTCTCGCTCGGACTTAAGGATGAGAATGCATTCTTTGGTAGTTCTAACTTCATGTTACTAGCATGCAGAAACTCTATGTACTCATAGCTCCTTGGATGCTTGAGACTCTTTTACACTCGAAGTTGGAGAAGGTTTTGTGGGCACACCTCTGGTAAACCCTCACGAGACTACAACTCGTCCACTAGGGACACCTAGGGGTTTAAAGGCTTAGTGCATACGCTAAATGCATTCGAGAGACCTGCGACAGGGGTATAGTTAGGATTTCTTAATTTCTCGTTTCACTTGAGGACAAGTAAAATTTAGGTTTGGGGGTATTTGATGAGTGCCAAATATTGCATATTTCTACACCTTTTTATTGGCATTTTACTCATCTTTTGTGCTCAGAAATCAGATATTATCCCAGATTCTGAGTTTTCTTTGTTTTCAAGAATAAATATTTGTATTAATTAATTTTGTGTTTTTAGGTAATAAATAAAGTTCGGAGAAATTGAGGAGCCAAAAGAGCAAAGAAGTGGAGTCGAGCGTCTATAGAGCAGAAAACCAAAGCCCGCGCGCGAATCAGTTGCAACCCAATTTACAAGACATGGGCTTGAGCTACCCGTGACCCGGATCCGAGCTCGTCCATTCCGAGCCGTTAGATCTTCATCCTACGGTCGCATCACACACGCATCGGATTACCGCTGCATCCGATGGTCGCTCCTCCCTACACATCGTTCTTTGATGCACTCGCCCAACATCAAGATCTCCTACAGCCCATCCATCAACCACGCATCAGTTCCCTCAGATCCAACGGTCGCTTCGCCTTCCTCATCAAACCTCGATGCCTCCGCTCCACAGCAAAACCACCTAACCCTATACCCCCCATCGAACCTACCCATTTCTCATCTTCTCTTCTCTTTCTTCTTCCCAAAAATCAGAGAAGCCATCCCCTTCTCTTCCTCCCTCTCCCTGACAAACCAGAGCCTTCATCACCTTCCTCCATCACCAACAACTCCATCAGTAGCACCTACTCCGCCGCACCTAAGTCTTGGTTATCTCTCACATAGCTTCTCATAACCCTAGAATCTAAGTTAGAGATACACAAGGCTAGGGTTTTCCAACAACCATGCATGGCATTCTCGGAGGCGATTGAACAGAGGCCGACAATGATTCGAGGGTATGGCCGAAAGGGTATGCATTAATTTCTATTGGGAAGTGAATTAGGGTTTTGATTTTTCCATGTATAAATAGAATTCAGATGTGGGTATTTGAACTCATGCAGGGCTAGCCAGAGCAGCAATTTAGGTTTAATTGTTGTTTTTGATGTTTTAATTTAGTTTGCTAGGGTTCAATGAAACCCTAATTCAACATTATGATTTCAACTCTGCTTGAGTGTTCTTGAGTGCTTAATTTTATCAGATAACTTCAATTCTAAACACCTCAATGCTTTTCTCTCACAATGCATGCCAAGTATACATTGTAGTTAGGTTATAACTGTGTTGAGTGTGTTTCAGCTCTTGCTTCAATTATTATTGCTAATTCTCTTGACTAGTTGTGCTTAATTAGACAACTAGTGCTCTAGGTTAGTACCTTAGCTGTTAATTGAAGAATCACTAGGAGAAACTCCTTAGATAAGTGGTAGAATTGAAAATTACCTTATCTGACATAGGAACAATAATACTCCAACTAGTTGACACACAACATGATTTAGAGGTGGATTTGATAATCCCAACACCCATTTACTCTCACTGTTTGTATTTCATCTTTACTTCATTGTTATATCCTTCAATCAGCCGTATCGGCAACAAAACCCCCTGTTGTTACAATATCACCTGAAATTTAGTTAAGCCAAGCCTTAGATCACACACAACACCACAAGTCTCTGTGGTTCGACTCGTACTTGCCACATGTCTTACGAGACAAGACATCGTGCACTTGCGGTTATTACAAGTAGGCATAAAATCTAAACACATTATCCAGCCTACCGGGTATATTAGATATATGTAAGTGTGTCGGTCATGTGTGTGACAACTCAATGAGTCAACATTGACTTGACTTGTACTTTGTGTGTCATGTCTTGATAGGACAATAAATACCCTGTAATAATAAGACACAAAACGATCTGAAAAATATCTTTTCTCAATAATATTGTTTTCACATATTTCTCAAATACGAGAAGACCAACAAAGATGAAGAAGCTATTTCCGCCTCCACCTTCCGCGCCCGACCGTGTCAACCTACTTCCCTGAGCTCGGTTATCGACTCAGTGAGTTAACCAAGTCATCCCCTTGAGTAATGTCATTAGCATCAACAACAGCAACTCCAATTATTTAAATTGATTGAAATATCTTCGTGTTGAGATACCATTCAAGAAATCGATATTCTTTGGACTCTAACTAAATTACCAAAAACACAAAACCCCAACTGATAGAGAATTATTAGATTTATCTTGACCCGATCTCTTCAAAACTCCTGCATCTTTATCACCATTACCAAGAAAAATTAAACTCACTATGGCAAAGAAGAAAACAAAAATAAGATGCTTACAAACCTGCAACAAATAAAGATTATTGTGAGATACGATGTAAACAGAGACGAGTTTCCAATCTAAGATAAATGCTTTTACTTTTAAGTTTTGGGATGAAAATTATGTGACTAATATACTAACCGCAAGCCTTGCACTTGGCTTTCATACGCACAATACCTGGATGTTTGTGCTTAAAAATCTTACATGTATATACGTATCCAAACTTAGGACCTCGTAGACTCTTCTTGAATCGGTGACGGAAACATAACACCATTGCACTTTGCATTCACATACCATAAAATTATGTTGGTCCAGGATTTTCTTGGTAATTGCATCCCTTGACCACAACCTATTTGGGTCGATATCCATCTTAACAGCCTCACAAGGAATGCTTTTTTTATTTTTTGTTTGAAGCTGTAGTTAACTAAAATCTAAGAAAGGTTAGAAGTGGGATTCTAGGGTTTCTGAAAGTGAGTTTCGGGAGGTTGAGTACGAACAGTCTTCGCCTAAACCACACACAGTGGTCGTTCAAAGGCTGCTTCAGTCACAGGGATAGAGGTTTAAGGCTGGTCTTAGGGAGGGAAGCAGATGAAGAGAGAGATCAGAGAACAAGTTATTGCTCTGAGAGGTTATGAGAAAGATGATCGTAGCTTGGAAAAATAGAGGACCTATTTATAGCTGAATTCTCTAATCTCAGGTCGGTGAAGATAAGGATTGCTTTCTGTGCCGTGCGGAGCAATTCTCCCGTCTCTTTAGGAATAGGGATAAACTAGGTTGTGTTTATCTCATTATTCCACCGCCTTTACTCTCTTCTGCGGTAAGAAATAAGCCGGGTATTCCTCACACGTGTCGTAGACCGTCAGACCAAAACCTTAATTGATATCCCCCCATTTGTGTGAATTTGAGTCAGCCTTTGTGATGATGTGTTGAGATAGAAATATTCTCTTTAGCCGAGTTGGCCAAAATAGAGAGATATTCTCTGATTTGTGAGAATGACTAGGATGAGTCACGTGAAAAGGTATGGCATTCCTTATGAATCGTGTGCAGAGTGTGAGAGGAGCTGAGGCTGATTGGCCGGTTGTCAGCCGACGCAAAAATAATTTTAAGTTCTTTCACTTCACAATTATAAATAATAGTATAGTAGTAAGAATGATTCTCCACAAGGAGATATGGGTTGTTATTTGTAATTGAAAACTTAAGTAACCTCCGGGGGATTTTTGATTTTGGTCTAAAATAATTAAACTAGTAATAATAGCGAAGAATGAATATAGAGAATCAATAAGTTGAGAATACTGGTTAAGGGTTCATCATCAATCATAATACATGCACTTCGACTAATAACTGGTGTTGTCACTCAATCATTCATTCATTATCAAGAGTCCTAAAGTACCCCATCGGGAGCATACTCCTAAATTCCTTATGTAATCATATACCATAACGATGAATATATGAATACTACTTAGCGAACAACCTAATACAACGTGCTATTAGGTTTAATCCTCCAAGTGCTTTAAGTTCTAAGAATTAGACTAATCCATGCAATAGAAATACTATGAGTAAACTATTTAACATAGGTCAAGCTTCTACTTGCAATCACACAAAGGTTTTGAATACAATTGGTAATCACAATATACTACTTATGACAAGGGTTATCAACAATTACGTATCTCAAAACCCTAGCCTAGCTTTAGAAATGCATTCATGCTCATTTAATAGCGCTCCTAAACAAACAATCATACAACCATAAACGATAATAAATGGTAGAACAAGACAATAACAATTTGATTGAGATAACAAAACCAATATATTAATTTAATAGCATGTTTATGATATCCGACTACATCCTTAACCAATATGAGGTGATTAGCTACTCATGGATTTCTTAAAACCCATGAAAAATAATAAAAGAGAATAGGTAAAGCAAACCCTAGGTTGTAGAAAAATCTCCAACTCCAAGCCCTATCTCTCGTTCTTCTCCTCCCCAAAAATATGATAAAAGATAAAAGATAAAAGATATGATATGAGATTCTCTCGCTAAATAAGGTTCCCAAAATTAGACGTGCATGTACTACTTGAATCCCGATCGAATTAGACCCCTTGCCAAAAACTAGCCAAACTCCCAAACTAGTGGCGTCCAAATATGGAAATCTGTCGATCCCGAGAACCGACAAAGGTAAACTGGTTTGATTAGAGTACACGTCTTCAGTTTTCTCACGGATACCAGCCTATCCGTGAACTTCTATAACTCACTTATACCAGGACCTCCGTGAAAAATATTTCTCCCTGAACTTTCTTTCAACTCTAGCAGCAACTCACGGTTACCAAACCCTCCGTGAAAAATATTTCTCCCTGAGTTTTGCTATTCCCCTCGGACTTCTCTTGATGGCTTGTCCCTCAGTGAGTTTTGAAACTCCCTGATTTTTTTCTCAAGCTCACTTAATCTTCTCGGTCACCACCTGTCGCTGTTGCTCGAGTTCCATTCACATCAATATAATCTTCTTCTCCCTCTCACTCAGCCCGACCCCATTATCACTACCAAGCTCTCTCGCCATCCGTGAATCATTAATGGAAACAATGGGAGCACGCCATTCTTCCCCGTATAAACTCGAGCCTGACTTTCCATAATCATCACGTACGCAACTCCATCACCGATAATGGCTATCATCACCATCATTCTCGTTTTCGCTGCTCAACACTCTCCTTGTATTCCACAACACCAAAGAACCTCCTTCCATGACCTTCTCATTATCCTTCTTTCCAGTGCGGCGCCTCTCCTACGAGTTCCATCACCACAATCTCAACTGATGTTCAGCTGCAACCAAACCCAGCTCTCAATTGCCTTCTTCGATCTCATGATTCTTAGCTCCCATTTTTAGCTCATCTTCTCTACACCTACAATAGACTCTCGGTGTTTCAATGTATCCAGCTACATCATCACTATCAATGGCCATCTCAGTCAGTCACACATCTCTATTTAAGCTCGACTTCCCTTCTTGCTATCATCAACAACGTCACTGCCAAGGTCTTCATATCTTCCAAGCTCAAACAAGAGCTTCTTCCATTCGTGCCAGCATCACCACCGTCGAGTCCTTCTCAGTTGAATACCATCACTAGCCCACGAGCAAGTAGCAACAAGACATATATCTTCCGTTGGCAATCTTGTGTATAAACCGTAATGAAACAAACAGAGAAGAATAGAAAAGAGAGGAAGGATGCAAACTCAGTTAGACAAACCAAAGTCGAGGCAAGGATTATATCCTCTAGCCTTAAGACAGATTCACCCCCGACCGGTGCTTATGGAATATTGATGTCTGTCTCCCGGGATACAACGACTTTCTTCTCGATGTAGTAGCACTCCAAACTTCGAGAAACTAGGCGAACCAAAACTTAAAGTGATGAACTCTCTCTTTGACACAAACTTTTAGGATGCAAGTAGAATGATGATTAGGTTTCGATTGATCCCTATCTCTAAGTGTGTGCGGGTATTTATAGAATTACTAGTACCTCTTCAATGAAGAATCATGATGCTTCAAGGATTTCTTCAAGGGGTGCGTCTCTAGAATTCCAATTTGAATTCCCCGAAGGGTTGTTTCCCTTCAAGCCTGGTTTTAGGTTTCCCTACCGTTTCAAACTTGAAACTTCTTAACCTAACTAATAGGCCAAACTAGGATTAAACCCATAACTACTAATCCACCCAACACCCAAATCCACACTAAGCACTAGTTATACGAATTTTCCATTCATATATAGAAAATTGGATCCAGTTTTTCCAACAATCCCCCACATGAATGAAAATTCATTGACTAACAATGTGAGTGAAAATGCAGACAGACACTAAAGAGAGTTCAAACGGAAATAAATTGCATGGGGATAGGTAGCTTTCGCCTTGAACCTTCCTTAGTGAATAGCTATCGGGCTTACTATCTTTGGGTCGAGTGTGCCGAGGCTTTGAACTATCGCTTTTAAGTGTAAACCTAGACAATAACTATCACACAATTTATTTCCTCACCAAGTTGGTTCTCATGGTTGTGTTCATTTCGGCCCGAACAATTCCTGGAATTCATGAAGCGCTTTTAGATGAACCACTATCAAAGGTTCTCACTAAGCGGCCACACTTCTCACTTCATATAGGTGATTTCCTATTTAAGAGTATCTGCCATACCCTATTTGGAATTTCCAAATCTTAGGAATCATTAAAAGCATCACTTATCCTTAACTACGCGACAAAAGACCTTGTGTCATCATAGGAATGGGTGGAAACATATCTCTATTCATGTTCCCCGAGTGCTTCATGTGAATCGTTCTTAATTTCTTTTTCCCGTTGAACCTAGATCTTGGGATCTCCAAATAACTAGGTTGGGTTTCCCTTAATACGATTCGGTCGATGTAGGCTTTAAGCCCATTCCCCTCGATGATCCTTTTATATCTCTAGTTAATCCATCATATTACGCGCGGTCTCATAAGACTATTTACTAGAGATTATGCCAACTTGTTGTACGTAACTTAGTGCATGCTTATCATAGTTTTCATGTCATATATATGTACACGGTCTCGTAACTCTTCCAATAAGGTGGCCATTCCTTATTCAGTTACTTATGTGTCGACAAAGCTAGCTTTCCTTGACATGAATTTAACCCATAGTTACCCCCACAATTGTTGGACTTCAACATTACCACACCTGACACATATAACATTTTCTTTTCACACATTATATGTATGTGGATTATACACCATAGAATCTAGATAATTCATCTGATCTAAATCTACACATACTGTCTCTTTGTACATCACAAGTTCATATTCTAGGAACTTTTCTTGGCATGAAAAGAATCAAGATATGCCATTCCAGAAAAGAAGCAAGATGTACCATTCAAAACAGTACTCACATATCCGAAAGGTTGCATCTCAAGTCTGAGCCACCAAACTTGAATCAATAATCCCTGAATCCAAGCCAAGTTTGAATTCTTACTGTGTATGTACAAGTGGCTTTTCAACAGTCTCTTCCAAAAGATGAAGAAGATCTTGTTATAACCACTAATGACGATTCCTTCTGTTAGTATGAGGTCGAAGAAAAAATCTAAGCCAAAATCCTTAGCCATCTTTTAGATCTCATACAGATCACCAATCAGTGACTGGATGGTAACCTTTTCGGAAAATAGTGTCCCTTGCACAAAATCGAATGTTCGTACATAAATTGAACAGACGCATCAAAGAGACACCATAAGAACAATGCTTTCTTCACAGTGGTTATGTGGAGCAGGAGCACCTTGTTCAAGGTTATTAATCCAAATACAAACGGACTCGTATCTGTTTAGATTTGAATTCAAAATCCCATTGGCTATTACTCCAACAACTGCGCAGACTGTTTTGGATCCGAACAGTTTGACGATTTCGATAAATCTAACACACTTGCTAGGTTTATCTCCACTTTTCCTGGCTATGCTGAACTTTCATAAATAAAATAAATTTATTTGATCCTCCGTGTAAGCCAAAGATTCCATAGAATTAAATGGTATATCATCAATTAATTCAACGTTTATACTGTGCAAGTGATTACGCCTTGGCTAATCAAAATTACTGCGCACACCAGTACTAAGGCATTCCACTTCTTTCAATAAAGCATTGAACCGAGGCATAATAAATGCCGCCTTTTCCAAATCAATTTAAATTGAATTGAAACGTCATCCCAGCAACCAAGAGGTTCCATCTCTTAGCGGCAACAACTAGCAGTTATTTTCCCAAACCTTATGGTTGAAGTTCCCTAAAACATTTCTTCATAGTGACTGTTGTACCTATCAAATGAGAATTAGATCGTTAATTCATATTGAATCTCGTAATTAGTTAGGGACTAATTTGAAGCATTAGATTACTCCTCATGCAAACAGTCAGTAGCCTATTTGTGCTTGTATTCAATATTTTAAAGTCTCTTACTTCAACCACTATGGATTAAGAAATGTATCATTTCTTTTAAGTAGAAAATTTCAGAAAACAATTAATTTCTGTTCCATACACCAACTACCTTTATCACTGCATTTTGTTGCACTAGACATTGCAGTCAAATAGATAGAGATGTCGGCCTTATAAGTGGGCACTTATTCAACCCAAATGACTAGCGAGGGACAGAGTTACACCAAAAATTTTAGTTCAGTCTCCCCCACATTTCTGATTATGCCCGTTTTCATGAATTCTCTTACTGCCAACTCGAATTCACACCTGACAAGGCCTCTCCAGTGGGGTTGATATCTAACCCCCATCAATCCAATGAGTTAGGATAAGCAAAACCTTTGCATCTTCGTCACTCATTTTGGATAAGCACTGCAATGCCCATAATTTTGGAGACATGTACTAGATGACTAAAAAGAGATCAACAGTATGATCTCATGAGGTGCAAAGTGACAACTAATAATTTCCTTAATGTTACATTTCAAAATTTTGAATATTAGAGTATGTTACCGCAATATCCATGTTTGAAATGTTACATCCCAATTAGTTCGTGTCACCAAAACTTCATGTTTTCATATTTGAGATGAAACAACAAATTAGATTAGCACCTTTTGCTGAAGTGTTCGCACGAACAATCCAACAAATGTGGTAGACCTGTATCTACATGCCAATCTCCATGGTTCCAAAATTACCACTAAACCGCATTAAGGCTTAAAACATATGCCACCACACATACGAGTAGATACGGTTGATAAATGAATCACGAGAAAGAATGATATTCTTTCCAAGTTATCGTTCACAAGGGACGTTATCGTGATCAGCCATTTGGAACGATAATAATTATCAAGATACTAACAGATTCATTTCCGATACAACTGCTGTCACATTTATGCAAGGCTTGAGTTCCATTTCTTTCCTGGCGCATGTAGAACGTTACTTTAGTTCTTTGCCAAAAAATCATTTTGATAATGATTTTCCCTTTTCCGACAACTTTTGGCGTTGTTATTGACTTCTGATGTTACCGCCATCATAGTTGTGCATCCCTCAGGCTCCATTATTAACAATTGAATTTTCAATCAAGTCTGCAAACCACTAATCAAAGGCAACTCGTCCTTTTCTCTACAGTTGCGTCAATCTAACCTTGTTCGAATTGTCGAGAACCTGAACTATAGAAACAAATAAGTTCTCGCCGAGTGCCCTTATACTTGCAACTAAACAAACAAATTCTATTAGTGTAAGGTCAGAAACGCAAGTAAACCAAAAACATTCAGTACACACAAAAAGGAAAATTAATCTGTCTTAAGATTGTTTGGCAATCTTGTGTATAAACTGTAATGAAACAAACAGAAAGAATAGAAAAGAGAGGAAGGATGCAAACTCAGTTAGACAAACCAAAGTCGAGGCAAGGATTATATCCTCTAGCCTTAAGACATGATTCACCCGCACTGGTGCTTACGGAATATTGATGTCGTCTCCCGGGATACAACGACTTTCTTCTCGATGTAGTAGCACTCCAAACTTCGAGAAACGGCGAACCAAAACTTAAAGTGATGAACTCTCTCTTTGACACAAACTTTTAGGATGCAAGTAGAATGATGATTAGGTTTCTGATTGATCCCTATCTCTAAGTGTGTGCAGGGTATTTATAGAATTACTAGTACCTCTTCAATGAAGAATCATGATGCTTCAAGGATTTCTTCAAGGGGTGCGTCTCTAGAATTCCAATTTGAATTCCCGAAGGGTTGTTTCCCTTCAAGCCTGGTTTTAGGTTTCCTACCGTTTCAAACTTGAAACTTCTTAACCTAACTAATAGGCCAAACTAGGATTAAACCCATAACTACTAATCCAGCCCAACACCCAAATCCACACGGTACTAGTTATACGAATTTTCCATTCATATATAGAAAATTGGATCCAGTTTTTCCAACATCTTCATCGTGAACTGCCAAGCTCGACCATCGTCATTCTTCATTACCACTGCCAGTCACAGCAGCAGCGATCAACACTGCAATCTTCTTTTACCATTGTGCTCAGTTAAGCTCCGACAGCAACACAGTTTCATCACCAACAATCACAGCTTCAAGACTCCATCGCCATCACCACTGCCAAGATCACACACTCCCTGAACTTACTCGTCTATGGCAGTCACCATCATCTCCCATCTTTCTCGAGCTCACAACACCTCAGTCACTGCCATCATCTCTGCCATTCTTCATCACCGGGAATAACCATGAAATCTTGAGCTCAACTTCACTGATGGAAACATCACCAAACCTCCACTGCCATCGATGTCGTACCAACAACTTCAGCAGCCAACCCCATCATACTCGCAGACATCATTCAAACTCGAACAGTACCATTCTCCATGTATTAGCGGATCACACCAAAAAGCTATCAGTAACAGCAACCCAAAATCCCTGTTCGATCAATGGACGTGGAAGCAACAAGAACGGCGGACATGAACTGAAAACAACAGCTCCCTGAGCTGTTCGTATGGAAAATATGAAGATGGTGGTAGCTTTCACCTGTCAGTCTTGCAAGACTGACAGTTTAACTCCCTTTAAAACTGCAGTGGCTGCCCCGAGTAAAAACATGAGTGCCATTATAAATTCTGTGTGTTGACACCTTACGCCACTTTAACTCGCTTCAACTGCTCGTAACTTCTTCATACGAGGTCGGAATGACCTCATTCTTTCACCATTGGCTTTGTCTTTTCGTCCTCTTCAATGTGATACGAAGAAATTCCGGATTTGAACGAGTTCCACTTCCTTTTGGTCAAGATAGCCTCAAACACCTAAGAAACTCAAAACAAACAAAATCAAAGCATAATGATACAAAACTACCAAGAAAGCAAAGCATTTGAGTACCTTACTAGTGCAAATATTGCACCTATCACCGATCTCCCTGTCTTCATGGCCGGTCACATATGTCATGTGAAGACTGTATTATTGTTTGTGGGTCCCTTTGTTGAGCATGCGGAGCGCAAGAGAGCTTATCCACGTTTTTGGATAGCCATGTATAGTAAGCTCAATTTACTAGCCGTGGGTGCATTTGAGAGGTTGAGAAATAGGCTTGAGTACTAGGTAAGGCGTGTGCCTATCATGTGAATCTATCCAAGATTTTGATGAGAGATTTGAATCTCTCCGAGATTTCGAGACGGCTCAAAATATCTCTCGTGATTTTTGCGAGAGAGATTTGAATCTCTCCGAGATTTTTGCGGACGGCTCAAAAATCCCTCTCGTGATTTTTGCAGAGAGATTTGAATCTCTCCGATATTTTTATGACGGCTCAAAAATCTCTCCGTAATTTTTGCGAGAGAGATTTGAATCTCTCCGAGATTTTTATGGACGGATCAAAATCTCTCCGAAGATTTTCTTAACGGATCCGTATCTCTCTGGGTCAGGTCTGGAACTCGGTCTGGAGAGAGAAAGAGAAAAGGCTTTGTACGCCCGATTTAATGTCTCTGCGAGACTTTCGCTCACTTGTCTTTGACCAGCGTATCTTGCGAGAGATGTGCTAGGAATTAACCGTGTGTCCATATGATGAGCCAGCAAGACCGGTGTATCTCGAAAGGATGTTCTAGGAGTCTCACGAAAAGGCTCGGAGGTAGAATATCACCGTATCTCGCGGGGATATCCTAGGAGTTATCCGGAAACCTCGAGTAAGTCGATTTAGAGCCTAGAGTGGCCATGACCGGTGTATCTCGCGATGATGTACTAGGAATCGGTCTTTGATCTCAAATAGGGTGAGTCGTGCTTACAGGAGATATGCAAATCTACGCTCTAGGTCATAAGTCCGTCGGGGATGTATTTACGCATGTACAGAGCCTACATGACCAGTAGCATCTCGTTGAGGGCGTATACTAGGAATCATGGCATCACAATCAGTGCGTCTCGCGAAAACATGATGGAATTGTGGATGTTCCGGTTCATAAGTCCTGTCGGGGGACGTTTTACGCTCTACGAACCTACGTGACCGGTAATATCTCGTTGAGGATGTGCGCTAGGAATCACGGCATCACGACCGAAGTGTCTCGCGGGACGTATACTAGAAATCGTGGCTAAGGATTCCTTGAGGACCAAGGGCTTAATCTCTCCCGTGAGAGTTGAATTCTGTCTATAGGGTTGAAATGACATTTTTGCCCTTTATTCAAATTTTACCATCTACATTAAGTCCCCTACTCAGAGTAGAACCTTGATTGTTCTATTATGAGTATATATATGGTAACAAATCATTCGTGTGCAATTACAATTCATTCATCCTTTTAGACTTGCAGAATCCCCGAATTGATGTTTAGCCTTCGATCGTTACGACTTTGATCTTGAAATCGATTATGGACCTTGGAATTCCCTGGGACTTTGTGTTGAACGTCAATGACATGATAATGAAGTCTTTATGGGACAAAATTTCCGTCTTGGAAGAATAGAATTCGTTAATTAGGGTTTACTCGGCCAAAACCCTAATTTTCTCTCTCTGTGCATCCTTGAGTTTCTGAATTTGTACAGGCGGGTATGTGGGGAAGAGAGAGTTTCCAAACGGTTTCCTGGATGGCCTTGATGTTGGTTAAGATCCGTGAGCAAAGACATTCACTTACCTTTTGAAGTTTTCGGAGTCCCTATCTCAGGCAAATTTTGAATTCAAGCTTGTACTTCACCTAAACCCCAATTTCTCTTTTGTCCGCGTCTAACTCCTTTGGACACTCTCGAAATGCTCGAAGAGGCTTGGTGGGCGTGCATATTTCTTGTGGGGTCAGCACCTTGCATGTTGAGAACTTGTTCAATTCCTTGTACCAATCAGACACCCCTTTTTCTGAGAGAAAATGCATATCTTTGAAACCAAGGGTATTTTCGTCAAAAACCAATATGAGCCTGATTTTTCTTTGGCATGAAAGAGATATGGAACCTCCTAAGCATATTCACGTCTTTAAAGAGGGATTAGCGCGTCTCTCGATCTTCTGGTTTTAGAAATCATGAACCCGAATTCCCTGTTTCGAGCCAGATTCCCTTTATTTTCCCTGAAATTCTGCTTTTCCGTTTCAATGCCGTCCTTCTTCGAACACTTAGAGAACTCAATATTCACGTGTATGAGGCCTTTGGAATGAATAGATGAGATCTTGGTCAGTCCCTAGCTGTATCAAGGCTTTCTTCTTTGAAAATACTCAAAATCGCAATATAAGCTAAAAGGGATTGAGAGAGGCTTAGAGAACCGTCTAAGAGAATGGGAGAGGCTCGGTCTCCTCTCTTTTAGAATAAATCCTTTTTTTTTCACAAAATTCTTGAAATTAGGGCTTTTTTCGTCAAAATCCTAATTCTCTTCGACTTTGATCCCTCTGAAAAAATCCCGAGAGAATAAATCACGTCCAACTGGCCTAGGAGACCATTCTCACACGTGATAAAGTCTTATTCACGGCTTGGAGGAGTTTTGGAAGGAGAAAAGACCTTGGTTTCCTTATTTGAGCCAAATTCCTTTGATTTCCTCTTTCAACTCTAATTGCTTTTCCCTTTTGCTTCAAGGCTTCCCTTTTTGGAATCAAATTGAAAATAGAAGTATTTTGGACGTGTTCTAGGTTTAGAAATCGGTCCAGTGTATTCCACGAATTTTATTCATAGTAGAATTCCTTGTTTATGTTGAATTCCTTTGCCTTCTCTTAAAACTCCTTTCTTGCTTGGCTTGAAATCTAGTTGGACACATTGGAGTCTGAGGTAAGTTGAAAACTGTGTATGGGTCTGGTTCCATGATTGGATAAGAACTTGATCACTTCTCTTGGCCAAATCCCCTTTTCTGCACTTCTGTGTTTACTTCTGCCTTTTTTCTTGATAAGTCTGCGTTCAAGGATGTGGAGAAACTTCGGCATGAATTGTGATTTACTTGGGTAAGGATAGAAACAAGTAGAACACGTCCTGGACTCTTTTTGGAAGTTAGTTTCCTGATTCGAGTCAAACTTCTTTTGTTTTCTTCAAAATTTCTAAAGCCTTTATATGCAGCGTTTCTGATGCCTTCATAAGCTAGAAAGGCTTTGAGTGACCTTTGTATAGAGGCATGGATGTGAGTACTTGAAGACTTTCCTGGCTCTTTTGATAAAATCCTCATTTTAGGAATATTGAGAAAAGTCTCAAATCAGGATTATGTTTGTCAAAACCCTAATTTTGTCTGCTCTTGTGCTCATGAGGGAAATAATATATCCTAGTGGAACCCATCGCGTGAGGCTGAGCACACATGAAGAGAGAGTAAAAAACTTTTTTGGCTTAATTTGGACAACTAGGTGGCTTGGGTTTCCTTGTTGGACTCATATTCCTCTTTCTGCTTGAAGTAGAATTAGTTTTACAAGAAACCCGTTCGTTATACTTAATGCTTGCAATTAACTCTTGATCCCTTAATTCCAAACATGGAATGAATGTTTCTGAATGATCACATCTTCTTTTTGCTTCGATGGTAGCTTTGTTCTTCTTTCAAAACGATACTACTCTTCATAGAAGTTAACGAAGTACTTATCATCTTGAGTTTACTCATGTAGATACCCATCCTTTGTTCCCTATTGAGTCATCTTCTGTAAGTCTTGATCTTTATATCTCCTTGATCATATATTCATATTCCTTTGACCATTGAATGAATAGAAGTATTTATATTTGTCAAGGATTCTCTTCGTTTATATGTTTGTCATAACTTCACATTTGAGACACTTAGAGAGAATGGATGTAAAATCTTTATATGGACTCCGATTTGAGTCCCCAACCCCAACTTTGAAATAAAATGAGATAGGATTTCTAACACAAAAAAAGAATGGCTCGATTCCGAGTTCGTTTGGCCAATCAAATTAATGCATACTTTTGACTTCAAAATCTCGTATAAAAATCCAGGAGTTTTCAAATTGCACTTACTTCGGTGTTGGGACCACATCTCCCAGCTCGTTTGTCTGTTTGAAGCTCCCTTTTGGTATGTTGTTGGGAAGACATAGAGGAACACATTTGCTTCAGAAAGTACCCCAAAATTCTCTATGAATTGTCATCAATTTTCAAGTCTTTGCGCTGGAACGTGCGGATGTCTGCTTTCGAAAGGAGTCCTTGTTGCGTTTGAACTCTTGATGCATTGAGACTCTTAGGAAATGGCCTCTTGGAGTTTTATTACCTAATTAACCTTCCCTAGCTTGTTATAGGTCATGAATTTGATCTCTTTGAGCCAAAACACGTCAGTGGCGTGCTTATACGTTTTTACCCTTAGTTATGAAAAAGCATGTTTTCTCTTGATTCTTCATGGAAAGTGTGAACCCAAACAAATATGTGAGCGTCCCATGAGATGTGAGATGGATTCTTGATAAGGATAAGACTCTATGCATGAGGTTTTGGTTGAAGGGATTAGGAGAAGACAAGGCTTGAAGAGATTAGGAGAGGACGAGGCTTGAAGAGATTAGGAGAGGACAGGGCTTGAAGGGGATGTATGGGGACAAGGTTTTAGGGGAAAAGACCGGTCTTCATGTAAATCAAACCATATTCATTTGTTGCTTCTCCCTTGATTTTAACTTATGTAGTTTGAACTTTGCAGCCTTATCTGATTTTCTCTTTGTTTGTAGAGTCCTCTTCATGGTGAGAACGAGTTAGATCTTGGCAGAATGCGGATGAGGCGGGCTTCAACAATTTCAAAGGGATTTCAGGAAGAGATTCGGGTGCAGAGACAACCTGATCGGCATGAGGGTAATTTCACTGAACCCATATCTTGACTTCGGATGAAACACTTACCGATGGATTATATCATGAGAATGATAACTCTGAACGGTCTTGCTTCTGATGATCTTGTAAACCTGGGAAGCTTGGTGAAATCCCGTGAGAATCTTTACTTTCAATGTGAGGTGGTTGCGAGAGGCTCAGTTCTGTCAGGATCCGTCGGGGTGAGTTGAGTTCAGGTCTTCGTATTTTGAGAGAGTTTCTTAATCTGGAATGAAACATGGTAGATGAAGAGATGGAACATGCTAAACAGTCGGCTCAAGATGCAGAGGCCAAAGCGAAGCAGCTGAACATAAAAGCAAAAGATTTTTTTTTTGGGCCTTTGTTCTTCAGGGTTGATATTTTCCTTTTCTGGACCTTTTCTGTACGCATCTTGTAAAGGAAAAAGACCCTCATGAGTTATTAATTTTTGCAAACCCTAGATGGCTCTGTTGTTGGGCGAGTGGATGAGGAGGTCCTTCTTTGCGCGATCTTCACTCCGGATATTGTAGAAACTTCATTTGACGTCCGATTTCGGTGGTTGACCCCAACTATCGTACATAAGAGACTCAACTTTCATATAGTAGTGACAAATATATATTTCGAGCTTCTTTAGTCAGTAGTAAGCACATGTGAAGTTGAACTCGGGAATCCAGAGATTCAAAGCAACAATTCCTTCAAGTCTTTTGATGATATCTCTTAGATCGTATTTTGAAACATCATGCCATTTTAACACGTGATAGGAGAGACATAAACGTGTATGTCTCCTCAAGGGTGTGTTGTCGAATTATCTACCCATTTTCCTAGTTCGTCGAGTTATGTGACTAAAGTATGAGTCGCGTCCGAGTAGACTGGAAACTATATACTCCTATTCAAACCGATTGCGAACCCTAGTTTGTCTCCCGCATGCGTTCATTTTTGAAGAATAATTTGAATTCTTCTTTTACTTGATATAGTCATGTTGCACGCATATAAAACCCTAAAACATCTTATAGGGACGAAACTATCCAGATTTAAACAGTCACATCTTCAGTCAGGATCTGGACATAGTTGCAATTGTTGAATACATATAAGATGCTGACGAAGGAGAATTCAACGATATTGAAGAGAGATGAGAGATTTATCCAGTCATAGATGATTCCCTTTCACGATTTTGAAGGCCGAACTCTAATCTTATAGTCCCCAAGTAATAATATGTTGTGATGTGTGTTTGAGGAGTTGAATGGTCTCGATGTGTCCCAATCTTTAGAGACTCTTGCGTTGATTGTTTCTTAACATTTATCTGGAAACTGGATGTCAGGGTCACCTCTTGTTGGTCATGCAAAGGTGTGTAGCACGGTTCTTCGTTAGTCCTCAGTTTGATATAAGACTAGGGGTTCCCATTGAGTCGGGACGCTTGGAAAATGAAGTAAGACCCTTGAAGCGTACGACAAGGCATGCAATAATCTGTGGGTTGGATACGTCTGTGGAGATTCATATAGATATAATGTCGCATGTGTCTTTGTGGACAAGATAAAGTTGTTGTTCCAGCTCTAGTAGGTGTCTTGACAGGATTCATGCGAACTTACATAGCCGAATCATCTATCGAGATTTGTCTTTCTTCTGGGAGATGGTAAACCAAAATTGAGAACAGTATACGCCTTCTAGGACTAGTAGAACTATAGATGTAGCATAATAATCGATTTGTGGTGACTTCGTTCATGGGATAGTTCTCCGGAAATCTTCTAGGCATTTCTTCACGTGGTAGAATTGTGTTTTGACCTGAGGAAGTTGTAAGTGATCGTCATATCTTGTCCTTTGCTCATCACGTATGACTTTGACTTATGGGATAGCCTGCCGAGCATATATTTTTTTGAGAGAGGAGGATTTTACTAATATAACTTCAAGCGGTTTGTGGCTTGGATCTGCGGTCTCGGATCCTTCCCCGTTTACTTCAAAGTGATAGTAGTTGATTCTGATTGTATGTCGAGTAATAAAGTTTTATCTGAATTGTTGGCCTCACGAGTATCGCTTCATATTTATTTTCCCTTGATAGGTTCGGGTACGAAGATATACTCCTACTCCATCTTGGGTGAACTGAGGTCCCATCGGAAAATGATACTGGATAATCGTTGGTGTAGCTGAGATGAAGGCTCATCGAGACTTGGCCGTAACTCCTAGGTCTAGTTCCTCTTCTTTCTGACAGAACAGGCGTTGAGGTAGCATGTCGACTAGCAGCTTTGCGTCTTCGGACAAAGATGAGTTTCGGTTGAGCCTCGTCTTAGGATCTAGTTTCGCTTCATACTTTGTCGCGTTCTTGTCACGATCCTCTGAAACAGGAAGGAGACAAGATGTATCTTGGCTGGCGATTTATGACCTTATGTGGCTCTGCAAAGCTTTTGTCTAGGTCACGAATTTTTTTTGAACCTTTCCAAGTTTTCGCCAAGTTTATCCTATAAACGACAAAAAGACAAATCCGAAACGAGAAAAAAGAACTAGGTCAATCGATACAGAATGAAAGAGCTATAAGTAAAATAGTAAAGTGAAGTAAACTTCCCGAGTCCCCTGTGATCGTGGTTGAGGGCCCTTGACCTAAACGAATTTTGGACCAAATATTCGTCAGAATCTCTAAGTTTAGAACATCATCTCGTCCTTGAGGTCCTTGAGAGTGATAAGGTCGGCTGGATGGTTGCTCCTTTGATCTGTTGCGTTCGTAATGAGCTTTATCTTCTCTGGTGAGGTCGATTGCAGGCAAGATTCCGTCAGTGCTATTCTCAGAAGTTTTAGTACTCCTTCTTTAGGAAACGTGTACTCGATCTAGATTTGTTGGATCTATCCCTACAGGTAACTCTAAAGGCGTTTTCAGATAAGTCTGGATGTCGATATGAGATTTTGCAAGATTCTGTAGAGTCTCCGGGAGTTCTCCTTGGTCTGTATCCAACGTTTTCAAGGATTAGAAGTAGATTTTTATGAAAATAGGTTACTAGGGCGTTTTGTTATGCAGGAAGAGATCCATGTGATCCGGGATGCACTAATCTATTCACTAAGGTCAAACTCGAAAGAGAGAGAAAGTGTTGGTAGGGATAACTCTGTAAGCCTGTGATGGATTTACAGAGACTGAATCAATAGAATGTTTTTTGTTTTGGATTGATGGAATCGTCTTCCTTCCTAAGAGACTGTGATTGATATCTGTAACTGAGTGAACAACCTCCCACTATGGTCGTCAAAATGTAGTTACCTAAATTCTAAGAAAGGTTAGAAGTGGGATTCTAGGGTTTCTGAAAGTGAGTTTTGGGAGGTTGAGAACGAACAGTCTTTGCCTAAACCACGCACAGTAGCCGTTCAAAAGCTGCTTCAGTCACAGGGATGGAGGTTTAGGGATGGTCTTAGGGAGGGAAGCAGATGAAGAGAGAGATCATAGAACAAGTTATTGCTCTGAGAGGTTATGAGAAAGATGATCGTAGCTTGGAAAAATAGAGGACCTATTTATATCTGAATTCTCTAATATCAGGTCGGTGAAGATAAGGATTGCTTTTCGTGCCGTACGGAGCAATTCTCCCGTCTCTTTAGGAATAGGGATAAACTAGGTTGAGTTTATCTCAATATTCCACCGCCTTTACTCTCTTCTGCGGTGAAAAATAAGCCGGGTATTCCTCACACGTGTCGTAGACCGCCAGACCAAAACCCTAGTTGATATCCCCCCATTTGTGTGAAGTTGAGTCAGCCTTTGTGATGATGTGTTGAGAGAGAAATATTCTCTTTAGCCGAGTTGGCCAAAATAGAGAGATATTCTTTGATTTGTGAGAATGACTAGGATGAGTCACGTGAAAAGGCATGGAATTCCTTAGGAATCGTGTGCAAAGTGTGAGAGGAGCTGAGACTGATCTCCCTATTTTCATGGCCGGTCACATATGTCATGTGAAGACCGTATTATTGTTTGTGGGTCCCTTTGTTGAGCATGCGGAGCGCAAGAGAGCTTATCCACGTTTTTGGATAGCCATGTATAGTTCAGGCTCAATTTACTAGCCGTGAGTGTATTCGAGAGGCTGAGAAATAGGCTTGAGCACTAGGTACGGCGTGTGCCTATCATGTGAATCTATCCGAGATTTTGATGAGAGATTTGAATCTTTCCGAGATTTTGTGAAGAGATTTGAATCTCTCCGAGATTTTACAGACGGCACAAAATCTCTCTGTGATTTTTGCAGAGAGATTTGAATCTCTCCGATATTTTTGGACGGTTCAAAAATCCCTCTGTGATTATAGCAGAGAGATTTAAATCTCTCCGAGATTTTTGCGGACGGCTCAAAAATCTCTCCATGATTTTTGCAGAGAGATTTGAATCTCTCCGAGATTTTACGGACGGGTCAAAATCTCTCCGAAGATTTTCTTAACGGATCCGTATCTCTCTGCGGTCAGCTGGGACTCGACCTGGAGAGAGAGAGAGTGAGAGAGAGAGAGAAGGCTTTGTACGCCCGATTTAATGTCTCTACGAGACTTTGGCTCACTTGTCTTTGACTAGCGTATCTTGCGAGAGATGTGCTAGGAATCAACTGTGTGTCTATATAATGAGCCAACAAGACCAGTGTATCTCGAAAGGATGTTCTAGGAGTCTGTCGAAAAGGCTCAGAGGTAGAATAACCAGCGTATCTCGTGGGTATGTCCTAGGAGTTATCCGGAAACCTCAGTAAGTCGATTCAGAGCCTAGAGCAGACATGACCAGTGTATCTCGCGATGATGTACTAGGAATCAGTTTTTGATCTCAAATAGGGTGAGTTGTGCTTACAGGAGATATGAAAATCTCCGCTCTGGGTCATAAGTCCGTCGGGGACGTATTTACGCATCTACAAAGCCTACATGACCAGCAGCATCTCGTTGAGGACGTATACTAGGAATCATGGCATCACAATCAGCTGCGTCTCGCGAAAACATGCTGGAATTGTGGTTGTTCTGGTTCATAAGTCTGTCGGGGACGTTTTACGCTCTACAGAACCTACGTGACCAGCAGTATCTCGTTGAGGATGTGCGCTAAGAATCACGGCATCACGATCAGAAGTGTCTCGCGGGGACGTATACTAGAAATTGTGGCTAAGGATGCCTTGAGGACCAAGGGCTTAATCTCACTCGTGAGAGTTGAATTCTGTCTATAGGGTTGAAATGACACTTTTGCCCTTTATCCAAATTTCACCATCTACAGAAGCATAATGTATTGTACTAGTACGATTAGCAATCGAATACTGAACTGAATTTGAAAGAATAATGGGAAATGATAACAATCTACCGAAGCAGCCTCGAGAACAATTTCATTAATTTTATCTTAACCATTACAAAACAGTTTTCTAAGCTAATAAAGAAGAATGAAGAAGATAACCCGGATCGGATTTAGCTAATCCAAGTGTGACACTTGTCCCCAATCTTTGACTAATCCGATCGAAACACATGTTTCTTGAATTATTAGCCACTAACTAATACTGAGTACACCCAGTGCATTGATCAGGGCAGCCCTAGCTACAAGAATGTCATATGCAGGAATATGACAAATTCCCTCCCCATCACCAAATCCTTGTCCTTAAGGATTGAACTTGGGAAAGTGACTCCTAATGTTGCCGCATCTTCCCAAGTGGCATTTTCAGCTAAGGTATTTGTCCATTGAATGATCAGTTGAGGAACCGAGACACCATTTTTGACAACGGTTCTTGAATCTAGTGCGGTACTGCGAGAATGACCAAAGACCTGACCTTCACTTTGTTAATAACCGGTAGTGTTGGGGAAGTGATATGTTTAGCACCAATTTGTTTCTTGAGTTGAGAGACATGAAAGACAGGGTGTATTCTTGCTTCAAGAGGTAACATCAATTTGTAAGCCACACCGCCAATTCTCTGAAGTATGGTGAAAGGCCTATAGTATTTGGCTGCAAGCTTGAAATTCCTTCTCAATGCCAAGGAAGCTTGTCTGTAGGGATGGAGCTTTAAGTAGACTTTATCCCCCACCACAAAACTTCTATCCACTCTAGTTTTATCTGCATAATATTTTATTCTCTCCTAAGACTTGTGAAGTGGTCTTTCAAGAACTCTAACACATCATCTTTGTGTTTCAAGTACTCCTCAACAAGCAGCAATGTAAGTGGTGGAGGTGGAAGGAAAAGCTAAGTGAGGTGGATTGTAACCATAAAGAGTTGTAAAGGGGCTTACCTTCAAACTGGTGTGGTAATTGGTGTTGTACCACCATTCTGCAAGAGGTAGCCATTGATGCCATTTTTTTGGTTGATGGCCACACATGCATCTTAGATAATTTTCCAAACACTGATTCACCCTCTCAGTCTGGCCATCAGTTTGTGGATGGTAAGCGATCTTTGAGGTGTAACTGTGTACCAAAAGCTTTGAACAAGTCCCGCCAAAAGTGGATGGTGAATACTTTGTCTCTGTCGGACACAATGGATGATGGTAGACCATGTAATTTGTAAACTTGAGCTATGAATTCCCTTGCCACAGGACGGCAGTATAGGGGTGATGTGATCCAATAAAATGGGCATACTTTGTTAACTTTGTCCACCACCACTAATATCACCGATTTTCTTTCACTCATGGGAAGGCGTTCAATAAAGTCCATAGAGATGTGCTGCCAAGCATGGTTAGGAATTGGCAAAGGTTGCAACAAGCTAGGAAAAAGTGTGGTCACTTTTATTCCTTTGAAAAACATCACAACTGACACAAACTGCAGTATCTCCTTCTTCATTGCAGGCCAAAAGAATGTGGACTTATCTCTCATATAAGTAGCTTGAATTCCAGAATGGCCACCCACTGCAGAAGAGTGAAGACAGTCCAAAATCTTGGTCCAAACATCTGAGGTAGAGCCAACATAGATTCTAGACTTGAATCTTAAAACACCATCGATGTGTATGAATAATGAGGAAGAGTGGTCTGGTTGGAGTGTAAGTGTGCAATGAGTTCTTGCACCTTTGAATCGGAAGAGTAGCTATCAACAATTTGTTGAGACCGAGATGGTTGTGAAATGGACATAGACTGACAGGTACCAACATCATGAGCTCTTCTAGACAGGGCATCAGCAATAGTATTGTCTGAACCTTTTTTATATCTAATTTCATAATCAAATCCCATAAGCTTCATCAACCATTTCTGCTGCAAGATAGTAGAGATCTTCTGCTCTAAGAAATATTTGATGCTCTGGTGATCAGTTTGGATGATGAAGTGGTTACCTTGTAAATACTGCCTCCATCTGGTGACATCTTGAACAATAGAGAGCAATTCCTTTTCATAAGTGGACAATGCAGGTGCTCTTGGTCCAAGTGGTTTACTGTAAAATGCTAGAGGTTTACCTTCTTGCATCAGAACAGCACCAATACCAGTATCACAAGCATCAGTTTCAAGTACAAACTGCTTATTGAAGTTTGGGAGAGCTAATACAAGAGTAGAGGACATGGCTTCCTTGAGCATTTGAAAAGTTGTTGTAGGCTGCAGGAGACCAAAGGAATGCATTTTCTTGAGTAAAGCAGTTAGTGGTCTGATGAGGCCATAATTTTTCACAAATTTCCTGTAATAGCCAGTGAGGCCAAAGAACCCTCTAAGTTCCTTGAGTGTGTGAGGAAGTGGCCAATTGATCATAGCGAAATCTTTGCGAGGGTCGGCTTTAACACCTTCGCCAGTAATAATATGTCCCAAATACTCCAGTTCATGTTGGCCAAAAACAAAGACTTAGAAAGGTTGGCAAATAGCTAATGTTGTCTCAATATATCTAATGTAAGTTGTAAGTGCAAAAGATGCTCCTCCAGGAAGAACTATACACAAGGATATCATCAAAGAACACTAAGATGAATTTTCTCAAGTGTTCCTTAAATATATCATTCATAAGGGCCTGAATTTTGCGGGGCATTGGTAAGCCCAAATGGCATCACTCAATTCAAAATGGTCATGGTGAGTTCGAAAAGCAGTCTTGTAGATGTCAGCAGAAGTAACCCTTATTTGATGATATCCGGCTCTTAAATCAAATTTGGAAAAAAATTCTTGCCTTGTAATTCATCAAGTAATTCCTCTATAATTGGAATTGGGAATTTATCCTTGACTGTGATGTTGTTAAGCTTTCTATAATCAACACAAAACCTCCATGTGTTGTCCTTCTTTTTGACCAAAAGTATAGGAGCTGCAAAAGGACTGTGACTTGGTTGAATGAGACCAGAATGAAGCATATCCTGAACTAGTTTCTCCACCACTGACTTCTGAATGTATGGACATTTATAAGGTCTCATGTTAACTGGTTCAGAATTTGGCTTAAGAGGGATTGAATAGTCTAAGTTTCTCTGAGGTGGAAGTGATTTTGGTTCAGAGAAAACATCAGAGTACTGATTGAGTAAATCAGAAATTGGAGGTGGTGTAGGTGTAGGTGTTGGAGAAGTGGAGATGGAAAATAGGTGGCCAATGAGGCCATGAGTGTGTTTTTTGAAGAATCTGGTACCTGCATTGCCACTCATCATGCTGAAAGAAGCTTTATCTTGAGTGCCAGTAAGTGTAATTTTCTTCCCATTGTGTTTGAAGGAGATGCTCAGCTTGGAGAAATTAAAAATTACATCACCCAATTGCTTGAGCCAATCAGCTCCCAAAACCACATTACAGCCACCAAGTGGTGAAAGTCTTAAACTCCCAGAAAACTTGTGGTTGTGCATAAACCAAGATAAGTTGGAGCAGATACCATTACTTACAGTTCTATCACCATTAGCCACAGTGACTAACATACTAGCAGTTGGCTCAATGGAACAGTTGAGTTTCTTAGCTATGTCACTATCAATAAAACTATGAGTGCTTCCTGTATCTATAAGCACCGATATAGCTCTCTTGTTAATAAAACCAGAATTCTAATAGTTTTACCCGAGTTATTACCTGTTAAAGCATGAAGGGAAATTTCCATGTCACTCTCCACAGGTGAGTCCTCTGCTTCAAAAGGAGTTGCTGCATCAGTGTCCAGAGAACTATCTTCACCCTCGCCTCCGATCGTTAAACACGTATGTTCTTGTTCTGATGACATGACCTCTCTTGTAGACTTCATCGCAGGTTATAACACGGACCTCTGGCTTTTCTAGCTTGGATTTGTTCAGGGTAAGCCTTTTAATAGGAAGAGATGTGTTAGTTTTTGACATGGGGTTTGAAGTGTATGAAGTTGATTGGGTTGAAGGAGCTGGTGTAATGTGGGGTTGGGGAGTAAAATGTCTAGTGGTGGAAAAAGAAGTTGAGAATGCTCTGGTAACTGGTTTGGCAGACTTTTGTTGCAGAGCCAGTGTTTTCTCTTGCATTCTAGCTAGGGAGAATGCAGTTAATAATGTTATGGGACCAAACATAAGCACTGGTTCTCATAATTCTTCTTTTAATCCACCAATAAAGCTGCTAATGAAATATTCCTCAGTAAAGATGTTATGCTTGCTTAGCAGTAAGGCTTTTAAATGTTCAAACTCCTCAAAATATGCATCCACAGTTGTAATTTGAGACAATTTATTAAACAAACCCACAATATTTTCATGTGCAGGATTCTCAAAACGAAGAAAAACATTATCACTTAAGTCCCGCCAGATATGTGGTCTATTCAATCGAAAATTCTCAAACCATTTACACCTTTTCCATCAAAGTGCATTGCATCCATTCTGGCTTTGTTAAACTCAGCAATATCATGCATCTGGAAGTAATACTCACATTTATGAAGCCAGCCCTTCGGATTATCACCATCAAAACGTGAGAAATCCATTTTTGGTAGACGATGGTGGTGATTGTAATCTCGGCCTGCGAGTGCGATTGGAATGGATTACCACCATTGTCGTTAGGTCCTGGAGCTCCACTATGGTCGCCTTAGTGGAAATTTCTTCTTTGATAAGAGTGTTTCCATCCGAGATTTCATCATCGATTGTAAGGTCGGATATGTGAATCAAGACCAACTTTCGCTTTTGTTTCGAATTAGTCGTCTTTGGTCAGCATCGAATCGAGTTGAAGATTGATTTTATCGATCTGAAGCTGTTGTTTATTAGTTGTATCGGTTAACTCTTTACAAGTTTGAGCAACCATGGTGAAAAAAAAACATTAAGCTCAAATTTGATGCGTGGATAGGAAAGAACAGCTCTGAATACCAATTGTATTGTACTTGTACGATTAGCGATCGGAATACTGAAATGAATTTGAAAGAATAATGGAAAATGATAACAATCTGCCGAAGCAGCCCCAGAACAATTTCATTAATTTCATCTTAACCATTACAAAACAGTTTTCTAAGCTAATAAAGAAGAATGAAGAAGATAACCCGATCGGATTTAGCTAATCCAAGTGTGACACCTGTCCCAATCTTTGACTAATCTGACCGAGACACATGTTGCTGAATTATTAGCCACTAACTAATACTGAGTACACCCAAGTGCATTGATCGGGGAAGCCCTAGCTACATGAATGTCATATGCGTGAATATGACACATAAGAGTGCATGTATACGTAACTGCCAATTGCTATATACGACAATGTTGTGCCTTCGCCGTAAGTCCCGCGCCACCAACACAAAAATACCATGCAATGGACAGCTCTGCGTTGCACTTTCATGATGCACAATGGCAATTTGTGTTGTTGCAGTGTTAACTACGTCATTTGGAGCTGGCGGGAAGTTTCTTCCTCTACGCCGGTTTATAAATTATATTGTTAAACAATCATAAACTAATTAAAAAATGGATTAATAAGGAACATATAGAATACAAATACCAATTGCTTCAATATTAGTTCTATATATTCACCGTCTGTTATAAATCTGGTATGTCTCTTTGGTAAATATAGTCATTACAAATTAATGAATACATTCCTTTCCTATTAAAAACAAAAATTTGGTGAATATTGACCCGATATACTGACGAAGGCACTAACTATAGCACCAGCACCCCTTCCGCTCCCGTGCCATAATGGCACGGGGAATCCACTAGTTTTTAATATATTTCAAAAAGGAAAAAAAATTATTCCACATTTTCACGTATTATCACTTATAATACGAATATGTAGAGGTGCTTTTTCCTCATTTAACTAATTATTTGTCAAAAAATGCATATTTTTCCTCAACTAATTAGATTTTATACAAATGTATACATCAATGGAACTTATTTTGCTATTCTTATGTAATTGAAAATTGTAAAACATAGTGTAATAATGAGATAAATATAAAAAGTATCATGATCTATTATGCTTATATACACGGTTTTAAAATATTTCATGATTTAACAATCCTTTCAACATTTTCACAAACCAAAGGAATTATAAAACCCGAAAAAATCGGAAGGTCTTCGGCCGCCTAGTCAAATCAAGATTATAACTATCGATATAACAATTTGTTCCCCTAATTTAAGGTTTCTTCTGCGTTCCTTCTTCTTGCATATATATGGAGAGCAATTCTAGATATATTATTATCTATAAGGTAGACATATTTGATTCAACGCTTTGTGTTCGAGGAAAACACATTATATTAAACTCATGTCTATGTTAGGTATTTCACCGCATTTATTTTTATCATAATAGAAATGAATAGAAAAAAAATTAACCCACCCAAATCAAAAATTCCTAGTTTCGTCATTTGCAACATCCAAACCTCGGGTTATGTTGAACTGTTTGATAGGGGCTCGTACACAATAAAAAGTGGTGTGTATAGTAAAAACAAACCTCATGTTTCTTCTTCTTACTAATCTCCTGAGGCAGAACGATAGGTGTAGTAGGATGGATTCCCCGATACCATTTATCCTGTTTCGTGCAGTATTTTATGAAAACAAATCTGCTTATGTGCTCGATGTCTCCTCCATTGGGTGTTATTGATTTAGTTGAGAAAACAATGTGTTTCTACCCAAAATTAATTCTAGGCACAAAACACGATTGATTATTTGATGATGATGATGATGCAAAATTAGGGTTATGAAACAAAGAAGAAAAATAAAGAGACACAAGAATTTAACGTGGTTCGGCAAGTTGTGCCTACATCCACGGTGGAATCCGTAGTAGGAGAAATTGTATTGATATGTGGTTTACAATTGTATGGTTAGCAAACCTAGAATTCCATATACTTTGAGTTGGATTTTGGCCTCTATTTATAGGCAAAAAACCCTAATCTGGTTCCATAATAACCCTAGATTTATAGTTATCCAAAATAACCACCGGATTTGTACTTATCCTTTAATATTAGTGTCTATCCTTGAAGATCCATGTCTATCTTGAAAGATTCTTGTATATCTTCACATGATTTGAGTTTATCTTGAAAAATCCTTGTATATCTTCATAAGATTTGTATCTATCTTGGAATATTCTTATCTATCTCCCAAGATTTGTGTTTATCCCAAAATCACTTCCAAAATAAGTCTTTTGGGCTTCTATAATAAGCTAGACTGGATGGGCTTCTACGATAAGCCATGGGTTTCTTTGATAAAAATCAATTGGGCTTCCATAATAAGTCATGTGGGTTTCCACAATAAACCCACGGGTTTCTACAATAAACCAAACCGGGCTTCCATAATAAGCCATGTGGGTTTCCACAATAAACCCATTGGTTTCTACAATAAACTAAACTGGGCTTCCATAATAAGCCATGAGTTGGTTTCTTTAATAAACCACCGGGCTTCCTTAATAAGTCTGGTTGGGCTTCCTCAATAAGCCATAGTTGTTGGTTTCCTTAAGAACGATTTTTGGGGACTACTCAAAAATGGTGGGGGACTACTCTCCATTTTTTGGGGTAGATATTAGAAGTAATATTGAGTCACCCCTTATCTAGTTTTTTTAATACCAAACTTGGCCTTGGTAATTAAATTAGTTAGTGTAATGATTAATTAGGAACTCTTAATTTGTGAGGTTAGATTGATTAGTTGGGTGCTTTTAAAAGAATAATTTTTGAGAAGAAGGCTTTTTTTTTAAGATGGTTGATTTCGAAATGAGGGTTTTGGGTACTTATGTATACTTCAAATTTACATAATCTTGCTTGAATTGGCAAAAACTTTCGAAAAATGAAAATTTTATAAACTGATTTCGGCTATGACAATAGAGTTCGGCTACGAAATCAAGAAGCAGTAGGCGAACTCTTACCCTAGTGTAGTTCGGATAATGCTTCTGAAGACACAGGTAGCCGAACTCATCTTTAATGGAGTTTTTGCTTTCAGAGACAAGTTCGGTTAGGTAAAAAAATTGCGAGGTAACCGAACTAAAAGTTCGGCTAGGAAAATAATTTGCGACGTAACCGAACTCAAAGTTTGGCTAGGAATTTTTTTTTTTTTTGCGACTTAACCGAACCAAAAGTTCGGCTAGGAAAAAAAAAACTGCGACGTAACCGAACTTTTCTCTGAAAGCAAAAACTCCATTAAAACTAAGCTTGGCAACCTGCGACTAGAAACTTTTTTTTGCGAAATAGCCGAACTTTCCTTCATGTTCTTCGTTCCCATCAGGTTCGGCTAGTTAAACAAAAAATTTCCCAAAATTCCTAGTCGAAGTTCTCTCTGCGACTTCCATTTTCAACTCATTTTGACGATTACTTCTCATTTTTTCAATCAAACACGAATGAAAAGTAATGGGTTTGTTATAATTTTGATTTTGATTTTGATTTTGATTTTGTTTTATTAATGATTTAAATTAAGCTATATATAGAGGTGGCGGTGGTGGTGGTTTGAGGTGGTCGGTGGTGGTGGTAGCGAAGGTGATAGGTGGTGGTCGGTGGTGGTGAGCGGCGATGGTGATGGGAGGAGGTGGTTATATATATATATATATAGGTGGTTATTAGGTTGGTTTTAAATTGAATTAGGTTAAGGGTAGGTTAGTCATTTCCACACTTTAGGACACCCCTTATATCTATAGGGTAGATATTCCTATCACAAAGTAGTCCCCCACTATTTTTGAGTAGTCCCCAAAAAAACGATTCTTCCTTAATAAATCACCGGGCTTCCTTAATAAGTCTCGTTGGGCTTCCTCAATAAGCCGAGTTGGTTTCCTTAATAAGTCCCATTGGGTTTCCTCAATAAGCCAAATAAGTTTCTTCAATAAACCGTGTTTCACCGTTATGCAATAGCTTGCACCGTACGGAGTGCACCATTTTAATGGGTACAAACACAATGGATTCATGTGTCCAAATTTATCAAGAGTGCTTGGGAGCAGTATCAACAGTCCCTTCATTCGACTTGGGAACACTTTCCAAACCTACTTTCCAAACCTGTGTGCTTCTTTCTTTTTCTTCCCAATCGTAAATCTGGGTTAGGAGGCTTCCACACCCACTAAAACATTCTTTTGACATACTAGCCACATTGCTGCTAACTTCATGTACCATTATTACAATGGAGCAGCCAGCAACATCGCTATCTCTATCAACTACTACTAGTGCGTCCTTGTTCAGTGTTAGTTGGACATACATAAACGAATATATCTTCTCCATTACATTACAGCAGTAAGAGTGAAAAAGACAGTACTAGCATGAGAAACCCATTTAATGATATGTAAGAAGAATAAAACACTAGCTATCACTATGAACGAAATTTTCAAATTCAAAATACAACAACGAAAACAAAGATAAGAAAACGGTAGACAAGTCAAAACACTCTCATATCTTATCTTTGAGTCCACTCTCACAAGCTGGCTAATGCTATATATACAACTCCCTAACACTATCCTCAAAATAAAACCGATCACCATGAATAGTCTGCTAAAATTTCTTCTCTCCTCACTCTTTCTTCTCTTGTTATCTGCTACCCTAATATCTCCTTCTCTTGGGGCTTTAGGAAAATGCAATCCCAGTGATTACAAAGCTCTTATGAATATTAAGAAGTCTCTAAACAACCCTTACCATCTAGCTTCATGGGTTCCAAATACAGACTGTTGTAACTGGTACGTAGTCGAATGTGATCCCAACACCAACCGTATCAACCAACTCACAGTCTTTCAAGGTAATATCTCTGGCCAAATTCCATCCTCAGTAGGCGACCTTCCTTGCCTCGAAACTCTTGTTTTCCGGCACCTTACAAATGTCACCGGTTCAATCCCACAGTCTATCACAAAGTTAAAGCATCTTAAAATGCTACGTCTCAGCTGGACGAATCTCTCAGGGCCGATTCCCAATTTCCTTAATCAACTCACAACTCTCACTTACCTCGATCTCTCTTCAATCAATTCTCTGGTTCCATCCCACCCAATCTCTCTGACCTTAAAAACCTCGGTACCCTCCACCTTGATAGAAACAAACTCACGGGTTCCATCCCAGAATCTTTTGGGAATTTTGCTGCTTCTATTTATCTTTTCTTATCTCACAATCAACTCTCGGGTCCAATTCCAAAATCTTTGGGTGATCTGGATTCTGAAGTACTTGATCTGTCGAGGAACAAACTCGTTGGGGATGCATCAACGCTGTTTAAACCAAATCACACGGTGGCGAGAACGATCGATTTGTCCAGGAATCAATTACAGTTTGATCTAACAAAGGTCAAGTTTCCAAAGAGTCTAACCTCCTTGGACATATCACATAATAAGATCTTCGGAGGAATCCCAGAGGACATTATTGGTTTGGATTTGCAACTGTTGAATGTGAGCTATAATAGGTTATGTGGACAGATACCAAATGGAGGGAAATTGCAGACTTTCGACAACACTTCCTTTTTCCATAATAGGTGTTTGTGTGGGCCACCACTGGTAGGTTGTAAGCAATGAATGAACGATAAGATTATGAATGCCTTGCCAGTTGTAACACAAAATCTCAAAGTTCAAATGATGAGCATCACAGCCGAAATTATATAACCACGAGGCAAAATAAAATAAGAAAGCAAAATAAAATAAGAAAGCGCTCTTTATGATTGAATCAGTGTATACTGAAAACTGTAATATGTACAACAAGGGATCCTACATCTGCAAATGAGTAATCATGAGTTTACTCCCCTCTCAAATATTCAAATGTGATCTCAAGCAAGAAGAATTCTACGCATCTTCCAGATAAATACCCTCTACATGGATGTAACATGTACGAGGGGTAGGAGTCGAGTGCAAGCAAAATATTTGCAAAAAAAATTTAATCGAGTAAGCAGAGGCTGGTTGTGTTTAAATTATGATGATCATTTTTACCCAAACTGCGCGCTATCACCCTTGTAATCTTCTCTCTGTTCCTCCTTCGCAAATTCTTCAATTAACTCGCGTTGTCTTTGCGTAAGATTCCTGTACCAGTAGAAAATAAGATCCTCATCAAATAAAATATTTTCATATATATATATATTTTTTTTTTTTTTTTCTAGGTTCAATATATTAGCAAAAATAATTTAATTGAAGAATTGAACTATATCAGGGACCTCAATTTAAGGTTGAAACTCTAAACCCAAAATTATTTTCTTTTCAGCGATGCAAAAATTCTGTAGTATATAACACAGTGTGATCATCATTAACAGCTTGATAGAGCAACGGGAACAGGACTTCTAGTCTTCTACACAACTAAAAGATACTCCAATAGTACAGTTCTAGCATCAACGTATCAAGAAACATATCAAGAGAACTTACGTTGGAATGCTGACATTAAAGTGCACAAATTGATCACCAAACGACGCAGAGTTTCTGGTTTTGATTCCTGTTGGAACATTGGAAGGGTCAAATTAATGGTACAGGAAAAAAAGAAAGGCCAAGTTTGAACATGTACAGATATAAGATGAGATTGTGATACATGTGCAGTAAGTTTACTAAGGCTGTGAGGGACCGAATGGAGGGCATCCAAGAAATTGAAATCCATAGGAGATAGAGCATCATCAATTTTATAGTATATTACTAAATGCATGGCCCTATCAAGTTTTACTATGGCTGAAGTATGACCATTTATACTAATTCCATAGCGACACACTCAATCACTAAGAGCATATGCAAGTTGGAAATTTGCGTAAAATTCAAAAATGAAAACATCAATATACTCTTCTAACCTTTTCTCTTCAGTACAACCTTCCGACCAGGTTGAGTGCCAGGAGGAACCTGTAACCAAGACCGGGATAAAATTACATTACCTGGGATAAATTCTGAATACATAACTGAATAAAAATACTACATATAGATATGGTCGTCGCAAAAATTATGAGCAGAGAACTACAAATGGGCAGTTCAGTATTTGTCCCATAGTTTCCAGACACGATAAATTGATCTCTCATCCAATAAAGTAAGAGCAAGAACTCCACACACCTTAAGAACAACATCCCCGGTAAGAGTTGGGACTTGAACCGTTCCACCAAGAATCGCCTATAAAAGAAACAACTCAAACAAGAATCTGGTTAATATTCCTCATACATGAACTAGAAACTCATTCTTGCCTACAATAAAAATAGAAATTTTTTGTTATTTCACCGCTTAAGTACAAGAAGCTGATTCAGCAAGTTCAAGTAACCCATACAACCACACATTGAAACTCGAACCATGCTAATGATGTTATCACAAGTTTAGTTGCAACTCCCAACTAACACATTTTTAGTGCCATAAAAATGTGATACTCAACTACTTACAGCAGTGACACCTTCAAGTCCCTACAAGAGATCCTAGAAACATCTTTAGCAATTCTAAATGCCAGACTATTAGTGGCAGTAGGGACACACATGATCTATCTTTCATTCACACTCATTTTCCCGTTATTTATGACTTACAACCAGAGATCTCAACCTTCAGCTGTCAATTTTTGTATTTACCCTCCATTTATCCTACATCTAACTGATACAAGCTCTGTAAATGCTGTTTGAGGACGCATATCTATTGGATCAACATCAACTTCAACCGCAGACCATAGACACGCCGCAGAAGATATTTAGAATTTTCAACCGCGGTGGGACCCATCTTAGCTTTCATGCACTTATATAAAGAATAAATAGCCAAACAAAAAGGAGCATTAACCGCCCCGAATATTCCTCCAATGACTTTTAATCTTCAAGCTTAAGAACCACTACATTAAAGCTAACAAACAGAACAAAAAATAAAAAGAGAACCAAAAGCATAAACTGAAAAATTGGGAAAGCTAGTCTGCAAAGCACAAACCTGAGTAGCACTCACTACCGCATCGACATGAATATCAAGACCCTCTCTTCGAAAAACAGGATCTTCTCGAACCTGCAATAATTCATGTTTCAATACGTGTAGCGTAGGTTGGTCTATAAAAGCATACATATGGCGAGGTTTAGATGTGTTACATTTATTGTAATATAAAGATCGCCAGGTTGATTTCCATCAGGATCTGCTCCACCACTTTTAGGAATCCTGATAGTTTCATTATTATCAATTCCTGTAAGCATCAAAACTCAAATGTAAATAGTAAACGATAGATGTTGGCAATAGCTTGCAGGAATGCTGAGTGATTTGTTCAGTTGAGCCACTCCACAATACACATCTTCTTTGTTTTTTAATAAGAAACAAATAAACTTGCAGGACCTAAATAACAAGCTTTATCGAGCTGAAGACTCACAAAGCGCACAGAAAAGATAAGATAAAGACCATTACTAACTTTCCAAACCGAAATCTAAGCACTATAAGAGAAACTATTATCCAACAATTTGTCATTTGAAGATGAAAGATATCGGCATCAAACAACGCATAATACTCAAAAATGAGAAAACATGCTATCTGTCTTGAAAATTTAAATGCAGATCAGAATCTAGGTCGTAAAACCTCCGATTGCGAGGAATGGAGTATTAAAGCATACCCGGCATCACATTAATATTCACTGTCTTCGGTCCTCTAACAACTCGATCTCCCTTGCATGACTTGCAGAAGCTCTGCATGTGGATAACAACAACAGGTGCTTCAATGTTAACTTACATGCAGCACGAAATATAATCCATATTGCAGTACATCCTTTGAAGTTTAAATAATTCAATGAATACAGAAAAGACACAAAAAACGGATAATCTGAAGCCAAAGTCTCCTTGAAGGGTAAATTTTGTTTGATTAGAAACATGAGGTTTTTGCTCTTGCCTTATCATTAAGATCGACCAGGGGCAAACTATAAAGCAAAAGGGAACTTCTTGTAATGATGTTAAGTTACAGCGTATTTCTAACTAGGCCCTTTTCATTAAATGGGTGAATAGAAGTACGTCGAATTTGTCTAAAGTTTATCAGTGCCTCGCCTGTTACTTCAGGCGATATAGCATTTCAAAGAATTACAAAATTCGTGAAACTAAATTAAGACATGCATCCGACGTATATATTCCTTTAAGCACTGCTGATTCCAAGTCGTAATTAGTCCTATTCCTGGCTTCTAACAAATGATACAGGTGAAACTGACGGTGAAGTCCATTTGACATGACAAAGAATTTGGCATTACCCAAAGGACCTTATTGACCTCTGCAGCAAACAAGCAAAATAACAACTACAGACGCCACACAAACAGTTGCCAACAAAATTAGCTTCCTCATGTTTATGACCTCATATCTAAAAGATGTGCAATACCGTCACAACTTTTCCCGTTCCCCCACAACGTGTGCATGTCGTTTGCATTCTAAATGGACCAGTCTGCATGGCTACCTGCACATTTAAAGAACCGAATTTAACTAACAACACAGAAAAGAGGAGTTTAGAGAACCAGCAAACTGAAGGATAATAAAACCAACCACTCCCGAACCCCTACAAGTCTGACATGTTTCAGGCGTTGTTCCAGGAAGGACACCAGTTCCACCTGCAAAACATACCCCATGAACATCAAGAAACTGAGAAAGGACAAAAATGCCTAATTTAAACAGTAATTTAATAGACTTTGAAGTTAAAAGTTATCTATCATACCACAAGCTTCACAAGGTAAAGAAGTTTGAAATGTCACAGTTTTGGAGCAACCACGGACAGCTTCCATGAAAGAGAGTTCAAATACAACCTAAGCAGAGCAATTTATAAAAAGAAATGATGTCAGCACAATGGAGTTTAGTTTTTACTCAAAACTTTACCATCTTCAAATTTGTTTCCTCAGAGGGAGAGAGAGACCTTCACATCTTGGCCTCCAAATCCTTTTTGCTTGAAGAATTCTTTGAAAAACTGCTCCAGTTGTAAGCAAAAGATATCAAATTAGTATCCGAGGACAATTCAAATGTTCTGAACAAGATAATTTAACGATAAGCAGCACAAGTAAGAACATCTGATTCTGATTCCGTGTTAGCCAATTCTAAGCAAATGCTCAACTGTATAGAACAGAGCAACTTTAAAATTACCCTTCACTTCTCCAATACAATCACTTTGATGTATCGATATTGAAATGGATCCAAGATAATGGATTCAGATGCATAACATGGACTACTCAACTAAGAAAGTGATCCCTGCTATGTTTCTCTATACCTAAGTAAGGATGTAGTTTGTATCACCAAAAACGGTTGAACACAAGCATCATACCACATGGCGCCTATTAAATGAAGGGAAGTCATCCTTATCTCAATTAAAGAAACAATATGCGGAGTTTTGTGAACGGACAATCACAATTCACAAAAAAAATATGAAAATAGAGGATGCATGGAATCTTGGTTGATAAGTAACGGAAGTAACGAAAACAAAGTGATTTTGTATTTGCAAATTGAACAGTAAGGACACTGGCTGTCCGGCTATCATTAAAAACATGTGAAAGAGAGAGAGACACTCTTCTACCAGGACATTGATGTCTGAACAGAATTGTTTCCAACTTCGTTATAGGATGCAAGAACGAAGTAGAGAAAAATATTTTTTCCATGACGCAAAGCAACCAGAGCAGTCGCTTTTGCATGAAGAAGCCTTAAAGGAGACAATTGCCTACCACAGTGCTTGCTCTTACAGGTACGCTTTCAACTAAAGTATAAATGTGCATTAATCTATGAAGTCAACGCATGATAAATATGCTAAAATTCATAAAAAATAGAGAATTCCTAACAAGATTTAGAGATAAGAAATTATGAAGGCATGCGAAAAAGTTCATTACATCATTCACTCCACCACCACCAGCTCCGGCTCGAAAAAGATCCTCAAATGGATTAAAGCCCTCATTGAATGGACTGGGGCCACCACCACCAGCACCTTGTTGTTCAAATGCATCATGACCAACCTATTTACAAAACAAGATTATGAGACTTATAAATAGAGAGCAGACAGGCTGAAGATAGTTCAAAGTTCGAACTTTTAGACATTTGTGATTAACGAGTTCACAATATTGAAGTTATTTGCTAGGGGTGTTAGAAAGATGAAAAGAGTGGTGAATATGAACAAAAATAACCATACTTGCAGAGACCATCCTTATATGTGAAAATACAACATATTAAATATGGTACTGTAAGAAGAAGAAGATAGTATCAGATGGAATCTTCAACATATGTATAAAACTTGCACTTATTGCAACTTAAAAAGAATGACACCAAAAAGGAACATAAATTAGTAGAAAAGAACTAATGGATTAGTACCAGATAATGCAAAGAACCAAAAAGCTGAATGGCAAAGGAACAGATGGAGAACAAATCCGCATACCTGGTCATAATACGATCGCTTTTCATTGTCTTTTAAAACCTAAATCGTACATAACACATGAAGAGATAGAATTAATATGACAAAAAAGAGCAAAGGGGTTATAATACGTATCTAAGAAGAATATGGTGAAAGTATACCTCATAAGCTTTTTGAACCTCTTGAAACTTCTTTGCAGCATCAGCGTCACCTTTATTTGTATCTGGATGAAACTTTTTGGCAAGCTACATATACATGTAGAGAAATAGAATTAATTCAAGAAAAAAGACAACTACAGCAATCCAGGTATCATCAGTAACCACCAAATGATGTTATATGCTGAAATTTTTACGGGTCATCATAATACAGAATAAGTCAAATTCCGTCCCACCAACGTATCACAACATGTACATGTCCTTGGGTTGAAGATCACACTACACAAGTCAACAAATACAAGAAATGCAAGCAGTTATTGTGCGTGTAATGCAGATAAAGGAACATACCCCATGATACGCTTTCTTAATTTCAGATACACTTGATTTTTTGCTGACTCCAAGTATATCATAATAATCTCTACATACGGAGCCTATAAGGAAAATCCACGTTTAAACAACAATTATAGTTAAATAAAAAAACAGCTTAAAAGATCATTTCTTGGGTGCAAAAAAAACTTGAGAACAAAGAAAAGAATCTTTAGTACCAGTCGCATGAATCTTCCTCGTTGAACCCAAACACCCATGAAAAACTCCATTTAGAAAACCACCAGTACTAAATTTTGCTGAAACACAAAAAAAAAAAAAAAAAAAAAAAATTAACTGAAGGATGAAACATATAGTATATCCTAATTATGAAAAGTAAAATCCAATTAAAAACCTAACGTACCATTTTCCGAGTCCCTATACCCAAAATTCCTGTACGAATTGCAGGAATTTGAAACGAAACCCCGCCCTTGCCGCAAAAAATAATTTAACTGCTCGAGAAAAAACACCGAATCAATGTATATACAGTACTGAAATAAATTGATGTACCCGTATCGAAGAAAAAATTATAGGAATCTTACATTTGGAGAAGAGTATAGCAGCTTGGAATCGAGAGACTTTCTGACAAGCCAATAAGCAAGTCTGGTACCATTGGACCTCACCATTAGAGATCAATTTGATTGAAAATGGTGTTAGGAACAATTGTTTTAATTGAAACCCTAAACAGGAAAACAGAAAGGTTGTAGGAGGAAGCGGGAAAGTAGAGCTTAGGTGATTCACTGTGTATTTCTGGAAACGTCGAGAGACGAAAAGAGAAAAAGAGGAGGGAGGGTTTATTTTTGTAAATAAATGTACTTCTGGGGGTCGTTCCAAATTTTCTATCTAGCTATGGCCGTGTTCGTTCGCCTGTTGGGCTTTGTTTGGTCCGGAAAAATCGGTTTATGAGGCCCGTCCTATGCACAATGGGTAAAATGTTGAATTTTTTTAGAACCCGCGTACGGAAATCTTTTAGGAGGCATATCGAGTATAACTCAAGTAGGGGTGAGCATTTTATCCGTAATCTGCGGATTTAACCGGGACCAACCGTATTTGTGCGGATGGATGTCCGGACCGTTCGCTAATGGGTTGGACGAGGATGGAATTTTTGAAATCCAATGGATTACGGATTGGACCCGGATGCAACCTTGATAATCCGTTGGACATCCATACCCGTTAGATTAAGTACATTTATATAATTTCTAGAAAATATATGGATAGTTTTGGAATTTTTAAGGTGTTTGCTTAGAGTGTTTTCCATGACACTTTTATATTTATATACATATATAAAATGTGTAGGTTCTATTAGAAGTCATCTATATTGGCTTTACTTTTTCATTATAAATTTTAACTAACACAAATTCATTGGATTATCAAGCACCCAATCCGTTCATCCGTGCATCCATTGGATGCAAATCCGTTGGATGTTGGATTGGATGCGAATGTCAAATTTGAAATCCGTAGTGTAATGGATTGGATGCGGATGAGGTGAAGACCGGTCCATACGGCCCATGCTCACCCCTAAGTGTAAGGGGCAATAAGGAATGGAAGGCTATGGCAAGATCTCAGGGCCAAGGTTCTACAACTGTTACAGATGCTCATGTTGATGTAAACTACTTTAAAAGGAAGCAGGATGAGGACTACATCAAGAGAAACTCCCCACAACCAAAAATACTAAGGAGTTTTCTTTTTCAACAAGAAATAGATGATGGTGCAGCGGCTAATCCAAAATTGCCCCACAATAAATGTTAATATTTTCTTGGAATTGTTGGGGATTGCGGAATAACCCAACAATTCGAGCATTCCATTCTTTCCTCATAGGATGTGATCCTGAAATAGTATTTTTATCCGAAACTAAGTTGTCTTCTGACTCTTCTTTACTGAGAGAATAAATCAATTTGGCTTTGCAAATACACATGTTGTCTCTTCAATTAGGAGAAGTGGTGGGCTATGGCTTCTTTGGAAAGACACTTTGTGAATGTGGAAATTTTATCTTCTTCTCCCAATATGATCCATGCTAAAATCCATAATGATGGACCCAGACATCCGTGGAATCTCTTTTGTTTGTATGGCCCTCCAAATATTGCGGACAAAGCATCTTTCTGGCAGAATCTCTCGACTCAGGTTCAACAATTTCAGGGAAGTAAATGTTTCATTGGAGACTTCAACGCAATATCTTCTAGTCAAGATAAGTTTGGTGATCTACCGGTCCCGGAGACGAATATATCCTATTTCAACAATTTTATCCAACAAAATCATCCGATTGATTTGGGATTTACAGTCTGCGTACACTTAGAGCAATGGCGAAATTATGATGGACTTATTAGACAAAGATTGGACGGAGTTATGGCGAGTCCGGACCGGTGCATTTCTTATCATTCGTCCGGTTTTACATCTTCCCAATTGCAAGTGATCATGCTCCCATCCTCTTAAATACTTCCGAAATATTGCTCGTGCTCCTCCCAATTACAAGTTTGAAGCTTTTGGATCTCACATCCCGAATTTATAGAAAGTTGCAGTGTTGGTCCAAGAATTGAAGATAGTATTCAAGAAAAGTTACAAAAACTTGGTTCCTTTCTTTCTCACCGGAGCAGAACTAGAATAGGGTGTGTGAAACATAAAATAGCCATTCTGAAGACACGTCTCTTAAGAATTCAATCATGGAGACCTTCTCCTCATTCAATACGACTGGAAAAGTTGGTAACTTCTCAACTTAATGACTATTTAGTCATGGAAGCTAATCTTCGGGACCAACGCATGAAACAAAATTGGGCAAAATCTGGAGACCACTACACTAGACATTTCCACCTATCATTCCAACAGCGTAGGAGAAAGAATATAATTACTCATCTACAAAATATTGATTCTCAATGGGTTACTGATCAGGATGGTATTGCTAGATTGCTTGTTAATCACTTCAAAGGGTTATTTCAACAACCAAGACAACATTCTTCTACAACAATATCTTTTACCAACAACTACTCGATCTCTGAAGAAGAAAATGAGAGCATTTCTAGAATCCCTACAGAAGAAGAAGTTTGGAATGTGTTCAAAAATATGGAATCTTATACTTCTCCGGGTACTCTCCTATTTTCTATAAAAAAAGTGTTGGTCGATTGTTTGTAATGATGTTTTTAGTTCAATAAAAGCAATATTTCAGTATGTTGATTTTCCGGATCATTTCAATCACACACATATTACTCTGATCCAGAAAATAAAGAACCCTATAGTTTCTAGCGATTATAGACCAATTGCACTATGCAATGTGTTGTATAAAGTGGTTGCAAAATTGTTATCCAACAGAATTATGCCTTTTCTAGAAAAGCTTATTTCTTGGAATCAAAATGCATTTGTCCCAGGAAGACAAATACTGGGATAACATTGTTATTGCTAAGGAACTACTTCATTCCATGAACATATCAACTGCTTCAAATGGTCACTTTGCACTAAAAGTGGATATGGAAAAAGCCTATGACCGTGTTAACTGGAGTTTTCTAGAAGATATGTTGTGAGTAATGGGAATCTCAGGAACTTCTCATTCTTTGATCATGAAATGTGTAAGTACAACAACTTTCTCTATCAATTTGAATGGTGGTGCTCAAGGATTTTTCAAAAGTGAGAGAGGCATTCGGCAAGGCTGTCCACTTTCTCCATCTCTCTTCACTATTTGTTCTCAAGGTTTTTCCCTCATAATGCGACAATATGAAGAACAAGGACTCTATCAAGGGTATAAATTGAATAGATGGGCACCAACAATCAGCCACTTAATGTTTGCAGATGACCTTTTTTTCTTTGGTGAGAATTCTAGAATAAATGTTCAACATCTGAAGCAGATTCTGGAAACTTATTCAAATATCTCTGGCCAGATGATCAATTATGATAAATCTTCAATCTACTTCAGCAAAGGAAATTTTGATTTAAGAAAGCAAACCATCATTCAAGAGCTTGTAGTAAAGGAGATGGATGCGGAGGACAAATATCTAGGTATTTAACCATTAAAATCTGATTACATAATATCCAGTTTTAATTTTCTTGAGGAAAAATTTGTTGGAAAACTGTGTGGATGGAGGCAATTCTTTGTAAGTATAGCAGACAGAACTGTTCTGGTTAAAACTGTCTTATATGCCATTCCTATCTTCTTCATGGGAATATGTCTTCTACCAAAGGGTGTTACTCAACATATTGAAAAAAGCGATGAGATGTTTTTGGTGGGGTCATCCAACCGACACAAGAAAACTCCATTTTATTGGTCGGGAAAAACTCTTAATGCGAAAAGAACACGGTGGTCTGGAGGTATTCGAGATATAGAGTGGGTAAATAAATCACTAGTTTGTAAACTAGCCTGGAGATTTCTAGAGAACAGAGATGCAGTATGGGCTCAGATTATGGACGCCAAATATTTAAAGGGGGAACCTTTTTGGACTGCTGATTGTCCTACAAAATGTTCTTCTATTTGGGATAGTCTCCTACAGGTACGTGATATTCTAAGAAACAATGTTTTCTGGAAAGTTTCAAAATCTTCTACTGTAAAGATTTTTGAAGTCCCTTGGATTCCTAATCTGCGAGAACATATTCTTCACAAGCCAGATAATGTACCGGATAATATTCAAGTTGTATCAGATTTGTTTATACCTGGTACTACAGATTGGAATGTTAATATCTTGGAAAGCTTACTCTCTCCTACGGTGTGTGAGATGGTCTTGAATATCTACGTCAGCAACGAAGTCCTAGTTGATAAATTAATTTGTTCTCCGGCTAAATCCGGGAAATTCTCTTCTAAATCTTGTTATAAGATCTTTACAAATTTTATTCCTTCTGCATCGGCTGTTAATGAGTTCTCATGGAGAAAATTTTGGTCATTCACAAATATAATTCCTAAAATATTGCTCTTCGGTTGGAAACTAATCCACAATGGCTTGGCAATTAAGAATAACTTAGCAAGATTCAACAACAATATAGAGCATCTTTGTTCTTTCTGTAAACATGAAGACGAAACCATCACTCATATGTTATTCAACTGTCAGTGGGAAAAAACATTCTTTCTCAATGCTTCGATTTCCTTCATGTTTCATAATGAGGTGAAAGACCCTAAAGTAATTCTTATGGAATGGATGGAGGCTAATGAGCAAAATAAATTTGAAATGGGGCTTTGTATTCTTTGGAACCCGTGGAAGATGAGGAATAATATTGATTTTAGGAATGCTACTTTTTCACCGGGTAGAGTGCTGAAATTAGGAGGTGATGACTTTCAGAGTTGCGTCTCAGAACATATGGTATATACTCAGACACAACCTCAGTTGTGGGAGCACCCCCTCCTAATGTAATGAAAGTAAATGTTGATGCGGCTTTTGTGCCAAACAAAGGTGCAGCCGGTGTTGTAGCGCAAGATCATAATGGTAAGTTTCGAGGCCGTGGAACGTCTATTTTCGATGCAACTTCATCATTGATAGATGAAACTAAGGCAGCTCTGTTAGGTATTGAGTCGGCAAAAAGAAACAACTTCACTAGGGTGATCATAGAAGGAGATGCTACAAACGTAACCAAAGCAATATTGGGTGTTGTCGATGACATTCCCTGGAGTATACACTATTTGGTTATGAAGATAAAAGATGCTAGCAGTTGTTTTGATGAAATATTATTTCAATCAGTTCCTAAAAATGTAAATGGTATATCTCATTCCTTATGTCAATATGTTATACATGTGAAATTGAGGGTTGGTGGAATGCCACCTCTCCTCCTACTTGTATTTCTTCAAACCTCACTTTGATTGAGGTAGTTCAATAAATCTAAGGGTTTCTTAACTCATTTTCCCTTCAAAAAAAAATATCGAGTAAGGGGCAGGATCGGGTGACAAAGTTAAAATAACAGACACATCACAAACTGTCCCGACTACTGATTTTTTCCACTTTAATGGCTGAGATCAATTGATACAACATGCGGGTTCTGTTTTTGACCCAAGACCTGATTTAATAGGCCATAACTTATTGACTTTCTACACGATGAATTTCTCTCTTAGATTATCTCCTATGGCTTTTTTCTTCTTCTTCTTCATCCGCTCTATGTAACAAAATAATTAAAAGTTCTACCATCGGATTGATCAAATTTATTATTTGTTGTTTTAACATGGAAATGCCCTACAACCTTGAATGTAAGTTTAGAATTTGTGATTGTGGATTTTTAAAGCTTTTCATTTTTAGGGCTTTGATTTGGAAACTTAGATTTGCAAACAAAATCAAACTGAAAATTATAAACTGAAAGGCCCCTTCCTTCTTCCTACCACCATAAGTACTTTTATTTTTAGATAATCTTATATCACAACAAAACCATCATTATATACAAATCTATTAAACTGGGAAGAAGATAAGAAAGGGATAGGAAATTGTAATGAATCTAAGATGATTTTATGTTTAAAACCACTGTAGATGAACAAGAGAACATTGACTAAAGAAGGTTTTTAACCAATTCCTAGATCAAGACCCTAGAAAAAGGATTAAAAATCAATGCAGAAAACAAAAAATCTAGCTCACCTTATACAAGAGAGGAACAATTTTGATATTTAAAATGTTTTATGGTAAATGAAATCGTTGATTTCATCAATTGACTGGGTTTAATTTCGTTTGTTGCAGGAGAAGTGAATAATCGGGAGAGAATGAGAAGTAACTCAGAAAGAAAGAGAAAGTCTGAGATATTTACTCAAGTTTACACCGGGTCCTTGATATCCAACCAAACCTGTGTTTTTTATTTTAATTCTCAGTCATACGAAATTGTGACATCCATTGGTTGAAAGAGTACGTAAGAGAAATCATCACACGATCCCACCCCATTAAGTAAAGATAAAGCAGGGGTTAACATATAGTAAATCTAAAAGCCCCTTTAACCGGATATTTTGATCATGGCAAAACTACCCTTTTAGAATTAGTGGTTAATACTAATGATTAATTGTTAGTAATATTGATTAGTGATTAATGTTAATGATTAGTGGCAATTTATAAAAGTTTGAGTGACATTTTGCGAGAAGAGAAAAGATTGGTTTTTAGAAAGGGAGAAGAAGGTTAAATTAGTTTTTTGAGATTATTGTGATTCAAGCCAATTGTTAAGAGTTTTACGCGACTATTAAGCCAATTGTGTTGAAAACGACCTCGGTGATTAAGAAATCACAAATCATTACTTATATTCCAATCGGCCAAACACCGCCGAATATTGGGATTTTACAATACCACCTCCTTAAATTAGAGTCTTCCTCGACTCCAAAATATACACAAGCCTAGATCTCCGACATTTTCTGCCCCTCATGAGAGAAGCACCTGGACTAACCCCTTTCAGCGTACCTTCCCACCCTCGGCAGGTGACCCGTCATCGACTCTGATACCATTCGTAATGACCCGACCCTTCATCGATATTGTCCCCACTTATCCACTTGCGGTTATCCAAGCGGTATGGGGTTTTAACAGGCATCACCGCGGTTATCCGACATCAACTTTCCGGGAGGTCACCCATCCCTGGATTACTCCGGCCCGAGCACACTTAATCGTATAGTTTTACGCAACTCTTAAGCCAATTGTGCGAAAAAGGCCTCGGTGTTAGGAAATGACAAATCATTACTTATATTCCAATCGGCCAACCATGTCAAATATGTGGGTTTTACAAAAGTGAAGTCTACTAATAGAGAATACCAAGGTTCAAATTCAACTTATTCAAATCAAGGATATATTATCGTTATCTTCAAGATAATGAAAAAAAAAAAACGCAAAAAGAATGAGACAATTCCGACATCGAACGAAGAAGTTATGGCTAAAACAAGATTCAAATACTTGAGTCTACGAAGAGAAGTTCGACTGATGACTCATTGGCACGAGTCAGCCGAACCTGGAGCTCACAAATCAAGATTATCAATGTGTTTACAAAGAGATGTTCGGCTTGAAAGTAATCTAATCGATTCAGCTGCACTTGACAACCACCTGGGGTAAATTTCACTTGTCAGGTTAGGCCGAGAAAGGTTGGAAAGGTATTAGACTAACCTCGACACTATTCGGGACATGTTACGACACAATATTGACTTTTATCTCAAGAAAATACGGTTTGGAAGGATTCTAAAGCCTAACTTTGAGAGCTCCATATAAGAAGACATCCAAAGCCTCAAGAAGAGATCTTTCAATCTTTATCATCTCTCTGCAACACATTACATTGTTCATATTATCTTATACATCATAAAGAAGACATCCAAAGCCCTAAAACGACATGCATCAATTTTGAGAAGAAAAATCAAGTCAGGGGTTCGACTTATAAACCAAATAACGAATTACGTGAACCATTATAAATTACAAGTTCTACTTATAAAGAAGATATTGAATCAATTTGTACCTGACTTATTTGTAGAACCTAGAGAAATAGTGTAAGGTTCGGCTAATAATTCAACTTTCGAATCTTCGCACAACTTCAATGATTTTTATTTAAAAACTAGAAAGTCCGGCAATCGTTTAGAAATAAATTATGATTCGTACTGTTCATAAGCACTTACAGAATGAAGAACAATGAACATCTCGGATGATAATTCGTCTCACTTATTAGCCGAACTTCATTCTGTAACCGCAAAAAGCTCTAGTTTTTTCTGAAATAATCTTATTCTATCAATCAAAAACAATAAAATAAGAGACGTAATTATAGAAGATACATTCTAATCCTCATTTTAGGAGTTGGTTCTTCATTCGTTTGAATTTCTGCTTCAATTTATGTTTCAAATACTTCAACTTCTTCTTGTCCTTCAACTGGAGAAAATTTTTGATGGGGGGAAATTTCGAAGAAGGCATGGGGTACCAATAAAAAACGGACATTTGTCTTTCATTTATGGAAGTTTTTTAACAAATTTTAGTTACGATCTTATACTCCCAAATTACCCCTCTTTTAAATCAAAAGGAAAATTATTAACTGCCAGTAACTTTTCCCCTAAATTAATGATAACTTTGATTACCTTAAAGACTGATTTAATATATTATACCAATAAAAAAAATACTTGTCAAAATTAATGTCATGACTTAAGTAATTATCTTGGAGCGATTTTTGGTTCTTCTCGTTCAGACACCTGTTTTTTTTATTCGATCTTAAGGAACTAGTAAAAAATTTCCTATATACGTTCACAATTCACCACAAATGATAATCAAAGCTCCCAGATTATTGTTCAAATAATCCACTCGATCAATGATTCAGGAAAAAAAAATAGATAGACAAACAAAAAAAAAACTATAAATATTTGGATATCACAGCTCTGTAATCATACGTATGGATAATGAAGGATATAACGAGTATAGAGCTAATAATGGATTGCTTCACTATGTTACACATAATGTATTCAATATACGTATACAACAAGAAATTTCAAGTACATCTAAATGGATTGCTTCACTGTAGTCCAACACTAAGTTGTACGTAATTTGGTCCATACGAAATTCATTCCGAGGTAAAAAGTTTGATCAACGTGGATAGTGATGCAAGCTGTCTAGTAAAAAAGAAAGAAAAACTCCAAAGATAGTACATGTCCAAGTATATGCATCCATTAGTATTCACGCCCGGTAAAACATCAAAATCAAACGACTTCACTTATTGAAAAGTCGAGTAAGCTAAGATTATTCATCAAAGCTTAATTAGCCTAGACTTTTAGATTAAAGAACCGTAAATGACGAGAGAAAAGAGTTTAGGTCTTATAAGTTAATAAAGGATTTAATTCCTTTTGTTTCCTTTTACAATCCGTTTATGTTAACGTTAATTTAGGTTAGTCATTATTTTTAGATCACTAATTGACGTTAATTTAAGTTGCCTATTAATTTTAGATAACTAAAAAGATTTGTTTTGATTCAAAAGAAGGGTAATCTAGGAGTATATAAATTTGTTAAAAACCGTCAAAAATGAAAGACAAATGCCGATATTGAAAAGCGGGGTACAAAATACACCACCACTTTTTTATAGGCGATCTGTATGGTTAAACTCAATACAACTCCGAGAGTTACACTCAATCAAGAAATAGTTTATTAGAGTTATATCTCTTTATTTATCTCTTGTGATTAGAACGTTTGAGAACTTAACTCGTGAATCTAATATCAAAAACATAACTTGGACGGTACCGGTGACCAATATCCAAGTATCAATCAAGTCATATCCAACAAACTAGGTCAGATATCTCTACTATGATTGATCAATGCACAACCTGTGATATTTCAGTTATAAAGTTAAACAATATAATGCGGAAAAAGAAATAACACATATACCAGAAGTTTTGTTAACGAGGAAACTACAAATGCATAAAAACCCCGGGATCTAGTCCAGGTTGAACACCATACTGTATTAAGTCGCTACAAACACTAGCCTACTACCAATCAAGGTATCCCACCGATTAAGGTACAGTCGCGCTCCTTACGCCTCTTGAATCCCAGTAGGACTCCGTGCAAAAGATTCCCTTAGATGGCGTCACACCAACTAAGAGTTGCTTCAACTCACTTGAAGACTTTAAACCAAATCTGCATCCCATGGATTAGGCCTATATAATTAATTTCCTTTTACAATCAAACGATATGATCAAATTAAGGTGTGGAAATCGATAGCAATAGACAAAATCTAGCTAACCTCAAAATCCAGACTTATGCAACTTAAAGTGAAGCCTAGATTATTATTCACCTCACAAGTATAAAACCTGTGGAATCTTCAAAGTTTGAGACGAATAGAACTTTGAGGATTTCTATCTATCTTGATCGATGGAGCAAGATCAAAAAATGATCTAGATACAGGATCCACGAGTTATCAAGGAAAGATAACTAGATCTGGCTTCAAGAATCCCTATGAAAACTTTGTAGTCGCTAAACCCTAAAAGGGTTCCTGGAGAGGGTGACTCTATATACAACTAGGACACACAAAAAAGTAGTGTCGGGATTCAAATATCCCAGTTGCTTGGAGTTCCCCTTTTATAGACATTCAAGGCATATGTTGCTTTAGGTTTAAACTAAGATAGCTTTGGAACCAAGCAAACAATATCCGTTAGATTAGATGAATCTTTGAATATGATTTACATAAGAAATATATACACTGCGGGTTAGGTGAGACCGTGAATCGATCCACGTACAAAGACTATGTTCAACATGGTTATCCGAAACTAATAGATTTGAACTTAAAAGCTTAACCTTCATTTTTCATAGACACATAAGACATTAACTATGAGTCACAAACAAGTGATCAATTAATTCTAGTATTTTTAGAGAATTAATCAAATGCTAATTATCTCATAGAAATAATTTAAACACACTTGAAAATATAATCGACATGATTGGTAGATGTACAAAGTACAAATACATGGTAGTTCGTGAGTCGGTTCAGTCACAATATGCATACCGGTTTGTAAACTTTCAACCAAAACCAAAGTTCCGGAGTTCACAGAACTTTCTAGGTTTGTGTACTAGGTTTGGAAACTTTCCACCAAACAAAGTTCGGAGTTCACATAACTTTCAAGGTTTACGTACCAGTTTGGAAACCTTAAGACATCACCGGTTCCGGAGTTCACGAACTAAATCGGTTTGCATACCGGTTTGGAAACGCTACCGAGTTCGGAACACAAAGTTGTTTTAGTTTCCAGTACCGGTTTGGATACTCACCCCGGTTCCGTAACCACGATTCAAGAATAGTTTGCATACGAGTATGCATAAATTTAGATCTGCACGAGTCACACATTTTCATATATGATATACATATAAGAATATTTTTAACACTAATTTGTAAGTCAATACGTATATATCTACTCCGCTACGTGTACGAATACATGTAATACGGGTTCAGACTTATAACAGTTTTCCAAGTAAAACACGATACCACTATCCTGTATGCGAATCAATAATAGTTTATATTTCTCGAAATCAATTCGAAATATTCCTGAATAACATCAATTACACATATCACTGTTCCAGGCTATTTCCGAATGATAAACTTGAATCACGATTTTAATTCTGAATAATAAATTTTCCTTGGCTGAAATTCATCAAGTATGAACAAATGTTCATTAAGCTTAGTCATTATGTTTCGAGAAAATCGCTAACTAGAATTAGTTCTCGACTCGAAATTCTTGTCTATGCATACTAGTCTAATTAGTTATGCGAAATCGTCTCAAGTGATAGAAAACTGAACATAACTTGAGATATATTTGGTTCAATCTTCACTTACCTTTTGTTGATGAAGTTCTTCAAAAGCTTCGGTTGATCTTCGCCTTCAAACAAGTAAAACACAATGATGACCTTGTGATCCACTTTTCTCAACTATGTTTTTATCCTAGTCCGAGACTTAACTAATTGTAGATTAGAAATCAAGATATAGTTTTGACAACTAAATTTGACAACAAGCTCGAGATAGCAACACTTTTGAGTTCGACCGAGCAATGTTCTAACAAAATTTTTATTGGTCCCCCATGCCCCTTTCAAAATTCGCACCCATTAAAAAAAATTCTTCTTCAACTGGCGGATTAGAAAAAGACTTAGAGTAACTACTGATTACCGGTTTCTTTGTGTAACTCATTTTATAGTTGTGTTTGATCGACGATCAAATTATCACGTATCGACGATTAATTGGTAGGATGAAAAACAAAATTTCGACGGTTTTGCGAGAAGGGATCGGCTTGAGAAGAAAAGAAGATGTTTAAGTTTAAAAAATAATTTTGAATTTTGGTTTCTCAATTAAGGATAAGGCAATTTAGTAATTTAAACCATTCGAGGGTGTATAGGTAATTGAACTACCAGTAGATACCCCTTATAAGGTCACCCTAGATGGGAAAACTATTTTGTATGCTCTCAAAATTTTCGGTATGCCCTAAAACAAAGTGTTCTTATTTTAGGACCCCTCTATTTTTTAGGAAACGATGATCTACTTGAGCTATCCATTGTGATGAGATAAGGGGTGTCCTAGTTATAATAAATGACTTAGTTAACCCTTACATACATTAACCTGAACTTAATTCAAAAATAATAATAATAATCTAAACTTAAAACATAATCTACTAGAAACTTTAATTTATAAACACAAAACACTTTTTTTTCCTAATTGATTTTCATTTCAAATTCCCCTCTTCCCTCTTTCACTTCCATAATTGTTTTAAATACGAATTTTAGAAAGGGTTATTTGGTTTTTGGTACTTAGGTTTTGACCAAAAACTAGGTTTGGTCTAACATTGGTCCAGCCTTTGCGTTTGGTACTTGGACCATATGTTGACCCTCGTTGACTAGTTATATGATGACGTGTCTAACAATTTGACTTTTTTTTTTTGTGCACCTCTTAAATAATTATGTATTCACTAAACGAACCCAAAAAAAAAAAATGAGTTCTCCCCCTATACTTTTCTTCTCATCTCCTCTCTATGTCCTCTTTCTTTGCTTAATTGATTTCAATTCCAATCACTACCGCAACTCATCGAAGATAGAAAACAATTCCAACCACTCTCACTACCAAACTACCTCAGGCCATACCTCTCTGTAGCTTCAACTCAATTTCTGCATCTTTCATCTCAACACAACAATCACCAAAACCACTGCATCCACTACACATTCTTTGTCAATACCTTCAAGATAATCTTAGGCATTCATCTATTGAGTTCGACTTGCAGCTTAGTACCATTACCATCTATTCACTTGTACAACATCATCTACTCTTGCCAATCAGCATCAACTACAACACTCAAATCTCATACAATGGTAGCAATGATATCACTATCACTTATATGTCACTAGGACTTAACCCGTGCCCGTAACGGCTCGAGAATGGATATACATCAGAATGAATTTTCCGATCCTTATGTTCATTGTTAATGAATTTTGTGATCATAGAACTGATGAAGTATTAATAAGCTTGTGTTTGATAATTAAATTTAATTACAACTCTAATGTATCTTTGAGGATGATCGGTAGAGTCCAAAGTCTCTGTTTACCATGCAAAGATCAAGTGTTCAACAATTATTATATATATGGTGATTGTTAGGGATAAGTGACCCATGTTTTAAGGATAAAATTTAGAGTTTGTGGGATTATATGGTGGTTGATTCTACGGTGGGTTTGAAATATACAACTGGTAGAGGACATCCTTATCTCCCTTATTTGAATCTGCGCATATACATCTAATTTTGAAAGAAAACAAATTAACCTCGGCCAAAATAATGAATTCATTAACTATACTTTCGATTGTTGCAATATATGTGCTAAACAAATCCACAACCGGATCAATGACAAAAATTCGGTATATGTTGATTGAAAGATACCAAATTGCAGATCTAATAAATGAAAATTATCAAATATAGCGTAATAGTGGAGAGGTACATACGGTTTCATGCATGCACCCGCAACTATAATCGAAGGACCAAGATCGGTTGACGATTATCCGAGTTTACGCGAGCGTTTTGGATGGATCACCCGAACCTATTACTTTTACTTTCAAACTATCACGTGAGATAGGTTTATTACTTAATTAGAAAGACAATCAAATGAAGTATATTTGTTTTAATGGATGTTATTTTGCTATATTTTTTGTCAATGGCCCCTTATGTCATTCAGGAGTGATAGTATGCTTATAAAACACTATAAATACGATGGGTCAGATTCTCCTTTTAACATGTTTTCTGTTTTGCATTATCCAGAAATATTACATAGTAAATAACAACTAAAAATTATCACATACGGGACAAATATAAACAATACTTCGGGTTATTTATGTTTTTCGCAATATGTTACTTGGACTTTTTCTACATATAATATTTTTTTCCTCAAATTCAAAGAGTTGATTTTTGTTACATACACAATAGTCAGATCTCACACACTCCGGGACATACCTCAAAATTGGTAAGAAACTCAATCATAACTCTGATAATCCCATCAAATCATTCAGCATAAGCATGAGAAAAATAAAGTGGCGTCAATGAATTTTGGCCTTCAATTATCACGTGTGTAGGTTTTAAAATAAAGTGGCAACCGTAAATAATGAAAGATTTGCTTAATTAGTAAAAGTCTGCAAAACAAAAAATGAAAGTTACGCATCTATATACCCCAAAAATCTTTTGTTGCACGATCTTAGACAATAATGGTAGATGATCTACTAATTGCCAATTAAGAAATAACATTATAGCCGTGCAAATTAAGCAATCATACATAAATCTCTAAAAATTGCAGATGGGAATCTGGTACCTATCAAATCAAATAGCAATGACTGAATTTAAAGTTTGAACATAGTGTAATCTTTTTATTTAGTGACATGACCGGCCGCAACTTGCATGCCTCAACTCTGAACTCTGACTAATGCTACAGACCCCAGAACTTGACATCCACTATCATGTTGTATAAAGCCCGAGCCTCGAAAGTGCTAAAAGATACCAAAATAACTCGGTAAAAGTGAATAAATAAGGGAGAATGCTTGCCTTATTTTCCAAAAATCTACAAATAAGACAAAACTGCTCATTGGATTTAACTTTCCATCAAGTTGCAACCTTGGAGAGTACAAATGGCTGGTGGTGGAAACTTTCCATCGGGATTCGGGGAAAATCTACGAGCCACACTTTATACAAAAATTAGATTACATATATATAGCTACCGAATAATCCCAATTGTTACCTCAGCGAATAGACTTTTGCCTTTCCACCATCCATAAATTATGCTCTGCACATAAACTTTCAATTTTCGGGATTTTTTATGATAATAGATTTCGGTTTCAATCTTTAGATAAGAACCTAAAATGATGCAATTATTAAGATACACTACCCATTTAAAATGGAGATGTAAAAGGTAGATAAATAACAACCAATGTGAGCATTAGGTTTAAAATGACGAGGGTACCCAATTACACCAAATCTTTTCGTTTGATCACAACTTATTCAATACCCGGCGTGTATAAACCTCTTTAAGCAACAATCACTAAAGGAATATTTCAACACGGTGTCCACTTGAAGCGGTGGTTAGTCCAGACTGGTCTAACAATGTGAGAAAACAAATCCAAGTGGTGAATCACAATACACCTTGTGTGATCGTCTATGGATACAAGATCGAGACATATGTTCACTTGATAATAGTTACAGTACAAGACCGAAACACAATAGAATCAATATCAAGTGCCTAGTTAATGTATACGTGTATTTACTTTAATTATGATATAAATACAATTATAATGCGTAAATAAAGTAAAGCACACACCAGAATTTTGTTGACGAGGAAAACTACAATCTTGTAGAAAAACCCGGACCTAGTCCAGTTTTGAATACTCAATGAATTAAGACGCTACAAAAAGTATACATGCAACTTCGTGTAGACGAGACCAAGCAATCTAAAATCCTAGTTACTCATCTCCAGCCAGTATTCTTGTTCGATAACATCTAGCGAACCTAAGTTCTCAATAGATTATGCTACCAATCTTTCAACTGGTAAGACAAGATTCCTTTGGATCGTATTCCAAATAGTTAAAACTGTTTGGTAACCAAACTCACTTTCCAATCACAATACCGAAATATATGATAAAAGGACAGTTACGGATCTTCTTTTTAAGATCTCATTGCATTTTGAAGCTCCTAGGTTACGAGATCAAACAAGACAATGATTACCGAAATAATCAATCTTGAATACAAGGTTTATGATAAAATCACAAACAACTTGTAGATCTCAAAAGTCTTATTTATGTCTAAATAAACAACCTTTTAACCCCGGAAAATCAAGTCACAGAAAGTCACACCAAGGTCAAAACACAAGAACAAAGTTTTCAAATCTTCAAAGTCTTCAATCTTCGATTTAATCTTCAAAGTAACAACCTGCAAAAAGAAACTTGATTCCTTATTGATTTGTCGCACAAAACAGAGTCTGTTAACAATGGAAATCAATGAATCTATCTTCTTTTGTAGATGGGAAAAAATGATTTGCTTGGTTTTTTAGGAAAGTGAAGAGACGACCCGTGCGGACGAGACTCCAACCGAGCAAACCGCTAACCTCAAATGCGGATGCACCGCAGGGAGTGCTTTTAAGTACGAGAGATCAATCGTGGGACTCCGACCTAAACCAAGCTAATGGTCGTTCGAGAGTCAATTCGGTCTGAGGGAGATGGGTTGATCTGTAGGAGGAATCCGAGAAGTGTGTGAGATCAATGATGATCAAGGATTGTGAATGTGTTGTGGGTTTTCTCAGAGTTTTACGTGAACTGTTGAGTTCAAATAAGTTACGGTTGATTGATGAATTCTTGAGAGTGATTACTCGAAAAATTGTGTTCTATTTCAATCATGGATTCAGATACTTATTTATATTGCCTGAATAGTAGACACATTGATCTCCAGTAAATGTGAAGATTGCTCGAGTGAAAGAGTGGGAAAGTGGGAAATCGTGTGTTAACCAGTTCCAGGTCGTGCGGAGACTTGGTTGATTATCCACCTACTACTTTGCTAACTCCCTTAACTGCTTACACGACTTACTCACATTTCTCATTGTGGATGAACACACGTGTTGTAGGCCGCGGACCAAAACCCTAAGTGATATCCCCATGTGACGTGATTTATGCCTCACGAATGTGGAGTCCTCGCAGAGACGTGTATTTGATTAGTCGAGTCTTTGACTTGATTAGACAGGTGAGTCTAAGTTTTTTTAATTGAGCATGATTCACACGAATGCTCGATGATTCATGGATTGAACATGTCTCTGAGACGTATAATTCTTGAATAAATGTTGATAATTGGATCAACATGATGAATATTGATGAACAAAGCAAATATTGCTCGTATGATGAATTGTTGGATATTGATAGTTGAACCAATATTGACGAATTGAGCAAATATTGCTCGTCTGAGCTAATATTGCTCGTTTGATGAATTATTGGTAGCATGACCAAATAAAATATTAATTAAAATATTGGTAAATGGACCAAATATTATATAATTAATTAAGATGTTGATTCTTGGATCAACATAAAATTATAAGTGTTTGAACTTGCTCAGATTATTATGATTTGTGGAGCGTTTGTTCGAAACCTTAATTTTGATCAATTGTTCGTCAATTGATGAATTACTGAAAATAAGTCATTGAGCGAAGGAGGGACTGACCACATGGGATGATGGATGACCATATGGTGCCCAAGTGCTCGAGTGAGAATGCACCAGAGTCCTTAGTTAACCGGTTGGTGAAAAAATGATCAAATCTTTGGTGTTGATCATTTATTAGAATAGTGCTCGTGCGAGCGTTAGGCGATAAAACCTGATTATGGAGAAGTGAGGGACCAACCAAGAGGGCATGAGACCGGCCCTTGGTGGTCGTGGGACCAGCTGATGGTCGTTTGAGCAAATTTCAATTTGGTTGGAAGTAGTTTGGACCCAATATGAGCAATTGAGCAAATTATTTCAAAATTATAATGATGTGTGGGACCAGAAGCTCCTTGCAAGCCTTAGGACGGCCTTGTTCGGTCAAGGAAGCATGCCGTGTCACTATAATGTCCGTGTCTCGGTTACGAGAGTTTTGATATTTTCTCATGTGCGTTCGAGGAATATTTTGGATTTTCATAAGAGTTTGATCTTTGACTGAAATTCTTGATTTTGCTTGAATGAGCAAATAGAACTTTGCTCGTTTGATCAATATTTTGAGAATATTAAAATAGTAATATTATAATATTTTTCATGAGTAGCCTAGTCGGTCATGTGACCATTTGACTTTTTGGCTTTTTCATGGTTTGAGCAATATTTGAGAAAATATGGAAAAACCAGGGTTTTTGCTCAAACGTAGGAGTTTGATGAGATGAGGGAAATAATAATTGTGATAACAAGGGATTGCAAGGTGTGGGACCTGCCACGGCTAGGGCATGGCCGGCCGGCTAGGTAGCCCGGTCCCGTGACACCTTCCCCTATTTTTATTATTTTCATCATTTGAGGAAAATTTGGAGAAACCGTGAGTTTTGCTCAAACAAGGAAAGTTGCTTGAATGGAGGAGTTTTCATGAAATCATGAAAATAATAAAATAAGAGAAAATAAAGGAAGAGGCGTGGGGGACCAGCTACGATGGCATGACCGGGCCGTGGCGGTGGCCCTACCTCCCTAGGCGCCTCTTTATATTTTTTAATTATTATTTTCTCTCCTCATTTTGTGTAGGTTTCCTCGTTTGTCCATATTTTGAATGCTCGTTTGTGCATTTGGGTGCTCGTTAGTGCATCATTGTTGAGTACACTACACCATTTTCTTGGGGCTTACTCGGTGATAGTCCAGGACACTGATTGTTGAGTAATTATTACTAATTCATGGAATTCAAATGGAGAATGGTTCATGAAACGGAGTAATAACAATGAATGAGTATCTATTACTAATCCATGAATCCAAATGGGAATTAGGGAACAAGTAATGAGATAAAATGGTTATCTATTACTAATCCATGGAATCAGTAGGGGATAGCCATGGAAAAGTTAATGAGATGAAATAGATTATTTTCTAGAATTCGGTTGGTGAATGTCACGGTAGAATTAATTTATTGTAGAATCGAGATATGAGATAGTTGAAGCATCATACTCTGCTCAAGAGTGCATAGTCGAAACAACGTGCAACGTTGGTGTCCTGAAGGCGTTTAGCCCTCCAGCAAACAATTATGTCCAGAGAGCCTCCTGAATCTATACACGGTCTCTCTACATAGTAAGGGAACATCGAGTATCGCCGACGTCCTGAAGGCGTTAAGCCATCGACAAACAATTATGTCCAGAGAACCGCCCAATCGTTCTTCTATGTAGAGGGGTCTCTACATGTAGTCGAGGGAAGAGCGAGTATCGCTGACGTCCTAAAGGCGTTAAGCCCTCTAACAAACAATTATGTCTAGAGGACCGCCTTGTCGTTCTTCTACATAGAGGGCACGGTTAAATGCGTAGCATCAACGCCGCCTAGTGGGAGGCCTTTCGAGAAACATATTCATCATGGCTCTAAGAGGAATGCTCACTCGAGTCGAGATCGTGAAACGGTTCACGGATCGAAACACGAATGGTCACATCGTTCCACGAAGCCGGTCGAGAAACATGCAAGTATCATGATTTTACGATTTTAGCCCTTGTTGAAAATCCACCATCAACACTTACATATCTAGAATAACTTAGATCCGTAGGAACGTTAACTCTTTGATATAGTTTGAGTGTCCTTATATATCGAAGAAGGATCATGGAATAAACAAAGTAGGTGCAATCAAAATTCAACAAACCGTTAGTCAATCAAATTAATAATCGAAAACTAAAACAACAATGCAATTATCTAGTTTCCCACCAACGGTGAATCGTAAAAGCTTCTTGATCCAACAGAAATCTTTAAACAAGCAGTCATAAAAGATTTTGCCTAATTAGGGTATTTTCCTCTCCGTATAGACGGTTCCACCAAAACAACACAAATGAAGTTTGCTTGGATCTTAGGATAGTTTGCAAGAAATGTAAACTCAAGTATTTATAGACCAAGGTTATTTGGACAACAAGCAAATTCCAAAACCGAAAGATTCCCAAGATATGCAATAAGTACTAATTTTGTTTTCCTATTTCCAATTAATGTCAAATAATATTTCGAAATATCTCATAGAAAATTTCTATTATTAGTTTAGCACATTAACTAAGATAGCAACGGTTGAAGTTCGAACGAGCAATGCTCTAATCTCCCCTTTTGTCTTTAGTGACAAAACTATTAGTACATATGGATTACAAAATAAATAAACTTAGTAGCTTCTCATCCAAATGCTTGATTTCCTTGGTTCTTCAACATTCCTTGAATTCTTCGTCACTCCAAGTACTCCAATGATTCTGAACGTGTTCAACTCAGCATCATAGTTGTTGAAGATCCGTAGCCATAACAATAAGAAAACAAATGTTCTCAATTATTGTTATACAGTGTCATAGTATTATTACACATCATCAAAGTTCAATTGTATCACAACTTTGACAATAATACTACACTGATATGTATCACTCCCCTTAGTTAATACTTCGTCTCACAATGAAAACCACTCCTCCTTACATAATGATCCGTAAACCATATGTTATGTAGTGTGAACTACAAACTAATTCTCCCCCTTTTGTCAATATAAATTGGCAAAGGTACGAAAACTAGGGGGATCATAATGAAATTCTCAAAGAGATTATTCATGACTAATAGAGAACATATCAACTTTGTTTCGACGATTTCACATAGTCGAAAGTTAGTGTATTCATCAAGGAGTTTATAAAGATACGAGATAACTCCTATAATATTCCACAACCGCACTCCCCACAATGATTTGGAAATTAAGCACAAGTTCAATTAAGAACTCTCCCCCATAAAATGTCATTCCCGAAAGAACAACAAGAGCGACCTTACTTTTACAAGAAAAGAAGGATTTCTTTGGATATTAAGAAATCACATGAAACATGAATTTGTATCCAGAAAACTCGAATAAATTAACCACAAGAAGACCTTAATGATTAATTTAATCGGAAATGCTCAACATAAGAAAACTTACGGAGCCATACAATACTTTCACATAGAAGTGGGTCAGGGAAAGATCAATACTGCGGAATATTCAAAAGTTCATTCTATCTTTTATCAATATTTGCATAAAGACCTAATAGACTTAACTTTGACATATATGGGACAATCACGGTTCACGGACGTAAACACACATATCCCATAAAATTTTTGCAATATTAAAAACCATAAAGATTAATACTTTGCAAAATCATCTTCCAAATAACTTAGAATTTAAATAAATAAATATAAAACATTGCAAGATGAAAATCGGTGGCAATAGCTATGTGTAATCACAATATTTCCATTCCAAACCCTAGTTATCATTTTTGAAACACAAGAATAAATTCTCATAAGAAGTTTCCTAGACATTAAGATTCTTTTAAAATTCTTTATCGTCCCCGAACTCCTTGTCGTCAACAGACATTGGAACATAAGGTTCATGAAGAAAGGAGTCAATTCCAAAAAACCTTCTAAACTGATGCCAAACTGAATGGCCTTTTGAATTTCAAGAGTTCTTAGAACAATAGCCTTTATTTGTCAATCTCCTTTGTTGTTTCCTTCAACTCTTCAAGAACACTTAAAAACTTTTCAAGATTAGAGGGGATAGCCCTAGGTTTCTTCATATTCTTCCTTTTTCTCTTCAAAGTTGTAGAGGGAAAGAGATTTATCTTTTTCCTTCATGATTGATGGCTTAAAATCATATTAACATCTTTTCCATCGAAGATATGATGCTTAGAGTCTCCATTCAAATATGAAATTGTGAGAGAAATACACAATTTAAAAGCAATCTTGTGATAAAAGATTTTTCAGGGAAGGAAAAGGAATGTAGGGTTACTGGAACCTATATCTTTAGGATTCACAACTCTTAACCATAAAGAAGGTAGAATTGCCTATTTTAACCCTCTTTTCAATGAACAAAAGGGAAAACCTTTTTTCAATACCAATTTTATGATATGAAAAGATCAACAAAATTCCATAAAACAAAAAAGAAAAAATTAAAATTAAAATTTTCTTTTCCTAAAGCCTTATTTGTGCTCAACTCTTGTCTCTTTGATCGTGCACATGAGACAAGATGCACCTTCAACACAATTGTCTGTGTTGGGGTGAACAATAATCCGTTCACCATACAATTCTTGTAATGAATTCTTAATACCCTTTTCCGTAGATTGTTTAGACCTTGTTCTTTTCTGTATAGGTCTATCTTTTCCTTTATAAATTGACTTCTTGAGAAGTATTGAGTTTACCTATGATGAATTCGACTTCCGAACAAGTTTGAGCTTATTTGCTAATCGATTTGCTCTCTGTTGAAGTTTGTTGACATATCTTATTTTATGTTTGAACTTGAAATACTTAGAGAGTTCATGACCCTTAAAAGTACAATAATAACATGTCAATGTGGAGGACAGTTCGGATACACCATACCGAGCATGTTGCTAAACAAATTGAGGTACCGAAGCATGTGAGACATTTCATCAAGAGTTTAAGCAAGACCTTTGTTCCAGTGTATTTTCTACGATTTGGACACTCATTATCAAAATGACCAAAACCTTTAAACTCGAATCAACTGTGGCATATCCTCATCATCGGTGATCGACCCGATGTCCCCGTTTTTAGGAGGGGAACGGTCATGAGGTTTGCCTAATGACCTAGGTTTATCTCTGATGAACCATTTACTTCTCTTCAAAAGAATATCTTTAAACTTTCTTGTGATCAGTGAGACTGAGTTGTCAAGATCTTCATATGATGAATCAGTCTCAATAGGATCAACTACAGAGTTGCCAACACTTTTACTTTTGTCAAGCAACTTAGTGTTCTTTTGTGCTTTGAAAGCAATATCCTTTCCATATTTAAATGTATGCTCATGATCAAAGATCTTTAACTTCCCAACAAGAGTATTTCTGGAAAGAGTATCAAGGTTATTTCCTTCAACGATGGCATGTTTCTTAGAATCGTATCTAGCTGGCAGCGATCTGAGAATTTTCATTACAATGTCCTTTTCAAGAATAGTCTTACCCAATGCAAAAGATGCATTAACAATTTCAGACACTTTGTGTTCATCATCCATACGAAGGTTTTCCCAATCAGAATTTAGTTTTTGAAGCCTAGATTCCTATTCAGAGGTATTCCCTTCAAACACGGTTTCTAAGATATCCCAAGCATCTTTAGACCGAGTGCATGTAGTCACATGGTGCTAAAGATCTGGGGTAAACATGTATGATAGCATTTAAGTCGTCAGAATTTTGCTTTGCAACAAGAATCTCGTCAGGCTCATACGTAGATGGTGGATTTTGACAAGGGCTAAAATCGTAAACCCATAACTGTATATGCTCTTGATCTAGCAATCAGACGAGTATTGAGGCTTATGTCTCTTATCGAAAGCGTGAATGCTCATGCCACAAGAATCTCTGACTGAGAATATTGTCTCTCAGAGTATATGTAGATATGTAGTCTCTCGGGTGAGGCGACATATCTCATGAATATTTGAAAGCAATTTCGGTTATCACTTTTATATAGAATCGAAAGATTAGACGGTTCTAGACAATTGCTGCTAGTATAGAGTAATAACGTCTTCATGATGAAACAATGTTTTCCCTGACTATATAAAATTAATATGACGCTTCAACAAGCTCGTATCACTCAATTCCTGAATAATTAATGCTTTTAGACGATCGTACTAGTATAGAGCCATCAATTAATTATTCTTAAATCATTAGATTCATTAATCAATCCTAGAAAATATTCAATGTTTTCATAATAGTTCGTTACTTCAATTTATGGTTCTTCCCAATGAGAACTCCATGGGTTAGTAATAAATATTCAACACACGAGCATCCCCAACTACTATCGAGTAAGCCCCCCGACCAAAATGGTGCAAGTGTACCCAACAATAATGCACTAACGAGCACCCGAATGCACGAATGAGTATTTCAAAATACGACAGGACGATGAACCTATGCAAAATAGGAAAGAAAATAATAAATAATAAAATATTAACACGGGACCGGGCCCACTCACCGTGTACGTGTCTTAGTGACCATACCCACGTCTAATTTTATATTTATTATTTTCCTTGATCCTATGAAAATTCCTCATTTGAACAAAATTCCTTCGTTTCAAGGAAACTCCTCAATTTCATGGTGTTTCCTTCATCAAGGAAATAATAAATAATTAGGAAAGGTATGCGGGACCAAGCCTACTAGCCTAATGGTCATGCCCTAGTTGTAGCCGGTCCCTACACCTTACATTCTTATTATTTTATTATTCTTTCCTTCATCCCATGAAATTCCTTGATCTCATGGTATTTCCCTAATTTCATGATATTTTCATAAAGTCATGAAAATAATATAAAATTAGGTAAACTCGTGGGACTTGGGCCCCTAGCCTAGTGGTCATGCCCTAAGCCATCCCACACGCCTCTTATTTTATTATTATTATTTTTATGTTTCCTTCACTTCATGGAAACTCCTTCACTTCAAGGAAACTCCTTGATTTCATGATATTTTCATAAAGTCATGAAAAATAATATAAAATTAGGTAAACTTGTGGGGCCGGGCCCTAGAAGGCCGGTCATGCCCTAGCTAATCCCACCCCGCCTCTTATTTTATTATTATTATTTTTTATGTTTCCTTCACCTCATGGAAACTCCTTCACTTCAAGGAAACTCCTTGATTTCATGATATTTTCATAAAGTCATGAAAAATAATACTCCCTCTGTCCGTTTTTATCTGTCCTAATTTCTACTTTGGTATGTCCATTTTTATCTGTCAAAACTCTTGTTTATAGACATACTTTTCCCTTTAAACTATCAAATATACCCTTTATTTTTATAATCATAAAAATCATTTTTAATATCCAAATCTTAAATAATATCACCATATTTATGGAAAAAAACTTACTCAATATCTTTGTATTAATTGTCATTCCTTTTTTAAATAAAAACATTTATGAATAGTTATAAAATTCCTAATAAACTTCTACTTATTTTAACACTAATAATTTAGTTTTGGTAATAATATAACATTAAATAGGCTAGTCAAGGGCTAGTCATGACAATTTATAGGATTTCCTTAATATCTTGACTTAGTCAAAGAGGACTCTTAATTTAGGACGGAGGGAGTATAAAATTAGGTAAACTTGTGGGACTGGGGCCTTAGCCTCGGTCATGCTCTAGCCGGTCCCACACGGACCTTATTTTATTATTATTATTTTTTATGTTTCCTTCACCTCATGGAAACTCCTTCACTTCAAGGAAACTCCTTGATTTCATGATATTTTCATAAAGTCATGAAAAATAATATAAAATTAGGTAAACTTGTGGGACCGGGCCCTAGCCGGCCGGTCATGCCCTAGCCTTTCCCACACGCCTCTTATTTTATTATTATTATTATTATTTTTTATGTTTCCTTCACCTCATGGAAACTCCTTCACTTCAAGGAAACTCCTTGGTTTCAACAAACTCCTTGATTTCATGATATTTTCATAAAATCACGAAACTAATATAAAATTAGGAAAAGTGCCATGGGACCGTGTTCATTGGCCGGCCGGCCGGCCATGCCTTAGCCATAGCCGGTCCCACACTCCATGATTCCTTCATTTTATAATTATTTTCCTTCATCTCATGAAGTTTCCTCGATTTAAAAAATCCACGATTTCTTATTTGATGGCATGAACATATTACCTTGACCAACCAAGGTTAGCTCTTTGGCTTGCAAGAGGCCGGTCCCATATATTTTCATCATTTGACCTAATTTGTTCATATTAGGTTCAAACTCTACCAAACAACTTGGAATTCCATTAAATGATCGTCAGTCGATCCCATGACCACTCAGGGCCGGTTTCATGACCCCTTGGTCGGTCCCTCATCTCTTCATAATTAATTAGGTTTTATCACCTAAGGCTCGAGTAGCATTATTTTAATAATAAATGATTAAAAAACAAAGATTTAATCGTCTTTTCATCGACAAATCGCAAGTCTTCAAGAGACCTTAGTATTTGCTCACTTGAGCATCTTGGCGCTACATGGTTGACCCATAATCCCATGTAGCCGGTCCCTCCTTCACTCCATGGTTAATTTTCAATAAACCATCAATTGATCGAATTAGGGTTTTGATTCCAAGGTTCATGATTCCAGATTCAAACGGTAATAATTTTACGATGATCTCATAATGATATTTTATTAATTATACTTGGTTCAGGTTTGCGTTATTTAAATTAATATCTAATATTTTATTTGGTTATGCTACCAATAATTCATCAAACGAGCAACATTTGCTCGGATGAGCATATTTGCTCAAACCAAGGAACATTGGTTCAACCATCAATATTCAACAGTTCGTCGAATGAGCAATATTTGCTCACGTTAACTATGTTTATGCATACATTATACCTCTGTCTCAATGACATGTTCAATTCATGAGTCTCGAAACATTTTCAAATCATGTTCGACTCAACGGTCAAGGACTTATCGTCCCATGGAGTCATGAAGTCATCAACCGACTAACTAAATACACGTCGCCTGCGTACTCCACTATCACGAGGCGTCAATCGTATCACATGGGGGATATTAACTAGGGTTTTGGTCGGGCGGTTTATGGCACGTGTGTTCATACACATGATGAGAATGTGAGCAAGTCGTGCAATCAGTTGAATGAGTTAACAAAGGAGTGGGTGGAAAATCGAAAAGTCTCGTGCGTTGAGCAAATGGTTCCCATTCTCCTCTTTGATCCCATCAATCATGTCACACTTCATGGGATCATAGTGTTTACAATTCTAGCAATATAAATAAGTCTCTTTGAATCATGACAATCTTACGTCAAATGGACAACAAGAGCTTAACAACTCAACGTCTGAGCAATTACTCTCAACAGAGCAAATTCAATCATTCATAACTTATCTTATTTTCAGAATACACAACACACTTACAATCTTCGATCACCATTGATCTCACTCATTTCTAGACTTCCCTCCTGTGAGATCGACCCATCCTCTCTTGTGACCGATTTACTCTTGAACGACCATTGTCTTGGTTTAGGGGCTGGAGTACTACGATTGATCTCTCGAATTCAAAGAACTCCTTCTTGCGGTGCATCTCAGTGTGAGGTTTAGCAGTTTGCTCGGTTCAAGGAGTTTCCTCACTTCCACGTGCGTCTCCTCAATTCCAAAACCAAAGAACTCGTTTTGCCCCATCTACTGAGATAGGCGACCACAGAGGGAGATCATTCTCTCGGTTGCAATCTCACTTCTCACAAAGATGGTCGGTCTTAGGTCCCAGTTCGTTACCAACCCTATTCAACACCCGACTCTAATATTGCAAGCTCTAGTGGTCCGCCAACACCACTCCTCCGGCGCAACTGCCACTTTCTCCTCCTCCAAGCACCGGTGCTCATTGATCACCACGGAAGTGACGTAGACCAGGCACCATTGATCGGTTGTCATCTTACTTCAAAAATAATTTCACTTTCTTGCTTCACTAAAATAAAGTAGTATGCAATAAGAAAGAGTTCGTATCCACGAGAGAGGCTTATGTTGTTATGCAAATTTTCAGTTTCTTAGTAACCAAGGGGGATGTTGATGTTTCAAAGCGATAAAAATAAATTGAAAGCAAAGTAATAATAAAATTTATCAATAAGGAGAAAGTATTGGTCACGGGATAGTTTCATTCACAAACTCGAATTATCAATAATGACTAGAATTGAAATTTTAATCTCTAATTTACTAAAAGTCCTAGGATACCTTGATCGCAAGAGTATCCCGCTAATTCCCTGATTTCATCACAACCACATTAAAAGATGCATATGTGAATTCTTTCTAGAAAGCAACCTAAAGTGTAAAAGCACAATTAAGTTTAACTCCCAAAAGCAATAAGTTTTCCCGGAATAAGACTAATCAAGGCAACCAAAATGTGTAAAAGCACTAATTCGATTTAACCCAAGTTACGATTCATATGTGACTAGTAGGATATATCACTACAAGCACTACCCACATTTATGCTACTCAAAATCAGGGATAGACAACGTTTTCGTATTGAAAGCCCTAATATAGCTCTAGATATGAAAGTAGATCGGATTGATTCCGGACTCAACCAAACAAACTATCAATCATAAACATTATAAACCATGAATCATAATCAATAAATTCTTTGAGACAAAACTAATACATTGAATCAAATCTTATTTGTGAAATCCACTTATTATCCCATAACCAATAATAGGTATTTAGTTACTCATAATATTTTTATTCAACATAATTATTATCAAAAATAAGATGAAGAACATGTAAAATAAAATGGAAGCAAACCCTAGTAGAATCGCTCTCCTCCAAAACTCCAAAAAGAGAAAATACGTGATACTAAAAGAATAGAAACTCCTTCTTCTTATAGCCTTCACTTTCCAAAATTAGGTCTTCAAAGTCCATCACCAAAAAGTCCATCAAGCCCATGAACCATGTGAGAAACCCATGTGAAAATATATGCCCCAAAAATCGGTGTGCCTATGTCGGGATTGTGGCGAGAATCGGCGGAAAGTCGCCTGAAATCGCTCCAGTGGCAAGCAAAATCCGCCGGCCACCGGGTCAACGGTCAAACCGTTGGATCGGTCGGTCAATCTTTGAGTCGGAGCAGTCGGCTCGGGTGGATCAGGTCGGGTCGAACTGGTCGAGCCGGACCGGGTCGGGTGAGTTAATGGGCTCACTGGTCTTGGCTCAACCATTGCAGCCTTGCACAAACAAGACTAGTGATGCACAATGATTGTTCTTCTCTTCTCAGCCAAGATGGCTGTGCCAAATACTGTAACTACACTTCTGTGCTTGTCATAACAACACCAGTTCAACTTCAACTCCTCTCCCTGTAACTCAGCTTCACCTGCAACAGCACAAACATCAACCACAGTTCATCTGGGACTTGCCTAGCCAGTCACATAGTAACTCCACCTGAGATTGCACTGCATTCAGCACATATAGACCTGCATACATTCACCACAAATCCATGGCAGCAACTCAACTCCCCCTGTCTCAACTTAGAGCCTGTCACCATCTGAGCTTCACAATCTGCAGTGCACAACTCATATAATTCATTCAATCATAACCTGCAACTCCCTTCACATGCCAGCAGCCTAAGCTCCAGCTCCATAGCCTGCCTGAAACAAACTCCAGCTGCTCATCTCACAGCACCATCACTCAACTCAGGCCATTGCTCCCTGCAGTCTCAAGCCATCATTCATGGCTCTCCAGGTACAGCACCAGCTACTCCATAAACCCCTGCAACTTTTCAATAGCATTCATACAATCTCCAGTTCAAGTCACCACCAACACCAGCCACTGCCATGACACTGCACATTCACCCATTCTTGCAATCTCAGGATCAAGCAATCATCACTGGCCCATTTCTTGAACACAGCCACTGCCATGACACTGCAAAGCCATTGCACCTTACCTGCAGCACAACTCAGTCACACACAACTGTATCAGCTCTTGCATTGCCTGCAAACTCACTTTGCTGTTCCAGTATGCACCTTCTCTGTAATGCAAGACTCAACTCCAGCCCATGACAATCACCAGCTGCAACCTCAGTATCACTTCCTTCTGCTGCTTCATAACCCTTAGTAACCCTGCCTACTTCCACTGCATAACAAAATCACCATCTATGACTCTGCCACCACAGAGCCAGCCTCTACCTGTTAGCCTTTCAAGTTTCAATTCCACAGCCACAAACCCATCATTTACAGCATCAGATTCATTCAAATAAACCAAGACCCATCATCAATCGACCAGCTCTGAGCCATTCTCTACATCGACTTCATCTATTGTGCTTTAAACCCATAACAGGTTCATACCCTAGCTTCAGATTCATGGTCACAACTCAATCAATCTCTCTGTGAAACTTCCATTAGAAACCCCTTTTAACGAACCCGATTCTTTCAATTCCTCTATCATCTGATCTTGCTCTTCTCAATGAGTTAAGACCCATCTCTAAACTTACAAAAATCGATCTCGGCAGCTCAATCATTGATTCTTCTGATCTCTCAAGAACACCATCTCTATCTTTTACAGTTCGAGCATCACCAGTTAATCGAATCAATTTCATCTAGTTCACTGGAATCTTCTCAATAACCAACCACTGCCAATGCTTCTCTTATTGATTTAAAATCAATCTCGGGCAAATCATCATGGCTGCAAACACTCTGAGTTTGTAATAAAAAGAAATGATTAAGAGAATTGATTTTCTCTCAATCCTAGGGTTTTGGTAATAGAAAGGGGAACTGGTTGGTGGGTACCCATGGAAGAAGATAAGGGGCAACAGAATAACTAATGGCACCCACTTTTAGATACGGGCCACCAATATTATTGGGCCTGTCGGTTCCAGGTAACCGACAGTCTAATTCTTCCCATCTCCTTGCGCACTCTCAGCCGGCTCCATGTCTCGCCTATGAATTGACCTCCTCGCTCCATTTAGCTCCAATTGAACGTTTTCTTCTTGTTTCACTCCGTGCGACTCCATTGCACCTATAAAACTCAAAAGCATGCGTAAAGTACATAATTCACACGAAAAAATAGCAAAGAAAGCATAAACTCTATATAGTAAATACGGTGTATTCTACACCTATCAGATTCCCCCACACTTAGACTTTGCTAGTCCTCGAGCAAATCAAACAAAACAATACTAAAATACAACAACTCCGTGTCGTCGAGGCTACGGTCACTTTTAGCGTAAATAACAAGCCTTTAAACCACTAAGTGTCCCTAGTGGACGAGTTATAGTCTCGTGAAGGTTTACTAGAGATATACCTACAAAACCTATATTTCAAACTCCGTCTATTCGTGACAAATCAATGAATGAATCCAAAATGACTACGGGAGGAGGTACCTTGCAAATTCAATTCAAATATTAGTAATAAACTCTAATTAGATAGTCGAAAACCACAATACTCGGAAACTAACAACCACAATCACAATGAAAAGATTAAGAAGATGGATAAAGATGTAGATGTTGGCGGATATTCACAAGTGTTCGATGTTTCCCATATCCTGTCCCGAAGGTCACTTTGCTAAGATGAACCTATGAAACCTATTGGATTGAGCTAAATGTCAATTCTAGCGTCAACACTGCGGCATATACAAGGGAACCAATCAACAAACTTATTTCTACATCAACTTGGCATATACAAGGGAACCAAAAGTGACTTTATTCACCAAATATAAAATACTTTCTTTTCTTTTTCACTTTTTTTTCTTTTTTTTTTTTTTTTTTTTTTTTTTAGACGGCATGATTAGATCAAACTGGATCCAAGCGCATGCTTCTTGTCAGCAAGTACGTGATATTTGCCTTGGATCCTGCATTCCACGCTTGTTTAGGCGACGGAGACAGGGACTACGTTTCACACATACTGCTATTCCCAAGTGTCATTCTTTATTCCGTTTGGTCTAATTGGTCGGTCTCTTTTTTTTTTTTTTTTTTCTTTTTCTAGCAACTCAATCACTCTAATCATCCTAGCAGCAATAACAACTCGATTTTTAGTGACCCACCAAAGCACTTAGAGAACAATAGAAAAATATGGAAAAATAAAAATAGCATGTGATATGGTGATATTCCGAGATATGGTAACAACTATCATATAATTTATGATTTCTGAGCTATATTCGTCCCTTTTAGTTAATTGGTTCCTCAACTCCTGCATTCAAAATGGTTCCATCCACTAATGGTGTCATCCTAAAGGCACAAGTTTCTAGATTTCGGAGTTCAAAAAGCACAAATTTTTTTCTTGGTTTTTCTATTTTTCTGATTTTTTTTTTTTCTTTTCATGGCATAAAACTACTAAACGCATAAAACAAACTATACAAACATATAAATGCTCCCCCACACTTAAACTTTACATTGTCCTCAATGTAAAATTGAATCATCCAAAGAAGGTTCAAGGTGGGAAATTCCGCAAATGATATGCAAAAACAAGAAAATAAAGATAAAATGCTTAAAAATACAAAGATAAAGGGAAAGATACAAAACCGGTGGGTTGCCTCCCACTTAGCGCTTGGTTTAAAGTCGTCAGCCGACTATCTCCTTGCTTTCTATGACTCCTCCGGAGGAGTGCATCCACAAAATTAGCTCCTTCCACCACTTCGGAAGTGAAATTCTCATAATATGGTTTCAAACGGTGCCCATTAACTTTAAGTTCCTTGCCTGTAGCAATGCTACGAATTTCTACTGCACCATGAGAAAACACATTAGTAACAATAAAAGGTCCGATCCATCGTGACCTTAATTTACCCGGAAATAAATGCAAGCGAGTATTAAACAAAAGCACTTTCTGCCCAACACAAAATTGTTTTCTAGAAATCATAGTATCATGAAAGGCCTTCGTTTTTTCCTTATAAATGCGAGAGCTTTCAAATGCATCATTGCGAAGCTCTTCTAGCTCTTGGAGTTGCAACTTCCTTTGCTTTCCAGCCCCATCCATCTCCATGTTGCATTGTTTAATCGCCCAAAACGCCTTATGCTCAATCTCCACGGGTAAGTGACAAGGTTTACCATACACAAGCCTACAAGGGAGACATCCCAATAGGTGTCTTGTATGCGGTTCTATATGCCCACAAAGCATCATTTAGCCGCATGCTCCAATCTTTCCTTGTTGGATTCACCGTCTTCTCAAGTATGGATTTCACCTCCCGGTTAGACACCTCGGCTTGTCCATTTGTTTGAGGATGATAAGGTGTTGCAACCTTGTGCGACACATTGTACTTCTTCAACAAGCTTTGTAAAAACCTGTTGTTGAAGTGAGAACCTCCATCGCTAATTATGGCTCTTGGAATTCCAAACCTTGCAAAAATATTAGTTTGCACAAAATGCAAAACAACCTTGGAATCATTAGTAGGGGTGGCCTTAGCCTCCACCCATTTAGAGACATAATCAACAGCAAGTAAGATGTAATAATTCCCATGCGAGTTGACAAAAGGACCCATAAAATCTATACCCCATACATCAAAAACTTCAATAAATTGAATAAAAGTTTGTGGCATTTGATTTCGGGCACCTAGATTTTTGTTCTTTGGCACCTATCACAAGTTGTACAAAATGTATATGCATCCTTAAACAAGGTTGGCCAATAGAAACCGCTTTCAAGTACCTTGTAAGCGGTTCTTTTACTTCAAAATGTCCTCCGCAAGCATAGGAGTGACAAAATGACAAGATAAATTAAACTCGGATTCGGGAACGCACCTTCTTATTACTTGGTCGCTGCCATGTTTCCATAAGTATGGATCATCCCATATGTATCGGTTCCCTAACCTCTTAAGTTTGTCCCTCTCAGCACGAGACAAGTTCTTCGGGATTTGTTTAGTTACCAAGTAATTCACAATATCAGCGTACCATGGTTCTCCAAAGGCAATTGAGAATAGTTGCTCATCCGGGAAGCTTTCACGCAATGGGATAGCTTCCTTGTCCACAGCAAGACGGCTCAAGTGATCCGCAACGGTGTTCTCAATGCCTTTCTTGTCCTTGATTTCAATATCAAACTCTTGTAGAAGTAGAATCCATCGTATGAGCCTTGGTTTCGCTTCTTTCTTCATTAGTAAGTACCTAAAAGCTGCATGGTCGAGAAAAGACAACAACTTTTGTACCAATTAGATAAGAGCGAAATTTCTCCAATACAAATACAATAGCTAAAAACTCTTTTTCGGTGGTTGTGTAGTTTTGTTGGGCTTCATTTAACGTTCTAGAAGCATAGTAAATAGCATGAGGTATCTTCCCCTCACGTTGCCCAAGCACTGCACCAACCGCGTAGTCACTAGCATCACACATTAGCTCAAACGGCTTGCTCCAATCCGGTGGTTTAATGATAGGGGCTGAAATCAAAAGTTCTTTCAAACGATTGAATGCGCCATACACTTCTCATCGAAGTTAAAAACCACATCTTTTTGCAATAAATTGCAAAGTGGTGATGCTATCTTGGAAAAATCCTTGATAAATCTACGATAGAAACCTGCATGACCAAGAAAAGAACGTATCTCCCTCACCGTAGTGGGAGGGGTTAGAGCAAATCACGAATAAGGTCTATCTTAGCTTTATCAACTTCAAGCCCTTAGAAGATATTATATGGCCTAAAACTATGCCATGAGTTACCATGAAATGGCACTTCTCCCAATTTAGCACAAGATTTGTTTCAACACATCTTTCAAGGATTAATGACAAGTTGTTCAAACATAGATCAAATGAATCACCAAAGACACTAAAGTCATCCATAAACACTTCAATGATGTTTTCAACATACTCGGAGAAAATACTTACCATACACCTTTGAAAGGTAGATGGAGCATTGCACAAGCCAAAAGGCATCCTTCTATAAGCAAAAGTGCCGAAAGGACAAGTGAAAGTAGTTTTCTCTTGGTCCTCCGGTGCTATCACAATCTGATTGTACCCCTGAATAACCATCAAGGAAGCAATAATAAGCATGTCCATTAAACGTTCAAGCATTTGATCAATAAAGGGTAAAGGAAAATGATCCTTCCTAGTAGTGGCATTCAACTTTCTATAATCAATACAAACCCTCCAACCGGTTTGCACACGAGTTGGGACAAGTTCATTTTCATCATTCTCTACCACCGTTACCCCGATTTCTTTGGTACAACTTGTCTACCGGCTCACCCACTTGCTATCGGATATGGGGTAGATAACACCCACTTCCAAGAGCTTGAGTATCTCCTTTTTCACAACTTCCATCATGGGAGGATTCAAACGACGTTGCGCGTCCCTTGTAGGCTTTGCATCGTCCTCCAAACGAATCTTATGCATACAAACGGCAGGGCTTATACCCTTGATATCGGCGATTGTCCATCCTATGGCCGTCTTGTGCTTCCTTAACACCCGTAGAAGTTTTTGCTCTGTAATTCACTAAGCTCGTTAGAAACAATCACGGGTAACTCTTCATTATCACCCAAGTACAAGTACTTTAAGTGACTTGGAAGAGGTTTCAATTCAACTTTGGAGATTTAACAATAGAAGGTAAAAGTTGTTCATCACTGCGTGGTAAAGAAATAAAAGAGATATTGTGAGTTTAGGACATCCTTGTAGTGAGTTGAGATCACCAAGGGCTTCCTTAACCGTTACCACACTCAACACCGTCATCCATGGTTGTAGTTAAAACAGTTTCCAAAGCATCATCATGATTCAATTCAAACACTTGTTGAGCTAATGTATCCAAAACATCAACGGAGAAACAAGAGTGGACATCACTAGGATATCTCATCGTCTCGAAAATGTTGAAACGTATTATTTCTCCATCGAACTCCATAGTCAACGTTCCCTTGTCCACATCAATAATGGTTTTCGCCGTTTTCATGAAGGGACGCCCAAGTAGCAATGGAAGAGGCAGTCCCAGGTGAACCTTCATCCATCTCTAACACACAAAAGTCAGCTGGGAATACAAGTTGATTAACTGCGCACAAGAACATCCTCGACAATACCCATTGGGTAGACATTAGAACGATCGGCTAATTGCAACACAATTCCAACCTTTTTCAAAGGACCTAGATTAAGTGAATTGTACATAGATGCGGGCATAACATTAACGGATGCACCTAAATCCAACATTGCTTTATTAAAAGTGGTGTTACCAATTGTGACGGGAATGTCAAAGCTAACGGGTCTTTGCATTTCAGTGGGAGTTTGTGTTGTAAGATTGCCGAAGCATTCTCCCCCACACTCAACACTTCATTACCTTTGAGCCTTTGCTTATTGGTACACAAGTCCTTCAACACTTTTGCATACTTGGGAACTTGCTTGATAGCATCAAGGAGTGGTATATTCACATGAATCTTCCTAAGAACGTCCAAAATCTCCTTTTCTAGTTCCGCCTTCTTTGAACTTGCAAATCTGCGAGGAAAAGGTATAGGAGGAACATAAGTAGAAACTGGAGTTTTAGAGTTAGGAATTGGTACCTCGAGTGTTTGGGGAATTTCATCCCTCTTTTCTTCCAAAACCGGCTCCTTTGGAGCTTCCTCTTCACCCAAATCAGCAACCGGGTTGCACAAGTTGTGTACCACTTCTCAATGTAATTGCATTAACACCCTCTTTTGGGTTGATAGGTTGAGAAGGAAGTCTCCCACTATTTTGTGCCTTCAAATTGTTGATATCAACCGCCATGGAGCCTACTTGAGTCTGCAAATCCTTGATAGCACTCTTAGTTTCTTGTTGGCTCTCCTTGAACATGGTAGAAATACCTTGCATCATTGTATGTAACTTTGCATCGATATCGGAACCTTGAACCGATTGTTGTGGTTCTTGAAATTGTTGTTGTTGCGGTTGAAATTGTTCTTTTGTTGTTGGAATTGTTGTTGTTGTGGTTGAAACCCGCTTGACGGTTGAAAGTAGGTTGTGAAACCGCACCTTGATTGTTGGCATAGCTAAAGTTGGGATGATCTCTCCATCCGGGATTGTACGTGTTTGAGTACGGATCATACCGTCTTTGTTGATTTGGAAAGACCGCATTAGCTTGCTCCAACCCTTCACCATGTGAAGGTAAAATAACCGCAGCCATCCTTTGCATCATTTGCTCCATATTATCCATCCTTTGCTCACGGTGTGATGCTAATGAATCGTTAACTTCATGCACTTGCCTAACCATTGGTTCACCTCTTGTGTAGAATTGCTGCGAGTTTGCAGCCATGCTTTCAATCAAATCAGTAGCTTGGGCCACCGTCTTGTTCACTAGTGCACCACCACCCGCTGCATCTAGAAGATATCTATCACTTGATTGAAGACCTTCGTAGAAGTATTGGATTATCATAGCATCACTAACTTGATGGTGTGGACAGCTTGCAACCAATCTCTTGTATCTCTCCCAACATTCATACAATGATTCTCCCACATGTTGCTTTATTCCACAAATCTCTTTGCGAATTTGAGTGGCCTTAGACGCAGGAAAATACCTCTCTAGAAAGATTTTCTTCAACCCGTTCCATGTAGTGACACTCCCAGGTGGCAAACAATACAACCAATCCTTAGCGCTGTCCACCATAGAAAATGGAAAAACTTTCATCATTGCACCATTGACTTGGTCTCCGTGGAAGCATAGCCTTGACAATGGTATAGAACTCCATGAGATGCTTGTTAGGGTCCTCATTCGCCATACCATGAAACTTTGGCAACTCTCTAAGCAACCCCGCTTGATCTCGAAAGTTGAGTTTGTTTGGATACACCATTGTTGTGCATCAAGCCTATGAGAAGCCAAATCCTTGAGTGTACGGTTTGCATTGTCACCCATTGCTTCTTCCTCTTCAATTAGTGGTTCTCCTACGAATGGAACCTCTTCTTCCTCTTCTTGATGAAGAGCTTAGGTGTTCTACTTCCAAGACTTGTTCTTCCGTTGTGTCTTGCCTTGGTTGGAGTATTGTGCCTCTACGAGTAGCTATCCCGCACCTTTGGTAATTCCAATCTTTGGAAGCCGAGGATTAGTACCGAAAAACAATTCTCGCAAACAAGTGAGAAACAAGACAATAAGCGAAAAGCAAGTATAAAAGCGAGAAATTGTAAAAAGAAACTAAAAACTTAATAACAAGCCAGTATGCCTCCCGTGGCGGCGCCAAAATTTGATCGGTTGTCACCCGGTCAAAAATAATTTCACTTTCTTGCTTCACTAAAATAAAGTAGTATGCAATAAGAAAGAGTTCGTATCCACAGAGAGGCTTATGTTGTTATGCAAATTTTCAGTTTCTTAGTAACCAAGGGGGGATGTTGATGTTTCAAAGCGATAAAAATAAATTGAAAGCAAAGTAATAATAAAATTTATCAATAAGGAGAAAGTATTGGTCACGGGATAGTTTCATTCACAAACTCGAATTATCAATAATGACTAGAATTGAAATTTTAATCTCTAATTTACTAAAAGTCCTAGGATACCTTGATCGCAAGAGTATCCCGCTAATTCCCGCTGATTTCATCACAACCACATTAAAAGATGCATATGTGAATTCTTTCTAGAAAGCAACCTAAAGTGTAAAAGCACAATTAAGTTTAACTCCCTAAAAGCAATAAGTTTTACGGAATAAGACTAATCAAGGCAACCAAAATGTGTAAAAGCACTAATTCGATTTAACCCAAGTTACGATTCATATGTGACTAGTAGGATATATCACTACAAGCACTACCCACATTTATGCTACTCAAAATCGGGGATAGACAACGTTTTCGTATTGAAAGCCCTAATATAGCTCTAGATATGAAAGTAGATCGGATTGATTCCGGACTCAACCAAACAAACTATCAAATCATAAACATTATAAACCATGAATCATAATCAATAAATTACGAGACAAAACTAATACATTGAATCAAATCTTATTTGTGAAATCCACTTATTATCCATAACCAATAATAGGTATTTAGTTACTCATAATATTTTTATTCAACATAATTATTATCAAAAATAAGATGAAGAACATGTAAAATAAAATGGAAGCAAACCCTAGTAGAATCGCTCTCCTCCAAAACTCCAGTAGAAAATACGTGATACTAAAAGAATAGAAACTCCTTCTTCTTATAGCCTTCACACTTTCCAAAATTAGGTCTTCAAAGTCCATCACCAAAAAGTCCATCAAGCCCATGAACCATGTGTGAGAAACCCATGTGAAAATATATGCCCCAAAATCGGTCGCCGGGAAGTCTGGGATTGTGGCGGGAAATCGACGGAAAGTCGCCCGGAATCGGCTCCGGTGACCGGCAAAGTCCGCCGGTCCCGGTCAACGGGTCAAACCGGGTTGGATCGGTCGGTCAATGCTTGAGTCGGGCAGGTCAGCTCGGGTGGATCAGGTCGGTCGAACTAGTCGAGGAGTGGACCAAGGGTCGGGTGAGTTAATGGGCTCACTAGTCTTGGCCTGAACCATTGGACTTGCACAAACAAGACTTGTGATGCACAATGATTGTTCTTCTCTTCTCAGCCAAGATGGATGTGCCAAATACTGTAACTACACTTCTGTGCTTGTCATAACAACACCGATTCAACTTCAACTCCTCTCCCGTAACTCGGCTTCACCACTGCAACAAAGACAACATCAACCACAGTTCATCCCTGACTTGCCTAGCCAGTCCATAGTAACTCCACTCCGAGATTGCACCGCATTCAAGCACATATAGAACACGCATACATTCACCACAAATCCATGGCGGCAACTCAACTCCCCCCTTTTCTCAACTTAGAGCTGTCACCATCCGAGCTTCACAATCTGCAGTGCACAACTCATATAATTCATTCAATCATAACCTGCAACTCCCTTCACATGCCAGCAGCCTAAGCTCCAGCTCCATAGCCTGCCTGAAACAAACTCCAGCTACTCATCTCACAGCACCATCACTCAACTCAGGCCATTGCTCCCTGCAGTCTCAAGCCATCATTCATGGCTCTCCAGGTACAGCACCAGCTACTCCATAAACCCCTGCAACTTTTCAATAGCATTCATACAATCTCGATTTCCAGTCACCACCAACACTTGACCCTAATCGCCATGACACCGCACATTCACCCATTCTTGCAATCTCAGGATCAAGCAATCATCGGCCTGGCCCATTTCTTGAACACAGCCACTGCCATGACACTGCAAAGCCATTGCACCTTACCTGCAAAGACAACTCGGTCACACAAACCGTATCGGCTCTTGCATTGCTCGCAAACTCACTTTCTTTGTTCCGGTATGCACCTTCTCTGTAATGCAAGACTCAACTCCAGCCCATGACAATCACCGTTTAACCTCAGTATCACTTCCTTCTGCTGCTTCATAACCCTTAGTAACCCTGCCTACTTCCACTGCATAACAAAATCACCATCTATGACTCTGCCACCACAGAGCCAGCCTCTGCCTGTTAGCCTTTCAAGCTTCAATTCCACAGCGACAAACCCATCATTTACAGCATCAGATTCATTCAAATAAACCAAGACCCATCATCAATCGACCAGCTCTGAGCCATTCTCTACATCGACTTCATCTATTGTGCTTTAAACCCATAACGTGTTCATACCCTAGCTTGTTCATGGTTTTGCAACTCAATCAATCTCTCTGTGAAACTTCCATTAGCAAACCCCTTTTAACAGAACCCGTTCTTTCAATTCCTCTATCATCTGTCTTGCTCTTCTCAACAGAGTTAAGACCCATCTCTAAACTTACAAAAATCGATCTCAAAGCAAACAATCATTGATTCTTGATCTCTCAAGAACACCATCTCTATCTTTTACAAGTTCGAGCATCACCAGTTAATCGAATCAATTTCATCTAGTTCACTCGGAATCTTCTCAATAACCAACCACTTGCCAATGCTTCTCTTATTGATTTAAAATCAATCTCGGCAAATCATCATGGCTGCAAACACTGCGAGTTTGTAATAAAAAGAAATGATTAAGAGAATTGATTTTCTCTCAATCCTAGGGTTTTGGTAATAGAAAGAGGCTGGTTGGTGGGTACCCATGGAAGAAGATAAGGGGCAACAGAATAACTAATGGCACCCACTTTTAGATACGGGCCACCAATATTATTGGGCACCGGTTCCGTGTAACCGACGGTCTAATTCTTCCCATCTCCTTGCGCACTCTCGGTTGGCTCCATGTCTCGCCTATGAATTGACCTCCTCGCTCCATTTAGCTCCAATTGAACGTTTTCTTCTTGTTTCACTCCGTGCGACTCCATTGCACCTATAAAACTCAAAAGCATGCGTAAAGTACATAATTCACACGAAAAACAGCAAAGAAAGCATAAACTCTATATAGTAAATACGGTGTATTCTACACCTATCAACCATCAACAATCCACTCTCCGGTCGGTTTCCTGAAGAAGTCAGAGAAAATCCACCTACCATAGGTGATCTTATGAAGGTGCAAGAAACTCTCGCTAAAAATCAAACTGACATGGTTGCTACTCAGAAGGAACTATTCAACTATCTCAAGACTCTTACAGACAAGATGGCAGAGAAAACTCAGAAGAAAGGAAAAGCTAAATAAACGTCTTCAGATGCTGATCCCGAGGTCACTCCGATCCACGTAGTAGGCGGTGAGGAAGTTCCTAAGGATGCAGATAATCCACCAGCGAAAGAGCCATCCAGTTTCATCACTCGTGAAGACCTGGAACGTCTTTTGGAGGATCGTGGGAAAGACAAAACACCTTCCGTACATCGTCACCAACCTCCATATCCTGCTGCTACACAAAGGATTCCTCTTCCGAAGGGATACACTTCTCCAACGTTCACAATTTACAACGGAACGGGCAACGCTCGAGAACATGTTTCTCGATTCTTAGAATCGTTGGGTGAGCATGAACACAATCATGTCGTCCGTCTGAAGGAATTTTCAAAGTCTCTAACAGGAAGAGCATATACCTGGTACAACAACATCGCACCAGGAAGTATCACCAGTTGGGGAGAGATGATTAATGCTTTCTACAGAAAATATTTTTTTGTTTCGGAGCAAATCACTCTCTCTGATCTAGGAAGGATGTTTCAAAGGAGCAATGAACATCTCAATGACTATGTGAAAAGGTTCAGAGTTCAAGCCTTGGATTGCCATGATCCAAACGTCACAGAGCAGCAACTTGTAGACTTGTGCATCGACGGAATGATCCCGGTCTACAGAGCCTTGCTGGAAAATCTCTGGTTCCAGACTTTCTCAGAGCTTCATGAAGCAGCCAAACGATCAGCGACTACTGCACCTGCTTTACTGGAAAGAGCAAAGTCTGCAAGGTCGAGGAACCTCGAAGCAGCCGATGCCTAGTCAACAATCAGTACAATCTCCAGCCTTCAACAAACGTTGTTGCTGAAAGGAAGCAAAAGGAAAGACGAGGCACCACAACACAAGCATGCTCCTCCAATCTCTCAGGCTCCTCCGAAAGCACAAAGAAAGGATAACCAATCCTGAAATGCACAAACCTCGACCTAGCATCAACAAATGGGGAAATGATCAGACAGACTCAAACCCCCCCTCTTCATATTGAAGAAGTGATCGAGTTACTGGAAGTCTGGATTTAAGATGGTGCAATCAAATTGCCATTTATCAGGAGATAGCCAACTGAAGAAGAAACGGAGAATCCCAAGAGAGCTTTAACTGGGGACTGAAGGAGTACACAGGAACCTCTCCCAATCAATACCTTCACTCTCTGAACAACCTCTCAAAGAAGAAGTTCAATCCTTGGTCGAACATATATGTGAATTGCTCTATCTGTCGAAGGCACAAAGGAAATACATGTTCATAATGATGAATCACATAGTGTCAGGAAGACGACTGTCCATTTCCGAAATACTTTTTGAGCCTCCGACCACAAACAACGAGATGTACAACTGGGACCGTTTATCACAGTCAATCTCAAAGGAACGAATTTGGAGAACGTTGATCGAGGCTGGCATAACTATCAACATTATCCCACTGAAAACCCTCGAAACTGCAGGCATCACTATAAAACAAGCTATTCATGCTCCCATATCAATCAGAGATCATGAAGGAATGCTCGTAGATACATATGCCTACATCACTCTCAAAGTGAAAATGGGTTCAACCTGGACGAAACCAGGTTTCACACAATCAGAAGATCCGGGTATGACATAATCCTCGGATGAGCATGGATAGTTGCACATCTCTCCACCGAAGAAATTTCGGATCCCGGAAGAATTGACGGACATCCCATCATCGAGCACTTGGAGAAATTTCGAACTTTGACGAGGTTAAAGAAAGAACTTGAAACAGATGCATAAACATTCATCAAGAGGTTTCGCACTCGGGCAAGTCTCGTTCCTTCCGTGTCTATGTCATTTATTTCCTCACATGTTATCCTAGCATGGGGACTTAATTTTGCTAGCAACTTTACAAGACGTTATGAGTGGGTAATCTCACTCCATCAATATTTTACCAAGTGGTTGAATCTGACATCGCTTCAAATCGAGCATCTCACCGAGATGTTCACTACTGAGAGATGATGGAAGCATGGCAAAGAACACTTTGGGAATTTCTCCACAGACTTGCAGAATGACCACGAGTGCCACAAAATCATAAATCTCTGATGTATGCACAAATGTTGAATCCCACTATCGCAGCGGAATGCCAAATCAACAGAAGATACACGGGGCCGAGACGATCAAGCCTAAGACGTTCGACGCTTCAGGCTCAAGCATATAAGAAGCCTTCGGATTATACTCCCAACAAAGAGTACAACTTCGATAATAGCGCCTCTAGCTTGACACAATATCTCGACGGTGATACAATGGTTCAACACCGACACGATCAAAGTGTGGCTGAATTACAAATCGATAAGTCTTCACTATCCACGATGAGACTTAAAGCGAGATGCAACATCATTCATCAATGGATGCTACAAACTCCTTTAACTCGCTAACCCTGCCACGACCTGGAAACTTCCTCTCTTCACCAATCATATCCAGAATGAAGACTGCTGCTGCTATCTACCGCGCAACAACAACGAATCCCTGACGAAGCCACTTCACAGTAAAGTCATATTCAGGAGAATTTGGGTTGAAATCCTAGTACACCTTTATCTTGGGAATGCTCAACCCACCAACTAGTTCGTGCATATAAAGGCTCACTGGATGGAGGAGCAAAGACTATCATCTTCGGTCTATGTAGCAACTCTAACCATAATATCGGCATCATCAAGGATACGTATAGGAACTCCATTCATGGTATCAGCATCAACGAGAATTTACGGAGAAAATTGAATCATGATCTCGGATCAATAACAGTCTCGAGACACAACATCCGGATTCATCAACTATCCATTCTACGAAGTGTTACTCAATGGATTGTACTTCTCCAAGCCCTAATGAATCATATCAACATATGTAGACATGAAAACATTATAACATGAACATCTTCCCAAAGCTTGCACGATGGACGGGCACAAATCAAAGTCTTCTACAAGATGTTCTCATCGCCTCTACAAATGAGACACGACATGCTCCAGGCCATGGGTTTACAAAAACGTACCAATGGGTGAGGAATGGGATAATACTTTCTCAACGAAAGATGTTCGTATATGTTTCTTATACAACATACCAAAAGGGCGCATCAATCGGACATACGAGCTGAAAGATATGGTCTTTACCGTCAGGTATATGAAATCTGAAAAATTTGTACGGGATTACAAATTACAAATGTGCATGCTTCGTTGGCTGACCTCTTTAACTCCAAATTGAGTGATTCTTTTCTCATATGATAACTCAGTCTCTTAGCTTCAAAATTTGGGGTCAAGCATCGAATTCCGACGTCGTATGAGGTTCCTACAGCTTCAGAGCATATAACATGCAAGCATCAATTCTTAGACGGGATTCATAACTTCCACAATCGATCGGTGTTTACCACGTCTTCCCACTAAGTCCTTCATCAAGTTTATACAGTCCAAGACCCATGGCACCAGGCTCTCATGTGCTGATCATTCATCATAAAAGGAATGCTACCACCGGGACATGAAGCCATGGTCATTACATCACCCCCTCTCGAGAGCAACCTTAGTTATGGTCTCGTGACCAGGGTTTCATAAGTGATGTTTCTGCGACTAACAGAAACAAGACGACACTGCAAGCACCATACTCATGTATCAATCAAGCGGTCCTGATCTCAAATAAATCAATGACATTAAAATCCTTCACCAACCGTTCAAGACACAAGCGAATGGTCTAAAGACACAACATGAGTGTTTTACAACAAGCTTGTCTGAGATAATTTTGCATTGTCCTGTACAAACCGACGAGCTGGGAGCAATTGGTTAAGAATCTATGGATAGGTCGTATACCATTCTCTTCGTATGGATGTCCTCTACAACATATCCAAAATTCACAGAAATTGAAGAAACGAGCAAGGAGATGTGGCCAAAACATTGGACAACATACAATCTGAAAAAATTCTGAAAGTCTCCTGGAAGTTTACTGTTTCGCCTTTTTCAGGCCCTAAATATGCTCAAAACTCAAAAAGCTTCTTTGGAAAAGCTTGGAAATTTTCTGGGCACGAAGATACATATGCAGACCGCGAAAATCCGACTTCGGACGAAGATTCTACAGCGTTTCTATTAAAAGGCTGAAGTCTGAAATTTTCTGGTGACGTATTTCGACGAAATTACTCGTATACTCACATGGATTCTCATTCATTCACAAATCAGAAATTTCATACTTCTATGAAGAGATTAAAGGAGATATACTTACTAAGGGAGTCTCTAAATCATCTGAAGGCTCGACAATGCCGGAATCTCCATTGATAACGCCGCTATCTCCATTTGGTTCGGGATTTGGGAATTCTCCATATTCCCATGCCCCAAAGAAGAGTGCGCTTCATCAACATGCTCCTCATCTACAATGATTTCTTCCTGGACTCATCAACAATAATTATTATTATTTCATTCAAGGAGATGCCACGATCGCACCACGAAAGAGATGCTTACATCGACTTCTTCATCGATCTTTAGATTGTTTGCCGGGAACAAATTGAAGGCCGTCAATCGATGGAGAAAAAGTCTAAAAGAAGTAACAAACCTTGGTATCGTGATCCTAATTGCACGGGCAAGGAAAAGTCATGACACAAGGAGCGCTAACAACTCACCAAAGAAACGGCTGGGGACTGCACGTCATTTGCTAACATCCTGTAGTCCTTACTTACTCAGGTTCTCCGCTCCCGTAGACTTTCTTCTATTTACGTGGAGTCTACATTTATCCTGGATTTCACTATATGATCATCCTGTGGTAAAGCTAATGAAATAAGCGAAGTACAACTCAATATGAAGGATCTCTCACCATCACTCGAGAGGTCCCAAGAGTACCATTTCTTAAAGTTTCATCCGTAGAGATGTCATCTCTCTGAAACACCATCTTTGGAAGTATCATCCTTGGAGTCGGTCATTCTTGCAAAGTGGCTATTTTAGCGCATCGTTCATACAAAGCGCAGATTCAAAAAACAATGAATCATGGAATAAAGGTGCTCACAACAACGTCTACAAAAATGGTAACAATCCAACTCTTACCTATTTACAATTTCACTAGTTGTAGTGATTATAACGTCGAATTTTTAAAACTTGCTCGTTCCTTCAAACTGCAAAGACGAAAGCAAAATTCATTATTCAAAATCATGACTTGATTTTCATAAAACCGTGAACAACCCACGTGAATTTTAGCATCCACTGGTTTTTCAAAAATTGAATGACGTCCATTCTACAATTGTGAAAATTTACATACGGACATTATTTTCACCATGAATAATTGTCTACTTTCAACGAGTTGTTCAAAATCAAAACATTGGTTTTACAAAAATATATATATTTAACGTGAAACTCACGTAAGTTTGAAAAATAACATATATATATATATATATATATATATATTCGTTCCCTCGCGCGAGCATCTGTCTTTGAAGCGAGAGTATATTTTCAAAGATTTCTGAAAGCTCATAAACAAAATTTTATTACTAATAGACGCACGTCTGTTCAAAAAAAAAATTCTGCATCCACCTTTGAAACGAGTTTATTCCACTTTGTGAAATCTCACATATTTAAAAATTTGTTTTTCGTGAAAGCTCATAGACAAAATTTTTATCATTAGACTTCGAGGACTATTTTGTTTGTTTTTTTAATAACGAACGAACGAACGTCCGTGCTAAAACGGATTCCTTTCTTGGGCCCGACCTGTGAATCCTAAAACGACCAAGGTCCCGTCATCAAAATCAGCGGTTCAACACCAATTCATGCTCATTAGGCGATGCTCTATCATGCCACTGGAATCTTCGTTCAAGCCGTGGTTTGCTCGTACTATCGAAAATATACGGTAACATCTTATCTTACGACTAAGTTCAATTACTTATTTCGTTCATAACTGGAAAATCACCATTCAGTGCTGACTGAGGAACATGACTGTCCCTCACTCAGCAGGGGACTTAATGTAGATGGTGGATTTTCGACAAGGGCTAAAATCATAAACCCATAATTGTATATGCTCCTGATCCAGCAATCAGACGAGTATTGAGGCTTATGTCTCTTATCAAAGCATGAAAGCTCATGCCACGAGAATCTCTCGACTTGAGAATACTGTCTCTCGAGTATATGTGGATATGTAGTCTCGACTGAGGCAACGGCATATCTCATGAATACCGAGCAATTTCAGTTATCACTTTTATATATAATTGCAAGATTAGACGGTTCCTAGACAAACTTGCCTCGCTAGTATAGACCAATAACGTCTTGAGGATGTAACAATATTTTCCCTAACTATATAAAAGAAATATGACGCTTCAACAAGCTCGTATCACTCAATTCTGAATAATTAATGCTCCTAGACGATCGTACTAGTATAGAGCCATCAATTAATTATTCTTAAATCATTAGATTCATTAATCAAATCCATAGAAAATATTCAATGTTTTCATAATATTTCGTTACTTCAATTTATGGTTCTTCCCAGCAGAACTCCATGGGTTAGTAATAAATATTCAACACACGGGCATCTCGAACTACTATCGAGTAAGCCCCGACCAAAATGGTGCAAGTGTACCCAACAATAATGCACTAACGAGCACTGAATGCACGAATGAGTATTTCAAAATACGACGGGACGATGAACCTATACAAAATAGGAAAGAAAATAATAAATAATAAAATATTAACTTTGGGACCGGCCCACCCGGCCGTCGTGCCGTGACCATACCCACGTCTAATTTTATATTTTATTATTTTCCTTGATCCCATGAAAATTCCCTTATTTGAACAAAATTCCTTCGTTTCAAGGAAACTCCTCAATTTCATGGTGTTTCCTTCACATCAAGGAAATAATAAATAATTAGGAAAGGTATGCGGGACCAAGCCTACTAGCCGGCTTCCGGTCATGCCCTAGTTGTGGCAGGTCCCACACCTTACATTCCTTATTATTTTATTATTCTTTCCTTCATCCCATGAAATTCCTTGATCTCATGGTATTTCCCTAATTTCATGATATTTTCATAAAGTCATGAAAAATAATATAAAATTAGGTAAAATTAGGTATTTCCCTAGCCGGTCCCACACGCCTCTTATTTTATTATTATTATTTTTTTATGTTTCCTTCACTTCATGGAAACTCCTTCACTTCAAGGAAACTCTTTGATTTCATGATATTTTCATAAAGTCATGAAAAATAATATAAAATTAGGTAAACTTGTGGGACCTAGCCGTGGGTCATGCCCTAGCCAGTCCACACGCCTCTTATTTTTTTTTTTTTTTTTTTTTTTTTTAATGTTTCCTTCCTCATGGAAACTCCTTCATTTCAAGGAAACTCCTTGATTTCATGATATTTTCATAAAGTCATGTGAAAATAATATAAAAGTAGGAAAACTTGTGGGACCGGGCCTTAGCCGGCCGGTCATGCCCTAGCCGGTCCCACACGGATCTTATTTTATTATTATTATTTTTTATGTTTCCTTCACTCATGGAAACTCCTTCACTTCAAGGAAACTCCTTGATTTCATGATATTTTCATAAAGTCATGAAAAATAATATAAAATTAGGTAAACTTGTGGGACCGGGCCCTAGCCGGTCCCACACGCCTCTTATTTTATTATTATTATTTTTTATGTTTCCTTCACCTCATGGAAACTCCTTCACTTCAAGGAAACTCCTTGGTTTCAACAAACTCCTTGATTTCATGATATTTTCATAAAATCATGAAACTAATATAAAATTAGGAAAAGTGCCATGTCTTAGTGTTCATTGGCGGTCGGCCATGCCTTAGCCATAGCCGGTCCCACACTCCATGATTCCTTCATTTTATAATTATTTTCCTTCATCTCATGAAGTTTCCTCGGTTTCAAAAAATCCCTGATTTCTTATTTGATGGCATGAACATATTACCTTGACCAACCAAGGTTAGCTCTTTGGCTTGCAAGAGGCCGGTCCCCATATATTTTCATCATTTGACCTAATTTGTTCATATTAAGTTCAAACTCTTCCAAACAACTTGGAATTCCATTAAATGATCGTCGTCGATCCCATGACCACTCGGGGCCGGTTTCATGACCCTTGGTCGGTCCCTCACCTCTTCATAATTAATTAGGTTTTATCACCTAAGGCTCTGGACGAGCATTATTTTAATAATAAATGATTAAACCAGCATTTAATCGTCTTTTCATCGACAAATCAGTAAGTCTTCAAGAGACCTTAGTATTTGCTCACTTGAGCATCTGGGCGCTACATGGTTGACCCATAATCCCATGTAGCATGTCCCTCCTTCACTCTCGTGGTTAATTTTCAATAAACCATCAATTGATCGAATTAGGGTTTTGAGTCCAAGGTTCATAATTCCCGATTCAAACGGTAATAATTTTCTGACGATCTCATGGTCAACATTTTATTAATTATACTTGGTTCAGGTTGCCGTATTTAAATTAATATTTAATATTTTATTTGTTTATGCTACCAATAATTCATCAAACGAGCAACATTTTCTCGGATGAGCAATATTTGCTCAAACCAAGGAACATTGGTTCAACCATCCATTTTCAACAGTTCATCGAATGAGCAATATTTGCTCACGTTAACTATGTTTATGCATACGTTATACCTCTGTATCAATGACATGTTTAATTCATGAGTCTCGAGAACATTTTAAAATCATGTTCGACTCAACAGTGCAAGACTCATCGTCCCATGGAGTCATGAAGTCATCAACCGACTAACTAAATACACGTCGCCTCGCAGAATCCACTATCACGCTACGTCAATCGTGTCACATGGGGGATATTAACTAGGTTTTGGTCCGACGGTCTACGGCACGTGTGTTCATACACACGGTGAGAATGTGAGCAAGTCGTGCAATCAGTTGAATGAGTTAACAAAGTAGTGGGTGTAAAATTAACCGAGTCTCCGCACGTTGAGCAACTGGTTTTAACACGATTTCCACTTCTCCACTCTTTGATCCCATCAATTGTCACACTTCATGGGATCATGGTGTTTACAATTCAAGCAATATAAATAAGTCTCTGAATCATGATTGAAAAACAAGACAATCTTACGTCAAACAGACAACAAGAGCTTAACAACTCAACGTCCCGAGCAATTACTCTCAACAAGAAAGCAAATTCAATCATTCGAACTTATCTTATTTTTAGAATACACAACACACCTATAATCTTCGATCACCATTGATCTCACACATTTCTCACCTTCCCTCCTAGATCGACCCATCCTCTCTTGTGACCGATTTACTCTAGAACGGCCATTGTCTTGGTTTAGGCCGGAGTACTACAGATTGATCTCTCGAATTCAAAGCACTCCCTTCTTACGGTGCATCCGTGTGAGGTTTAACAGGTTAAGCTCGGTTCAAGGAGTTTCCTCACTGGATCGTCTCCTAAATTCCGTAAAAACCAGCAATTCGTTTTGCCCCATCTACACATACCTACCAATATCCTTTGCAACTTTTACACCGTCTACTGTAACCAATGGAGGATTATAACCATTAACAACAAAAACCCATGATTGAAAATCACATGCTTGGAGAAAGGCGCGCATAGCAATTTTCCACCATTAGTAATTTGAGTCATCGAAGACTGGCGTACGTTTATAGAGATAACGCCTCTGTCCATAGAGTCAGATTACTACAAACACAGACTTATGAGGTCTTAAACGTGTTTGCCTGCTCTGACACCAATTGAAAAAGCGGGGGTCTAACAACCATACCCAATATTTTGCTAGGCAATCTGTATGGACTAACTCCAATATAATTCCGAGAAAATCAACTAGACAGTCGAGACTCAATCAAAAAAATATATCCAAGAGTTATATCTCTGTTTCTCAATGTAATCGTCAAATCAAACAGATAGAATCCGTGAGGCTGATTATTACGAGAAACAACTTGAACGGTACCAAATACTAATGTTCAAGTGTCGGACAAATTCAATCAACAACCAAAGGTTGAATTTACCAATTGATTGAAATACGCTCAACTTTGTGATATTTCAATTATATAAAAATATAGCGCGGAAAAGAAATAACACAGATACCAGAAGTTTTTTTAACTAGGAAACTGCAAATGCAGAAAAACCCCGAGACCTAGTCCTGTTTTGAACGCCACATTGTATTAAGCCACTACATACTCTAGCCTACGACAAGTTAACTTCGGAATGGAATGTAGTTGAACCCTAACCAATCTCACACTTATTAAGGTACAGTCGCGTTCCTTACGCCTCTAAATCCTAGAAGGACTCTACGCACTTGATTCCCTTAGTTGATCTCACCCACAACTAAGAGTTGCTACAACCAAAAGTCGAAGACTTGATAAACAAATCTGTCTCCTGAGAATAGTCTATTATGATAGATAAATCTGTCTCCCACAACAATACCTGCGAAGTTTTTGTTCCGTCTTTTGATAAATCAAGGTGAACAGGAACTAATTGATAATCCGATCTTATATTCCCCCGAAGAACAACCTAGAAATATCAATCACCTCACAATAACTTCACTATATGGTAGTAGAACAAGTTATTGTGGAATCGCAAAGAATGATACGAAGAGCTTTGTGATTACATTTTATATCTTAACTATCGGAGATAAATCTTGAGTAATTCTTAGATAAGATAGTAATCTATACGATAGAACAAGTAAGATCAGAACACACAGCTACAGAGAAAGTAGTTGGGTCTGGCTTCAGAATCCTAATGAAGTCTTTAAGTCATTAACCTATAATGGTTTTAGGAAAAACCTAGGTTAAAGGAGAATCGGCTCTAGTCGCAACTAGTATCACACGAAAGATGTGGGGATTAGGTTTCCCAGTTGCTAGAGTTCTCCCTTATATAGTCTCCAAATCAGGGTTTGATAACTTTAAAACTAATCAATCAATATTCATCGTTGGATGAAAACCTGATTTAAGATTCAAGCTAAGTTTGCTTAAAACCAAAGAAATATCTCTCCACCGTTAGATGGTCTTATTTTGTTACACAAATGAAATATACCTTCATTTAGATATGGGTAACCGTACCTAAACGTGTATATTGACTTAGCTCAATAACAGTTAACCGAAGTTAGTCGTATGAACACTTTTGTATTAACCACATATTCATCTTACCCCTTCTAGATCAAATGATAATCAAATGAATCTAATTCTGTTACTCATAGGGTTGTTTAATTGTTTATATTCTCATAGAAGTATACAAGACACAACTGAAGCAAAATCGGATTGGTTCAAAAAAATCAGTTCATGAACACTTTAGCCACGGTCTGTAAAGACTGCATTCCTTAATATATAAATGTATTTGTTCATGAGTATGAAATCATACATAACCTATTTAACCACATAAGTTTACAAACGGGTACGCAAACTTAAGTTCCAGACTTTGATCTTTTCCGACAGTTCGCGAACTGGCACGCATACTGTCGTTCTGCATCGATTCGGGTGAAAGCAGCTTTGTAAACGGTATGCAAACTTAGTTCTGGACTTTGACAGATTGTTTGAGGGTAAAAAACTGCCCAGTGCTGGTTTTGGTAAATTTTGGGTGTGTGTGAATGAGAAACGAATCTAAACCCTAAACAAATGCACCTTGCAGGGAGTACTTTTAGATTTGAGAGATCAATCTGTATAATTCTGGCCTAAACCAAGAAATGGTCGTTCCAGGACTTGCTTCGGTCACAAATTGAAGGAGATGGGGTTGATCTTAGGGAGGGAAACGAAGAAGGTGTTGAGATTGTGAAGGTGTTGGCAGTTTATGACTTGTATCAGAATGTTGAACCGCTTGCATAATGTAAGTTATCGATTCCGGGTGTTTTCTCGGATAAGATACAACACTTGGTTTTTCTGTTTTGTTTGGAAATAGGTAGAAGAACCTATTTATGCAAGTCATTTGAGCGCAATCCTCATCTCGTAGGAAGTGGAGGAAGTTGAGTGATGGAGTAGTGGGGTCGTGTAGGTGATTGTCACACGATCACGCCTTTGCCCACTTCCCTCATCACCATTAACCGTCCACCTTTCCTGACACGTTCTCGCAATGGGCGCGTTGCACGCCGCACGCTGTAAACTGCCAGACCAATACCTCGGTAAGTGTCCCCGTTTGTGACATGTTTGATATCTCGAATGAGCGGGTCAAGTTGTGGGACCTGCGCAAGAAATAGCATACGGTGCTATTAGGTTAAATAACTAAGTTATTTATGGAATTGATATTCATGAAATATTGTGCATCACTTTCAATCGATATACACGAAGCATCGTTGTTTTAAAGCTTGATTGAATAAGTCGCGGATTAAGCGTCTTAAAATAGCAGCACGTCCAACCATCTTCAAGTGATCGTTTGGAGGTCGCGTGGGCGGGCCATCATCTGGTCGATCACTCCCTGTGGTAGAGTGGCGGACGGTGATCATTAAGGCGCTTCATTGATCGCCTAATTTTTAATCCAAGCCGTCCGACCAAGATGGCAAAAGTTGGACGGACGAGATTATTTAAAGCACATGTTTGTTCGTTGTTGAAGGAATTTAGGGTTTTTTAGAGGTGCACAAACATACCCTATTTGGCTGATCGAATCCAAACATTGGTGCTAATCTCGAATGGACCGACCCGGGCATACGTGGAGACGGGACATAATGCATGTCTACACCTCGTGGTCCCTCAAAGATTCGATCTAGGCCACTCAATTTGACCGGCAAAGATGAGTGGCCGTGATCGATTTGTGCGAAAATATTGCCGCAAAGGGTTTAAAAGCCGTGTGGCATGCCACCTTTGGGGCGTGCGTTTCGGCGCCGGGTCCTAGTCCGCATAGGCCGCCGGCCACACGTAAAGGTGGGCCCACGGTGATCATGTTGACATCCTTGGGACCTCCCCGAGTCTATATCTATACATCTGCTTAGGTCGGTGAAGATGGATGGTCACGATCGGTTCTGACGGATGTGTGTTGCCGAAACCTTAATTAGGGTTTTGAAACAATACGCACACGCGATTTTGACCAAGCGGTTTGGCATGTTGTTGGCCTCCTTTGGGGAGATCGATCACGTGGGGCCAATGTTGGGCTGATAGTGAATGCATGTGCACCTTCCTAATGGTCCATAAATGCGATCCAAGCCATCCAAATAGGTGGCTAAGTTGGATGGTCGTGATACGCTAGTGTATTTCTGCGACCCAATTTAGGGTTTGGAAACATCACGCTTGCCATGGTTTGGGCGAGGGTTTCACTGCTCAATGGTCCCACCATGGGCAAGTCGTTCGAGCAAGGAGGAAGTGGGCCCGCCGGTGTGCATGTCGCATTTCCCCAATTGCTCATGGGATCATCTAACCCGTCGAAGCAAGCGGCCGAAGTTGGGCGGTTGCGATGATTTTGAGACTGTCTTGAACAGCTTCAAGCTCGTTCGAGCTTCTCCCAAGCAGCGTGTACCACCCTACTTAGGGTTGGCGTTTGACGGCGCCGGGAGATGTATGGTGATGTTCGACCGGCTAGGGCATAAGTGGGCCACCGGCGGTCATCACGATAATTGCCTATTCTGCTAAGATTTGGCTAGGCTTGTTAAATTGCGTGGCCAACTTGAATGGCCGTGATCGTTTCGAGACCGATATGGGAAGTCTAGATTTTCCTTAAGGAATTTAAACATGTTCGATCGAGCCGTCTTTAATTAAAAGCGCGTCGATTCAAATTCTCTTTGTCGAGAGTGATGTAGCCCCGTGTGGGTATTTCATGCGTATCTCAATATTGGCACTTCGAGATTCATGTTATTCTCACCGAGAATGAACACCTAATCGTCATGTCATGTCAATGATGAGAGTTCGGCTGAGAACATAGCACGGAAAATACTAGGTAAATCATGCATTGATTAATAATGCTGGCATAAAATGGAAATCACAGAATATTTGGGATTGCTACTACGTGCACCATTCTGAGTGAATTTCATATGCATTGAATTTCTCAATGAGCGAGGAGGTTTTTTGCACTCGTCACCTTTCAAATGGCTTTACCCCTTGCGGTAAATATTGGTTTTACAATTTTATCCTTGAACTAAAAACCACCATCAACATTAAGTCCCCTGCTTAGCACGTAATAGTTACACTATTGCGGGGTAAGCACTAGATGGTGACAAATAAAGATAAAACTTATGAGACAAAGTTAGATGTTACCAGGAGAGATGGGTCGTCCTGTCTTTGTAACATGTCACGTTCAAGAGGCGTCCAGGTGAGCGTTCCCCTAGCATGATGTCGGCTGGCCTCGGGTAGATTAGGCATATGGTTGGTTGGGATCTCAAACTATTCTCGACTCTGATGTAGACGAGTCCTATCATGAGGAATATCCTTGTTTATGAGTGAAAACTACTCCTGCAGAATTTGGTAATTTGGGGTGTGGATGAGGAATGAATCTAAACCCTAAACAAATGCATTCTAGCGATGAGTGCTTGTAGATTCGAGAGATCAATGCAGTGCAAGTCCAGCCCTAAACCAAGAAATGGCCGTTCCCGACTTGTTTCGGTCAAAAGTGAAGGAGATGGGGTTGATCTTAGGGAGGGAAGCGAAGAAGGTGTTGAGATTGTGAAGGTGTCGGCTTGCTTATGACTTGTGAGAAAAGTGAGCAGGCTTCTTACGGTTAATGTAAGGAGGCTCACAGGTGTTGATTTTTACATCTTGTTTGAACTTGTGTTGTTGTTTGAAATAGGGCGGAGAAACTATTTATACAAGTCATTGAGCCTCATTCACGTCTCTCGTGGGAAGTGGAGGAAGTGGAGTGATGGAGTAGTGGAGTTGTGCGTCGACCGCCCTTGCCCACTTCTCCTGTTCATCTCTAACCATCCATGACTTCCTAACACGTTCTTGTGATGGCGCGTTGCACGCACAGCACGCCATAAACCGCTGACCAATACCCCAAGTATGTATCCCCCCCTTTGTGACATGATTGATGTTCTGAATGTGTGGATCGTGGATCCACGAAAGATAGCATGTAATGCTGAATTGAATAATTGTGTTATTCAGGAAGTCGATACTTGTGAAGTATCGTGTGTATTTTATGCAGGTACTGCATTATAGTGCGGTAAAGTGATGGGTAATGACGCCTCACTAACCAAACAACTCTTGACCAGGGTTGTATAACCAAGCTGGTGAAGTTGGACGGATGAGATGATCTTTGAGACACTCATCTGCGACCGTTAATAAATATTAGGGTTTTTGAAGAGGAGCGCAAGCATGACTCTTCAGCTTGGTCGAAACCAAGCATAAGAAGGATTTTGGAGAGGACCGACCGGACGTGTATGTAGATGGCATGCCGGTGTACACGTCCATGTCTCACTTTCCCAAGAAGGCGCGATCTAGGCCACTCAAATTGACCTAAGCACGTTGAGTGGTTGAGATCGGTTTGCGCAGAAATTTCTTACCGCAAAGGAGTTGATAACCGCGTGATATTCCCGCACGCTGTTCCAAGAAAACCGTCCTTGGTCGGTCTTGGTCGATCACTCCAGCGTGTAGGTGGTAGGTTGATGTTCACACCTATACTGATTATCCCATGAAAACGTGATCTAAGCCATTCAAATCATCCCTAGGTGAAGTTGAGCGGTCGAGATCAATTTGCAATTTGGGAAGTGTAACCACGCATGTTTGGGCGGGCGTTTTGGATTAGCCGGGCATGATATGCCTTGGCCGACCGCATGAGGAGATAGATGGGCCCACGGTGATCATGCTTTGTATGACCGGACCTGTTTAATCTAATCCGTGACCCTCCATTCGTACCGGAGAAGATGGACGCGCGTGATGGCTTGAAACCCTAATTTGGCTTTCAAAGCCGTGCGCCACCTCTTGTTTGGGTGACGATTTTGTCACGGCCAAACATTGTTGGTCTTGACCGACTGGTCAAGTGTGTAGGCGGTCTCACGGTGATCGTGTTGACATGCTCGGGCCCTTTAAGTCTACATCTACACCTCCATCTATACCTACGAAGATGGATGGTTGAGACTATTTTGCGACACATGTAATATGCCGCAAACCCTTATTTAGGGTTTTCCGTCCAAAATGCTTGGTATGAACGTCTTTTTGGCAAGCAAAGGCCAATGGCCGACCATGCGGGGTCGGCCGTGGGTATTCCATACCTGCTTGGGGTGATGGAATTGATCTGGGGTCATCCAATCATGCTTACGGAGTTGGATGACTGCGATCAGATCATATCCGTAGACTGATACAGTCAAGTCCGGATGCTCAATCGGGCTAGTATAACACACCGAGAGGGGCTCAATCGGGCTAGTATAACACACCGAGAGGGCTCGGGCTAGTATAACACACCGAGAATCAGCTGTGTCGGGTATTTCGTACATGGTTTCATTATAGTGCTTGGAGGTTCGTGTTACTCTATATGAGTAACACTCAGTCATCATGCCACACTGATAATGAGTACAGGAAATACAAGGCTGATATGAAATTCACAGAATGGGACTGTTGCTACAAGTTCCATTCTTGGTGAATCAAGTGAGGGAGTATCCAACACTTATAGATGGCTTTATCCTTTACAAGATGTCAGCGCATGATCTTTTATGGTTTTTACAAATTTAACCTTAAACGAAAATCCACCATCAACATTAAGTCCCCTGCCTAGCACACAATGGTTACACTATTGTGTGGTAGGCATGAGATGGTGACATACAGAAATGACCAAGCTAGAGTGAATACATATTTACCGGATAGTTTCACATTGTCAGGCGTTTCCCTGGAACTGGTTGGTCTTGATTAGGGATGCGAAGGAAACAGGACTTGAACTGGTGAGTCGCCTTGTTTCCTCTTGTACATGTCTGAGCTCGGCCGCCCCTTCAGGTGTACTTCTTTCATCATATACGGCTTTCCTCAAGTATATCTGATAAGCCTCGTCGATTGTTATCCCGAATTAGCGACCTTCATAGGTGGTAAGTAAAGACTTCTTTTCCTTCTGGGGTTCTGTCGACTTGCGAGATTGTTCTGTCGACTTGTGAGATTATAAAGAATCATCTCACGTGGTCGTTTATTCCATATCTCGGTCTTCGCTTCGATTTTCTCGATTGATAGATTTGATATATATATTTTTTTTTTGTGCTCATAACCTCCTCTCCTTTGCGCTTATCATGGAAGCGGAGGACGCTCATTCTCGTTGCTTCCCCGGGAAGAAGTTTTGAAGTTGACAAGCCCGAAAACCATGCGCACGAAGAAGTAATGGCTAAGATCGATCTTCCACTTCGCGAAGTCGGTCGTGCTATACGAGGATGTCTATTCCACACCTTCGTATTGCCGGAGGACGCATATGTGCTCTTTCAAATTGCGCAATTGACATGGAGGAGCGGTGGAGGCGCGAAGAAACGTTGCGCCCGACGCTAGTAAGCGCAAGGGCGAGAGGGTTTGCAGCGGCGATTGAAGAGGCGGAGAGTTGAGCATGAACGACCTCCGAATGAAGAAAGGCGCGATTACCCAATCCAGATGGCGTGATAATCCTTGATTCCGATACGAGACGAACTCGAACATTTGAAAGCATCCTGTGCGGCTCCTGATGTTGATGTGCCTTTTGATGCTCCTGCTGATGATGTTAGGATGGAGCGTGACGCTGCAGAGATGTCTGATGCAGAAACTGAGGGAGATTCGAAGGGAGGCGCATCAACAGGTGATGGAGCAGAATCTGACGGTGATGTAGGCGAGGCTGACTCCCTTGGCGATTAGAATTTCCTTCTTTCTTTCCCAAGCATGTTCCGTACATTTGAATATCTTCCTTGTACTCAGTGGCAGCTGAGTTCAAGTCTTCTTTCGTTTTATTGTTTGAACAAAAGTTTTTTTTTTTTTTTTATATATAACCCTTTTGTCAAAACTGGAATTGAAACTCCTCAGGTGCTAGAGTGTGCCTTCACACGTAATTCTTAATGGTAAAAGAAATAATATTATAGCGGAATATCCACAGACCTGTACTCTTGATGCAAGATCTTCCTGGCTTTGCTGGGGCAGATGGCTCAAATCACTTCTTGCGCACACGTTCTATTTCCTCCCTCCCGCGAAATGTTTGCTTAGGGTTTCCTTTCTTGCTCTAGTTGATTTAGGCTGGCTCAGGGCTTTGTGTCTTTAGGAGTGGAGAGGTTCTCAGATGAAAAATGATGCTTTAATTGAAAATTGAAACCCTAACTATGAATGCAAGTATTGCAATCATTTTCTGGAGGGATTACAAACATGACATGAAATCAGAAAAGGAAACACGCTGAAAAAATATAGCACAGCGTTTTAAGGAGTGGAGGATCTTTGGAAAGTGATAGCATAGTATCTTAAGTTCGGTAAGGTTTGAGCCATCGTGAGTGAATTGTTATGCCCTCCAGGTTATCAGCGTTGATGAGCTTGCAGTAGCCTCCTAGGATAACATCTGCTACCAGGTATGGTTCGTCTTCTCTTTCGGCGGGTGAGTCAGGTGGAGTGGTCACCTTCACCGTCATGCTTCCAACATTGAATGTAGTCGTCTTCGTCACCGGGTCTCCAATCCCGAATGGGTTTGAGCGTGCGAACACTTGGACCTTGGCCTTGTTGTCTTTGACCAAGACAACCTCTATGCTCTTGATAAAACGTTTGAAAGGGCCGGCTTCCCATTCACATCTCCTAGCCGGGGTTGGTTTGTTGGTTGGAGCCAGTCCCCAGGACTTGTCAGAATGAGGGGCGGTAGGTTGCAAGGAGAGTTGCGTGATGAGACTTACTTGGGATCGGAACCTTTCAGTGTATGCGGACAGGCTCTCACCGGGAAGTTGTGTCATATTGGCAAGTTGCTGGTGCGGCAGCGGACAGTCATCAGGTGGTCCAGCAGGCGTGTTGGAGACTCTTTCGGGTATCGAAACTGGTAGAGGACAGACTTCCAGTATGGCTTTGTTGTCATGCATCCAAGAGCGCCCTAGGATCATGTCGTAGTTGGGATGATCTTTGACTACGTAGAACCTTGCTTGTGTTGAGGCATCTCCTACTTTGACTTCAAGGTCGATGTATCCATATGAATCTCTGAGTTCTCCTCCTGAACCCCGACCACGCTTGGATGACAAGTAGCTTCTTGCTTTGAGATCTTTGCCGCTCTCAAGGTCTTGACAATAATGATGTTAAATTCTGAAGCCAGTATCGATCAACGCGTTATCAAACTCAACGTTTCTCAAACGAGTGACGGTTAGGATTCCCGGTTTCCATTGCTCATGTCTTTCGGGAAAGACGGGGTTCTGGACTGATGCTCGGATGTAAACGCCTTCCTGACACAACGTGGTTGAGGGCCGTAAATATGTCTTGATGCTGTCCTTTGGAGAAGTACAAGATTTCACATATGCGCTCCATCATAGATTGTACGGTCTTGCGAATGAATCCCCGTAAATCATGCGGTTCCCGATAGGTAGAGGATCTCTATGAACACCTTCGTTTCCAAGCTGGAGTTCCCCTGTCTCTACCTTTTCCTTGAATATTTGTTTCAACCTGTTACAATCTTTGGTTGGATGATGGACGAACCTGTGGTAGCAACAATATTTGGGATCTGCCATTTCTTCCTCGGTCGGAGGACGCCCGACGTGGGGCGCCTTTACGGCCTCGTCTTGGATCCATGCTTCCAGGAGCTCTATCACTTCATCCATGGGAAAAGGAAAACCCGTGTCTTTTGCGTTACCGGCAGGAGTTTTGTCCATTCCTTTTCGAGACGAAGTCTTGTGTGCGGGATGCTCGCTTGGTTTGTTGTTCCGCTATCGGCTTTTCTTTTTCTCCTCCGCCTACTACACTCACGAAGGACCGGTGTTGTATTGTTTGTTCGTAAGACGCCTTTGCTTCCTCGACTTTCACGCAATTCTTCACTTCGAACAACTCGGTTCTTTCTAGTAGTGCCGGTGCGATTGTTCTTGAATGTTTTGCGGCTTCGTGGAGTTCGAGAACGTTTGAAAGCCCGTTCTCTAGCAAAGCGCGGTATATGGGTATCATCCCATTGATGCACAATTCCACCAATTGTCGTTCGGTGACATTCGGGTCGTGACAATCTAGCGCTTGGGTTGAACCTTTAATGAAATCGTTGGGATGTTCGTTGTTCCTACCGGAGGATTCTTCCCGGATCCGAAACGTGATTTGTTCGGACACAAAGAAATACTTCCTATAAAAAGCACGACCATCTCGCTCCAATTGGATATCTTTGTTAGGCGCAATGTTGTTGTACCAGGTGTATGCCCTCCCCGTAAGTGATTTCGAGAATTCTTTTAGGCGTAGAACATGATTGTATTCATGTTCCCCCAAGGATTCCAAGAATCGAGAGACGTGTTCACGAGCATTACCAGTACCGTCGTAGAGGGAGAACTGGGGAGAGGTGTATCCTCTTGGAAGAGGGATCCGTTGCATATCTTGAGGGTATGGCGGTTGGTGTTGGTGTGCATCCGTCATATTTCCTTTACCTCGGCTTTGGAGGAGTCGTTCTAGATCCTCACGTGTGATGAAGTTGGGTGGCTGGTCCCTTTCTCTTGAACATTCGGGGGCAACACGAGCTTCGTCCAAGTGGGAACGCTCTGCTCGGGTGAATTGAAGGCATCTCTTGTTGGCTCCAAAGATTGACGTGAATCCCGCAATCGTTCGATCAAGGTCTTGAGGAAAGTGAGTACCTCCTTCTGAGTTGCGGCCATATCTGTTTGGGTCTTAGCAAGAACTTCATGTTTCTCCATCAAGTCTGCAACGGTAATAGACGGTGGTCCTCCTCTTGTGCCTCCTGCTCCTCGTCCTGATGAAGGAGTGAACGTCGTTGCTCTGGTGATCACTGGAGGCGTTACGCTTGAGGAGATGCCGGGATTTGCGGCTGCTCTGGCTCTGGTGATGGGAGGCGTTACGCCTACTGGAATGTCTCCTGCTCCGCTAGTGTTGGTGACAGAAGTGACAGCTCCACGAGATGTATTGACTGTTGTAGCTCCACTGACGGGTACATCAACACCGGGAGTGTTATCCATGCTGGTTCCATCAGAATTGATTGCTGCTCCGGACCTCAGTTCCACCATCTTGGAATGAATTGTTGATTGAATTGGTTCTAAGATCTACCCTTTTTGAAATTGATGAAATTGAATTGAATTTCGAAGAAATTGACTTTACAACCGAGAGATTAATCTCCCACTGTGGTCGCCAATTGTTTATGAGTGAAAACTACTCCTGCAGAATTTGGTAATTTGGGGTGTGGATGAGGAATGAATCTAAACCCTAAACAAATGCACTGCGCGATGAGTGCTTGTAGATTCGAGAGATCAATCTGTGCAAGTCCGGCCTAAACCAAGAAATGGTCGTTCCCGAGACTTGTTTCGGTCACAAAATGAAGGAGATGGGGTTGATCTTAGGGAGGAAGCGAAGAAGGTGTTGAGATTGTGAAGGTGTCGGCTTGCTTATGACTTGTGACAGAAAAGTGAGCAGGGCTTACGGTTAATGTAAGGAGGCTCGGGTGTTGATTTTCTGTCTTGGTTGAACTTGTGTTGTTGTTTGAAATAGGGCGGAGAACCTATTTATACAAGTCATTGAGCCTCATTCACGTCTCTCGTGGGAAGTGGAGGAAGTGGAGTGATGGAGTAGTGGAGTTGTGCGTCGACCGCCCTTGCCCACTTCTCCCCGTTCATCTCTAACCGTCCATGACTTCCTAACCCGTTCTTGTGATGGCGCGTTGCACGCTGTAAACCGCCAGACCAATACCCCCGTATGTATCCCCCCGTTTGTGACATGATTGATGTCTGGAATGTGTGGATCGTGGATCCACGAAAGATAGCATGTAATCTTTTGAATTGAATAATTGTGTTATTCAGAAGTCGATACTTGTGAAGTATCGTGTGTATTTTTTATGCAGTGCTTGCATTATAGTGCGGTAAAGTGATGGGTAATGACGCCTCACTAACTAAACAACTCTTGACCAGGTTGTATAACCAAGTCGGTGAAGTTGGACGGATGAGATGATCTTTGAGACACTCATCTGCGGCCGTTAATAAATATTAGGGTTTTTGAAGAGGAGCGCAAGCATGACTCTTCAGCTTGGTCGAAACCAAGCATAAGAAGGATTTTGGAGAGGACCGACCGGACGTGTATGTAGATGGCATGCCGGTGTACACGTCCATGTCTCACTTTCCCAAGAAGGCGCGATCTAGGCCACTCAAATTGACCTAAGCACGGTTGAGTGGTTGAGATCGGTTTGCGCAGAAATTTCTTACCGCAAAGGAGTTGATAACCGCGTGATATTCCCGCACGCGTTCCAAGACAACCGTCCTTGGTCGGTCTTGGTCGATCACTCCAGCGTGTAGGTGGTAGGTTGATGTTCACACCTATACCGATTATCCCATGAAAACGTGATCTAAGCCATTCAAATCATCCTAGTGAAGTTGAGCGGTCGAGATCAATTTGCAATTTGGGAAGTGTAACCACGAATGTTTGGGCGGGCGTTTTGGATTAGCCGGGCATGATATGCCTTGGCCGACCACATGAGGAGATAGATGGGGCCACGGTGATCATCTTTGGTATGACCGGACTGTTTAATCTAATCTGTGACCCTCCATTCGTGCGGAGAAGATGGACGCGCGTGATGGCTTGAAACCCTAATTTGGCTTTCAAAGCCGTGCGCCACCTCTTGTTTGGGTGACGATTTTGTCACGACCAAACATTGTTGGTCTTGACCGACTGGTCAAGTGTGTAGGCGGTCTCACGGTGATCGTGTTGACATGCTCGGGGCCCTTTAAGTCTACATCTACACCCTCCATCTATACCGCGAAGATGGATGGTTGAGACTATTTTGCGACACATGTAATATGCCGCAAACCCTTATTTAGGGTTTTCCGTCCAAAATGCTTGGTATGAACGTCTTTTTGGCAAGCAAAGGCCAATGGCCGACCATGGGTCGGCCGTGGGTATTCCATACCGCTTGGGGGTGATGGAATTGATCTGGGGTCATCCAATCATGCTTACGGGTTGGATGATCAACGATCGGATCATATCCGGAGATGATACAGTCAAGTCCGGATGCTCAATCGAACTAGTATAACACACCGAGAGGGGCTCAATCGGGCTAGTATAACACACCGAGAGGGATCGGGCTAGTATAACACACCGAGAATCAGCACATACGGGTATTTCGTACATGGTTTCATTATAGTGCTTGGAGGTTCGTGTTACTCTATATGAGTAACACTCGGTCATCATGCCACACCGATAATGAGTACGGAAATACAAGGCTGATATGAAATTCACGAGAATGGGACCGTTGCTACAAGTTCCATTCTTGGTGAATCAAGTGAGGGAGTATCCAACACTTATAGATGGCTTTATCCTTTACAAGATGTCACGCATGATCTTTTATGGTTTTTACAAATTTAACCTTAAACGAAAATCCACCATCAACAATCCTTAAAAGGCTGTTGAAGCAATTTCTGAAAAAGATGCTGAAGCAGCTCCCAAAGAGAACGTTGATGCAGCTTCCGAGAAGGGCGTCGAAGCGTCTTCTGGAGAGGATGTTAAAGCAGCTCCTAGAGAGGACTCTAGTGAAGGCACCATTGGCCCTGGCGTTGACGACACTTATTTCATGTTTAGTAGTCTTTGCTTCATGCGGCTGGGGCCAGGGCTTGATCGAATAATAATCCCTCATTCTTGTTGTAACTTCCATTTGTTATATCACGTGTGTTGTGCTTCCGTGAACAGGAGATCCAGGAGTCGTATTTGTTAGGTGCGAAGGCTCTATCTCCAATTAATAGCGCGTGTGATGTGATTGGACACGTCCAAGAAGTAATCTCAATGGGAGTACCGTGTGCACTAGCTCGCTGCTTCCCCGATTCCGTGAAGGTATTTCCGAAATATGAAAATTACGAGATGGCGAAACTTCTTTTCTCGGGATCTAGGCACAATGAGATGGTGATTGATAGGTTGTTTCGTCATTGAAGCAAATGCACTTCGAGTACGGATGACGCTTGCCCTACGAAGCATGTATTGGCTGCTTGATGATTTATTTCCGATCATCTTGCTCTTTCGATTGCGATGATGATATGCTTGTATGGACACAATCCTCCTGAGCCGTTAAGTGAAGTAGACGAGCCGAGAGACCTTCGTTGTCGACGTGCGCTATAAGTATTCAAAGACTTCGTTTCAAGCAACATCCTTTGAATCGTCTTCTGAATCTTGGATGGTTGTATGGAACGGGATGCGATGAGCAGTCCCCAGTTACACTTCAGAATCAATGGCGTGGCTGGACACGTGAAAATATCTACGATTTGTACTTTGGAGTCTTTGATGCACATGTACGTCTTTATGTTGAGAATTCTCTGCGGCTCGTAAAGCTTCAACAATGATGATTGCTGGTATTAGAAATAAACCGGTTGAGGGACGTGAAGGCATCCTGTGATGGCAGTCCCCAAGTGTAATTATCCCGAGCTTATTTTCTCTTGAAAGACGTACTTACATTGCATTTGATGGTAAGGTGTTGAAGCGTCTTCGGCCTCAAGAGAGCGTTTCGAAGTGGCTTCGGAAAAGGTTGTTGATGCGGCTTCGGGAGAGAGCGTTGAAGCGACTTTTTGGAGAGAGCGTTGAAGCGGCTTTAGGAGAGAGCGTCCGTTAAAGCGGCTTCTAGAGTGTGCGTCGAAGCGGCTTCTGAGCGTGCGTTGAAGCGGCTTCTCCTTCAGTTTGATTTTCTCTTGCAAATTACATGCTTCTTGACCGTCTCTCTTGTGTTGAAGAAGTCCTAGACTGATGGTGAAGGAATTTCATGCTGAGTCTCAGTCCCTAAGCGTGAGTTACATGGCTCTATCTTGTATGGTCGGTGGGTTTACCATAATAAAGATATCACCATCTCGCCTCCATACTGGTGACTCTATTACTTCTCCATGGGAAAGCAAAATATGCAGAAGTTCGGATTACCTCTGTCCGTAGTGGTTGTTGCTATGGTGAAGCTCTGGCGAGCAACAACAATTCTTGGCGGCACTTGTGATCGATCGAAGAGACAGCGAGGAGAGGCATGGTAGCTACTTGCACGAACTTGGCAGTCTTCATATAATTGTAGAGATCGTCTCGTTATTAGAGGGAGAAGATGATGATGGAATCGATAGATTCCTTGATGTTTCCTCATGGAATGGAGAAGAGGGAGACAGTCTCCTGCCCACGAGTATCCATTGAGCTTTCAACTTGATAGATACTTTGTCATCTTTTGGGTAGAGTTGGAGTTGACCCCAACGTTGATGAGGATCGTACGAGTTGCTGATCATGAGGTCGTCTTTGCGTCTACGTTGCGTTTCATGGACATCCAGGCATCGCTGATCTTTGACAATACTTCGATCTCTTGAGTATGTCCTCGTCTTTGGACATCTTGGAATCATAATGATAGCGTGCTTGCATCTCTCTAAATTCAGCATCTTTGAGATGGGTAGTCTTTGGCGGTCCCGACCATGCTCATTTGCCTTTATCATCTTTGGATCGTGTCTTTGAGGAGTAGGGGTGTTCCCTCATGCGGATGACTTAAATAACATGTTGTGCAAATATGAAGAAGCTCTTGACATGGAGAGTTCGTATGTACCTCTTAAGTCCTGGGTGCGACCTCCTTCGGTAATGCAACTACTTCTTCTACGGGAGACGACGAAATTCTCTTTCACCGATTTTATTGCTGTCAAGCCAGATATGGCATATCTCCGACGTTGTTTTATCATTGTGATAGTCGTGCACGTGGTACTGAGGTTGGAGTTGGCGGTTTTGGACGCGCGAGGATGTTGTATCTTGGTGGTTTTCCTCATGCTTTGCTTCGATAAAGCCGCTTACTGGAAGGTCAAGGTTGTATTGCCTGTTGGTAAGACGTATGCTTCCACGAACATCACGAGGCTCTTCATTCCCGACAGGCTGGTTTTTTCTAGCAGGGCAGGTGCTAGTTGTAGCCGAGGTTAACAGCTTCACGAAGTTCAGAGGATGTCTGAATTGCAGATTCTCCAGCATAGCATGATAGACTGGCACCATCCTATTAATGCATAATTCCACCAATCGCTGTTCAATCATATTTGGATCGTGACAATCCAGTGCCTGAATTCTGGACCTCTTCAAATAATCATTTATATGTTTGTTGTTTCGTTGGAAAATTCTTCCCAAATCTGAAAAGGTGATTTGCTCGGATACGAAGAAATACTTCTTGTAGAAAGCGGTTACCATCTCACACCGGTTGGATACGCTGTTTGGTACATTGTTGTTGTACCAGGTGTACGCTCTCCCAGTAAGTGATTTTGAGAACTCTTTCAGTTGAAGGACATGATTGTATTCGTGCTCTCCTAATGACTCCAGAAAACGAGAGATGTGTTCACGAGCATTACCGGTTCCGCCATAAAGGGAAAATTGAGGAGAGGAGTATCCTCTCGGAAGAGGAACTCTTTGCACATCAGGGGAGGATAAGGAGGCCGATGCTTTGGTGCAAGTCTATCGGGTTTTCCTTGCCTCGATCTTTGGAGAAGTCGTTATAGATCCTCACGCGTTATGAAATTGGACGGCTGATTCCTTTCCCTTGAGCGCTTAGGAATTTCTTCATCTATGAATTCACGCCCTCTTTCTGAGTTGTAGCCATGTCCGTCGGAGCCTTAGCGAGAACTTCTCGTCTTTCCATTAAATCAACATCGGTGATAGGGGGTTGGGCCTCCTATGGTTCCTCCGGTCTCTCGTCCTGATGGGGAAGTGGCAGTAGCGCTAGTAACGACCGGGGGCGTTACGCTCGAAGAAATATTGGTGGCGGCAGTGGCTCTGGCTCTGGTGATCGGAGGTGTCACACCTAAGGAAATGTCTCGCTGTTATCCGGGTTGACATATTAGGCGAACCCTTTATGATGATTTAAAGATGTGTCAAGCCTCCTTTGTTGTTGTAGATGCACAAATTCTCGGAATTACGCCATGTTTTGGATCTACACGTTTCGTTGATGAAGTGGTAGCGGATATTCCTGACTTTAAATTGGTAGCAGTGGTGGAATAGAGATAAACCTTTTCTTTTGTGATCTCTGCGTGTCTCCCTAGGACTCCAATGGTATTGAGATTTGTTGTCGACTATCTCCATCTTTGGAACAACAGCTACACGAATCTTCACTTTGTATTTACGGGTGTGGACCCTTTGAGGCATTTACGGCTTGCTCCATACAAAACTTGTGGTAATGTAGAAAGGACGGTTGCTCCATCCGGATCTCGAGAGAAGACACTGCGTTCTTATAAGTATTAGTCGCGTCTTGTGTCTCCATGCGGCTTTTTGGTCCTTTCATCTGGGAGATTTATTGATGCTCGACTATCCGAAGCATTGCTTGAAAAATCATTTTCGTGAAGCTTCTTGGCGAATGGAACACCGGAATTGAAATTGGTTGTTGAACCTAAATTGAATTTAATGATTGAATTGAATCTAAGATCCACCCTTTTGAAATTGAGAAAACTGGAATGAAAATTGGTTTTGCAATCGAGAGTTCAATCTCCCACTGTGGTCGTCAATTGTTTGAGGGTAAAAACTATTTCTGCTGGTTTTGGTAAATTTGGTGTGTGTGTGAATGAGAAACGAATCTAAACCCTAAACAAATGCATTGCACGGGAGTACTTTTATATTCGAGAGATCAATCTGTACAATTCTGGCCTAAACCAAGAAATGGCCGTTCCAGACTTGCTTCGGTCACAAAGTGAAGGAGATGGGGTTGATCTTAGGGAGGGAAGCGAAGAAGGTGTTGAGATTGTGAAGGTGTTGGCAGTTTATGACTTGTATCAGAATGTTGAACTGGCTTGCGTAATGTAAGTGTTGATGGTGGATTTTCATTTAAGGTTAAAATTGTAAAAGCCAGAAATTATGCGCTAACATCTTGTAAAAGATAAATCCATTAATAAGTGTTGAATACTTCTTCACTTTACTAATTCACCTAGAATGGAGCATGTGGCAACAATCCCATTCTGTGAATTAAATACAAGAAATTCATCCAGGTTGGAGCATGTAGCAACAATCCCATATACCCTGTGAATTTATAGCATTATTAATTAATGCGTGAGCAGCCTTGTATTTCCTGTACTCATTATCGGTGCGGCATGACGGTCGAGTGTTGCTCTCGGCGAGCAACACAAACCTCCAAGCATTATAATGAAAGCATGTACGAAATACCCGTGCAGGCCGCAACTCTCGGTGTGTTATACTAGCCCGATTGAGAACTCTCTGTGTGTTATACTAGCCCGATTGAGCATCCGGACTGTCCGTATCGATCTGGATATGATCTCGATCATCCAACTTCACCCGGCATGATTGGATGGCCTAGATCAATTCCATAACCCCAAGCGGTATGGAATATTCACTGCCGAACCAACACGGACCCCGCATGGTCGGCCTCCCAAAATATTGGCATAGCTTGCCAAAACGTCCAAACCGAGAGCGTATGGACGGAAAACCCTAAATTAGGGTTTGCGGCATATTACATGTGTCGCAAAAACAGTCTCAACCATCCATCTTCGCAGTATAGATGGAGGCGTAGATGTAGATTCAAAGGGCCCAGAGCATGTCAACACAATCACCGTGGGCCCGCCTACATACCTGACCAATCGGTCAGGACCAACCATGGTTGATCATCCCAATTCGTGCGCCCGAATAGAGCATGACGCACGGCCGTGAAACCCAAAATTAGGGTTTTGAGCATCACGAGCGTCCATCTTCTCCGACACGAATGGAGAGTCCCAGATTAGATTAAGCGGAGTCCGGTCAACCAGCATGACCACCGTGAGCCCGTCTATCCCCTCACCTGATCGACCAAGGCATATCATGCCTGGCTATCCCAAAACGCGCGTCCAAACTTGCGTGGTCACACTTCCCAAATTACAAACTGATCTCGACCACTCAACTTCATCGGACGATTTGAGTGGCTTAGATCACGTTTTCATGGGACAGTCAGGTATAGGCGTGAATACCAGCCTACCACCTACACTCCAGACCGATCGACCAAGACCGACCAAGAATTGGTTGCCTTGGAATGCGTGCTCCGAAGATGGCGTGATGTGCGGCTCTTGCGGCACTAGTTTTCTGTCACAAATTGATCTCGACCACTCAACTTCACCGGACGAATTGAGTGGCCCGGATCATACTTTCGTGAGGTAATGGGGTATGGGCGCTCGCACCGTCATGCCGTCTACACGCATGTACGATCGGCTTTGGCCCAATTCGTCTCCCAAGCTTGGATTCGACCAAGCTAAAGAATGATGCCTGCCCACCTCTTCAAAACCCTAATTCCATCAACGGTCGCAGATGAGTGTCTCAAAGATCATCTCGTCCATACAACTTCACCGGCTTGGTTATACAACCCACCGTGGTCGGAGTTAATTGGTCGGTGAGGCGTTATGGTAATCACCACCCATCACTCTACCACACCATGATGCGTCGCATAAAAATACACATGATACTTCACAAGTATCAACTTCCTAATAACGCAGCTTATTCAATTTAGCATTACATGCTACCTTTTGTGTGTCCTACGATCCACACATTCCGGACATCAATCATGTCACAAACCGGGGATACATCTTTGGGTATTGGTGCGGCGGTTTATAGCGTGCGGCGTGCAACGCGCCATCACAAGAACGTGTCGAAGTCATGGACGGTTAGAGATGACGAGGAGAAGTGGGCAAGACTGGTCGTGTAACACCAACACACACCTCCACTACTCCATCACTCCACTTCCTCCACTTCCCACGAGAGACGTGAATAAGGCTCAAATGACTTGTATAAATAGGTTCTCCTCCTATTTTCCACACAGAGAAAAACAACACAAGTTCGGACAGACGAAACCAAGTGTTAATACAAAACGTATTCAAACACCCGAGCCTGCTTGCATCAATCGTAAGCCTTGCTCACCTTTCTGTTATAAGTCATAAGCAAGCCAACACCTTCACAATCTCAACACCTTCTTCGCTTACCTCCCTAAGATCAACCTTATCTCCTTCACTTTGTGACCGAAACAAGTCTGGAACGGCCATTTCTTGGTTTAGGCCGGACTTGCACTGCATTGATTTCCGAATTTACAAGCACTCACCGCGTGAGTGCATTTGTTTAGGTTTAGATTCATTCCTCATCCACACACCCCAAATTACCAAATCCGACAGGAATAGTTTTCACCCATAAACAATTGGCGACCACAATGGGAGGTTAATCTCTCGGTTGTAAAGTCAATTTCTTCAAAATCCGATTCAATTTTATCAATTTCAAAAAGGGTAGATCTTAGGATCAATTCAATCATCAATCCATTTCATGATGGTAGAACTCGGTATGGATCAGCAATCAATTCCGATGGAGCTAGTGTGGATAACACTCTCGTGTCGATGTACCGTCGGTGGAGCTACCGTGGTCAATACATCTTATGGAGCCGCTCACTTCTACCACCAGTGCCGGCGTAGCGAGATATTCCAGTAAGTGTAACACGTCCCATCACCATAGCCCGAGCAGCCGCAAATCCCGGCATCTCATTAAGTGTAACACCTCCGGTAGTCACCGTAGCAACAACTTCCACTCCTTCATCGTGACCAGGAGCCGGAGGGACGAGAGGAGGACCATCCCCCATTACCATTGCAGACTTGATGGAGAAGCAGGAAGTTCTTACCAAGACTCAAACGGATATGGCCGCAACTTAGAAAGAGGTACTCACTTTTCTTAAGACATTAACTGATCGATTGCCACAAGAGCCGCGACAGCCCCTGGAGCAAAAAAGGAACGCATTCAACGCACCGAAGAAGGTACTTCAGCGGCACGAACCTCCATGGACCTGATCAAAGAAGCGACATCAGATATGAGCGGTCCTTGTCATGGAGACTCCTACACTCGGGGACATATCCTCACAACGATCCTCCTCAAGTCAATAGTTTCACTATGAACCGTGAGGCCGGTGGATCGGGAAGCGGTTTCTCTAGTGGAAAGTTTATGCGAACTTTCACACTTCTCGAAGAATCAGCGCGCGGAGACGTTTTGCTGCAATCAACCAAAGGAAGGTCACGACCGTGCCCTACATGTCACCGCACGCATCAAGGATTCAGAGTTCAAGACGGCCCTTATCTACACAGGAGCGTCTTCGAATGTGATTACTCTCAAGACTCTCAGGACATCCAAGGTTCTCCCAGGCAAGGTCGTACGGAAGCCTACCACAATGACGGACTTCGAGGGAAACCAGACCAAAGACATACGGAGAAGCTCCGCGGAAAGAATCGAACAAGTTCGTTGCATCCCACTCCCCACGTGGGCGTCAATTCAGGAAAAAGACCGGCTTGCATCATTGAGGGCTAAAACCCACGATGCATCTTTGCTGACGAAGCATTCTTCTCCATCCTGTGAAGCCATGACCCACGTTCACACGAAGAGGGAACGAACTTTTGTGGCGAGTCGTGACCGTAAAGGGAAAAACGGTATACCGACACCGCCATTATCAATTAGCGGGGAGATTATTACCCGCTCTCCACCCAATGGAATGCTACAACAAAGAACGAACCACAAGAACAAGTGCTAGATGCTCCACAACAGCTGCAAGATGGCACCAACTCCACAACTGATGAGATTGAAATAGTTGAGGAATCTCCTAGGCCTATCTCCATCACCAACCTTGTGTACGTATAAACGCACGAAGCTCGTGGAACTTCTCAAAGAGTACCAGGACATATTCGCTTGGAGATATGAAGAAATGCCGGATTTAGATTAAAATTGGTCACCCATCATCTACATGTCATACCCGGATCCAAGTCGGTTAAACAGTTGTAGTTCGGACACGAGGAAAATGGATAGATCAGGTGCGCATAGACTTCGAGAGACTTGAACAGTCTGCTCCAAAAACGATCCTCCTCTACCTAACATCGACATGTTAGTAGATGCAACCAGCGGACACGGCATGTTCTCCTCCATGGATGGATGCAGCGTCTACAACCAGATAAGGATGTACGAGCATGATGCAAGTAAGATAGCTTTACGAACTCCTCTCGGAAATTTTTATTATAACATACTGCCATTTGGTTTAAAGAATACTGGTGCAACGTATCAACGCTCTATGACGGCAATCTTCCACTGGAGCCGATACCTCAAGGGAGTAGCCTCAAGAAGATAACGATGTCCACGCGTCATATCGAGCAAGATCCTAGGCGAGTCACTCTATCGATAAAGTGGTCGAACAAGATCCGGGCGAGTCACTTTATCGACAGGTGGTACATGTTTATCATGCTATGTTGGAGAATCCGCGCTTTTGGTCATCCTCCTGGAGTGTTGAACGCTCATCTACAACAATATATGCCCCGATAGAAAGAACCAGGCCTGCCGTAATGAAGAGCCTCATAATGTTTGTAGGGGCACATATCTCACCAACGGGCGATACAACCTTGAGCCTTACGTAAGCGGTTCCACTGAAAGAAGAGGAAAACCACCGAGATACAACATCCTGCGCGTCCGTCAACTCCAACTCCCAAGTACCACATGCACGACTCCCACAATGATGAAAAAATGTCCAAGATATTACATATCCTGCTCGACAACAACCACTACGAACAAACATGTAAACCACGCTTGGGGATCGAGGCTCGGCATGAAGTTCCTTCACCGTCGATCAAGGAATTCTTCAACATGAGAGAGATGGTCGGCTTAAGAAGCATGGAATTCGCAAGGGTAAATCGAATCAAGAGGAAACACTTCAACGCTCCCTCTAGCGAAAGTCGCTTCAATGGTCTATTCAAGAGCCGCCTCAACGCTCTCTCTCGGGATCCACGTTCGCTTCGAATCCTTCTTCAACACTCTCTCCAGATCCACCTCAACGTTCTCACCGTAAACCACTTTAACATCCTCTCGAGCCGTTTCAACACTCAAGCTGCATCAATAATCTGCGCTCTGGTCAAGTTATCTTTGATGGATCTGGTCAAGTTATCTTTGATGTACTCATTGCTCAATATACGTCTCATCCATCCTTCATGAGAGCCCAGCGGAGCATGAAAAAACCTTGAAGTCGATAGGAGAAGGGTTATCTTGTGGAACGGATATTTTCATATAGTTGAAAGAGCGCGGTGAACAAATCATCATCAATGTTCGGAATATCTTTGAAGTTGTCAACACCTCCCGACTTGGCATCGCATTATCCCTTAAGACATCTCAACAAGTGTGTTCCTTTCTTCATTCTACAATAAAAGACATGAGTCAGTACTTGTATAAAAACACATGAGATGTGTATTCACACACGACAGAACACACATTCACGTTGGAGTACACAAGGCCGGTATTGAGTCCAAACACCAGTTTATTGATCAAGTCACAAGTCCGGTATTGCTCAAGTTTCAAGTCCGGTGTGGATCAAGTCACAAGTCTGGTATTGCTCAAGTTTCAAGTCCGGTGTTGATCAAGTCACAAGTCCGGTATTGATCAAGTCACAAGTCCGGTATTGCTCAAGTTTCAAGTCTGGTATTGATCAAAGTCACAAGGTCGGTATTCGAATAAATCAGGCGCACGCACGCAGGCGGTTTTCATTCGAAACACAAGGTCGACGTTCGATCGTGCACGCGGCGGGTCCCACTTGATCCTAGCCCCATATTGGTCGGCATACACAGTCGTCCCCCAATCAAAGCTCTCTCTCCGAAGAAGGCGTTTCGGCTCCAACACTTCAACGCTCTCCCTGCTGCTCCGAGAAGCTCTTCAACGCTTTCTATAGGACCCACATTTACATTTGAGCACACAAGGTTCATTTTTTAAAGAGCAAGCTTGCTCACATCGGGTCCCACGTTCGAGCAAAGCAAACAAAGAAGGCCGGTGTTTGGTCAAAGCATCAAGTCCGGTGTTTAGTCAAGCTAGTTGGGTGAGTGTTTGGTCAAGTAGCAAGATGACACTCGAGCAATTACATCAACCGTACGGTCAAAGTAGGCGTAGGACATGGCCGACGTTTGAAACATGTACACAAAGTGGTCCCACGTTTGATCGAAGCATGCACATCTGCCCATGTTCGAATCAAGCATGCTTACATCGGGTCCCACGTTCGATCAAGCAGACGCATCGGACCCACGATTAACCAAAATAGGCACATCAAGCCCACGTTCGATCAAGCAGGTGCAGTAGCCCCACGAACGAAAAAGGCGTAATAATATCCATCATCGGCAAGCAAGACCGACATCACGCTAGGGAACACTCGCTTTGGACACCTCTTGAACATGACATGCTCCAAGGATAGGATGACCCGCTCTCCCGGTAACATCTAACTTTGCCTCATAAGCTTTGTCTTTAATCGTCACCATCTCATGCCTACCCCACAATGGTGTAACCATTACGTGCTAGGCGGGGACTTAATGTTGATGGTGGATTTTCATTTAAGGTTAAAATTGTAAAAGCTAGAAAATTATTCGCTAACATCTTGTAAAAGATAAAGCCATTAATAAGTGTTGAATACTTCTTCACTTTACTAATTCACCTAGAATGGAGCATGTGGCAACAATCCCATTCTCGTGAATTAAATACACGAAATTCATCCAGGTTGGAGCATGTAGCAACAATCCCATATACCCTCAGGAATTTATAGCATTATTAATTAATGCGTGAGTAGCCTTGTATTTCCTGGTACTCATTATCGGTGCGGCATGACGACCGAGTGTTGCTCTCAAAGAGAGCAACACAAACCTCCAAGAATTATAATGAAAGCATGTACGAAATACCCGTGACAGCCGCAACTCTCGGTGTGTTATACTAGCCCGATTGAGAACTCTCGGTGTGTTATACTAGCCCGATTGAGCATCCGACTGTCCGTATCAGTCAGTATATGATCTCGATCATCCAACTTCACCGAAAGATGATTGGATGGCCCCGGATCAATTCCATAACCCCCAAGCGGTATGGAATATTCACTGCCAACCAACGCGGACCCCGCATGGTCGGCCTCCCCAAAATATTGGCATAGCTTGACAAAACGTCCAAACCAGAGCGTATGGACGGAAAACCCTAAATTAGGGTTTGCGGCATATTACATGTGTCACAAAACAGTCTCAACCATCCATCTTCGCAGGTATAGATGGAGGGCGTAGATGTAGATTCAAAGGGCCCAGAGCATGTCAACACAATCACCGTGGGCCCGCCTACATACCTGACCAATCGGTCAGGACCAACCATGGTTGGTCATCCCACCTCGTGCGCCCGAACAGCAGCATGACGCACGGCCGTGAAACCCAAAATTAGGGTTTTGAGCATCACGAGCGTCAATCTTCTCCTAAGCGAATGGAGGGTCCCATATTAGATTAAGCAGTCCGGTCATACCAAAGATGACCACCGTGGGCCCGTCTCTATCCCCTCACCTGATCGGCCAAGGCATATCATGCCTGGCTATCCCAAAACGCGCGTCCAAACTTGCGTGGTCACACTTCCCAAATTGCAAATCGATCTCGACCACTCAACTTCACCTGACGATTTGAGTGGCTTAGATCACGTTTTCATGGGACGATCGGTATAGGCGTGAATACCAACCTACCACCTACACTCCCGGACCGATCGACCAAGACCGACCAAGAATTGGTTGCCTTGGAACGCGCGCGCCTGAAGATGGCGTGATGTGCGGCTCTTGCGGCACTAGTTTTCTGTCACAAATTGATCTCGACCACTCAACTTCACCGGACGAATTGAGTGGCCCAGATCATACTTTCGTGAGGTAATGGGGTATGGGCGCCGCACCGTCATGCCGTCTACACGCATGTACGATCGGCCTGGCCAAAATCGTCTCCCAAGCTTGGATTCGACCAAGTCAAGAATGATGCCCGCACACCTCTTCAAAACCCTAATTTCATCAACTGGCCGCAGATGAGTGTCTCAAAGATCATCTCGTCCGTCCAACTTCACCGACTTGGTTATACAACCCCGGTCAGAGTTAATTGGTCAGTGAGGCGTCATGGTAATCACCACCCATCACTCTACCACACCATGATGCGCACTCGCATAAAATACACATGATACTTCACAAGTATCAACTTCCCGAATAATACGATTATTCAATTTAGCATTACATGCTACCTTTTGTGGGTCCCACGATCTACACATTCCAGACATCAATCATGTCACAAACTGGGGGATACATACTTTGGGGTATTGGTCTGGCGGTTTACGGCGTGCAGGTATGCAACGCGCCATCACAAGAACGTGTCGGAAGTCATGGACGGTTAGAGATGACAGGAGAAGTGGGCAAGACCGGTCGTGTAACACCAACACACACCTCCACTACTCCATCACTCCACTTCCTCCACTTCCCACGAGAGACGTGAATAAGGCTCAAATGACTTGTATAAATAGGTTCTCCTCCCTATTTTCCACACAGAGAAAAACAACACAAGTTCGGACGAGACGAAACCAAGTGTTAATACAAAACGTATTCAAACACCCGGAGCTCGCTTGCATCAATCGTAAGCCTACTCACCTTCTCGTTATAAGTCATAAGCAAGCCAACACCTTCACAATCTCAACACCTTCTTCGCTTCCCTCCCTAAGATCAACCCCATCTCCTTCACTTTGTGACCGAAACAAGTCCTGGAACGGCCATTTCTTGGTTTAGCCGGACTTGCACTGATTGATTTCCGAATCTACAAGCACTCACCGCTTTGATGCATTTGTTTAGGGTTTAGATTCATTCCTCATCCACACACCCCAAATTACCAAATCCGGCAGAATAGTTTTCACCCATAAACAGTAAGCTATCAGTTCTGGGTGTTTTGGATACGATACAACACTTGGTTTTTCTGTGTTGTTTGGAAATAGGTTGAAGAACCTATTTATACAAGTCATCTGAGCGCAATCCTTATCTCGTAGGAAGTGGAGGAAGTTGAGTGAGGGAGTAGTGGGGTCGTGTAGGTGATTGTCACACGATCACGCCTTTGCCCACTTCCTCATCACCATTAACCGTCCACCTTTCCCGACACGTTCTCGTAATGGGCGCGTTGCAAGCCGCACGCTGTAAACCGCCAGACCAATACCCCGGTAAGTGTCCCCAGTTTGTGACATGTTTGATGTCTCGAATGAGCGGGTCAAGTTATGGGACCCGCCGTAAGAAATAACATACGGTGCTATTAGGTTAAATAACTAAGTTATTTATGGAATTGATATTCATGAAATATGTGCATGCTCGATGCATGGAATGCATCACTTTCAATCGATATACACGAAGCATCGTTGTTTTAAATCTTGATTGAATAAGTCGCGGATTAAGCGTCTTAAAATAGCAGCACGTCCAACCATCTTCAAGTGATCGTTTGGAGGTCGCGTGGGCGGGCCATCATCTGGTCGATCACTCCCCGTGGTAGAGTGGCGGAAGGTAATCATTAAGGCGCTTCATTGATCTCCTAATTTTTAATCCAAGCCGTCCCAACCAAGCTGGCAAAGTTGGACGGATGAGATGATTTACAACACATGTTTGTCTGCCGTTGAAGGAATTTAGGGTTTTTAGAGGTGCGCAAACATCCCCTCTTTGGCTGATCGAATCCAAGCATTGGTGCTAATCTCGAATGGACCGACCAGCATGCGTGAGACAACGGCCGGGCGTGCATGTCTACACCTCTCGGTCCCTCAAAGATTCGATCTATGCCACTCAATTTGACCGGAAAAGATGAGTGGTCGTGATCGATTTGCGAAATGAAATATATTGCCGCAAAGGGTTTAAAAGCCATGTGGGTCCTTTTTAGATTTTAGGTATTATAAAATATTTTGTGGGGCCCTTTTATAATAAAAATCTGTTATAATAACTAAAAAGTAGGAGAGAAGAAAAAAATAAAAATTAAAAAATTACCCAGAGGTGGACACTACACCGGGAGGTTTACACTACACCGAACGGTCGAGACTCGACCGCTCGGTTGAAACTTGACCTGGCCTGGCTAAGTGGCAAATTTGCCACTTAGCCAGGCCGGTTTGCCAGTTTGCCACCTCCATAGTGGGTGCTTAAATGGCAAACATTCATGTTTGCCACACCCATAGACCTTTGGGGCGTGCGTTTCGAAGCGCCGGGTCCTAGTCTACATAGGTCGGTCGGTCACACGCAAAGGTGGGCCCACAGTGATCATGTTGACATCCTTGGGACCTCTTGAGTCTATATCTATACAGTCCGTTTAGGCTGGTGAAGATGGATGGTCACGATCAATTTACGACAAATGTGTGTTGCCGCAAACCTTAATTAGGGTTTTGAAACAGCCACGCCCACGCACTTTGACCAAGCGGTTTGGCACGCCTGTTGGCCTCCTTTGGGGAGATCGATCACGTGGGGCCAATGTTGGGCTGACGGTGAATGCATGTGCACCTTCCTAATGGTCCTAAATGCGATCCAAGCCATCCAAATAGGCTGGCTAAGTTGGATGGTCGTGATACGCTAGTGTATTTCCGCGACCCAATTTAGGGTTTGGAAACATCACGCTTGCCATGGTTTGGGCGAGTGTTTCACTGCTCAATGGTCCCACCATGGGCAAGTCATTCGAGCAAGGAGGAAGTGGGCCCGCCGGTGTGCATGTCAGCGTTTCCCCAATTGCTCATGGGATCATCTAACCCGTCCAAGCAAGCAGGCGAAGTTGGACGATTGCGATGATTTTAAGACCTGTCTTGAACAGTTCAAGCTCGTTCGAGCTTCTCCCAAGCAGCGCGGCCACCCTACTTAGGGTTGGCGTTTGACGGCGTTGGGAGATGTATGGTGATGTTCGACCAGCTAGGGCATAAGTGGGCCCGCCGGTGGTCATCACGATAATTGCCTATTCCTGCCAAGGTTTGGCTAGGCTTGTTAAATTGCACGGTCAACTTGTGTGGCCGTTATCGTTTCTGAGACTGATATGGACAGTCTAGATTTTCCTTAAGGAATTTAAACATGTTCGACCGAGCTGTCTTTAATTAAAATCGCGTCGATTCAAAATTCTCTTTGTCAGAGAGTGATGTAGCCTGTGTGGGTATTTCATGCGTATCTCAATATTGGCACTTCGGGAGATTCATGCTATTCTGATGAGAATGAACACTTAATCGTCATGTCATGTCAATGATGAGAGTTCGGCTGAGAACATAGCACGAAAAAATACTAGGTAAATCATGCATTGATTAATAATACTGGCATAAAATGGAAATCACGAGAATATTTGGGATTGCTACTACGCGCACCATTTCTCGAGTGAATTTCATATGCATTGAATTGCTCAATGAGCGAGGAGGTTTTTGCAGTCGTCACCTTTCAAATAGCTTTACCCCTTGCGGGTAAATCATTTGGTTTACAATTTTAGCCTTGAACTAAAAACCACCATCAACAACAGTTAAAACCGTTCGCATACGGGTATGCATACTTGGTTTCCGGACCTGAATCATACTTAGAACAGTTTGCATACTGTTATGCATACTGTGTAATATCCAGACAATGGTTAATTGTTCTAAACTCTTATTTCAATCATTGACTGATCGATCAGTTACACCACAAAGGCTTCACGTCATCGATAGTTATACTGTGGCGTTAATTTAAAACTCAAACTATTAGTAGTGTTTCTTAGAAGATGACAATAGTTGTCTCACACAAACTATTAGCTTATAAGCAATTTTCAAGTGATCGAATGATCAATACGAAACATTCCGAGTCTACATCAAATGACTGTCTCACACAAATCATGTAAGATGTTACAAGGCAATTTTCACATGATCATCTTTTGACTTTCATCAAGAATAATGATGAACGTAGTTAAAGCAAAAAGGTTTCCAACACACATTTCGAGAAAGATATAAGCGAGTTAAACTCAGCTCGAAATATCAAATGTGTATAATGTAAAAGTCTATATAGTTATACGACTTAGTCTCAATAGGAGATAAAATAGAATAGACTTCGAGTGATAGATGAGTTCAAATCTCCACATACCTTTTGTTGATGAAATTACGCCAAGCACCCCTTAGTAGATCTTCATCTTCAATCAATGAACGTCGTGAAGTCTAAAGCTCAACTACACAATCTATCCTAATTCGAGACATAGCTATAAGTAGACTAGAAATCAAGACTTATAGTTTTGACACCTAAACTTGACAAACAAGCTTGAGATAACAACACTTGCGAGTTCGACCGAGCAATGTTCTAACACTTCGTAATTCAATATAATTCCTTGATACTTTGATCATAATGCTATGACCTAGTCTACTCAATAGAGTGTTATAAATATAGCTCCTCATGTTATGTTTTCAATCTAAATGACTTGAATGACGCAATTAAAGTCTGAAGTTACTAACCTCAAGTGACGGATAATGTCTTCATTGTCTTTAATCCATCTTCAGATCTTCATGAGTAATTTAGGCACAATATTTGAGCGTTCCTAGCCTAACCTAACGAAGTTTACTTTAGTTTACTTATTAAGCGACTCGAGTTTTGGAACTAAATATGACAGCCAATCTTGACATACGAACGCTTGGTGATTTCATCCGAGCAGTGCTCTAACAAGTGTGGATGGGGAAAAACGGTTTGCTGGTTTTGTAGGAAAATGAAGAGTCGAGCGTGTGGTCGAGATTCCTCAATCGAGCAAACTACTAAACCTCACACAGATGCACCACTGCAAAGGGGGTGCTTAGATTCGAGAGATCAATTTGTATGACTCCAGCCTAAACCAAGACAATGGCCGTTCCAGAATCACTTCGGTCGCAAAGAGGGAGATGGGTTGATCTGTAGGAGGGAAGCTGAGAATTGTGTGGGATCAGTGATGATCAAGGATTGTGGATGTGTTGAAGGTTCGCAATAATTGGTGAACTGTTCAGTTCGAATAAGTTCGATAGGTTGATGAATTCTTGAGAGTAGTTACTCGAGAAATTCTTCGTGGACAATTACTGATAGCTAGTGATCATTCTTTGTCCTCAATCATGGATTCGAGACTTATTTATATTGTCAGAGTTGTGAACACCTTGATCCCTGTAAGTGTGACGGTTTCATGAGTGGAAGAGTGGGCAAGTGGAAGATCATGGTAAAGTCGGTTCCATGTCATGTGGATACTTGACGGATCGTGCACCCACTACTTTGCTAACTCCTTCAACCGTTTACACAACTTACGACATTTCTCGTCATGGATGAAATCCACGTCTTGTAGGCCGCCGGACCAAAACCCTAGTAGTTATCCCCCAATTTGACGTGATTGATGTCTCACAAATCGCGAGTCTCCATGATGACGTGTATTTAGTTTGTCGCTTGTTGACTGATTAGACAATGAGTCTAGGTTTTGTTGAATCGAGCATGTTTGACAAATGCTCGTGATTCATGAATGTTAATGTTGCTCGTCTGAGCAAATATTGTAAATTCGACGAGTTGTTGAATATTGATGAGTTACTGAATATATGTGGATTATTCGAGCAACTGAGCAAGTATTGCTCGATTCGATGAAATACTGATAAATTACCGAATATTGATAGTTGTATCAATATTCGAGCAACTGAGCAAGTATTGCTCAATTCGACGAATTGCTGAATATCGAGAATTTGACGAGCAATTGAGCAACTATTGCTCAATTCGACAAAATAATGAATGTTGATGATTTGACGTACAATTGAGCAAGTATTGCTCATTTCGGAAAATTACTGAATGTTGATAATTTGTCGTGCAATTGAGCAAGTATTGCTCAATTCGACAAATTATCGATAAATTACCAAATATTGATAGCTGGATCAATATTTGAGCAACTGAGCAAGTATTGCTCGATTCAACGAAACATTTATTGGTGAAGTGACCCAATAAAATATTAAAATATTAGTAAGCTACTAAATATTATATGATTAATTCAGATGTTGGTTGCTGAATCCATCATAAATTCATTAGTGTTTGAATCGTGCCCAGAGTGATGATTAGTGGAGCATTTATTCAAAACCCTAATTTCATATCTTAGTTGATGAATCGCTGAAAATAGGTCATGAGTGATAGAGGGACCGACCACATGGGATGATGGGCGTCCATGTGGTGCCCGGTGCTCGAGTGAGCATGCACCGTGGTTCTCGGTTGAGGATTAGTGAAAGAATGATGATTAAATGTTGGTTTCATCATTTACTGAAATATTGTTGGGTTCAGCATTAGGTGATAAAACCTAGGTATGAAAGATGGGGATCGACCAAGAGAGCATGGGACTGGCTCTTTGTGGTCACGTGGCCAGTTGTTGGCCATTTGAGCAATCCCCAGGTTGGTTGAAGAGGGTTTGGGCCCAATATGAGCGATTGAGCAAATTAGGTCGAGAATTGTGAAAACGCGTGGGACCGGCTTTGTGCAAGCCCTATGAATGACTGCAGTCGGACATGAAGGCATGCACGTGTTTAAAATGGTGCCCGTGTTTCCATACCGAGAGTTTCGGTTTTTCGATGCACGTTCGAGCAACATTGTGAATTTTCGAAGAGTTTCATCTTGACTGAAATTCTTGATTTTTGTTGGAATGAGCATGTATGCTCAATTCATCAATATTTTGAAAATACTAAAATAAAAGTATTTTAATATTTAAAATTGCCGTGAGAGGCTAGCCAGTCGTGTAACAATGTTGTCTTTTGGTTTTTCGTGATTTGAGCAATATTTGAGAAAATATGAAGAAATCATGAATTTTGCTCAAACCCAGGAGATTCATGAATTGAGGGAAATAATTATAAAAGACTAGGATTGTAAGGTGTGGGACCGGCCACGGCTAGGGCATGGTCGGCTGGTTAGGTTGCCCGGTCCCGCACACCTTTCCCTATTTTATATTATTTTTCATGAATCCTTGAAGTTATGGAGAATCCTTGAAGTTATGGAGAATCCATGAGTTTTTGTTGAAACAAAGGAGTTTCGTGAGATTAGGGAATAATAATTATAAAAAGCTAAGGATTGTGAGGTGTGGGACCGACCATGGCCCGGTCATGGCCGGCCGGCTAGGTTGCCCGATCCCGCACACCTTTCCTTATTTTATAATATTATTTCATGAATCCATGAAGTTATGGAGGATTCATGAGTTTTGCAAAAACAAGGAAAGTTGCTAAAATCAAGGAGTTTTCATGAGTTCATGAAATAACAAAAAAATAAGGAAAATAATGGGAGAGGCGTGGCACCGACCATGGCTAGGGAACAGCCGGCCGGCCGGTGGGCCCGGCCCTGGGCGCCTCTTATTATTTTATTAATATTTATTATTTTCTACTGTTTTGCGTAGGATTCCTCATTGTTTCATATTTTTGGATGCTCGTTCGTGCATCATTGTCGAATACACTTGCACCATTTTTGTGGGGCTTACTCAGTGGTAGTCCAGACGCCCAGTTATTGAGTACTTATTACTAATTTATGAAATTCAGTGGAGAATAATTCATAAAACTGAGTAATAAAAATGAATTGTTGTTTATTATTAATTCATAGGATCAGTGATGGATTCGACTACGAATTCGTAATAATAAAGCAAGCATTACCATCCTATGGGATCGTGGATGCGACCATAAAATCGGAGTAATTAAAATTATCTATCACCATTTCATGAGATCAACTGTGGATTCGATCATGAAATCAGAATAATGAGATAATGTAGTAGTTTATTTTCATTCTATGAGATCAAGCTGTGGATTCGATCATGGAATCAGAGCAATTATTATTGCCATTCCATGGGATTAGGCCGTGGATTCGACCATGGAATATGCGCAATTGTTATTGCCATTCCATGGGATCAGGCCGTGGATTCGACCATGGAATATGAGCAATTATTATTGCCATTCCATGGGATCGTGGATTCGACCATGAAATAGGAGCAATTGTTATTGCTATTCCATGGGATCATGACGTGGATTCGACCATGGAATAGGAGCAATTGTAGATCATTCTGGGAATTCAGTAATGAATGTCACGGCAGAATTAATCTATTGCAGAAAAGATATTAGCCAATTAAAGCGTCACATCCATTCTGAATGGTGCATAGTCAGGGAGTCACAGTGTTGTTTACGACCTGAAGGCTTTAGTGTTCTCAATCTACGGAGAACCGCCTGAATCTATGCACGGTCTCTCCATATAATCAGGGAACGGTGAGTGTCACCGACGTCCTGAAGGCGTCCGCCGCCCAACTATTCTTCTATTTGGAGGTGGGTCTCTCTCCTGCATTCGGGAACAATGAGTGTCACCGACGTCCCGAAGGCGTTAAGCTCTCAATCTACGGAGAACCGCCCAAATACGTTATTCGTATAGAGGTCACGACGAAATTCCAGGGATCGAACGCTCAGCTAGTGGAGGATTTTCGAAAACATATTCATCATGGCTTCGTAAAATATGAATCGTTGCATGCCTGAAAGCCGTGTCAAAAACATGCCTCATGATTTCACGGTTTTAACCTTTGTTAAAAATCCACCATCTACATTAAGTCCCCTACTTAGTGAGGAACAGTCATGTTCCGCAGTAAGCATTAAATGGTGATTTTCAGTCGACGAGATCAGTGGTCGAGCTCAGTCTACATAGGTAGTTTCAGAAACCTCGATTTACCCCAATGATGTCATGTACGAGCAAATGCACAGATGAGGACCCTGATAGCAAGATAGAGTGTGATTCCATGAGCACGGAGAGATGAAGCATCGCTGATTTGGTCGGTCAAAAGTCCGAGTTTTTGGTCGATTTAGGATTTATGGTCCCGAGTCCAAAAAAGGAAATCCATATTTTAGAACGGATGTTCGTTCGTTAGTTTAAGAAACGAGTAATCATCCTGAGAGGGATTTTTTTTTTTTTCGAATAGACGTGCGTCTCGTTAGTAATAAACTTTTTGTCTATGAGCTTTCATGAAAATTTTATTTTCGATATGTGAGCGTTACAAAATTTTGAAAATATACTCGTTTCAAAGGCGGATGCTCATGAGGGAGCAAAAATATATATTTTTTCAAATTTACGCGCTTTTCACGTTAAAATATATTTTTGTAAAATCAATGTTTTGATTTTGAACAACTGTTGAAAGTAGATAATTATACATGGTGAAATAATGTTTGTATGTGAGTTTTCACAATTGTAGAATGGACGTCTGTCCAATTTTGAGAAACCAGTGAACGTTCACAAAGTAAAAATTTTACATGGATTGTTCACGATTTTAAAGATTTTGTAAAATCAAGTTTTGATTTTAAACAATTGTTAAAAGCAAACAATAATGTTTTCGTGAATTTCGTGATTTTAAGAGGGTATGCACGAAAATGTTCACTCGGTGGAAATTTATGTGAAATTAAAATTTTGATTTTCAGCAATTGCTAGAAGTAAGCAATTTTTGATAAGATACGATTTGTATGGATTTTGTGATCTAATAGTGTATGCACAAAATCAATGAGTGTTCACTCGGTGGGGAGTCACACGGTGAAAAATAATGTGAATTGTTCACATGATGGAAGTTTCGTGAATTGTTCACGGTTTATGAAAATCACGTTATAGTTTTGAATAACGAATTTTGTTCGTCTTTGCAGGTTTGAAGGAGGGAACAAATTCTCGAGATTGTAATCACTACGGCTAGTGAAATTGTAAATAGGTAAGAGTCGGATGGTTACCATTTTTGTAGACGCTGTTGTGAGCACCTTTATTCCATGATTCATCGTTTTGTTGAATCCTGCGCTTTGTATGAACGATATCTTTCAAGTAGCCACTTTGCAAGAATGACCGACTCCCATGATGACACTTCCAAAGATGGTGTTTCCGAGAGATAACATCTCTGTTGGACGAAACTTTAATAAATGGTACTTCTGGGACCTCTGAGTGATGGTGAGAGATCCTTCATACTGAGTTGTACTCCTGGTTATTTCGTTAGCTTTACCATAGGATGATCGTGTCGTGAGATCCCGGATCAATGTAGACTCCACAGAAATGGGAGAAAGTCTACGGAGCGGAGAACCCAGCAAAGGACTACGAGAATGTTAGCAAATGACGTGCAGTCCCCAGTACGTTTCTTTGGTGAGTTGTTAGCGCTCCTTGTGTCATGACTTTGCCCGTGTAATTAGGATCACGAGATCAAGTTTTGTTATTTCTTTTCAGACTTTTGCTCCATCGATTGACGGTCTTCAACTTGTTCTCGTGCAAACAATTCATGAATCCAAAGACCGATGAAGAAGTCGATGTAAGTATCTTTTTCGTGCAGGTGATCGTGGCATCTCCTTGAATGAAATAATAATAATTGTTCTTGATGAATCCAGGAAAAAATCATTGTAGATAAGCAGCATGTTGATGAAGCGTGCTCTTCTTTGGGATATGGGATCCCGAACCAAATGGAGATAGCGGCGTTGCCAATGGAGATTCCGGCATTACCGAGCCTTCAGATGATTTAGAGACTCCCCTAGTAAGTATATCTCATGTAATCTCTTCATAAAAGTATGAAATTGCTGATTTGTGAATGAATGAATGAGAATACATGTGAGTATACGTGTAATTTTGCTGAAATACGTCACCAGAAATTTTCAGACTTCAGCCTTTTAGCAAAAACACCGTAGAATCTTCATTCGAAATCGGATTTTCGCGATCTGCATATGTATCTTCAAGCCCGGAAAATTTCCAAGCTTTACACATGAGGCTTTTCGAGTTTTGAGCATGTTTAGGGCCTGAAAAGGCAAAACAGTAAACTTCCAGGAGACTTTTAGAACTTTTTTTTAGATTGTATGTTGTCCAATGTTTCGGCCACATATCCTTGCTCGTTTCTTCAATTGATTTGAATTTTGGATATGTTGTAGAGGATATCCATACAAAGAGAATGGTACATGATCCATCCCTAGATTCTTCACAAATTGCTCCCAGCTCGTTGGTTTGTACAGGACAGTGTAAAATCATCTCGGACGAGCTTGTCAAAACACTCATGTTGTGTTTTTAGACCATTCACTTGTGTATTGAGCGGTTGGTGAAGGATTTTAATGTCATTGATTCATTTGAAATCATGACCCCTTGATTGATACATGAGTGTGGTGCTTGCGGTGTCATCTTGTTTCTGTTAGTCGCAGAAACATCACTTCTGAAATCCTGGTCACGGGACCATAACTGAGGTTGCTCTCAGATGGGATGATGTAATGACCATGGTGGCATGTTCCGGTGGTAGCATTACTTTTGCGATGATTGATTAGCACTGGAGAGCCCGGCACCACGAGTCTCGGATTGTGAAGTTGATCGTCATGATCAGTGGACCGTCGGTCCCCGTATTTTGCTGAATCTCTCTTTCGTTTTCCCTTCTCCTGGCAAGACCTAGATAGAGGACCCGGGTAGAAAAATTGATGTAAAGACCTAGGTGGTCGAAGTTTGAGGTACCTTGATGAAGGATTTAGCGATGGTGGACACCGATCGACTGTGGAAGTTATGAATCCCGTCCAAGAATTGTTTGCTTGCACGTTGTATGCTCTGAAACCGTAGGAACCTCATACGACGCCGGAATTCGATGCTTGACCCCAACTTTTGAAGCTAAGAGACTGAGTTATCACATGAAAAAATAATCACTCAATTTGGAGTTGTAGGGGTCAGCAAACAAAGCGCGTACATTTGTAATTTGTAATCCTGTATAAATTTTTCAGATTTCGTAGACTTGACGGTAAAGGCCATATCTTTCAGCTCGTATGTACGATTCATGCGCCCTTTTGGTATGTTGTAGCAGAAACATAGACGAACATCTTTTGTTGAGGAAGAATTGTCCCATTCCTCACCCATTGGTACGTTTTTGTAAACCCATGGCCTGAAGTGTGTTGTATCTCATTTGCAGAGGTGATGAGAACACCTTGTAGAAGTCTTTGGCTTGTGCCCACCAGTCGTGCAAGCTTTGGGAAGACTTTCATGGGAACATATTTTCATGTCTACGCATCTTGACACAAATCATTAATGCTTGGAGAAGTCCGCTTCATCGAGCAATGCTTCAGAGAATGGTTAGTTGATGAAGACCGATGTTGCACTGAGAGACTGTTATTGATGCTGAGATCACGATTGAATTCTCTCTAGAAATTCTTGTTGATGCCGAGACCATGAATAGAGTTCCTCCACTATTGATGCCGATACTCTGGGTGGAGTTCCTCCACTCTATGAACCTTCACGTTCACGAACTAGTTGTTGGGTTGAGCATCCCTAAGATGTAGGTGTACTGGGAGTACAACCCGAATTATCCTGATCAATATGACTTTACCGTGAACTGGCTTCATTAATGAGTCGACGTTGTTGCGGAAGATTGCATCAGCAGTCTTTCTGGGTGTGATCGATGAAGAGAGAAGTTCCTTAGTTGTGTGTGATGTAGAGAGATTCCGTTGATAAAGTTTTCATGGAATCGCATCAGGTTGCAATGACTTGCTATGTCTTGAATCTTGTCCAAGAAGATCAAATCCCGGTGCATGTTGAAGGAATTCGTGCCATCGATGGATGAATGATGTTGCATCGCAGCAAGTCTTGTCATGGAGATAGTGAAGACTCGGCGATTGTAGTTCGGTTTCACTTTGATCGTGTCGGTGGTGAATCGTGTGTCATCGTCGAGATGTTTGTCTTTGCCGTGAGGCGCCATTATTGAAGGTGTACTCTTTGATTGGGAGTACAATTTGAAGACTTCTTAGATACTTGAGCGTTGAAGCATCGTATTATTTAAGCTTCGAATGTCTTAGGCTTGACGTCTCGGCCCCGAGTATCTTCATGATTCAAGATTCCTTTCCTGTGGTATTGGGATTCAACACTTGTGCAGGCATTAGAGCTTTCGATTTTGTGAGACATATGGACACTCCCGCAAGGCTACGAAAAACGCCCAAAGTGTTCCTTGCCATGCTTGGACATTATTTCGAGAATGAATGTCTCAATGCTCGATTCGAGAGAAATGTCGAGATTCAACCATTTGGTAAAATATCAAATAAGTGAGATTACCAACTTATAGCATCTTGCAATAGAAGAGATGCTAGCATAATTGAGTCCCCATGCTAGAATAGCATGTGAGGAAATAAATGGCATAGACATGGGAGGAACGAGACTTGCACGAGTGCGGGACTTTTTGATGAATGTCTATGCATCTTTTGCGTGTTCTTGTTTCACCTCGTCAAAGTTCAAAATTCCTCCAAGTGCTCTGATGATGGAACGTCCGCCAAATCGTCTGGATCAGAACTTTCTTCGTTGGAGAGATGTGCAACCAAAGACGTTTTGTCAGTAGTCATCTTCTCGGCATGAATCCACGTCCATCCAAAAATCATGTCGTATCCGGGATCTTCCCTGATTATGTGAAACTTGGTTTCGTCCAGGTTGAGCCAACTTTGATTTTGAGAGTGATGCAACCGCATGCATCTCTGAGCGTTCCTTCATGGTTTATGATTGAGATAAGAGAGGAGTAGCAGCTTAGTTGAGTGATGCCTGCGACTCTGAGGGTTTTCAGTGGAATGTTGTTGATGCGGTGTCAGCGTCGATCAACATTCTTCCAAATTCATTTCCTATGAGATGGACTGTGGTAAGCAGTCCCCGTCGTGCATCTCCTTATCTGTGGATGAAGGTTCAAGGAGTATTTCCGGGATGGACAGATGTCTGACACAATGTAATTTGGTGTTGTGAACATGTCCTTCCTTTTTGTCTTAGACAGATAGAGCAATTTCACAGATACACTCGATCAACGATTGAACTGCTTCTTTGACCGGTTGTTCACAGATTGCAAAAGTTCTCGATTAGGAGAGGATTCTTGTGTACTACTTGAGTCCCGATTGAAGCTATTATGGATCAACCTTATCTTTGAAGATGTGCTTCAAATATTGCGATTACTTGTTGGATGATCGATGAACCTATAAAGGCGACGATGACTGGGATTCTCCATTTATTCTTCATTGGGTCTCTCCTGATGAACAACAATTTGATTGCACCATCTTGAACCGGACTTCCAGAATCGGATCACTCCTTCATGAGAAGAGAGAAGTTTGAGTCTGTCTGATCATTTCCCCTTTCGTTGATGCCGGGTCGAGGTTTGTGCATTTCAGGATTGGTTATCTTTTCTTCGCGCCTTCAAAGGAGCACGGGATGTTTGGAAAATCTGCTCGATGCCGTGTCTCGGCTTTCCTTTCATTCCTTCCGCAACAACATTTGTTGAAGGCTGGAGATTGTACTTGATTGTTGACTAGGCGTCGGTCGCTTCGAGGTTCCTCCACCTTGCGAGACTTTACTCTTCTGAAAGCAGGGTGCGGTGAGTCGCCGATCATTTGGATGCTTCATGAAACTCTGAGAAAGTATGAAACCGGAGATTTTCCAGCAAGGCTCTGTAGACTGGGATCATTCCGTTGATGCACAAGTCCACCGATTGTTGTTCAAAGACATTCGGGTCATGAAAATCCAAAGCTTGGACTCGAACCTCTTCACATAATCGTTCGGATGTTCATTGCTCTTCCGAGACCTTTTCTTAAGTCGGAGAGAGTAATATGCTCGAGACGAAGAAGTATTTCTGTAAAAGGCATTAACCATTTCTCCCCAGCTAGCGATGCTCCCGGGTGCAATGTTGTTGTACCAGGTATATGCTCGGCCTGTCAGATATTTCGATAATTTTTTTAGACGGACGACATGATTTTGTTTGTGCTCTCCTAGTGCCTCCAAGAATCAAGAGATGTGTTCTCAAGCGTTCCCTGTTCCATTGTACACTGTGAATGTTGGGGAGGTGTAGCCTTTCGGGAGAGGAATTCTTTGTGTAGAAGCAGGATACAAAGGTTGATGACGATGAACAGATGATGCCTTGTCTTTTCCTCGATCCTCCATGAAGCGTTCCAGGTCCTCACGAGTGATGAAGCCTGCAGGTTCCTTTATTGGTGGATTATCTGCAGCTTTGTGCACCTCATCATCATCTACTACATGGATCGGAGTGACTTCAGGATCAGCAGCCGGAGATGTTTCTTTGGATTTTCCTTTAGTCTGAGCTTTCTCTGACATCTTGTCAGTGAGAGTTTTGAGATAATTGCACAAACTCTTTCCATGTGTTAGCCATGTCAATATGATTCTTGGCAAGAGTTTCTTGCACCTTCATGAGATCACCTATGGTAGGTGGGTTTTCTCTAATTTCTTTAGGAGAGCGGCCGAAGAGAGGATTGTCTCCATTGTTGGTTTGCGGAGGAGTGGTATCATCAGCACCGATGTTGGAAGCATGAGTAGTTTCTGGAGTACCACCATTGTTGCTAGTGCTAGCATTGTTTGTGTTGGGATTGGTGACTGAACCTGACCTAAGATCAACCATTTTGTGGGAGTTTGATATTACAACCGAGAGATTAATCTCCCACTGTGGTCGCCAATCTGTGGATGGGGAAAAACGGTTTGCTGGTTTTGTAGGAAAATGAAAAGTCGAGCTTGTGGTCGAGACTCCTCAACCGAGCAAACTGCTGAACCTCACACAGATGCATCGCTGCAAATGGGGTGCTTAGATTCGAGAGATCAATCTGAGGAATCCGGCTTAAACCAAGACAATGGCCGTTCAGAGTCAATTCACTCGCAAAGAGGGAGATGGGTTGATCTTGTAGGAGGGAAGCCGAGAATTGTGGGGATCGGTGATGATCAAGGATTGTGGATGTGTTGAAGGTTTCGCAATAATTGGTGAACTGTTGAGTTCGAATAAGTTCGATAGATTGATAAATTCTTGAGAGTAGTTACTCGAGAAATTCTGTGGACGATTGCCGATAGCTAGTGATCATTCGTTGTCCTCAATCATTGATTCGTAGACTTATTTATATTGTCGAGTTGTGAACACCTTGATCCCCGTAAGTGTGACGGTTTCATGAGTGTAAGAGTGGGCAAGTGGAAGATCGTGGTCAAGTCAGTTCCATGTCGCGTGGAGACTTGACGGATCGTGCACCCACTACTTTGCGAACTCCTTCAACCGTTTATATAACTTACGCACATTTCTCGTCGTGGATGAAATCCACGTGTTGTAGGCCGCCAGACCAAAACCCTAGTTGTTATCCCCCAAATTGACGTGATTGATGTCTCACGAATCGTGGAGTCTGCATGACAGACGTGTATTTAGTTTGTCAGTTGTTGACTGATTAGACAATGAGTCTAGGTTAGCATGTTTGACAAATGCTCGAGCGATTCATGAATGTTAATGTTGCTCGTCTCGAGCAAATATTGTAAATTCGACGAGTTGTTGAATATTGATGAGTTACCTAATATATGTGGATTATTCGAGCAACCGAGCAAGTATTGCCGATTCGACGAAATACTCGATAAATTATCGAATATTGATAGTTGGATCAATATTTGAGCAATCGAGCAAGTATTGCTCAGTTCGACGAATTACTGAATATCGAGAATTTGACGAGCAATTGAGCAAGTATTGCGCAATTCGACAAAATAATGAATGTTGATGATTTGACGTACAATTGAGCAAGTATCGCTCAATTGCTCAGTTCGACGAATTACTGAATATCGAGAATTTGACGAGCAATTGAGCAAGTATTGCGCAATTCGACAAAATAATGATAAATTACCAAATATTGATAGCTAGATCAATATTTGAGCAACTGAGCAAGTATTGCTCGATTCGACAAACATTTATTGGTGACGTGACCCAATAAAATATTAAAATATTAGTAAGCTACCAAATATTATATGATTAATTCGGATGTTGGTTCTTAATCCATCATAAATTCATTAGTGTTTGAATCGTGCTCGGAGTGATGATTCGTGGAGCATTTATTCAAAACCCTAATTTCAGATCATAGTTGATGAATCGCTCAAAATAGGTCATGAGTGATAGAGGACCGACCACATGGGATGATGGGCATCCATGTGGTGCCCGCTCAGTGAGCATGCACCCGGGTTCTCGGTTGAGGATTGGTGAAAGAATGATGATTAAATGTTGGTTTCATCATTTCCTGAAATATTGTTGGGTTAGCATTAGGTGATAAAACCTAGGTATGAAAGATGGAGACCGACCAAGAGAGCATGGGACCGGCTCTTAGTGGTCACGTGGCCAGTTGTTGGCCGTTTGAGCAATCCTAAGGTTGGTTGAAGAGAGTTTGGGCCCAATATGAGCGATTGAGCAAATTAGGTCTGAATTGTGAAAACGCGTGGGATCGGTTTTGTGCAAGCCCTAGGAATGACTCTGGTCGGTCATGAGGGCATGCACGTGTTGCCGTGGTGCCCGTGTTTCCACACTGAGAGTTTCAGTATTTTCTGATGCACGTTCGAGCAACATTGTGAATTTTCAGAAGAGTTTCATCTTGACTGAAATTCTTGATTTTTGTTGGAATTAGCATGTATGCTCAATTCATCAATATTTTGAAAATATTAAAATAAAAGTGTTTTAATATTTAAAATTGCCGTGAGAGGCTAGCCAGTTGTGTAACTATGTTGGCTTTTGGTTTTTCGTGATTTGAGCAATATTTGAGAAAATATGAAGAAATCATGAATTTTGCTCAAACCTAGAAGATTCATGAATTGAGGGAAATAATTATAAAAGACTAGGGATTGTAAGGTGTGGGATCGGCCACGACTAGGGCATGGACGGCCGGTTAGGTTGCCGGTCCCGCACACCTTTCCCTATTTTATATTATTATTTCATGAATCCATGAAGTTATGGAGGATTCATGAGTTTTGCAAAAACAAGGAAAGTTGCTAAAATCAAGGAGTTTTCATGAGTTCATGAAATAACAAAAAAAATAAGGAAAATAATGGGAGAGCGTGGGACCGACCATGGCTAGGGCACGGCCGGCCAGGGCCCGGCCCAGGCGCCTCTTATTATTTTATTAATATTTATTATTTTCTCCTTTTTTTGCGTAGGATTCCTCATTGTTTCATATTTTTGGATGCTCGTTCGTGCATCCGGGTGCTCAGTCGTGCATCATTGTCGAATACACTTGCACCATTTTTATGGGGCTTACTCAGTGGTAGTCCAGACGCCCAGTTATTGAGTACTTAATACTAATTTATGAAATTCAGTGGAGAATAATTCATGAAACTGAGTAATAAAAATGAATAGTTGTTTATTATTAATTCGGAGGATCACTGTGGATTCAACTACGAATTCGAGAATAATAAAACAAGCATTACCATCCTATGGGATCGTGGATGCGACCATAAAATCGGAGTAATTAAAATTATCTATCTCCATTTTATGAGATCAACTGTGGATTCGATTATGAAATCGGAATAATGAGATAATGTAGTAGTTTATTGCCATTCTATGAGATCAAGCCGTGGATTCGATCATGGAATCGAGCAATTGTTATTGCCATTCCATGGGATCGAGCCGTGGATTCGACCATGGAATAGGAGCAATTTTTATTGTCATTCCTTATTGCCATTCCATGGGATCAGGCCGTGGATTCGACCATGGAATAGGAGCAATTATTATTGCCATTCCATGGGATCAGGCCGTGGATTCGACCATGGAATAGGAGCAATTGTTATTTCCATTCCATGGGATCGGGCCGTGGATTCGACCATGGAATAGGAGCAATTGTTATTGCCATTTCATGGGATCAGGCGAGTGGATTCGACCATGGAATAGGAGCAATTGTAGAACATTCTGGGAATTCAGTGGTGAATGTCACGACAAAATTAATCTATTGCAGAAAAGATATTAGCCAGTTAAAGCGTCACATCCATTATGAATGGTGCATAGTTAGGGAGTCATAGTGTTGTTGTTTACGACACGAAGGCGTTAGTGCTCTCAATCTACGGAGAACCGCTTTGAATCTATGCATGATCTCTCCACATAATCGGGGAAACGTTAGTGTCACCGATGTCCTGAAGGCGTCCGCCGCCCAACTATTCTTCTATGTGGAGGTGGGTCTCTCTCCTGCAGTCAGGGAACAGTGAGTGTTACCGAAGTCCTGAAGGCGTTAAGCTCTGAATCTACGGAGAACCTCCCAAATACGTTTTTCTGCATAGAGGTCACGACAAAATGCCTGGGATCGAACGCTCAGCTAGTGGAGGCTTTTCGAAAACATATTCATCATGGCTTCGTAAAATATGAATCGTTGCATGCACTAAAGTGTGTCAAAAACATGCCTCATGATTTTACGGTTTTAACCTTTGTTGAAAATCCACCATCTACAACAAGGTTCACTATCGTCGTTGTTATATGCAGCAATTTTTAAAATAAATGATGAGCCAATATGGATGCATGCATCTCAGTGTTAGCTTGTCGAACATGTACCCTTCTGAATTGGGTCAAATAATTTCTCAGTTTCTAATGTTGTTAGAGCACTGCTTGGTCGAACTCGCATGCGTTGCTATCTCAAGCATGTTTGTCAATGTTAGTGATCATAACTATAAGTCTTGATTTCTAGTCTACTATAGCTAAGTCTCGGACTAGGATAGAAAGTGTAGTTGAGCTCAAGAACTCCATGGAGATCATCATACAAGACGAAGAACTACTCAAGGAACTGATGGAACTTCATCGACTAAAAGGTATGTGGAGACTTGAACTTATCTATCACTCAAAAGTCCATCTACTCTATATCCTATCTTGAGACAAAAGTCGTTTTGCTATATAGACTTTGATTATACACATTTGTTATTTCTAGCCGAGTTTATCTCGCATATCTATTTCTCGAAATATATGTTGGTAAGCTTTCGCTTTGGCCAAGTTCATCTTTACTTAGTGACGAAAGTCATGTTATGTTTCAATCACTTTGAAAATGGCTTTGACGAAAAATAGTTTGTGAATAACAACTATATAACATCCTCTAAGAATGTTTCAATGATTGAAATGAGAGTTTAGATTATATAACCGTTGTTGGATATAAGCGTTGTATGGAAACGCATACATGTATAAGTCCTTATTCCTTGAACCGAAGTATGCTTACTTTGTTGATCAGGAAAACCGGAACAACAGTCCGCGAACCCAGTCCACAAACTGTCGTAGGTTCTCATCCCGAGAAAATCTCTTTGGAGTTTGTAAACTTCTTCCGGAACTTAAGTCCGCGAACTTAGTCCGCGTACTTGAGTTGGTTATTTCAAAAGACGATTATTTGTGAACTTATACTTATATAAACTAAGGAATGCAATTTGCAAACCGTGGCTATAACGTTCATGAATCGATTCGAGTGAATCAAATCGTTTTTGCTTCGATTGTGTCTTGTATATTTCTATAAGATCTAAGCAATTGAACAACTCTCTAACTAGTTCATTTCAGTCATTTGAACTAGTTATGGTGAAGAAGAATATGGTTGATATGAAAGTGCTCATATGGATAACCATTTGGTAAACTATTGTTGAACCAACAAATGTACATGTTTGGGTACGGTTACAAAACCTAGAAACGTGCATTTCATTTGTGTGTAACAAGCTAAGTTTTCGATCCAACGGTTGAAAGATATTAGCTTGAATCTAATCAGTTTTTCATCTAACGGTGAATATTGAATGCTTTGTTACTAAGCTAACATTGATTGCAAACCCGGATTTGAAAGACTATATAAGGGAAAACTCTAGCAACTGGGAAACCTTATCCCCACACCTCATGTGTGATACTAGTAGTATAGCTAGAGTCGATTCTCCTTTAACCTTAGGTTTCTTACCGAGACCCTGTAGGTTAACGACTTGAAGACTTCATTGGGATTGTGAAGCCAGACTGATAATACTTTCTTGTAGTTGTGTGATCTGATCTTGCTGTTTCTATCGTATTGAGTACAATCGTAACGATTGACTTGAGATTGATATCTCCGATAGGCAAGATATAAAAGTAGTCACAAACATCTTCGTCTCATCGTTTGTGATTCCACAATATCTTCTTTTCGCTCGTGTCGATTAAGATTATTATGAGGTGATTGATAATACTAGGCCGTTCTTCGGGAATATAAGTCCGGGTTATCAATTGGTTCCTGTTCACCTTGATTTATCAAAAGACGGAACAAAACTCGTAGGTATTTATGTGGGAGACATATTTATCTATTATCGTAGACTTTTATGTGTGATACAGATTTGTTTATTAAAGTATTCGACTTTGGGTCGTAGCAACTCTTAGTTGTGGGTGAGATCGCCTAAGGGAATCAAGTGCGTAGTATCCCCCATTGGGATCGAGAGACGTAAGGAGCAAATTGTACCTTGGATCAGTGTGAGATTGATTGGGGTTCAACTACAGTCCATATCGAAGTTAGTTTGTAGTAGGCTAGTGTCTCGTAGCGGCTTAATACAAGTGTGTGTTCAACTGGACTAGGTCCCGGGGTTTTTCTGCATTTGCGGTTTCCTCGTTAACAAAACTTCTGGTGTCTGTGTTATTTATATTCCGCACTATATTTTGTTATATAATTGAAATATCACAGGTTGTGCGTTAAGTTCAATCAATTAGAATATCCAACCTTTGGTTATTGATTTACATTGGTTGACACTTGGATATTGGTCTTTGGTATCATCCAAGTTATTTCTCTTGTATTCAATTAGACTCGCAGATTTCTATTTGCTTGAGTAAGAATTGAATCAAGAAAGAGAGATATAACTCTTTGATATACTTTATTAAGATTGAGTCTAGTTGATTCTCTTGAAAGTATATTGGAGTTAGTCCATACAGATTGCTAAGCGAAATATTGGGTGTGGTTGTTGTACCCCCGCTTTTTCAAATGCCTTCATGCTTGAAAAATTTTCCCCATTTCCTTAACATTTACGCATTCAAAAAAAAAATAGAGGGAATATCAGACCCAAAAACACTATGATTACGTACATAACTATAGGTTCACGTGCAATTCTAAAAAATTTATTTTTATGTCCATCTCGGATCCTCAAAATCAAGCACCAGAAACATCTAGTTCCACACAATATAAATCATACATTATATCTCCGGACCATAACCCTGATATCAATGTATTGGAGAGAGTGGATCATGTAATGAATAAATTAGAGATATATAAGAACATCATGCTAATCAAAAGAGATTTCAGACCTACAAAGATGGATGCTTTCGAAATCTTATATTGTTATCTTTATGTGATTTCCCTAAAAACCTAAACATAATTACATTAGAACTTATGAGGACCCTTGAAAGCCAATAAAACTACTAATTATCTCAACCTATTAGATATAATTCCTTCTAAAATAACATAGAAACCATAATTCCAGAACCCACTGCATCCTTGAATAGATTTAACAAGCGTGCATTTCATTTAGATGGTGATGGAAGGGGCCTTACTCAATAACATGTCATCTACCATCATGAGCAAATAATCCCATCAAACCTATTCTCGCTACCTCAATATAGAAAGCGATATTGTTTCTTAATACCTACAAAGAAAAACAAAATTTATTATTTAGAAGTAGTACAATAACATTAACTGGCATAAAAAAGGAAGAAAAAAATATTATATAACGAAGTTAAGAAATACCTCTTAGCCATGTTAGGAGATTTAGAAGGAATCTAAATAAAAACCAAAAAAAGTTCGCCTGAAACTTAGGTTTCATTATCATGGGTGCATAAGAGTATATGTCATATTATGGCTTCTTCAATCTCTGAAAACCATTGCTAGGGTGTTTAATTTCTTTTTCTTAGAGCAAGGGCTATGGAGTGAGGGTTCTCATTCAATATGAATGAGTTTCACTGGATTTGATCAAATTAGGTGCTTCTATGGAGTGAGAACACTCACGCATTCATCAAAAATCACTCACACACTCATTGAGACGAATGAGTGGTCGAAAGTCTTCACTAAGCGGCTGAATATCATCCGTTTTGGGAAAAAAGACCTTGAGCGGCTAAAGATCTACCTCCCAAGCATTTTTTTATTTATTTAAAACTCTTGTTGATGGTGGATTTTCATTTAAGGTTAAAATTGTAAAAACCAGAAAATCATGCGCCAACATATTGTAAAAGATAAAGCCATTAATAAGTGTTGATACTCCTTCACTTTACTAATTCACCTAGAATGGAGCATGTGGCAACAATCCCATTCTCAGGAATTAAATACATGAAATTCATCCAGGTTGGAGCATGTAGCAACAATCCCATATACCATGTGAATTTATAGCATTATTAATTAATGCATGAGCAGCCTTGTATTTCCTGTACTCATTATCAGTGCAAAGATGACGATTTGAGTGTTGCTCTCAGCGGAGCAACACGAACCTCCAAGCATTATAATGAAAGCATGTACGAAATACTCGTTGCAGGTTGCAACTCTCGGTGTGTTATACTAGCCCGATTGAGAACTCTCGGTGTATTATACTAGCCCGATTGAGCATCCGGACTGTCCGTATCGATCCTGGATATGATCTCGTTCATCCAACCTCACCGGCGTGATTGGATGGCCCGGATCAATTCCATATCCCCCAACGGTATGGAATATTCACTGCCGAACCAACGCGGACCACGCATGGTCGGCCTCCCAAAATATTGGCATAGCTTGCCAAAACGTCCAAACCAGAGCGTATGGACGGAAAACCCTAAATTAGGGTTTGCGGCATATTACATGTGTCTCAAAAACGGCCTCAACCATCCATCTTCACGCAAGTATAGATGGAGGGCGTAGATGTAGATTCAAAGGGCCCAGAGCATGTCAACACAATCACCGTGGCCCGCCTACATACTGACCAATCGGTCAGGACCAACCATGGTTGGTCATCCCACCCGTGCGCCCAAACAGAGCATGACGCACGGCCGTGAAACCCAAAATTAGGGTTTTGAGCATCACGAGCGTCCATCTTCTCCTGCACGAATGGAGGGTCCCAGATTAGATTAAGCAGGTCCGGTCATACCAGCATGACCACCGTGGGCCCGTCTATCCCTCACCTGATCGGCCAAGGCATATCATGCCTGGATATCCCAAAACGCGTCCAAACTTGCGTGGTCACACTTCCCAAATTGCAAACCGATCTCGACCACTCAACTTCACCGGACGATTTGAGTGGCTTAGATCACGTTTTCATGGGACGATCGGGTATAGGCGTGAACACCAGCCTACCACCTACACTCCCGGACCGATCGGCCAAGACCGACCAAGAATTGGTTGTCTTGGAACGCGTGCCCGAAGATGGCGTGATGTGCGGCTCTTGCGGCGCTAATTTTCATCACAAATTGATCTCGACCACTCAACTTCACCGGACGAATTGAGTGGCCCGGATCATACTCTCGTGAGGTAATGGGGTATGGACGCCTACACACCGCATGCCGTATACACGCATGTACGATCGGCCTCGGCCAAAATCGTCTCCCAAGCTTGGATTCGACCAAGTCAAGAATGATGCCTGCGCACCTCTTCAAAACCCTAATTCCATCAACGGTCGCAGATGAGTGTCTCAAAGATCATCTCATCCGTCCAACTTCACTTTGGCTTGGTTATACAACCCCGGCCAGAGTTAATTGGTAAGTGAGGCGTCATGGTGATCACCACCCGTCACTTTACCACACCATGATGCAAAAAGACGCATAAAATACACATGATACTTCACAAGTATCAACTTCACCGAATAACGCAGTTATTCAATTTAGCATTACATGCTACCTTTTGTGGATCCCACGATCCACACACTCGAGACATCAATCATGTCACAAAACTGGGGGATACATACCGGGGTATTGGTCTGGCGGTTTACAACAGCGCAACAGCAACGCGTCATCACAAGAACGTGTCGGGAAGTCATGGACGGTTAGAGATGACAGGAGAAGTGGGCAATCTTGGTCGTGTAACACCAACACACACCTCCACTACTCCATCACTCCACTTTCTCCACTTCCCACGAGAGACGTGAATAAGTCTCAAATGAATTGTATAAATAGGTTTTCCTCCCTATTTTCAACACGGGAGAAAAACGACACAAGTCCTACGAGACAAAACCAAGTGTTAATACAAAACGTATTCAAACACCCGAGCTCCGCTTGCATCAATCGTAAGCCTGCCACCTTTATGTTACAAGTCATAAGCAAGCCAACACCTTCACAAATCTCAACACCTTCTTCGCTTCCTCCCTAAGATCAACCCCATCTCCTTCACTTTGTGACCCAAACAAGTCCGGAACGACCATTTCTTGGTTTAGGCCGGACTTGCACGATTGATTTCGAATCTACAAGCACTCATCGCTGCAGTGCATTTGTTTAGGGTTTAGATTCATTCCTCATCCACACACCCCAAATTACCAAATCCAATGAGAATAGTTTTCACCCATAAACAACTCTAAAAAACGGGTCCCACACTAATTTTATTAATAAAAAAATCTAAATATATCCAAAACGGCTAAAGATAAGCTGCAGGGTAAATTTTTTCTTCTTAAGCGGCTAATGATCATCCTCTTAATTAGTCTATTTGCTACTCATTTTATAGTGCAATAACCACTCTTTCACCCGGTCTCTCACCGGATTTGGCGGTGAATGAGTGCAAAACACACTCATTCTCAGTAACCCTTGCTCTTGAAAATTTTTCAAAATTAACCCATCAAAGCAATCACTATCGGTTCAAACCCTAAGTAAAATAAAAAACTGAAAATAATTGTAAATATAAGAGTTTGTATAGAAATATCAATAACTTACCCAAGGAAAATATGTCGTTCATCTTGAACTCCAATCAAATTCAAAATTTTTACTCTCATCCAACTCTAGTTCCATTTCTTCTTCCTTGTATTAAACCCTAGAAGAAGCTACAAAACACTCTTCATCTTTACCTTTTAATCTTAGCAACAAAAGCATGGGTTTGGTTTATAAAACAGTTGAGAAACCAACTTTCAAAATAGTTCACTGCCTGGATTCTAAAAATGAGGAAGCGAGAGAGAACCGGGAAGATCAATATGAGCATTTACCAATTTTTCTTTGTTCTCTCTATCGTGGTTGGAATCTTAAACGAATATGAATTAATGCACTCTTCAATGAGTTTAGTGACTTTAGTGTTGTAGGATTCACCACTGTCGTGGATTTATCTATTGGGAAAACAAATCTGAACCACCACTTAACATGGGCTAAGTTAGCCAAACTGTGTTATGTATTCTTGATAAAACCACTATTTCATAAAACTCCTTCACACTACCCCAACTGCTTCTAAATTTTCCCTTGGGACGATTATCAATGATATCACTATCACTTATATGTCTTGATGGACCATCTCTTATAGACAATGTCTCAAACTTATCCAAATCAATGTGTCCTCCTCTATTATATAGTTTTGCAAACATAAAATCATGCTCAATTTACATGTGTGAATAATCAAAACCATTGATTGTCACCACAAACACCGTTACCACATATACAAACCAATCATCATCAAAACAAACTTAATGAATCCATGATTGCAAATCATATTATAAACAAGCATCAAAAACATTATAACCACGACATTATACATATCAAATTCTACATCAAATTGGAAATCAAATGCTTTTTCAAATGAAACCCTAAAATGTTAATTATTTCTAAAATTCAATCAACAATATCAATCGAAACCGTAAGCAACTATAAAAATACCGAACCAACACATCTTTGGTTGTAATTCCGAGTCAAAAATCACAAAAATATCAACAAAAAAAATCAACTCAAAGTTGTTCTACATACCTTCTTCTTGTTTGTGGATGAAAACTAGGGAAAATAGGTTTAAAAGAACCACAACGAGCACAAGCAAATACCCCTTCTAATTTGTCCTCAAACAACTCAAGATTAGGCTAAGAATCGTACATGCAAACCTAGATTATGAGGAGAACAAGAAAAAAAGGAGAAGAGAAATGAAATAAGATCGAGTTTTTGTTAATTTTAGGGGTAATCCAGGAGCGACTAACCATTTGGCGCTTTGACCGAGTTAACTGGGTCAAGTGCTCAATGATTTGGCTCTTTGACCGAGTTGACTGAATCAAGTGCCTAATGATCTGGCTCTCTGTCAGAAGTGCCCAATGGTTAGACGCCAGGAGCCCAATGGTTAGACGCTTTTAGAGGGAATGTTGAACCATCGTAGGGGCTGGGAGGTGGTTCAGAGTGACGTGGCACCATCTTGAATCTTGAATGACCGTAACACTTAGCCTTAATATGGTGGTTATTATCCTTATCTACCTACCAAATCCTAAAAATAAGACCCCACACTTTTGGAGATCATTTGTTAAGAGCATCTCCAATAGAGGGTGAAAATATATTTTTTTGAATGACACATAGGATTTTAGACCCTCATCTAGTACAAATGCATCGCCAATAGTTATGAGAAATGAAGTTGATATTATTCGGTTGAGAAAAGATAATACACGTAAAATATTACAAACCAATTTAAGACTAATGATTATACTTGTAATAATACTACAAAGACACATGTGAAACACACATACATTGTCAAGTTAACATTAGTCAATGTTGACTTGTTACTCATTGATGGTGGATTTTCGACAAAGGTCAAAATCGTAAAATCATGATACTGCATGTTTCAATTCCGCTTCATGAACGCATGTGACGATTCATATTTTACGATCCGTGAACCGTTTCACTATCTCTGATCGAGTTCCTCTTAGATCCATGATGAATATGTTTCTCGAAAGGCCTCCCACTAGCCCGAGCGTTCGATGCTACGTATTTCATCGTGCCCTCTATGTAGAATAACATGATTGGGCGGTCCTCCTACATAATTGTTTGTTGAGAGGGCTTAACGCCTTCGGGATGTCGGCGATACTCGTTGTTCCCCGACTACATGAGACCCACCTCTACATAAAAGAACGATTGGCGGTCCTCCAACATAATTGTTTGTTGAGAGGGATTAACGCCATCGGACGTCGGCGACACTCGTTGTTCCCCTCGACTATGTAGAGAGATTGTGTATAGATTCAGGCGGCTCTCCTACATAATTGTTTGTTGAGGGGGATAAACGCCTTTAGGACGTTAACAACGCTGCACTATTTTTCCCTGATTATGCACCTTTCAGAACGAGTATGATGCTTCAACTATCTCATATCTCGATTCTACAATAGATTAATTCTACAGTGACATTCGCCATTGAATTCCTAGAAAATAATCTATTATATCTCATTACTCCGTTCCATAAATCTCCGGCTGACTCCATGGATTAGTAATAGATAACCAATTCATCTCACTACCCCGTTCTCTGAATTCCCCGGCTGAATTCATGGATTAGTAATAGATGCACAATTCATAATTATTGCTCTGTTTCATGAACCATTCTCCACGGAATTTCATGAATTAGTAATAATTACTCAACAATCGGGCATTTGAACCAGGTAAGCCCCAATAAAATGGTGCAAGTATACTCAACAATGATGCACGAACGAGCACCCAAATGCGCAAACGAGCATTAAGAAATATGGACAAACGAGAATCCTACATAAAATAGAGAGAAAAATAATATTAAAAATAATAAAAAGAGGCGCTGGGGACCGGCCCACCCGCCGTCCGGTCATGCCGCGTGGCCGGTCCCCAACGCCGCTTCCCTTTATTTTTCTTATTTTCCTATTTTCATGAACTCATGAAAACTCCTTCATTCGAGCAACTTTCCTTGTTTGAGCAAAACTCACGGTTTCTCCATATTTTCATGGTTTCATGAAAAATAATGAAATAGGGAAAGGTGTCGCGGGACCGAGCTACTAGACGGCCGGCCATGCCCTAGCCGTGGCCGGTCCAACACCTTGCAATCCTTGTTTTCATAATTATTATTTCCCTCATCTCATGAAACTCCTCCGTTTGAGCAAAAAATCATGGTTTCTTCATATTTTCTCAAATATTGCTCAAACCATGAAAAAACCAAAAAAGTCAAATGATCGCACGATCGACTAGGCTATTCATGAAAATATATTAAATTATTATTATTTTAATATTCTCAAAATATTGATCAAACGAGCAAAGTTCTACTTGCTCATTCGAGCAAAATCAAGAATTTCAGTCAAAGATCAAACTCTTCTGAAAATCCAAGATATTGCTCAAACGCACATTAGAAAATACCAAAACTCTCAGGATTGAGACGCGGACATTATGGTGACACGGGCATGCTTCCTTGACCGTCCAAGGCCGGCCCTAAGGCTTGCAAGGAGCCGGTCCTACACATTCTTATAATTTTGACCTAATTTGCTCAATTGCTCATATTGGGTCCAAACTCTTTCCAACCAACTTGAAATTTGCTCAATCGTCCATCAACTGGTCCCACACCACCAAGCGCCGGTCCTATGCTCCCTTGGTCGGTCCCTCACTTCTCCATAATTAGGTTTTATCACCTAACGCTCGCACGGGCATTATATAAATGGTCAACACCAGCATTTGATCATTCTTTCACCAACCGGCCAACTAAGGACCCTGGTGCACGCTCACTCGAGCACTTGAGCACCACATGTTTGTCCATCATCCCATGTGGTCGGTCCCTCCCTCATGACCTATTTTCAGCAATTCATCAATTGACGAACAATTGATCAAAATTAGGGTTTCGAACAAACGCTCCACAAATCATCATTCTGAGCAAGTTCAAACACTAATGAATTTATGTTGATCCAGCAATCAATATCTAGATTAATTATATAATATTTGGTAGTCTACCAATATTCTAATTAATATTTTATTGGTTCACGTCACCAATAAATAATTTGTCGAATTGAGCAATACTTGCTCGATTTGCTTCGAATATTGATCCAACTATCAATATATTCAATTTATCGATCATTAAACCGAATTGAGCAATACTTGCTCGATTGCTCGAATATTGATCCAACTATCAATATTCGATGATTAAGTCGAATTGAGCAATACTTGCTCGGTTGCTCGAATATTGATCCAACTATCAATATTGATAATTCATCGAATCGATGCTCGCTTGCTCGAATTTACAATATTTGCTCGGATTTGCAATATCTAAGAACCGTACGTCTAACATGTTCAATCCATGAATCATTGAGCATTCGTCACTCATGCTCGATTCAACAAAACTTAGACTCACTTTTTAATAAGTCAACGACTGACTAATCAAATACACGTCTGCTTTGCTGCGTGCTCCACGTTAAATGAGACATCAATCACGTCACATGGGGGATATCGGTTAGGGTTTTGGTCCGGCGGCCTACAACACATGTGTTCATCCACGATGATAAATATGAGTAAGTCGTGCAAGCGGTTGAGAGATTTAGCAAAGTAGTGGGTGGACGATCAACCAAGCCTCCGCACGACATGGAACCGATTTTCTTACGATCTCCCACTTTTCCACTATTTCACTCAAGAAACCGTCACACTTATCGGGATCAAGGTGTTTTGCTATTCCGACAATATAAATAAGTTACGAATTGATAACGGAGACATCGACAATCGTCTACATACAAGTCCTCTCGATCAAACTTATTTACACATACTTGCGTAAAACCTTCAACACATCTACAATCCTTGATCATCATTGATCCCAAAATTCTCGGCTTCCCTCCTACGAGATCAACCCATCTCAATCTTTGTGACCGGCGAATTGACTGCGGAACGGTCATTGACTTGGTTTAGGCCGGAGTCCTGCTCTGATTGATCTCTCGAACTTAAAGCACTCCCACGTGCGGTGCATCTCGTGAGGTTAAGCGGTTTGCTCGGTTGAGGAGTCTCCTTGAACCGTCATCTCTTCACCTTCCTAAAAACCAGCAAATCGTTTTTCCTCATAAACGTATTGGAGACCACACCGGGAGATTAATATCTCGGTTGCAATATCAAATTCTCACAAAATGGTTAATCTTAGGTCAGGTTCAGTCACAAATTCTAACCCAAACAACGCTAGCACTAGCAAAAATGGTGGTACTTCGAAACTACTCATGTTTCCAACAACGGCACCGGCGATACCACTCCTCCGCAAAACCAATAACATCGTAGACAATCCTCTATTCGACGGGTCTCCAAGAAATTAGAAGAAATCCACCTACCATAGGTGATCTCATGAAGGTGCAAGAAACTCTTGCCAAAAATCGAAGTTGACATGACTAACACTCGAAGGAGTTATGCAATTATCTCAAGACTCTCATTGACAAGATGTCAAAGAAAACTCGGAGAGAAGGAAAAGCCAAAGAAACGTCTTGGTGTTGATCCTTAAGTCACTCCGATCCATGTAGTAAATGATGATGAAGTCCACAAGGATGCGAGACAAACCACCAACGAAGGAACTTGCAGGCTTCATCATTCGTGAGGACCTGGAACGCTTCATGGAGGACCGAGGAAAAGACAAAACATCATCTGTTCACCGTCATCAACCTCCATATCCTGCTGCTACGCAAAGAATTCCTCTCCCGAAGGGCTACACCTCTCCAACGTTCACAATGTACAACGGAACGGGGAATGCTCGAGAACATGTTTCTCGATTCTTAGAAGCACTAGGAGAACATGAACACAATCATGTCGTCTGTTTGAAGGAGTTCTCAAAGTCTCTGACAGGCCGAGCATACACATGGTACAACAACATTGCACCCTGAAGCATCGCTAGTTGGGGAGAAATGGTTAATGACTTCTACATGAAATACTTCTTCGTCTCAGAGCAGATTACTCTCTCTGACTTAGGAAGAATGGCTCAGAAGAACAATGAACATCCGAATGACTATGTGAAGAGGTTCAGAGTCCAAGCTTTGGATTGTCATGACCCGAATATCACTGAACAACAATTGGTGGACTTGTGCATCAACGGAATGATCCTTGGTCTGAGCCTTGCTGGAAAATCTCCGGTTCCATACTTTCTTAGAGCTTCATGGAGCAGCCAAATGATCAGTGACTACTTCACCTGCTTTACTAGAAAGAACAAAGTCTGCAAGGTCGAGGAACCTCGAAGCAGCCGACGCCTAGTCAAAAATCAGTACAATCTCCAGCCTTCAACAAATATTGTTGCTGAAAGGAATAAAAGGAAAGCCGAGACACAGCATCAGAGCGCTTCTCCAACATCTCAGGCTCCTTTGAAGGCGCAAAGAAAAGATAACCAATCCTGAAATGCACAAACCTCGACCCGGCATCAACGAATGGGGAAATGATCGAGATACCTCAAACTTCTCTTTCTCATGAAAGAGTGATCGAGTTATTCGAAGTCCGGGTTCAAGATGGTGCAATCAAATTGTCGTTCATCGGGAGAGAGCCACCAAGAAATGGAGAATCCCTAGGTACTGTCGTCTTCATAGGTTCATTGATCATCCAACAAGTAACTGCAATATTTTGAAGCACATATTCAAAGAGAAGGTTGATCCATAATAGCTTCAATCGGGACCGAAGGAGTACAAGAATCCTCTCCCCGGCCGTAACCTTTACACTCAACAACCCCATCAAAAAGCGGTTCAATCGTTGATCGAGCATACTGCGAAATTGCTCTATCTGTCTAAGGCACAAAGGATGGACATGTTTGCGCTCAAACCATATAGTGTCCGGAAACGAATGTCCATTCCGAAGCGCTCCCGAGCCTCCAAGTCACCGACAAAGAGATGTATAACACCGGACTGCTCACCACAATCCATCTCAATGGAAATGAATTTGGAAGAACGTTGATCGTCTGCACCACAATCAATATTATTCCATTGAAAACCCTCGAGCCGCAGACATCACTCGACAAGAAGCTACTCATGATCCCATCTCAACCGAGAGACCATGAAGGAATTCTCGAGATGCTTATGGCTATATCACTCTCAAGGTGAAAATAGGTTTAACCTAGACAGAGATCAAGTTTCACATAATCAAGAAGATCCAAGATATGACACGATCCTCGAAGGAGCGTGGATCCACGCTGAAAAGATGGTTACTAACAAAGCGTCTTTGGTTGCACATCTCTCTAATGGAGAAATTTCGATCTAGAAGATTTGGTGGACGTTCTATCATCAGAGCACTTGGAAGAATTTTGAACTTCGACAAGGTTGAAACAAAGAACCTGCATGCATTGACATTCATCAAGAGGTTCTACACTCAGGCAAGTCTCACTCCTCCCGTGTCTATGTCATTTATTTCCTCACATGTTATCCTAGCATGGGGACTCAATCCTCGCCAAACTCGCTATTGCAAGACGTTATGAATGGATAGCTCCACCACCTCTGCGAATCGAGCATCTCACCGAGACATTCATTACGAGATGATATCCAAGCATGGCAAAGAACAATTTAGGCGTTTCTCCATAGCCTTGCAGGAGTGTCCATGTGTGCCACAAAATCGAAAAGCTTTGATGTTTGCACAAGTGTGGAATCCCACCGCAAAAGGAATGCTAGATCAATAGAAGATACTTGGAGTCGAGATGATCAAGCCTAAGACATTCAATACTCAAGGGATATGATGCTTCAATGCTCAAGCATCTAAGAAGCCTTCAAATTGTACTCCCAATCAAAGAGTACACCTTGCGCCTCTAGCTTCGGCATAAAAATATCGACGAAGATACGCTGATTCAACGCTAACACGATCAATCGATAATCCATGATAGGACTTCTGAAGCAGATGCAACATCATTCATCAATGGATGCTACAAACTCCTTCAACTCTGCTAAGTGAATGAGAGATGCACTGGGGACTTGATCTTATTGGAAAGATCAATTCAATATGTTTCATAAATGTGATCCACATAACAAGTCATTACAACCTGATGTGATTCCATGAAACGTCATCAAACAAGACCTCTTTACATCACATACCCTTGCTGAGGAACTTCCTCTCTTCACCGATCACATCCAGAATGAAGACAGGTGCTGCCATCTTCCACAACAACGTCGATTCACCGACAAGCCAATTCACGGAAAGTCATATTGTTCACGAGAACTCTGGCTGATCAGTACACCTTCATCTTGGGAATTCTCAACCGGCCAACTAGTTCGTGAATGTAAAGGCTCTGGATGGAAGAGCAAAGATTATGTCGATAATCATGGTTCTAGCCTTTTTGGTCTCTGAAGCAACTACAACCATGGTATCAACATCAACAATAATCTCTAGAGGAACACCATCCATGATCTCAGCATCAACAAGGATCTCTGGAGCGTAATCAGTCGTGATCTCAGCATCTACAACGGTCTTATGAGCAACATCCCGCTTCATCAACTGCCCGTTCTCTACATCCTAAGTCCGGAAGTGTTACTCGATGGATCATACTTCTCCAAACAGTAATGATTCATATCAAAATGTTTATACGTAAAAACATGTTAACTTTGAAAGTCTTCCCAAAGATTGCACGACGGACGGGGACAAGCCAAAGTCTTCTACAAGATGTTCTCATCACCTCTACAAATGAGATACAACACACTTCAGGCCTTGGATTTACAAAAACGTACCAATAGGTGAGGAATGGGACAATACTTCCTCAACGAAAGATGTTTTTCTATGTTTTTTCTACAACACACCAAAAGGGAGCATCAATCGGACATACGAGCTGAAAGATATGGCCTTTACCGTCAGGACTATGAAATCTGAAAGTTTTTCACGGGATTACAAATTACAAATGTGCACGCTTCGTTGGCTGACCTCTACGACTCCAATTGAGTGATTATTTTCTCATGTGATAACTCAGTCTCTTAGATTCAAACGCTGGGGTCAAGCATCGAATTACGACATCGTATGAGGTTCTTACATCTTCCGGAGCATACAACATACAAGCAGCAATTCTTAGACGGGATTCATAACTTCCACAGTCGATCGGTGTCCACCAGGTCTTTCCACTAAGTCCTTCATCAAGGTACCTCCAACTTCGACCACCTAGGTCTTTTCATCAATTTTTCTACCCGGGTCCTCTATCTAGGTCTTGCCGGAAGAAGGGAAAACGAAAGGGAGAGATTTAACAAAATACTGGGGACTGACGGTCCACTGATCATGACGATCAATTTCACTGTCCAAGACCCGTGGCGCGGGGCTCTCCAGTGCTAATCATTCATCGTAAAAGGAATGCTATCACTGGGACATGCAACAATGGTCATTACATCATCCTCTCTTGAGAGCAACCTCAGTTATGGTCCTGTGACTAGGGTTTCAGAAGTGATGTTTCTACGACTGACAGAAACAAGATGGCACTGCAAGCACCATGCTCATGTATCAATCAAGGGGTCCTGATCTCAAATGAATCAATGACATTAAAACCCTTCACCAATCGTTCAAGACACAAGCGAATGGTCTAAAGACACAACATGAGTGTTTTACAACAAGCTCGTCAGAGATGATTTTACACTGTCCCGTACATAGCGGTGAGGGAGAAATCGGTGAAGAATCTAGGAATGGGTCATATACAATTCTCTTCGTATGTTGGATATACAACATATCCAAAATTCACAGCAATTGGATAAACTATCAAAGACATGTGGCCAAAACATTGGACTACATGCTAGCTGAAAAATTTCTGGAAGTCTCCTCGAAGTTTACTGTTTCTCATATTTCGTCCCCTAAACATGCTCAAAACTCAAAAAGCTTCTTTGCTAAATCTTGAAATTTCCTGGGCATGAAAAACCATGGGTAGATTGAGAAAATCCGATATTGGACGAAGATTCTATAGCGTTTTTCCTAAAAGACTGAAGTCTGGATTTTTCTGGTGACGTATTTCATTAAAAATTTCTCATTCGTTCATGTGGGTTCTCATTTATTCATCCCCAAATCATCAATTTCATACTTCTATGAAGAAAGTACAGGGGAATATTTACTTGAGGGGTCTCTAAGCCGTTCGGAGGATCAATATTGTCGAAATCACCATTAGTAGCATTATTTCCTTCATTCGGTCCTGGGTTTTGAGAATTCTCGGTCTCACCATTTTCCAAGGAATAATGAGCATTGTCAATACTTTATTCATCCATGAAATCTCCTCCTGGATATATCAGCAACAATTATTAATATTTCATTCAAGGAGTGCTATGAACGATTATACGAAGAGGTACTTACATCAACTTCTTCTTCAACACTCGATTCAGAGACTGTTTGTTCAGCAACATTGAATTGAATACCGTCAAGGATTGATGGGGAAAAGTTATGAAATGAAGTAACAAACATTGGTTTCACGATCCTAATTATGCGGACAAAGAAAAGTCATGGAAGAAAGAATATTAACAACTCACCAAATAAGCGGCTGGGGACTACACATTATTCGGTGTCATCATAAAACCCCCTTTACTTCGCCTTCTCCACCCTAGGGACTGTCACACTTCGAGAAATCTACCTGAATTCGAGATCTCACAACACGATCGCCCTGTAATAAAATTAATAAAATAGTTAAGATGCGATTATCATGACTCTTGCTGAAATCGTAAGGAGAATACTTACCTGTGAACATTCTGGAGGCGTTTTTCTTTTATCACCACTAGAAAGATGCTTCAATCTCGGTCGATCGGAGATCATGTCGGCGGAGGAAACTCTCGTACCAAAGACTTAGCAGCCATTGCAAAGTTATACAAGTGGTCAAGTTGTTGGCGCCATAAGTCTATATAACCCGGAGTTACATAAGTAGCTCGATCGAGCAAGGAAACAAGTAATCATTTCCTTCCACGTGTGCACGAGTCCAAATGAGCCTTCAGATGCTCAACCGATGGTTTATTTGTTCGATGACCCGAGGACACCGATCAAGACCCATCTGATTGCTGCTCTGTCAATGTTATATTCTTCTACGAAGAACTCTCCATGTATTACTCATACTAAGTAACCGGGAGTACAACTCGGTATGAAGGATTTCTCACCATCACTCGAGGTCCCGTATACCATTTCTTGAAGTTGCATCCGTAGAGATGTCATCTCTGGAAACATCATCTATGGAAGTGTCATCATGGGAGTCACTCATTCTTGCAAAGTAGTTGTGACAGATGCATACATTTCTACTCCAAGACCTCGTTCATACAAAGCGCAGGATTCAACAAAACAATTAATCATGGAATAAAGGTGCTCACAACAACGTCTACAAAAATGGTAACTTTCAACTCGTACTGCTTTACGATTTCACTAATGATAGTGATTGTGATATACAAGAGTTAATACTTCAAAATTTGCTCGTTTCCTCGAACACCGCAAAACACGAGCAAAAATTTTATTCAAAATCATAACTTGATTTTCATGGGAGCAATCCACAAAATTTTCACCGTGTGAGCGACTCCCACCAAGTGAACACTCATTGGTTTTGTGCATACACTATCAGATCAAAAATCCATACAAACAATATTTTATCAAAATTGTTTACTTCTAGCAATTGCTGAAAATCAAAATTTGATTTCACATAAATTTTCACTGTGTGAACATTCACTGGGTTTTCAAAAATTGGACAGACGTCCATTCTACAATTGTGAAAACTCACATACAAACATTATTTCACCGTGAATAATTGTCTACTTTCAACAGTTGTTCAAAATCAAAACATTGATTTTACAAAAAATATATATTTTAACGTGAAACTCACGTAACTTTGAAAATATATGTATATATATTTTTGCTCCCTCTCATGAGCATCCGTCTTTGAAGCGAGAGCATATTTTCAAACAATTTATGAAAGCTCACATATCGAAAATAAATTTTTCAGAAAGCTCATAGACAAAATTTTTATTACTAACAAACGACGTCTATTATTATTTTTTTCCTCTCGTCAGGGCATCCAACTTTGAAACGAGAGTTTATTCCATTTTGTGAAATCTCACAATTTTTTTAAAAAAACTCTTATCCTAGGGATCATTGTTTGTTTCTTAAACTAGCGAACGAACATCCGTTCCTAAAACAAGGATTTTCCTCTTGGGCCCGGCCCACAAACGCTAAACAGACCAAAACTGGACCTTTGGTCATCCAAATCAGCAGTGCCTCATCTTTCCGTGCTCACGGGATGACGCTCTACCATACTATCAGGGTCCTTACCCGAGAATTTGCTCGTACATGACACCATTGGAGCAAATCGAGGATTCTGAAAATACCTTTGTACGACCGAGTTCAACTGCTTATCTGGTCGACTGGAAAATCACCATCTAATGCTTATTGCGGAACATGACTGTCCCTCACTAAGCTGGGGACTTAATGTTGATGGTGGATTTTCGACAAAGGTCAAAATCGTAAAATCATGATATCGCATGTTTCGACACGCTTCGGAACGCATGTGACGATTCATATTTTACGATCCGTGAACCGTTTCACGATCTCTGATCGAGTTCCTCTCAGAGCCATGATGAATATGTTTCTCGAAAGCCCTCCCACTAGCTGAGCGTTTGATGCTACGCATTTCATCATGCCCTCTATGTAGAATAACATGATTGGGCGGTCCTCCTACATAATTGTTTGTTGAGAGGGCTTAACGCCTTCAGGACGTCGGCGATGCTCGTTGTTCCCTGACTACATAGAGAGACCCACCTCTACATAGAAGAACGATTGGGCGGTCCTCCTACATAATTGTTTGTTGAGGGGGCTAAACGCCTTCAGGACGTTAACAACGCTGCACGTTGTTCCCTGACTATGCACCTTTCAGAACGAGTATGATGCTTCAACTATCTCATATCTCGATTCTACAATAGATTAATTCTACCGTGACATTCGCAATTGGATTCCTAGAAAATAATATATTATATCTCATTACTCAAATTCCATGAATCCCCTACCTGACTCCATGGATTAGTAATAGATAACCAATTTATCTCATTACCACGTTCCCTGAATTCCCCAACTGAATTCATGGATTACTAATAGATGCACAATTCATAACTATTGCTCCGTTTCATGAACCATTCTCCGTTGAATTTCATGAATTAATAATATTTACTCATATTTTATAACTAGGGGACCGGGCCCACTGGCCGGCCGGTCATGCCGCTGTGGCCGGTCCCCCACGTCGCTTCCCTTTATTTTTCTTATTTTCTTATTTTCATGAACTCATGAAATCTCCTTCATTCGAGCAACTTTCCTTGTTTGAGCAAAACTCACGGTTTCTCCATATTTTCATGGTTTCATGAAAAATAATGAAATAGGGAAAGGTGTCGTGGGACCGGGCTACTAGCCGGCCAGCCATGCCCTAGCCGTGGCCGGCCCAACACCTTGCAATCCTTGTTTTCATAATTATTATTTCCCTCATCCCATGAAACTCCTCCGTTTGAGCAAAAAATCATGGTTTCTTCATATTTTCTCAAATATTGCTCAAACCATGAAAAAAGCCAAAAAAGTCAAATAATCGCACGATCGACTAGGCTATTCACGAAAATATATTAAATTATTGTTATTTAATATTCTCAAAATATTGATCAAACGAGCAAAGTTCTAGTTACTCATTAGAGCAAAATCAAGAATTTCAGTTAAAGATCAAACTCTTCTGAAAATCCAAGATATTGCTCGAACGCACATCAGAAAATCCAAAACTCTCGGGACTGAGATGCGGACATTATGGTGACACGGGCATGCTTCCTTGACCGACCAAGGCCGCCCCAAGGCTTGCAAGGAGCCGGTCCCACATATTCTTATAATTTTGACCTAATTTTCTCAATTGCTCATATTGGGTCCAAACTCTTTCCAACCAACTTGGAATTGTGGAAACTACAGGGAGACCCATTCTTATCCACTTTCCTACTGTGAAACCCCACCGACAAAAAAGTTCAGGCGCGCACCCAGAAAATTTATTCCCAAACCCATAATTCATGAAATTGTGTTTTGCTCTTTTCTAAACAAAAACTACTTCTCCAATTCATTTTCTTCTTCCTCCCAACTCAAGCACCTTCTCCTGCTCCAATCAGTGATGGTATGTTTACCTATCTCCATTTATAGATCTCGTTTTAATCACTCAAGTTGGTTCTGATTTTGTGATGAATTGATGGAAGAATCGAAGAAGAAAATATAAATCGGATATGTTGAATTGAAGACCTAATGATGTTGCTGTTGAATCGAAATTGAGTTTTTATCGAAGTTATGGTACTGATTTTCGTGGGTTGATCGGAACTTTCGATTAGGCTTTAGATCCCAATTTTCGATTGAGTGTAATTCCATTGTAAATGATTTCTAAAAGACGGTTCTGGTGGATAAATCAAACGATTTTAGAATGGGTTTGTAGTGGTGACTGATTGGAAACGGATGAAGAAGAAATTGGGTTTTCTGCCATAAAGAATCAGGGAAGATTAGGGTTTTTGCTGATGTTCATGGGAATGATGAGGGTTAGATTAAGAAGTAGATGAAGAACTGAATTTGAGGCTTTGTTGAAGTTCAAGTTGTCTTTGGCAATTTATAGATGCAGTTAGTGATATGAAGATTGATTCTGGTGTGTTACTGAGAGTCTGGTGGAGGTTGAAATGGTGACAGTGAAGGAATGGGTTTGTTCTTGAACTAAAATTGCAGGTTGTGATGAATGTTAGCTTGTGTTGGTGTTGTGTAAAGAGGGAAGATGTTTGAATTAGTGGTAGCAGAAGCTAAAGGAGGTACTGGTGATTGTCTGCAGATGCAAATGGCTTGAGCTGAAACTGGTGATGCTGTTGGGTTAATGGATGAAGTCCTGATGAGCTGAGAAATAAGTAGTAATTGGTGTTGGTGGTATTTGCGGTTTAGGTAGAGTTGAAGTGCGGTGGGGTTGCGAGAGTTACAACCGAAGTTGCAAGATCTCGAATCATTGAGATAACGGTGCAATAATGGTTGAGAAGAACATACAGTCGGTGGATGCGTGATGGTTATGACTGTGTTATTGATGAAGTTCAATGCGGAACTTATCGTCAATTTTTCCATCCCGAACAACTCTTTAGTGGGAAGGAAGATGCTTTGAAACAACTTCTCTAGATGTCACTACACAATTGGCAAATAGACCAGATTTGTGTTTTGACAAAATGTCTCACAGTAACATGTTATGCGGTTGGGAAAATGGATACATAACCTATTATGCATCTATAAAATTTGTTGCATAACTTGTTATGCGTCCAGAAATTTTGTTGCATAACACGTTATGCAACAACGTTTTTTTAATCACTATTAAAACCAACAAAAACAAAGACTGCATAACATGTCATGCACCTACAATAATATCTGCATAACATTTTATGCAGTCGAGAAAATGGATGCATAACCTGTTATGCATCCGAAAATATGGCTTCACAATGCATTATGCATCGAGAAAATTGTTGCACAATCTTTTATGCATCGAGAAAATAGATTATGCATCAATTTTTTATGTACGCACTAATAAATTGGTTACATAACTTGTTATAGATGCATAACTTTGTTATCAAAATGCATAATTTGTTATGCAGTGGAGAAAATGGTTGCATAATTCGTTATGCGTCTGGAGAATGTGTTATGCATCGTTTTTGGTGGCTGCATAATGGTTATGTATCAAGTTTTCGAAAATTTTGCCTAAAATGATGATCACCTCCGATTTTTTCGTGAAAAACAAAAATTTGATATTCTTGTTTGTACTCGTTGCGTAGCTCTCTTAAAAAGACTTCCAACGATATAAAATTTGTAAAATTCCAAGGCGCGGATTTTAGATATGTTATGTCCAAGTTGTGTTGCCAATTATACCCCTAATGCATAACCCGTCATGCAGATGCATAATCCGTCATGCTGACATTTTTGATAATTTCATATAATTATGGGTGTCACAAAAATAATTATGGGTGTCACGGTACCTAAAATCAATTATGGGCTTGACAATGATAATATTATTTTTTTTGGGTCTCCCCCTAATTTTCCCCTTGGAATTTGCTCAATCGACCATCAGCTGGTCCCACACCACCAAGGGTCGGTCCTATGCTCCCTTGGTCGGTCTCTCACTTCTCCATAATTAGGTTTTATCACCTAACGCTCGCACGGGCATTATTCTAATAAATGGTCAACACCAGCATTTGATCATTCTTTCACCAACCTGTCAACTAAGGACCCTGGTGCACGCTCACTCGAGCACTTGAGTACCACATTGTCGTCCATCATCCCATGTGGTCGGTCCCTCCCTCATGACCTATTTTCAGCAATTCATCAATTGACGAACAATTGATCAAAATTAGGGTTTCGAACAAACGCTCCACAAATCATCATTCTGAGCAAGTTCAAACACTAATGAATTTATGTTGATCCAGCAATCAACGTCTGGATTAATTATATAATATTTGGTAGTCTACCAATATTTTAATTAATATTTTATTGGGTCACGCCACCAATAACTAATTAGATCGAATTGAGCAATACTTGCTCAGTTGCTCGAATATTGATCCAACTATCAATATTCAATAATTCATCGAATCGATGCTCAGTTGCTTGAATTTACAATATGTGCTCAAACGAGCAATATATAAGAATTGTACGTCTAACATGTTCAATCCATGAATCGTTGAGCATTCGTCACTCATGCTCGATTCAAGTAAACTTAGACTCACTGTCTAATAAGTCAACGACTGACTAATCAAATACACGTCTGCTTTGCAGGCTCCATGTTCGTGAGACATCAATCATGTCACATGGGGGATATCAGTTAGGGTTTTGCTCTGGCGGCCTACATCACGTGTGTTCATCCACGATGAGAAACATGAGTAAGTCGTGCAAGCGGTTGAGGGAGTTAGCAAAGTAGTGGGTGGACGATCAACCAGGTCTCTGCACGACATGAAACTGATTTTACCACGACCTCCCACTTTCCCACTTTTTTCACTCAAGAAACCGTCACACTAACTGGGATCAAGGTGTTTTGTTATTCTAACAATATAAATAAGTTCTGAATTGATGACGGAGACATCGACAATCGTCTGCACACAAGTCCTCTCGATCAAACTTATTTACACATACTTGCAGAAACCTTCAACACATCCACAATCCTTGATCATCATTGATCCCACAATTCTCGCCTTCCTCCTACAGATCAACCCATCTCCCTATTTGTGACCGAATTGACTCGGGAACGACCATTGACTTGGTTTAGGCCGGGAGTCCTGCATTGATCTCTCGAACTTAAAGCACTCCGCGCAAAGGTGCATCCGTGTGAGGTTAAGCGGTTGCTCGGTTGAGGAGTCTCGCTCGAACCGTCATCTCTTCACTTTCCTAAAAACCAAAGAAATCATTTTTCCCCATCAACGATTACAAACTTCTCGACGCGATTTACATAGTGTCTAATGAGTTAGGTCCTACAAAGTACGAGGGATGAAATACTAAATATGAAGGTGTTAATTGTAAAAGAAAGTCTTAACTACACCTTCGTAATGACCCCTGATAGACACATTTTTGTGTCTACGTTATCCTCAATTTTCTGTATTGTTGGTACTCGATTTTGTACTTATTATGCTGTTTTATGTGTTTGTAGGTATTTTTGGGAAATAAACATTTTTGGAAGAACCGGCTCGAAAACTGCTAAAGGCACCCCCGGAGGACATTTGCTAAGCGGACCCCAGAGATTTGGCTAAGGGGCACCCACGGCTATGTGTAGCCCAAATTTGTCCTCAGCACCCATATGCTATTCGCACCCCATACAGGCTAGGGGCACTCCATCTTCCGCCTTTTGAATTCTCAAATATGGCGGGAAAATGTTGCAGACTAGGGTTCGAGAATTAAACATGTTCTAGGGAGATTCAATACCTGTATTTGGTTGGATTGGGCCTGTTAAGGCCAAACAGGGTTGATATGGTCGAGTTATTCGATTGAATTTGGCTAGTTAACTCATGTTGAAGAAAACAGGGGCGGAATATATGGGAGGATATTCTCCATTAAACTCGAGAAGATTTGGGATATTTTTCTCGCTCCAATTAGTTGATACCACTGTTTAATCTAAACAGGGATGGTAAGAGCTTTAATTTTAGAAAGTAACATTGTGGTGTGATTTGGAAATAAACAGGCACGTTTGTTCTTCAAGATATTCGCGAGATATCTATTTTATCTTTGGAAGGTTTGCATGAGTTTGAAGCGTTTAAAACTTCTTATAGAGCGTATACAAATCTGTTGAGAGTGCGAGTACATGCGGATGCGTAAAGGAGATGCAAGAGGAAATTATTCCCGTGACAGGAAGAAAAGAATAATCGGAATTAATGAAGATTATTTGGAGTTATTATCGAGTATTTGCGATGTTGAAGAGTATATAAAGTGTTCCGAGGGTATTGAGAAGACTATGGAGTGATTGGGGAGTAAACAGAGATCAACAACGTGAGAAATCACGAGTTGCAGAGAGAAGTTTCTGCTGCTGCAGAACTGAAGAACACGAAGAACATAATACGCCTGTGGGACAATCGTTCATGCTACAAATGTGAACGACAAATATTTGAGGGTCGCATCGCTACGATGTCAGCGACGGTTAAGCTTTATCGTTCCGAACAAAGTGTCCATTGTAACAAATATAAGTGTTATGAATCTCACTTTCATATATTTCCATCCTTGTAAGCACCTTTGAGCAATGAAATCATACTTTGAGTGTGTTTCCAACATGATGAGCTAAACCCCAACACTTGGGACGACGGAGGAAGACGAATTTCATACATATGTAAAATTATTTAATTCTTTTTAAGACTTTTGCATTAATTTTAATTGAAATATGATTTGAATTAATTGGTTGTCATTTAATTTGATGAGGTATGCTTAGCTTAAATGTTTTGATACATCATGCTTAGGATTTACAACTAATCTTTTGAGAATCTACCTTGGAAAAATCAGAGTCCATTTTAATTTTATTTATTGAGCTTTAATTGTTGAGAATAAATAAATTGAACCTATGTTATGAATTCGACGAAATCCTAGTCCCAGTAACTCTCTTCGTCCTGTGACAATATTTTGTATATATTTTTCCTTATTTTCGTTATTAGTTTTAAAAAAAATTCTCAACAAGTCTGAGTGAACGAATCATCTTACTACAACAACAATTAAAAATCTGATCAATTTTTGGCGCCGCCGACGCGGATTTGTTTATAGATTTGTTTTTAGGTTTTATTTTTATTTTTATTATTTTTGTTCTTTTTTACGCGTTTTGGTTTTTCTTGTTTTCTTTCGCATTTGGAGCCGAAAGAAAGAAAGAGAGAAAGTGCTAAAAATAAAAGCGAAGCCAAAGAAGGAAACAAAGAGGAATCCAAAGGAGTGAAGAAGAAGATTTTGTATATAGTTATTTTATTCTATTTTATTTTTAGAAATTGTAAATAGGGTTTTATTTGTTGTATTTTTTTATTTTTATTTTTGGACACTTTTTGGACATTATTTTATTTTATTTTAAAACCCTAAGGAAGGGTTAATTTAAATAAAAATCACGAGGGGAAGGACGACAATTACGATCTTTGTCTCGTCCCCTCGGGTTCGTACACGATATAGAGTCGTGGCTCCCAGTCGACTTCAACGGTTCATCCCATGTCTGGAACGGGAGGTAAGGTTTTCTGAACACCCGTGAATCCCCTGTCAGTGGGTTTATTTTGTGTTGAGAATGTCAAACTGGTACAATAGCCAATGCAACCAATATCCAACTGAACAAAATGGACATTACTACTTTGACCATAGTGTGAATAGTGGTTGGGAACATCAACCCTTTAAAGGTTACGGCTCATGCCATGTTGAGCCCAATTACTATCCACACACCCACAAGTCATACGAGCAAAACGATCCTCCAATTTCTTTAGAAGAAATCTCTCAAGAGTTTCAATGAGTCAACACGGAAGTTTCACGTATTTATGAAAGAGACTTATAATATTCCGCTTCCAGAAGAGTCCGTAGAGCAGTCAACTAAGATGTCTCTAGGAGAGTCCCTCAAGCAATTTACTGAGAGTACAAATAGGATCGTGGAAAACTTTGCTCAAGATAGTCTTAAATTACAATATAGTGTTCCCAATACCACCCTTGAAAATAAGGATAATTTTTATTCACATAATCAAGATGACGAGGTTAGAATTGGTAACACTACTTGTTTAGATGAGGTTCGATCATTTTCATATAATGATGATTATGATGAGGATAGTATTGATGAAGAATTTGAAATATGTAGGCATAGTGATCAGGAATTTGTTACTCCAGTTGAGCTTTATAATGATAATGTTATTTCTAGTACAAATCCAAATAATTTTAATAATTATTCACCTATTAAAAAGGACGAGGATTTGACTAGAAATATCCCTGTTTTAGACGATGTAGTATTTGTTGTTCACGAAGCCAACGAAGGTTTAGAGGAACGAGTTTATTTTGAGTCTAGCGATTTAGAAACAATAGTCTTAGACAAAGAAAGTGAACTCGTAGAGATGAGTGAGGATGAACCTGACTTAGAAGAATCAATTGACTATTTCCAGGAATCTGAGGACCTAGAAGTTAGGGAAGTTGTGACTAGTCTTTCTAGAGACACCGAAAACTCTAAGTTTGGGGTGATTATCATTCTCCATGTGCTTTAACTCTTAGAAAGGTCCCTCACTTGGGACTTGACATATGTGCCTCAACCATTTTACAATATTATCTTCATACACATTTTCCTGAACCTAATGATGTCCAGAAAAGAAGTTCGGTTGTTAGAAACACATCCACTGGTTGATGTGGTTAACCTGAACTACGATACCTCGATTGACTTTGTTTTCCCACCAAAAACTTTTTCTCCAATTGTGGGAACTTATGAAATTCAAATGTGTTCGTTATTAAGTTTTGAGACTAAACCTAATTACTTTAGGATATTAGGGTCACACATTTGCTTAAGGAAGACCACCAATCTTATTGTGGTCACCGTGTAAGTCAAAACTGATTGAATTAGAGGATCCTCAATTATTCAGGTTATAATTATGTGCTTCTAAGTTTTTATTTGAGTTTTTCCAGGACTCTTGAACCCGAACATTCGGATATAACTTATGAGGAAACGCAACCCATGAAAATATTTTATCTAGACCCGGTTATAGAACTCCGAACTCTGAACCACAACTAGATGTAGTTGTCTTAAACAGGAAACTAGACAAGGGTGTGATTTGTTTGTTAATTTTCTTGGCATGTTGCAAATTCCCTTTACTTGTGATAGCCTTATTTGGTTTTGGTGATCCGCAGTTATTCCGGCTATTACTTTATGATTCTATGAGGTGACTAATTCCTTCCATGTCCTGGTCAAGACTTTAAACTTAGCACTTCTTGGGAGGTAACCCATGCTCGTGCAACACGGTAATATCTTTCCTTAACTCTTTTGCTTCAAGTGGTAACATTTTTTTTTGCTAGGTCAAAAAGGTTTATTAAGCAAAAAAACGTAATTACAAGAATTACAAAATGGGAGGCTCAAGGCCTTCCCACCCCCATAAACCAAAGGGGAGAAAAATAACATCAAAATAGCTAACCATAAGAAGCTCCTGGGCACAAATAACTAACAAAAGAAAGAAAAAAGAATATCAAGTGCTTCCACTTCCTTCTTTGTTCTTATTTTTCATCATTGTAGTTTTCATTCTTTCTAATTGATCTTGTATTTCTTTGAGATACTCCTTTCGAAAAGATGGATCCTTCAAAAAAAATTGTTGAATATCGAATTTTGTTATTGAACAAAAAACTTCCTTCTCCTCTGTAGTTAAATCTTTGAAAAGAAATCTTAGCATTCACTTCCGACCCAACAACACCGTGTCCGTATCCTTATTATTATTGGGCTTGTGAAAAAACCCATTATTTTCCTTGTGATCTTCACGGACGGTGCTATGACTTGTTTGTTCTCTATTCCTGTCTTTGTTGTAGCAAAGCATTATGCTCACTATGAAATTCTTACGAATAGTTGGAGATCTACCGTCTTTGCACTTTTCTGCCCAAATTATTAACCTCATAGACCGAAACAGAGTCTTTCTTTCTGATCGATCTGTTGCCATCTCTGTCCCTTATCCAGGTGGCCGCTCGCCCTTCTTACCTTTAACACCCAAGTCAGTCGATAAACACATTTTTGTGTACCTATATAATCTCAATTGTATATATTGTTAGGCTCGATTTTGTAATTATTATGGTTTTTTATGTTTTTGTAGGTGTTTTTGGAGAAATAAGCTTTTGCGGGAGAATTGGCTCGAAAAGTGGTATTTGCGCTCGTGGGGGAAATTACTATTCGGACCCCTCATTTGGATAAGGGGCACTTCAATTACTAAGGGTACACCATTGATAAGGGGCACTCTAATTGTTATTTATACTCCAACACCCAGCTGTTAAGGGCACCCGACATCGGGATAAGGGGCATCCTTCTTCAACATTTCAAAAATGGAAATTGGCGGGAAAGCTCACATCTGCGAACGATTTTGGATTGAGAATTGGACGTGATATTAAGAGATTCAACTACGGATATCTTATGAAATTTGGACTTATAACGGCCAAACAGGGTTAATACAAGTGTTTAAATCGATCCAGTTGGGCTGGATAATTGGTTCTCGTGAAACAAGGCAAGAGGAAAGCTTTTCGGGATTTCATCTGTGATATATTTGGGAGATTCTATCGGAAATTGGAGATAATATCTTCTCTGATTTGGTTCGCATCTATCTTTGGAGAATTTTGAACAATCGAGAATCAATCGTGAGCGCGTGAAGAATAAAAAGAGAAATAAAACCCGTAACTTTGGCAAAAGAAAAAGGAGATTTCTTGGAGATTAAATCGACACATTGCCTATATAAAGGTTGGTACGAGTCCTAGAAACCAATACGAGAGAGTTTGGGGTGAAGCGAGAGGCGATAAATCACGCTGGGAGGAGTTGCGGCGGCGAAAGGTGAAGAGAAGAAGAGAGGTTGCGCACGACACTTCGTAAGTGTCGTTCAAGAACACGAAGAAACAGGATCGCGACAATAGCCTTAAATTCAACGACGTAGTCAAACAACTATCGTTCTTTCACACAGTCTTATTCTCTTGTAACAATGACGCTTGTAACACCAATACAGCGTTACAAATCTGTTTTATACAATTTCTTCAATAAAACACCTATTTGAGCTATGGATTATTATTTTGTGCGTGTTTTTGATATGAGGAGCTAAACCCCATGTTGGGATGACGGAGGAAGCCAATTCTCATCACCATGGTAACTTTATTTAATTATTTTTACGACTTTTGCATTAATATAATTTGAATTATGATTTTAAATTAATTAGTTGTGATTTAGTTTGATGGGTTATGCTTAGCTTAGGTGTTTTGATAATCCATGCTTACCATTTACAATTAATGTTTTATAAAATCTACCTTGGCAAAGATTTAGAGTCAATAGTTATTGTTTTTTTTAGAATCGTTATTGTCTAAGAATTAATAATTGAACCCACGAAAAAGAAGTTTGGTGGAATCCAAGTCCCGATGTCTCTCAACTTTGTTAAAACCTTTTCGTTATTTCTAGTATTTTGCTTATTAAGTCTAAAACCAATCTTCAAAATAGTCCTAGCAAACGATACTCTACTTACCACCTTAAAACTACATCAGTTTTTGGCACCGCTGCCGGGGACTTGTAATTAGGTTTAGGTTTTAGGTTTTGTATATATTTTATTTTTATTTTTTTTAGATTATTCTTTTGTTCTATTTTACGTCTTTGGTATTTTTGTCTTTGTTGTGCAGGTTTTGCTTGAAACGGAAGTTGAAAGGTTGGACTTGCCATAAAAGGAGAAAGTCAAGATTTTATTTTTTTGGACCTTTTATTTTTGTTAGTTTCTTTATTCCTTATTTTTGGACTTGTATATATTGTTTGTGTTTATTTTAGTACTTTATTTTTATAAAAAAAAAAACACCGCACACACCAATTGCATCTTCTTCGGACTACCAATTTAGGAAAACTAGTGGATTAGTAAGTCGAACTCGTGCCTTGGGCCTTATGGGAGTTACCCAGTGAAAGTCCACAAACCTCGACCTCGTACCTTTGGGTATATTTGTTTGTAGGTAACCCAATCTTACCTAAATTAGTTAGCCCAACATTTGCATGTGCACATTTTGTTGAATTCTTGTATGCCGTAACGTAAAGAGAGACGCTCTAGGACGGTTTATGCGTGAAAAACCTAGAAGTGATATTTTAGGAAACAAGAATCTCGACTACCTTAATCTAGAAAGTCCTATTTTTGGACGTTCTTCTCCTTTGTGAGGAAAATATCCTTAATACTTATATTTTGCCAAAATGGTTGAGGAAAAGGATGATGAGGTCCCGATAAAAACTCTTAGGGATCGTTTGAACCCGTCTAGGGTAGTGCGTGACCCAAGTGTAGTTCTACCCACTTTCTACGGTCCAGTTTGATATAAGACACGAGACTATTGGCTTGCTTCGTAAGTTTAGGGGTTAGAGAATGAGAACCCGTATACCCACATAAGAGACTTTGAAATGATTTGTGACACAATGAACTATCCAGAATGTCTCCAGAGATGTGTTAGGTTACGTTTGTTTCACTTCTCTCTCTATGATAAAGCCAAAGAGTGGTATCATTTTATTCCTTCTAAAACAATTACCACAGGATGGTCTTGTAGAGGCATTTGTTAAGAAATTCTACCCACACCATAAGACCGCCATCCTCGCAAATCTATCCAAACCTTTAAGCGAAAAAAATAGGTGAAAAACTTCATGATTATATAGAAAGGTTTAGTGAATTGTTATACCAGTGTCCACATCACGGCTTTGAAAAAGCCCACATGGCCCAAATTTTATATGAGGGCCTTGATAGTGAAACCCGTATGCAGGTAGAAACAATTAGTGGTGGAGAATTTACACATCAAGACCCGGATGAATGTTTCGGCGAATTCATCGAGTTAGCCGAACAAACTAGGCAATGGGCTTCAATGAGAGAACCAGAAATACCTAGAAATCCTATCCATAGGATCGATAGAGTTGATTATGGGTCGGACATTCTTAGGCGTCTAGAAGCCTTAGAAATGAATCAAGGGTCACACCATGCTAGATACGAAGAGCAAGCCCATGCTCTTTATAACAACTCTAGGTTTGAAAACCGTCGGAGATTTGATCCATATTCGATACCTATAACCCTAGTTGGAGAAACCACCCGAATTTCTCTTGGTCTAAGGGCCGAGTCAAGGCCGGTCCTAGTAATTCTCGGGCTTCCTCGAGGTTTTGGGTATACTAAGAACCATTTAGGGACAGTCAGTATCGGAACAATCGGATAAAAAAATCATGAGCTTAGAAGAGTCTACCGGCCATCTTATCTCATAACAATGCAGAGTTTAAGCAAACGGTTGAGAAAGGTTTACGGAAAACTCTCGAGCTATTTGAGCTAAAAATCGGGTTAGTATAATTGCGAGCTTTTGAGCGAAAGAGAGAAAGGTAAGTTACCCAGTCAACCACTACAAAATACTAGATCAATTCATGAAGTATCCTCTAGAGAGAAAGAGTTCAATCATGTGAACTCAGAACAACCCTTAGGAGTGGTAAAACGGTAGACAATAAGGTAGCCATGCCTAATAGTGGACATACTGTAGATCCACCTTCTAGTTCCCATTCTCGTTCTCAAGATGAGCCCCGAAGGAGCCACTAACCGAAGAGACCCATAAAATTTCTAGTGATGCCAATGTGGTTCCCGATAGGTCTCATTTTGTGCCCGAGCCCCATATCCACAAAATGTTAGTTCCAACTAAGAGAGATTCGACTTTCAACGAAATAATGGAGATTTTTAAGCGGGTAAACATAAATATTCCTTTATTAGAAGCAATTAGGCAAATGCCTGCTTATGCCAAGTTTCTTAAGGATCTTTGTACTCGAAAGCGTAAGCTTAATGTCCATAAAAAGCCTTTTTAGGGTCGGAGTAAGTTCAATCATTTTGAACCAAACAAAGACCTAAGTATAAAGACCTGGATGCCCCACCATATCTTGTACGATTGGTAATCACATGGTTGATAAAGCATTACTTGACTTAGGAGCCGGTGTTAACCTACTCCGTACCATGTGTACACCTGGCTAGGTCTTGGTGAGTTGAAACCAGAGCTAAAATGACCATACGGTTAGGCGATAGGTCTGTCAAAGTACCTCGTGGTGTCATAGAGGATGTTCTGATTGAGGTTGATAAATTTATTTATCCAGTGGATTTTGTTTTTCTAGACACTCAACCTGTTCAGGACCCTAGTGCTCAAATACCGGTGATTTTGGGTCGCCCATTTTTAGCCACATCTAATGCTATAATCAACTGTAGGACCGGGCTTATGAATATATCCTTTGGTAATATGACCACTGAACTAAATGTTTTTAATGTTAATAGACAACCTTCTGATGAATTAGGGGAAGTAAATATGATTAGCACTTTAGTTCAGGATCTAATTCAGGATAGTTGGGACGACATTTTATTTAGTGATTCCTTAGATGAATTTGATGAGACAATTCCTTTAAGTCAGTTAGGTGACCAAACTTTTGAACTAGAAGAAGCTCTCAAGTACTTTAAAGACTCTACAGACCCTGAAATTCAAGCCATAGTGCTAGGCCTTACGGAGAGTAATGTTGACCCTAAGTTTGGGGGTAGTGCTCTAGAAGAAGCTCTTGAGTATTTTAAAGACTTCGAGGATCCTAAATTCAAGCAATAGTTAGAGGTCTTTCTACGAAAATACCGATTACCCTAAGTTGGGGGTGATGATGGTCAAATAAAAGTCCCTAACTTGGGAATCGAGCCTAGTATACATGAGGTATTACCTGAGTCTCTTCCAACTCCTCAACCTGATCCTCCTGATACTGTCCAAGAGGAAATCCAGCAACTAGAAACCCATAGTTCAGAAAAATCTGTTTGTCAAGATACTCATATGAAGCCCAAGTGGGCACCACAGAAAAACCCAGTTGTCTTGCAGGAAACCTTGGATGAGGATATGCTCTGTCTGTTAATTTTTCTGATTTGGTGCATTTGTCTTATAATTGTGGTAGTTTTATTTGATTTTGTTGACCCACAGTTGTTTCGACTATTGATATATAATTCGAAAGGTAATTAGCCATTTTGTGGTATTTGACATCTGGCTGAAGACTATAAATTTAGCACTTCTTGGGAGGTAACCCATGCTCATGCAACACGGTAATATCTTTCCTCATCTCTTTTTCTTCAAATGGTAACAATTTTTCCTTGTTCATGCTTTTAATTTTATCTTTAGAACATTGAGGACAATGTTAGATTTGAGTTTGGGGGTGTGGGAGAAACTTTTTAGTTGCAATAAATAAACTCCAGAGCCTAGAAATTTATGTTTATTAAGGATGGCACTAACCAATCTAAGTGGATGGAAGCATTTTGGTTGTAGGAGTTGAGGATGGAAACATCTAAAGAGTCTATTCATAAAAGCACAGAGCTCAGGTGTTAGAATTAAAGAAAAAACATGGTAGTTTCGCCATATCTCGTTGAATCCTTTTCACTTCTATTTTTGTTTGTTTTCTTCAAAATATGTTTATCTAAGTGATTAGGTGGGGCTCACGATTCAAGTTGTTACCACTGCTAGGGTGAAATAGAGTGATTGAGATACTAAAAAAAAAAAAAAAAAAAAATTGAAACCAGACCATCTGACCAACCGGATAAATTCAATAAAGTCGACCACTTTGGAACCCTTGTATATGCCAGTTGTGTTGACCTAGGGTTAGGATTATCGACCACCGGTTCCCTTGTATATGCCGGTGTGTTGATATTAGTCCAGACCGGTATCTCGGTCCATTAGGATAGGTTCATCTTGGCGAGAGGCCTTGACGAGATGAGAAACACCGTTCACATAGACAACATCAAAACCATCTACGTTTTTCTATATCCATTTCTTACTCTATCCATGTGATTGGTTGATTCCTATTATGATGTCCGAAACTATCCGAGTAGAGCTCTTGTGACTTATATATGAATTTTAGTATGCTTGAGTGCAAACTCATTAATACAAAGAATTGGAATTTCGCATCGAGGTACTTCCTCCTGTAGTCAATAAGTATGCCAACCAAGGAGATTCTTTAGTGCCTTCCAAAGTTTTGCAGGGATAGCTAGGGTCTGGAGTAAAGGTTTTGTGGGTATATCTCTAGTAAACCCTCCCGAGACTATAACTCGGCCACTAGGGCCACCTAGGGGTTTAAAGGCTTATTGCATACGCTAAATGCAATCGACGATGCCTGCGACAGTGAGTTAGGATTTTATTTTTTTGATTTGATTTGCTTTCGGGACTAGCAAACAATAAGTTTGGGGGGTATTTGATAGACACATTTTTTGTGTCCGATATAATCTCAATTGTATATATTGTTAGGCTCGATTTTGTATTTATTATGGTTTTTTATGTTTTTGTAGGTGTTTTTGGAGAAATAAGCTTTTGCGGGAGAATTGGCTCGAAAAGTGGTATTTGCGCTCGTGAGGGAAAATTACTATTCGGACCCCTCATTTGGATAAGGGGCACTTCAATTACTAAGGGGTACACCAATGTGAAGGGGCACTCTAATTGTTATTTATACTCCAGAACACCCAGCTGTTAAGGGCACCCGACATCAGGATAAGGGGCATCCCTTCTTCAACATTTCAAAAATGGAAATTGGCGGGAAAATAAAGCTCACATCTGCGAACTATTTTGGATTGAGAATTGGACGTGATATTAAGAGATTCAACTACGGATATCTTATGGGCTGGACTTATAACGGCCAAAACGGGGTTAATACAAGTGTTTAAATCGATCCATTAATGGATAATTGGTTCTCGTGAAACGGGGCAAGAGGAGAGCTTTTCGGATTTCATCTGTGATATATTTGGGAGATTCTATCGGAAATTGGAGATAATATCTTCTCTGATTTGGTTCGCATCTATCTTTGGAGAATTTTGAACAACTGAGAATCAATCAGAGCCGCGTGAAGAATAAAAAGAGAAATAAAACCCGTAACTTTGGCAAAAAGAAAAAAGGAGATTTCTTGGAGATTAAATTGACCTGTTGCCTATATAAAGGTTGGTACGAGTCCTAGAAACCAATACAGAGAGTTTGGGGTGAAGCGGAGGCGATAAATCACGCCTGCAGAGGAGTTGCAGCGAGCAGGTGAAGAGGAAGAAGAGAGGTTGCAGACGACACTTGAAGTGTCGTTCAAGAACACGAAAAAATGTACTCGCGACAACGGTCTTAAATTCAACGACGAGTCAAACAACTATCGTTCTTTCACCAGTCTTATTCTCTTGTAACAGTGACGCTTGTAACACCAATACAGCGTTACAAATCTCTGTTTTATACAATTTCTTCAATAAAACACCTATTTGAGCTATGGATTATTATTTTGTGCGTGTTTTTGATACGAGGAGCTAAACCCCATCGCTGGGATGACGGAGGAAGCCAATTCTCATCACTGTGGTAACTTTATTTAATTATTTTTACGACTTTTGCATTAATATAATTTGAATTATGATTTTAAACTAATTAGTTGTGATTTAGTTTGATGGGTTATGCTTAGCTTAGGTGTTTTGATAATCCATGCTTACCATTTACAATTAATGTTTTATAAAATCTACCTTGGCAAAGATTTAGAGTCAATAGTTATTGTTTTGAGTTATTATTGTCTAAGAATTAATAATTGAACCACGTAAAAGAAGTTTGGTGGAATCAAGTCCCGTATCTCTCAACTTTGTTAAAATCTTTTCGTTATTTCTAGTATTTTGCTTATTAAGTCTAAAACCAATCTTCAAAATAGTCCGAGCGAACGATACTCTACTTTACCACCGTAAAACTACATCACCGCTCAGCGAGATGAAACAACTTCATCCGTTTCATCATCACTGCAATCGCACTTATTCCCTCATCAACCTGGAGCACATCAAATTTATTAGGAGATAGAACTACTCCGGAATTAATCTTTTGCGTTGCGGGAGCTTGCTTAGCAATAGTAGTGGTGGAAGCATGCTCTAAAGCCCGTTTAGATTTCTCCAAAAACCTCAAAGCAACTTTGTTTAGCTTTCTCAAAACCTCTCGAAGCCTTACGTACCTCCTCTTCAAACTTTTTAGATTTTTCCAAAACATTAATCCCCTCGGACTAACCCCATCAATAGCTTTCTCCGGTCCGTTAGTCCCAGACTTTTATTCTTCACCTAGGTTGCCAAATTTGTTTCTTTAATGCACGAAGCTTCAGTCATTTCTCAACATGTACCAACTGATGATTGTTCACAACGTTCGATTTTGCAGATTTCTTTTTTGCACTCATCATCTATATGTCCAATGATATTGCACACCGAATGTAACTTAGGATACGATGGTATATCTATGTATTGCCAAAACTCCCTTCCCCCTCTTAGAAAGACGGATACGTTTTGAAACATGCTTTGCATAATCAATATCAACAAGCACAAAATTACAAAATGGCCATACTCCAGATCGAGGGTTCTTTGATCTACTACTATTGGAGTTCCGAGAGCCTTCCCCATTGTCAAAAGAGATCGTTCGGTCCACGGCTCCATGTGAAGTCCCGAAATCTTACCCATGTAGCGGATGAGACGTTCGTTGTTTCTGGTTGAAACCCGGATACCAGTCAATCATCCTCAAATGCTGTTGATTTACCATCCATTTTGATCCACGGATCATCTCCTTGTCTGCTTCAGTTGTTAACCTAACAATGAAAAAACCCTTGCTCATCGGAATAAAACTGCATTGTATGGAAGAAAACTTTCATTGCTCCATTAGGGTTTGTTTAACCTCGTTGAACTTCATGCACAGAAAATCAAGTCTCGCAATGAGACGTGTTGAAAACGCTTGCATCCTTCTTGAAACAGGTGATAGGTGTCTAAAACACCTAATTTACTATCTAGTAGTTACGCTTTCTTTGCTATTTTTCTTGTGAATTATGTACTTTACGCGTGTTTTGAGTTCATTAGGTATTTTGGAGTCATTGGAGCAAAAAGAAGTGGAATTCGCTCAAATCTTGTATTTCTTATTCTCATCTTGACGAGAGCGAAAAGGCGAAGCTATCGGCGAAAGAACGAGGCCATTCCGGTTCCGTATGAGAAGGTTACGAGCAAAGTCAACAGTTAAGCTTGTCGGTTCCCAAGGACTGACAGTACAAAAAGAGTACTTGGTGGCCTGTATCATATGTTGGGTGCCTATAGTAATAATAGCTATTACCACACCCTAGAATTCAGAAGAAGCATTTCTCAATCATTTGGTTTCTAACTTTCGGAGGAGGTGCGGCCGAGTTGGGGTTTCTGTGAGTAGATTGAGAAAGAGAAATCGAGAGCCGCTAAGAGTGACCCGAAATTCAAAGAATCGGTAGAGGTGAATCTGGCTTTCAAGTTTGATGTCTTTGTTTAAAGTCGGGGAGAAGATCAAGGCAAGACAATAAACGGGAGAAACAATATGGGTTTGAGATGAAATTGAGAAGGAAGTGAAGATCGATTAGGAAGAATGGGTATATGTTGGATTCAGGTTTAAATCGATTTCGGTTTTGATCTGTGATGATTGTTATGGAGATGAGGAAATCTGTTTTGCTGAGTATGAATTAGGGTTCTGATTTGAAGTGAAGATTGGGTTGAACTCGATTCGGGTTTGGTTTGACTGAAGAACTGATGGAAATGTTGCTGCTATGAAGATGGAGATTTAATGGGTTCAATAGCTGCTGTTGATTCAAGGATGAAGAGCTGTGGTTTTGAATTTTTGATTGGCTAAGTTACAAGGGTTCTGTGGAAGATTGCAAGAGGATCAAATTTGCTGGAATTGCTGGCCTTGAGATGCAGAGATTGGAGATGAAATTGGTGTTAATCTAAAGCAGTTATGGCGGAGATAAAGAATGTGGGTGAGATGCTGTTGTTGGATGAATTTGTGGTCGAGAATTGCAGACACAGGAAACTAGGTCTTGAAGCTGAGATGAAATGTTGGTGCTGCAGTGGTGGTCTGTGAAGCTAGTATGGAATAATAGGTATTGTAGCTGCTTCAATTGGAAGTTCTGGTGGTGAAGCAATTGATCTGGTGAAAAGTGGGTCTGTAAAGGAGGTTGCAGGCATGAATCCAATGGTTTTGTGCAAGAGAAAGTTGCAATTGAGCAGGGTAGCTAGTGTCGAGTTGCAGTTGGTGGTGATAAATGGCATTGCAGGTGATAAGCCTGTGACTGAGTGTGCATCGGAGTCGATATTGCAGGTTTTGGTTGGCCTGAGCTTATGACAGAAGAAGGTTCTGGTGCTATGAATGCTTGATGCTGGCTGTGAATTGCAGCTCAACTGAAGCCAGGGATGGAGCTAAGGAGATAAAATGCATTTGAACCCTAGATGAGATGGAGGTATTTGCTATGTGACGAGAATAAGTAATGAAGTTAGAGTGGAATGCAACAGTAGGTGGAGGTTGATTGATCCGTAGCCAAGAAATGTGGGTTCCGCTAATTGCGATGTTTAAGATGAGGACTGCTGTCGTTGGCGAGTGTAAGCTATAGAGGATGAATAAATCCTGGAGTTGTGTTGTGCAAGCAGCTGCTGCAGGATCCAAGAAAATAGCCGAGAAGAACTGGTGCAGCTGGAGATGTTGGTTTTGTAGTACAGGGAGGACGCGGATTGGCTTAGATGCATGCCTAGGTTTTGCAGGTTATGATGTGAACCAGAGCTACAGAATGAAATGGGCTAATGAACTGATATGAAGATGATTTACTGGCAATGGCTGTAGGATTGGTAGTGATGAGGTTTGATGCTCAGAAGGTGCAGTTCTGTTGCACTCTGCAAAGAAGAAGTTGAAATGGAAGAGCTGTTGAGTTACAGGTTATGCAAGAGCTGGTTGCGACAGCTGGGAATTTGCAGATGCAGAGGTGTTTTGAGTCTCAACTGGAGTGTAAGGGATGATTAGTATGATGAGTGAAGCATTGCAGTTCAGCTGGCTGTGAAGAAGTTGGCAGTGTGTGCATTGTAGTTGTATGGCAATGCAAGGAATGAGCTGAGTTTGATGTTGTTTGAGCTGGATTGAATGGCAAAGGTTTTGGTAGGATGAGTTGTGTATTGCGGTTGTGAATGGGATATATATGCCTGCCAAGATGGGCCGCCAAAAGAGCTGTGAAGCACAATGATTGTGTTGTACAAGTTCGGGTTGTGCAATGGGTTGTCGATCCATTCGGCTCGACTCACCGACTCAGTGTCCTGGAGAAGATGCCGACTACGATTTGAATCACCGACTCGGTATAACTAGGTGCTTGACCCGAGTTGACCCGGCTGACTCTCCTGACCGATTTGACCCGGTTGACCGGTGACCGGGCGGACTTTGCCGGTCACCTGAGCCGTTTTCCGGCCACCTCTCCGCGATTTCCGGCCATAATACTAGTTTTCCGACGTATTTTTGGACATATTTTCTACATGGGTTTTTCTCACACACGGGCTTGGTGGACTTCTTTAGTTTGGACCCTTGAAGGCTAGACCTAATTTTGGAAACAAGAGAGCTATTTAAAGGAAAGACTTCTTGGGTTTGCTTTTGTTCATCTTCTTCTTTTCAATTAATATTTTCATGATGAACTCCATAGCTATGAGTAGCTAAACAAATCTTATTGGTTATGGGATAAAGTTGATTTCTCAATATGTTATATGATTCAATGAATTAGTTTTGTCTCAATATTTTATTGTTTGTGGTTCACAATTAATAGTGTTATATGATTTGATAGTTTGTTTGGTTGAGTCCTAATCAATCCGATTTACATTCATCTCTAGAGAGCTATATTAGGGTTTTCAATACGAAAAAGTTGTTTATCCACGATTCTAAGTAGCATAATTGTGGGTAGTGCTTGTAGTGATATATCCTACTAGTCACAAGTGAATCATAACTTTTGTTAAAACGTTTAGTGCTTTTACACATTCGTTTGCATTGATTAGTCTTATTCCATAGAACTTATTGCTTTTAGGGAGTTAAATCTAATTGTGCTTTTACACTTTAGGTTGCTTTCTGGAAGAAGTCACATATGCATCTTTTAATGTGGTTGTGATGAAAACAGGGAATTAGCAGGGATATACTTGCGATCAAGGTGTCCTAGGACTATTAGTAGATGAGAGATTAAAATACCAATTCTAATCATTGATGAAAATACATGTTTGTGAATGATACTATCCCGTGACCAATATCTTCTCCTCATTGATTATTCCAATTACTTACTTCGCTCTATTTTATTTTTATTTTAGTATTTCGTTAAAACAACAAACATCCCCCTTGGTTACCTTAGAAACCGAAAATTGCATAACAACAATTGCCTCTCTTCCAGATATCGAACTCTTCCTTACCTTGTGCTTCATTTAAATTTAGTGAGTAAGAAAGTGAAATTATTTTTGACGCTTACTGACAAATGATCAAATTTTTGGCGCCACTGCCGGAGGCATACGTCTTGTTATTAAGTTTTTAGTTTCTTTTTACAATTTCTTCTTTTATCTTTGCTTTTCGGTTCTTGTCTTGTTTCTCACTTGTTTTGGAGAATTGTTTTCAGGTACCTAATCCCTGGCTTCTAAAGATTGGAACTACCCAAGGTGCGGGATAGCTACTCGAAGGGGCACAATACTCCAACCAAGTCAAGACACAACAAAAATCCACGTTAGAGGTGGAAGGAGAAGTACAAATAGAAGGAGAACAAGAGGTTCCAATCGTAGACGAACCATAAGTTGAAGAAGAAGAAGCAATGGGTGATGCAAATCGTTCACTCAAGGACTTGGCTTCTCATAGGCTTGATACACAACATGGGTGTATTCAAACAAACTCTACTTTTGAGATAAAGCGGGGTTGCTTAGAGAATTACCAAAATTCCATGGCATGGTGAATGAAGATCCAAACAAACATCTTATTGACTTCCACACCATTGTCACGGCTATGCTTCCAGCGGATGTTGAGGCGGATGGTGCAATTTTGAAAGTTTTCCGTTTCTCTTTAATGGATAGTGCTAATGATTGGTTGTACTATTTACCTCCCTAAGTGTCACAACATGGAATGGGTTGAAGAAACTCTTTTTAGAGAGATATTTTCCGCATCAAAGGCTACTCAAATTCGCAAGGAGATTTGTGGGATGAAGCAAAATGTGGGAGAATCATTATATGAATGTTGGGAACGATACAAGAGATTGGTTGGAAGCTGCCCTCACCACCATTCGGTGACGCTATGATCATCCAATACTTCTATGAAGGACTCCAATCAAGTGATAGGAATCTTATTTCAGAGAGATTTATTTTGATCGGGTGGTGGTGCACTAGTTAGCAAGACGGTGGCACAAGCTAGAGAGTTGATTGAAAACATGGCGGCGAACTCCCAACAATTCTTGAGTCGTGGTTCGGATGTGCTTCTAAGAAGAGTGAATGAAGTGAGCGAGGTTGAGGAACTCGTCAACAAATGGGTAACATGTCCGTAATGATGCAACAAGTTGCGCCGCGGTTATACCAAGTTCCTCTCAAACTTATGAGGACGAGCAAGCTAATGCGATCTTTCCAAATCAACAAAGATGGTATGATCCCTACTCTAACACTTACAATCCGGGATGGAGAGATCACCCCAATTTTAGCTATGCCAACAAGCAGGAGCGGTTCAACAACCTACCTTCAACTTTTCAAGTGGATTTCAACCTCAACAACAACAATTCCAGCCGAGACAACAATTTCAGCAACCACAAGCACAACAATCAATGCAAAATCAAGGTTCCGATATTGATTCAAAGCTTCAAACAATGATGCAAGGTATTTCTACCATGTTTAAAGAAAGTCAACAGGAAACTAAGAGTGCTATCAAGGAGTTGCAAACACAAATGGGCTCCATGGCTATTGAGTTGAACCAATTGAAGGCACAAAATAGTGGGAAACTCCCTTCTCAACCTATTAACCCAAAAGAAGGTGTCAATGCTATTACGTTGAGAAGTGGTACACAACTTGTGCAAACCGAAGTTACTAATTCAGGCAAGGTGGAAACACCAAAGGAACCTGTTTTGGAGGAGAATAATGAGGATTTACCCCAAACTTCTGAGGTACCTATTCCTAACTCTAAAACTCCGATTTCTACTTATGTTCCTCCTTTACCTTTTCCTCGCAGATTTGCAAGTTCTAAGAAGGCGGAACTAGAAAAGGAGATTTTAGACGTTCTTAAAAAGATCCATGTGAACATACCACTCATTGATGCTATTAAGCAAGTTCCAAAGTATGCAAAGGTGTTGAAGGACTTGTGTACCAACAAACAAAGGCTCAAAGGTAATGAAGTGCTTAGTGTGGGGGAGAATGCTTCGGCAATCTTACAACACAAACTCCCACTTAAGTGCAAGGATCCCGGTAGTTTTGACATTCCCGTCACAATTGGTAACACAACGTTTAACAGAGCTATGTTGGATTTAGGTGCATCCGTTAATGTTATGCTTGTGTCAATGTATAATTCACTTGATCTTGGTCCTCTTAAAAGGTCAAATTGTATTGCAATTAGCCGATCGCTCTCATGTCTACCCAATGGGTATTGTTGAGGATGTTCTTGTGCAGGTTAATCAACTTGTATTTCCAGCTGACTTTTGTGTGTTAGAGATGGATGAAGGTTCACGGACTCGTCTCTTCCATTGCTACTTGGGCGTCCCTTCATGAAAACGGCGAAAACCATAATTGATGTGGATAAGGGAACGTTGACCATGGAGTTTGATGGAGAAACAATACGTTTCAACATTTTCGAGACGATGAGATATCCTAGTGATGTCCACTCTTGTTTCTCCATTGATGTTATGGATTCATTGGCACAACAAATATTTGAATTAAACGATGATGATGCTTTGGAAACCGTGTTAACTACATCCATGGATAATGGTGTAGAGTGTGGTAATGAAGTCAAGGAAGCCCTTGGTGATCTTAATTCACTACAAGGATGTCCGGAAACTCATAATATCTCTTTTATTTCTTTACCATGCAAACATGAAAAGCTTGTACCTTCAATTGTTAAATCTCCAATTTTAGAATTGAAACCTCTTCCCGATCACCTAAAGTACTTGTACTTGGGTGATAATGAAGAGTTACACGTGATTGTTTCTAATGAGCTTAATGATTTACGGGAGCAAAAACTTCTAAGGGTGCTAAGGAAGTACAAGACGGTCATAGGATGGACAGGTTGTCGATATCAAGGGTATAAGCCTGCCGTTTGTATGCACAAAATTCGTTTGGAGGACGATGCAAAGCCTATAAGGGAAGCACAACGTCGTTTGAATCCTCCCATGATGGAAGTTGTGAAAAAGGAGATACTCAAGCTTTTGGAAGTGGGTGTTATCTACCCCATATCCGATAGTAAGTGGGTAAGCCCGGTACAAGTAGTACCAAAGAAATCAGGTGTGACGGTGGTGGAGAATGATAAGAATGAACTTGTCCCAACTCGTGCAAACCGGTTGGAGGGTTTGTATTGATTACGGAAATTGAATGCCACCACTAGGAAAGATCATTTTCCATTGCCTTTTATTGATCAAATGCTTGAACGTTTAGCCGGACACTCTTATTATTGCTTTCTTGATGGCTATTCGGGTTATAATCAGATTGTGATAGCGGAGGACCAAGAGAAAACCCCTTTCACTTGTCCTTTCGGTACTTTTGCTTATAGAAGGATGCCTTTTGGCTTATGCAATGCTCCAGCTACCTTTCAAAGGTGTATGGTAAGTATCTTTTCGGAATATGTTGAAAACATAATTGAAGTGTTCATGGATGACTTTAGTGTCTTTGGTGATTCATTTGACCTTTGCTTGAACAATTTGTCTCTAATCCTTGAACGATGTGTTGAAACAAATCTTGTGCTAAATTGGGAGAAGTGCCATTTCATGGTAACTCATGGCATAGTTTTAGGTCATATAATATCTTCTAAAGGCTTGGAAGTCGATAAATCTAAGATAGACCTTATTCGTGCTCTAACCCCTCCCACTACGGTGAGGGAGATACGCTCTTTTCTTGGTCATGCAGGTTTCTATCGTAGATTCATCAAGGACTTTTCCAAGATAGCATCACCACTTTGTAATTTATTGCAAAAAGATGTGGTTTTTAACTTTGATGAAAAATGTATGGTGGCATTCAATCGTTTGAAAGAACTTTTGATTTCAGCCCCTATCATTAAACCACCGGATTGGAGTAAGCCTTTTGAGCTCATGTGTGATGCAAGTGACTATGCGGTTGGTGCGGTGCTTGGGCAACGTGTGGGAAGCTTCCTCATGCTATTTATTATGCTTCTAGAACGTTAAATGAGGCCCAACAAAACTACACAACCACTGAAAAGAGTTATTAGCCATTGTTTTTGCTTTATAAAAGTTTCGCTCTTATCTAATTGGTACAAAAGTTGTTGTCTTTTCGATCATGCGGCGCTTAAGTACTTGCTTACAAAGAAAGAGGCGAAACCGAGGCTCATACGGTGGATTTTACTCTTGCAAGAGTTTGATATTGAAATCAAGGACAAGAAAGGGATTGAGAACACCGTTGTGGATCACTTGAGCCGTCTTGCTGTGGATAAGGAGACTATCCCATTGCGTGAAAGTTTCCCGGATGAGCAACTATTCTCAATTGCCTTTGGAGAACCATGGTATGCCGATATTGTGAATTACTTAGTTTTAAACAAATCCCAAAGAACTTGTCTCGTCTTTGAGAGGGACAAACTTAAGAAGTTAGGGAACCAATACATATTGGATGATCCATACTTATGGAAACATGGTAGTGACCAAGTAATACGAAGGTGTGTTCCGAATCAAATTTAATTCTATCTTGTCTTTTGTCACTCCTATGCTTGCGGAGGACATTTTGGGAGTAAGAGAACCGCTCACAAGGTACTTGAAAGTGGTTTCTATTGGCCAACTTTGTTTAAGGATGCACATATATTTTGTACAACTTGTGATACGTGCCAAAGAACCGGAATCTAGGTGCCCGAAATCAAATGCCACAAACTTTTATTCAATTTATTGAAGTTTTTGATGTATGGGGTATTGATTTTATGGGGCCTTTTGTCAACTCCCATGGGAATTTTTATATCTTACTTGCGGTTGATTATGTCTCGAAATGGGTGGAAGCTAAAGCCACCCCAACTAATGATTCTAAAGTTGTTTCAGATTTCGTGCAAGCTAATATATTTGCAAGGTTTGGCATTCCAAGGGCGATAATTAGCGATGGGGGTTCTCACTTCAAAAACAGGATTTTGCAAAGCTTGTTGACGAAGTACAATGTGTCGCACAAGATTGCAACACCTTATCATCCCCAAACCAATGGACAAGCCGAGGTGTCTAATCGGGAGGTGAAATCTATTCTAGAAAAGACGGTGAATCCAACAAGGAAAGATTGGAGCATGCGACTTAATGATGCTTTGTGGGCGTATAGAACCGCGCATATAAAACACCTATTGGGATGTCTCCCTAGGCTTGTTTATGGTAAACCTTGTCACTTACCCGTCGAAATTGAGCATAAGGCGTTTTGGACTATTAAACAATGCAACATGGAGATGGATGGGGATGGAAAGCAAAGGAAGTTACAACTCCAAGAGCTAGAGGAGCTTCGCAATGATGCATTTGAAAGCTCGCGAATTTATAAGGAAAAGACGAAAACATTTCATGATAACATGATTTCTAGGAAACAATTTGCATTGGGCGAGAAAGTGCTTTTGTTTAATTCTCGCTTGCATTTATTTCCGGGTAAATTAAGGTCACGATGGATCGGACCTTTTATTGTTACTAATGTGTTTTCTCATGGTGCGGTGGAAATTCGTAGCATAGCTACGTGGAAAGAACTTAAAGTTAATGGGCACCGGTTGAAACCATATTATGAGAATTTCACTTCAAGTGGTGGAAGGAGTTAACTTTGTGGATGTGCTCCCTCCGGAGGAGTCATAGAAAGCAAGGAGATAGTCGGGCCGACGACTTTAAACCTAGCGCTAATTGGGAGGCAACCCAAAGGATGAGTATTTCTTGTCTTGTCTTGTATTTATTTCTTGTTTTGTTTTTAGTTTTTCTTGTCTTGTTTTTTATGTTTTCTGATTTTTGTTAGAATTTCCCACCTTGACTTACTTTGGACGATTCAATTACATTGAGGACAATGTAAAGTTTAAGTGTGGGGGAGTGGTTAAGCATTTGCTTTGTAAATTTTTCAAATTTTTCAACTTTTTTGTGAAATAGTGAATAAGAAAACTCCAACTTATGGTTAGTTTAGAGTCACATAGTATACATGTCGCTAAGATTACATCGAGAATCTCATAAGAGTGACTGAACTTAGAGATGACAGAGAACATGATCGGGTTTCTTAATTGTATGAGAGTTAAAGTTGGATTTAACCATGCCGATGGCAAATAAGGTGCGGACTCGAATTCGGTATTAGAGTAGTGATCCCCTATAGTGGAGACTACCCGGGTTACATAATGTGAGGCACCAACCTTCAATTCTTTGTACATGTATAAATTTGTGCTTTTAGAGTGTGTGTCACCGTACGTAAATTCCGGGCAGAATGGTGAGCTGCCCAACCTCCCACCATAGAAGCACTATTTTGATCTCTTGAGTGCTATTGATGGTGACATCGAATTGCTAACTTACATACCACTTGTAATCTTGTTCGCGAGCTAGCACCATCCACTTTATCTCTCTACACCAACAGGTCCATAGAAACACCATCATCATCAACAAGAGGAGCATCACAAAATTTGAAGGAAAGTTGAACATGTTCGAGGTTTACAAGCAACGGTGCAATTGAGCAGATTTCGATTCAAGTAAAGCAACAAAACAAGGAGCGAGAATTTTTATAAGTTGAAAACTATTGTACAAGAGTGAAAATTATCAAGGATGAGAGTTCGAGAAGTTTATGATATCAAGACATATAAGTTGTGAAGAATCAAGCGGTAAAGTACTTACACCATGGCCTTTGTACTTGCATTTTATTTTATCGTATTTGTATTTTGTTTTCTCTTGTCTCAAAAAAAAAAAAAAAAAAAAGAGACAAGAGAAAATTTATTTAGGTTCATTACTAGTTTTATTGTTTTATTTTGTATTTGTTTTATTTCTTATTAAAAAAAAAAAGAAGAAAAAATTTATATTTTGGGTTTGTATAGTTCGTTTTTAGTTTTGTATTCTTTCAATAAAGCCAATGGAAGAAGGAATATCTATAAAGAAGTTTCAAGCAATAAGGAATTAGAGGAAAGAATCACATTGTCAAGATTCTACGAAGTTCAAGAGTTATCATCAAGAGTTGAAGACCGAAGACGAAGATGAAGACACCGATTGAAGACCGAAGACGTTTCTATGGATCTTTGTGAGAGTGGTGCTAGGCCGCACCCGAACGGATAATGAGAGTAAGTAAGCATATTCCCACCTTCGTTAAGTGGTTGATTTCCTTTCTTAGAGATCGTCGAAAAAATGGTTTTTCAAAAATGATAAAAGATGTGGGTTTTCAAAACAATTCGGAGGGTTTTTACCTTCCTACCATTCAACGTGTCGTAGGATTCTCTCTTCATTCCTACCTGGACACATGTGAGACCCATAAAAAGTCATTTATTATTGAGAGCAATTTCATAAAACCCTTTCTTGTGAGGCGAGTCGAGACTTTCGATCACTCCGAACCCGAATTTTTGTCGAGAAGGGATGGTTATTTCTCTCTCAACTTTTAAGGATGAGATTGTGTTCATTTATGTGTCTAACTTCTTATGATTAGTGTGCGGAATCTCTATGTCTTCTTAGCGCGTTGGATGCTATCATTACGGAGAACTAGTAAGTTGGAAAATAGGTTTTGTGGGTATATCTCTAGTAAACCCTCACGAGACTATAACTCGTCCATTAGGGACACCTAGTGGTTTAAAGGCTTGTTATTTATGCTAAAAGTGACCGTAGCCTCGACGACACGGAGTTGTATGTATTCTCTAGAATTGTTTTGTTTGATTTTCACGAGGACTAGCAAAGTCTAAGTGTGGGGGAATCTGATAGGTGTCTAAAACACCTAATTTACTATCTAGTAGTTACGCTTTCTTTGCTATTTTTCTTGTGAATTATGTACTTTACGCGTGTTTTGAGTTCATTAGGTATTTTGGAGTCATTGGAGCAAAAAGAAGTGGAATTCGCTCAAATCCTGTATTTCTTATTCTCATCTTGACGAGAGCGAAAAGGCGAAGCTATCGGCGAAAGAACGAGGCCATTCCGGTTCCGTATGAGAAGGTTACGAGCAAAGTCAACAGTTAAGCTTGTCAGTTCCCAAGGACTGACAGTACAAAAAGAGTACTTGGTGGCCTGTATCATATGTTGGGCGCCTATAGTAATAACAGCTACTACCACACCCTAGAATTCAGAAGAAGCATTTCTCAATCATTTGGTTTCTAACTCAGAGGAGGTGCGGCTGAGTTCAGGGTTTCTGTGTGAGTAGATTGAGAAAGAGAAATCAAGAGCTGCTAAGAGTGACCTGAAATTCAAAGAATCGGTAGAGGTGAACGGGGCTTTCAAGTTTGATGTTTCTGTTTAAAGTCAGGGAGAAGATCGAAGGCAAGACAATAAAACGGGAGAAACAAGATGGGTTTGAGATGAAATTGAGAAGGAAGTGAAGATCGATTAGGAAGAATGGGTATATGTTGGATTCAGGTTTAAATCGATTTCGGTTTTGATCTGTGATGATTGTTATGGAGATGAGGAAATCTGTTTTGCTGAGTATGAATTAGGGTTCTGATTTGAAGTGAAGATTGGGTTGAACTCGATTCGGGTTTGGTTTGACTGAAGAACTGATGGAAATGTTGCTGCTATGAAGATGGAGATTTAATGGGTTCAATAGCTGTTGTTGATTCAAGGATGAAGAGCTGTGGTTTTGAATTTTTGATTGGCTAATTACAAGGGTTCTGTGGAAGATTGCAAGAGGATCAAATTTCTTTGGAATTGGCTTGGCCTTGAGATGCGAGAGATTGGAGATGAAATTGGTGTTGATCTAACGCAGTTATGGTGGAGATAAAGAATGTGGGTGAGATGCTGCTGTTGGATGAATTTGTGGTCGAGAATTGCAGACACAGGAAACTAGGTCTTGAAGCTGAGATGAAATGTTGGTGCTGCAGTGGTGGTCTGTGAAGCTAGTATGGAATAATAGGTATTGTAGCTGCTTCAATTGGAAGTTCTGGTGGTGAAGCAATTGATCTGGTGAAAAGTGGGTCTGTAAAGGAGGTTGCAGGCATGAATCCAATGGTTTTGTGCAAGAGAAAGTTGCAATTGAGCAGGGTAGCTGGTGTCGAGTTGCAGTTGGTGGTGATAAGCCCGTGACTTAGTGTGCATCGAGTTGATATTGCGAGTTTTGGTTGGCTTTGAGCTTATGACGAGAAGAAGGTTAAGTGCTATGAATGCTTGATGTCTTTGTTTGTGAATGCAGCTCAACTGAAGCCAGGGATGGAGCTAAGGAGATAAAATGCATTTGAACCTGGGATGAGATGGAGGTACTGCTATGTGACAGAATAAGTAATGAAGTTAGAGTGGAATGCAGCTGTAGGTGGAGGTTGATTGATCTGTAGTCATGAAATGTGGGTTCTGCTAATTGCTGATGTTTAAGATGAGGACTGCTGTCGTTGGCGAGTGTAAGCTATAGAGGATGAATAAATCCTGGAGTTGTGTTGTGCAAGCAGTTCTTTGCGGATCCAAGAAAATAGCCGAGAAGAAGCTGGTGCAGTGGAGATGTTGGTTTTGTAGTACAGGGAGGACGCGGATTGACTTAGATGCATGCCTAGGTTTTGCGGGTTATGATGTGAACCAGAGCTACAGAATGAAATGGGCTAATGAACTAATATGAAGATGATTTACTGGCAATGGATGTAGGATTGGTAGTGATGAGCTTTGATGCTCAGAAGGTGCGGTTACATTGCACTCGCAAAGAAGAAGTTGAAATGGAAGAGTCATTGAGTTACGGGTTATGCAAAAGAAGCTGGTTGCGGCAAATGGAAGTTGCGAGATGCGAGATGTGGTTTTGAGTCTCAACTGGAGTGTAGGGGATGATTAGTATGATGAGTGAAGCATTGCAGTTCAGCTGGCTGTGAAGAAGTTGGCAGTGTGTGCATTGTAGTTGTATGGCAATGCAAGGAATGAGCTGAGTTTGCTGTTGTTGGAGCTGGATTGAATGGCAAAGGTTCTGGTAGGATGAGTTGTGTATTGCAGTTGTGAATGGGAGATATATGCACGCCCAAGATGGGCGGCAAGGAGCCGTGAAGCACAATGATTGTCTTTGTACAAGTTCAGTTTGTGCAATGGGTTGTCGATCCATTCACTCGACTCACCGACTCAGTCCGACGAAGATGCCGACTACGATTTAAATCAAACGACTCGGCATTACTAGGTGCTTAACCCGAGTTGACCCGGCTGACTCTCCTGACCGATTTGACCCGGTTGACCGGTGACCGGGCGGACTTTGCCGGTCACCTGAGCCGTTTTCCGGGCACCTCTCCGGCCGATTTCCGACAATAATACCAGTTTTCCGGCGACGTATTTTTGGACATACTTTCTACATGGGTTTTTCTCACACATGGGCTTGGTGGACTTCTTTCTTTTGGACCCTTGAAGGCTAGACCTAATTTTGGAAACAAGAGAGCTATTTAAAGGAAAGACTTCTACAACTTTTGGGATATGACATATTTTTTTCTTGGAACTTTGGATAGCCAGTTTTGTTTACGCTTCTTGGGTTTGCTTTTGTTCATCTTCTTCTTTTCAATTAATATTTTCATGATGAACTCCATAGCTATGAGTAGCTAAACAAATCTTATTGGTTATGGGATAAAGTTGATTTCTCAATATGTTATATGATTCAATGAATTAGTTTTGTCTCAATATTTTATTGTTTGTGGTTCACAATTAATAGTGTTATATGATTTGATAGTTTGTTTGGTTGAGTCCGGAATCAATCCGATTTACATTCATCTTTAGAGCTATATTAGGGTTTTCAATACGAAAAAGTTGTTTATCCCTGATTCTAAGTAGCATAATTGTGGGTAGTGCTTGTAGTGATATATACTACTAGTCACAAGTGAATCATAACTTTTGTTAAAACGTTTAGTGCTTTTACACATTCGTTTGCATTGATTAGTCTTATTCCATATAACTTATTGCTTTTAGGGAGTTAAATCTAATTGTGCTTTTACACTTTAGGTTGCTTTCTAGGAAGAAGTCACATATGCATCTTTTAATGTGGTTGTGATGAAAACAGGGAATTAACGGGATATACTTGCGATCAAGGTGTCCTAGGACTATTAGTAGATGAGAGATTAAAATACCAATTCTAATCATTGATGAAAATACATGTTTTTGAATGATACTATCCCGTGACCAATATCTTCTCCTCATTGATTATTCCAATTACTTACTTCGCTCTATTTTATTTTTATTTTAGTATTTCGTTAAAACAACAAACATCCCCCCTTGGTTACCTTAGAAACTGAAAATTGCATAACAACAATTGCCTCTCTGTGGATACGAACTCTTCCTTACCTTGTGCTTCATTTAAATTTAGTGAGTAAGAAAGTGAAATTATTTTTGACGCTTACGACAGCGATCAACAGGTCCGTAGGTATTTCCAGAGCCGGCTCTCCCTCTTTCAGAGTAGGGTTTGGTAACGTTGATAAATCAATGGTGGTAGGGTTTAGGGTTTTCCTTCCCTTCATGGTATCAACAAAAGAAATAGGTTTCACCAGATTTGGATTTGAGCTGGTCGGATGTGTAACCACAGTTACATTCATCTTGAATCAAACGAAGTTGAACAAGCAAATCAAAAAATGTGAAAGAATAAACAAAAACTCAAAATCACCAGAGAAAAAAAAAAGGATTTTCTCTCTCTTCTCCTCACATGGCTCTTCAAGTGGTAACAGTTTCTCCTTGTTCATGCTTTTAATTTTATCTTTAGAACATTGAGGACAATGTTAGATTTAAGTTTGGGGTATGGGAAAAACTTTTTAGTTGCAGTATCAACTCCAGAGTCTAGAAATTTATGTTTATTAAGGTTGGCACTAACCAATCTAAGTGGATGGGAACATCTTGGTTGTAGGAGTTGAGGAACCAATCGATTAGATGGAAACATCTAAAGAGTCTATTCATAAAAGCACGAGCTCGGTGTGTTAGAATTAAAAAAATAAACATGATAGTTTCGCCATATCTCGTTGAATCCTTTTCACCTTCTGTTTTTATTTTTATTTTCTTATAAGTGATTGGGTGAAATAGAGTGATTGAGATACCAAAAAAAAAAAAAGACCTGACCATCAGACCAACCGGAATAAATTCAATAAAGTCGACCACTGGGTACCCTTGTATATGCCAGGTTGTGTTGACCTAGAGTTAGGATTATCACCCGCCGGTTCCCTTGTATATGCCAATTGTGTTGATATTAGTCGACCGTGTCTCAATCCATTAGGATAGGTTCACCTTAATCAACATCAAAACCATTTACGTATTTCTCTACATCCATCTTCTTAATCTTTCCATGTGATTGGTTGACTCCGGTTATGATGTTCAGAAACTATCTGAGTAGAGCTCTGTCACTTATATGAATTTTAGTATGCTTGAGTGCAAACTCGTGTACAACAATTGGAATTTCGCATCAGGGTACTTCCTCTTGTAATCAATGATTGTATGCCAACCAAGGAGATTCTTTAGTGCCTTATAAGGTTACTGCGTAGATAGCTAGGGTGCAGAGTAAAGGTTTTGTGGGTACACCTCAGTAAACCCTCCTGAGACAACACTCACTTGCTAGGGCCACCTAGCGGTTTAACGGCTTGCTGCACATGCTAAGTGTAGTCATTTTATTTTCTAGATTAGATTTGCTCGAGGACTAGCAAATAATAAGTTTGGGGGTATTTGATAGACACATTTTTGTGTCTACGTTATCCTCAATTTTCTCAGATTGTTGGTACTCGATTTTGTACTTATTATGCTGTTTTATGTGTATGTAGGTATTTTTGGGAAATAAACGTTTTTGGAAGAATCGGCTCGAAAAACTGCTAAAGGCACCCCGGAGGACATTTGCTAAGTGGACCCCAGATTTGGCTAAGGGGCACCCACGGCTATGTGTAGCCCAAATTTGTCCTCATCACCCATATGTTATTCGCACCCCATGCAGGCTAGGGGCACTCCATCTTCCACCTTTTGAATTCTCAAATATGGTGGGAAAATGTTGCAGACTAGGGTTCGAGAATTAAACATGTTCTAGGGAGATTCAATACTTGTATTTGGTTGGATTGGGCCTGTTAAGGCCAAACAGGGTTGATATGGTCGAGTTATTCGATTGAATTTGGCTAGTTAACTCATGTTGAAGAAAACATGGGCGGACTATATGGGAGGATATTCTCCATTAAACTCGAGAAGATTTGGGATATTTTTCTCGCTCCAATTAGTTGATACCAGCCTGTTTAATCTAAACAGGGATGATAAGAGCTTTAATTTCGAGAAAGTAACATTGTGGTGTGATTTGGAAATAAACAGGGCACGTTTGTTCTTCAAGATATTCGCGAGATATCTATTTCATCTTTGGAAGGTTTGCATGAGTTTGAAGCGTTTAAAACTTCTTATGGAGCGTATACAAATCTGTTGAGAGTGTGCAGAGTACATGCAGATGCGTGAAGGAGCTGCAAAAGGGAATTATTCTCGTGATAGGAAGAAGAGAATAATCGGAATTGATGAAGATTATTTGGAGTTATTATCGAGTATTTGTGATGCTGAAGAGTATATAAAGTGTTCTGAGGGTATTGAGAAGACTATGGAGTGATTGGGGAGTAAACAGAGATCAACACCGTGAGAAATCACGAGTTGTAGAGAGAATTTTCTAATTTCTTCTTTGAATCAAGAACATAATACGCCGGTGGACGATCGTTCATGCTACGGTGTGAAACGACAAATATTTGAGGGTCGCATCGCTACGAAGTGTCGGCGACGATTAAGTTTTATCGTTACGAATAAAGTGTCCATTGTAACAAATATAAGTGTTAAGAATCTCTGTTTTCATATATTTTCATCCTTGTAAGCACCTTTTGAGCAATGAAATCATACTTTGAGCGTGTTTCCAACATGATGAGCTAAACCCCAACATTAGGACGACGGAGGAAGACAAATTTCATACATAGGTAAAATTATTTAATTCTTTTTAAGACTTTTGCATTAATTTTAATTGAAATATGATTTGAATTAATTGGTTGTCATTTAATTTGATGAGGTATGCTTAGCTTAAATGTTTTGATACATCATGCTTAGGATTTACAACTAATCTTTTGAGAATCTACCTTGGCAAAATCAGAGTCCATTTTAATTTTATTTATCGAGCTTTAATTGTTGAGAATAAATAAATTGAACCTATGTTATGAATTCGATGAAATCCTAGTCCCAGTAACTCTCTTCGTCCTGTGACAATATTTGTATATATTTTTCCTTATTCTCGTTATTAGTTTTAAAACAAATTCTCAACAAGTCTGAGTGAACGAATCATCTTACTACAACAACAATTAAAAATCTGATCAACTCCTAATTAATTCCATGTCATCAATTTTATTTAAAAAATTAGTATTTAATACAAAATCATGCTAAAAAGAATATTTTATGCCTATCTAAGTCTAGAATACATGACACAACCTTGACTACATTGGAGACGAGTTTTAGAAAGATTTTATTTGAGACTATGTATGAAAACCCCAACAAATGGAGGTCTAACAATACCCTCCACGCATGATTTTTTTTGACCTACTAGATTTTCAAAAAAAAAATAATCTAAATTGTTGTGTCTGTTTTTTATTTTTCCGGGTGATTGCCAAACGACTCCTCCATAAATTGGATTTGTAAAAATGATTACGATGAATCATTGTAATTTTTTAAACAGACAAAATATAAATTTTTAATAAAAGTAAAAACAGAAATAACAAGTTACATAGCAGGCAAAACATACCTTTGGATGATTAAAAAGGTAAACTTTTCTCTCTCTCTCTCTCATTGTTGAGAGTTTGTTACCGATTTACCTTTAACAACTCCCTTTCTCCCTCTCATCCAGATCTTTCATATTAACAAACAGTTAGATCGAACCTAAATCAAGATGGGTTTTCAATTTGATGTTGACTGAATTGGGATAGCCCGACAGTTGATGGTTCCGGAAGGCCGTATTCTTCACACCCTTAAGTTTCAGGATTGTATTTGGTCGAGTAATTGAATATCTGCTCGTCCAGAAGTCGGAAACTTGATTGAGTTCCTGGAATCTCCCTCTAATTTCCTTCCTGTAAGTATCCGCAATCTTTAAAACATCATACATGTCTCTCTTTTTAGTTTAGTTCGTCTCTCTGTCAGTGTTACTCAATTCTAGCCAAAGATATTTCTACTTGCTTTAGCAACTAGATTATATCTGAGTCGTAATTATCACAGTCCTTTGCTGGTTTATTAATCTCCCGTATATCCCTACCCTACTAGACCAAAATTAATCAAAGATGTTTCCATGAAATCCCAATCAATATTACCTACGTATGGGTGCTACTGTTCTCAGAATTATCACCTCACAAACGTTTTTCTTGTCTCCATCATATTAATATTTCTATCCATCGGTTTACCTGTAACGGGTTTCACATAAATCCATTGGCCTTCAAGAGGATCCGTAATGGGATCTCAAAACCGATCCAAGTAAAGAAGATTAATGGTATGGATACACAATTTTTTGTGAATTATCAAACAAAGAGAAACGCTGATCCGTACAGGAAAGATGGCATGGTAGTAGAACCGACTGCGAAAACATATCAAACTTGGTGATGGGCTGGAAAACATGGGAATACATCTGAAACTCCACCGAATCGGAGGAAATCATCCTCAAAGCTATGTTCATTGGTTAAGGAAATCACTCCGAATCAAGTTTTTTGCAAGGAAGATGACATTAATTTCTGCATCATCACTTGCTTCGCTGAACAATTTAGCCGAATCAAAGACAACATGGGTTAAGGAATCGGAAGAAAACTCAGTCATCAAGATCCGTGCGCTTTGACTCGGTATAAAATGTTTCCGGGTCGCAATATATTTAAGGCCGACATATCTTGTTTCGGGGTATGAGCCTGCCTCTGCTGCGGTCTCAGTTGTTGTCTCTGTTGCTATCTCTGACAAAGGAATCCATAAGAGTCATGCTAGACGACACGTGGAAACACTTGGACAGAAGGATACAGGACAAATCTTTGGTGACCAAGTATTTTGTATTTGTTGTTATTCCATAAAGCAAGTGATTGTAACAAAAGGCAATAAGATCAAGATGGAAGCAATCACCTGTGCCCAAGTACAGTTGTACCTAAATCCGAAGTCAAGGTGAATGGAATGAGTGCAAGTTCAACTATGAGAGGCCTAGCAACACATGTCTTCCTCAACAAATGCGAGAGTTCGACGTGAGACCGACTCTGCAAAGCCGAATGATTGACAATGACATGCGGTTGGACTGTCAAATAATGCAACCATTGACAGTCCAATACATGCGTAGTCCTACGCACTCTAAGGCAAACTCGGAAATTAGACTAGTATTTCCCTTCCTGTTTACGAATAATCCAATAACGTGGCTTACTTATTGGTTAGATTTAGATTTAGGTATAGTATTTTCTTTCTGTTTTTTTCTTTCATGTTGTTAAACAAGTTTGCTAGAAGTACTAAGGTTTATTTAGGTATTGCGAGTCATCAACAACAGGAGTCCTGTATGCAAGTTTCACATCATCGACAACGAAACAAAGGTGCTCACAGAAGGCGAGGGCGGAAGACACACACCTTATCACAGCAGCAATAGCTACCAATACACCAACCACCCGGCTACACAACCACCGTCACCACCAAGGGATCACTTCAATGTCCAGACAGTGAAGTATCCGTCAAAATTTAGGCTATTCTTGTGGATAGTCATTGAAGAAGGTGTAAAAACCTTCAAACTCCGGATCTATCACCATCACACCAACAACAATTGGGCTAGCTATATTTACTGTGTTATGCACCAACAGTGGACTAAAGTGCCGAAGTCAAGTGACAACCAATACTACGATGAAACTATGCAAGTAACAAGAATTAAAACGGATTCGGGACACACAGGAATGTCAACGGTACCAAGGGGATAAAGGATCAACAAACAAGTCGGGCGGAAATTAATGCTTACAACTGGGAATTGGTTACTCAAATATTTTTTTACCCAATTGTGAAGACTAGGAATGCTACATTCCCGAAATATGTAAAACTCGACTAATCACCTATATAAATAATTTCCTCCTCTTTTCGAAAAATAATGTGGGAATGTTATTATTACCCCTACTATCCATGGGCTTTGCACAAACACCCTCGAGGGGTAAAAAACAAGTCCAAAACAAAATCACAATTTGTTGACTTCCTGTTTTAACCTCTTACATCTTTTATCTATTCTTCTTCTTTTCTTCGATGAAACCAACAGAAGAAATATACCACCACAGTCTCCTCATATGGCTTAAACCCACCGCCGCAACCAGTACCACCATCACCACATCTACGACGCCACAATCACCATCGCCACCGTCTATAATCATTATCAACAGTTTTAGCATCATCATCATCATCTTCTTCTTCTTCTTGTTCTCGGTTTGTCACTTTGATTTACAATATGAGATTCGATTTCGGGAGATCGGGAGATCCGATTTTAGGTTTCATTTTCAGGTAATTTCGATCCATCATGATACAAATTGAGATTTAATCTCCGTTCGGTTCTAAAGTGGTGGTGGAGATCGAGGTTTAGGTTTTCGATTTTAATCAGACCTCAAAATCAAACTTTCATAACCATCCGGAAATCAAACTTCATAAGCATAATCAGATTCAGGAGCTCTTATTCTTCTTTTTCTTCTCGTTTTAATAATTTCTACATCGAGTTGAAGATTCAAAAGGTTGAGATAGAATTTTAGGTATTGGATTCTTGTTTTTAAAATTATAGATTTTGATTTGGTTCATGTTTGATTAATTGGAATTTAACAACTATAGATTTATTCATGAAATTTTTGTTACGAATCTTAATTTAATTACTTTTTCTTGATTTTGATTCAGTTTGGAAATCAAGTATATGGGTTCATTTGTAAGAGGTCGAGAATATGGGTTCGTATGGAATTAAAGAAGAAGATGATGAAGAAATCAGTCGAAATAAAGTGTATGTGTGAATGCTGTGTTGCTTGTGTGACAAGATGCAAAATGGTTGTGATTGGTGGTCGGTTCTTTGAGATAGTAGTTTAGTCAAAGATTCGGATGGCGTTGGTTTGATTTAGGTTATTGAAGGTGGACGGTCTTTGTCGGATATGATGTGCGAGTTTGTGTGTTGAAACTGAAATTGCACCGGATCAAGAGTGATGTTGGAGCTGGTGCAACTATGCAAAGTGGTTGCGGTTGAGGTGAAGTCTGGGAAATAATGGTTATGAATTCTTTACGCAATAAGATGGAGGTGTTGGTGTCCTGAATTTCAAGAATTGAGCCGCACCTGGATAGATGTATGTTATGAGTTAACATTGCGTACTGGTATTGATGTGTAAGCTCTGCACTTATGGGTTGAGATGATATTGATGGTTAAAGTTAGATGATGGTTTTGCGGTGGCTTTGATTGAATGTTAGAAATTGTAGTTCATGGAGGCGAGGTGAGGTGTTGTTGAGTTACAATTGCGGAACTAAGCCGGTGAGTGGAATTGGAGTAGTGAGCTAATTAATGAATGATGGAATGCTTGTTATTACTTGGTTTTGTTGAGGTTATAGTGCGATTGCGGTTAGGGGTGTAGTTGATGGCCGTGCATTGGTGATGTTGATGTTAAGAGGCCGAGAATATGATATTGCAGGTTTGTTGATCTTCCAATTTGATTTGTTTGCACCAATGGTGGTGGTAGTGGATGTTGTAGTGGACTTGTGTTGGATGCGCTCAAACTATTGGAGACAACTTGACCAAGTTGCTTCCATTATTGGAGACAACTTGAGCTAGTTGCTTCCTTTTTGGGAGACAACTTGAGAAAGTTGCTTTCACTTTGGAGGCAACTTGATCTAGTTGATTCCATATTGGAGGCAACTTGAGCTAGTTGATTCCGGTTTGGAGGCAACTTGGTTATGTTTTTGGGTCCATTCATTCATCCGAAATTATCTTATACATATATCTTAGAGTAGTTGTTGTCTTTGAGTTGTTGATGATGGTTGTGATGCTTTGATGCTCATGAAGTCGTTGCGGAGTAGAGTTGCGATAGAGTGCGAGATGGAGGATATGGTGTTGTCCGGTGGTGGTTTGAATTGTTGGTTGAGCAACGATGGTGTGGCGAATATGTGAGTCTCTTTACTTGGGTTTGTAATTGAAAATGTGCTAATGCGGTAAAGAGATATGAAGCGGGAGATCTTTGGTATGTGATTTTGATATGTATATGTTACGGACCATAAACATCTCGTGTAGTTTTATACATCGTAGTTGTAGTATATCTATTTGGATGTGATTTTGTATGTCATTTTGCATTAACAAACCTGTGGTGCAACGGTAGCACGACCGACTCCATGTCGAGATGATGCTTGTTCGACTCACGCCGGTTCATTTTTTGTGTATACTTTTCATAATGTGGAGACAACTTGTGCTAGTTGCTTCCATATGTTGCGAACAACTTGACAAGTTGCCTCCATTATCGGAGACAACTTGACAAGTTGCCTTGTTTGGAGACAACTTTCGGAAGTTGCCTCTAAATGGTGGTGGTGGAATTGGTGGTTCTTTGGTGGTGATTAGTGGCGGTGGATGAAAGTGGTGGTGGTTGGTGGCGGTGGTGGGTAGTGGAGGTGGTTGTCGGTGGTGTACAGTGGTGGTGGGTAGCGGTGGTGTCTGATGGCGCTAGTTAGCGGTCTTGGTTGGCGGCGGTGGTGGTTGGTGGTGGCGGTGGTAGACAGTGGTGGTGGTTGGCAGCGGTAGTGGTGGACAATGGTGGTGGTTGGCGGCGGCGGTGGTGGTCGTCGGTGGTGGTGGCGGCGGTTGGTGGTGGTGGACAGTGGTGGTGGTGGTGGTTGTTGGCGGTGGTGGACAGTGGTGATGGTGCACAGTAGAGGTTTTCTTCTTATTATTATTATTATTATTATTATTTTTTTTTTTGAATAGTGGTTAATGGTAATGGTTTTGTATATACATTACACAAAAGAGGGTATTTTAGTAATGTATTATGCTTAGGGGTATTTGTAAAGTTCAAAGGGTATATTTGCTATGGGTCTCATAGTAGGGGTATATAGATAATGTTCCCAAAAATAATGTAATGGATGTTACCAAAAAAGCATTGAAAGGCCACGAGGCACTTTCATTAACAAAATGCTAGATTTAAAGGCCATGAGGCATCATTAACAAACTCGACCATATCTAATTTCTCCACTCAGTTGGGCACACATACATCTCAGCCCACCTTTATTTATATTTTTTGTTGTCATCGTCGCTCTCTCATTTCCATACAGCAGCAGAGTCAGAGATCTGTTCTTGTGATATCATCTTCTCTCTCTCCACAGAAGCCAGAGATGAAGGAAGAAGTTGAGCCACCACCACTGTCTTCTTCTTCTGTAAAAGAAGAAATATTTGTTCGAGTTAGAAGAGAACCATTCGAGTATGGACTTCTTCCTATTCCAAAACTCATCTTCTCAGATGGAACTGTAACCCTAGGTCCACTCAAAGATAAACTCGTTCAAAAGCATCTACATCTTCATGTCGTATTGATGCTGATGGCATTTCTCAAGTCCTTAATATCTCAATCGATTATGCTCATCTTGTTATTCAGACACTTGCTTCTGTACTCCCTTCATCTGATTTAGATCCCATCGCTACTCAATCAAATGCTCTTACTGCTGATGTTTATCATCTCATTTTATTTCTCTACATTCAATCTTACAAAAAGCTTCTTCCTAGAACTCATAAAGATTCCGCTTCCGTATCTGATGTTTGGCCTTCAACATCTGCATTTGATGGTTTCGTTTCGTTTCTATCTCCATTGCAGGTACTAATTATGTCATTTTTTTTAATATTTTGACTTCTCAAGTGATCAAATTAGTGAGGATTTTGTAGATAATCGATGCTTGGTTGAGAACTTGAAATTACACATACTTCTTTTCAAAAAACACCTAGTTAGGATTCAGAGGTGTTATGATTATGTAGTTTTATCTGCCGTTCTATGATCTTTGGGTTCCACAGTATACAGATGTCTAGTTTCAAAAATTCAAATACACTGTGGGGTGTTTCTCGCACTAATTTCTGAAAAAATAGCAAAAAGGCAGTAAGGCTATATTCCAAAACTCATTCTACTACATTGGAGCTGTAAACTGTCCTGTGTACTGTTTTTCATTTTTCCCGTGTTGGCTTCTTTTTGTTTCGATGGCCCATTAGTTGTCTCTACATCTGATTGAAGCGAGCTCTAGTTTGGTCAAAAACAAGTCTCATCATCTTAATATTAGTATGTTACTGGGCTATGTTTTGCTACGAAGCTAACTGTGTAATCCAAAAATATGATGTATATGCTGTGTTCTACGAGTTGGAGATACTGTTGTATTTGTTTGGTTATTCTTATGTGAACTGTGTGTGTGCCATTGAGTTGTAGCTTGTGCGCAGCAACAGCCGTCGGTTTATGCCGTCCCAGGCTGATGAGGAGTCCCATCAGTTATCGTATTTACAGAAGCACCTGGCTAACATACTTTCTCTGTTGGCGGACTCAGTGGATGGGGAAGATGAGGAATCCCTGGTTAGTATATCTGTAATATCAATTTTTTGTTTCTTCACTCGATTTTAATTTGACGAATTCTACCGTTCACGTCTTTAGGGCAGGGTTTTGTTAGTGGTCATCTTTTTTAGCAATTTTTCTGTATAAAATGGAGGAACAATCAAATTTGTGATGGGTTAATAGTTTATCAAAATCATATGATATCGGGGCAATATGAGATCTTTATTTGTTTAACTATTCTATTGCAGACGCTCAATTTTAAACCTGCATTCTTTTGCCCAGTTATTCTTGCTCAGCAGTTAATCCGTGTAGTGAATCCAGAGGACCATCAATTGTTCTTATAATGTATCTACTAATAGTTCAAGTTTTTAGTAAAATTGACAACTTAAAATCAAATTAGGAGAAGAACAACTTCGCCAATTCTGACCAACCTCTTCTGCATTGCTGTGAAACAGCATTTTAATTATACAAGCATGTACTACTTATTTTTGAAATTCTATGAACATTGTATTTAACTATCTCTTATATATGCTGAAATTAGTATGTTAGAGCATAGTTCTGTGCATGCTTAACAAGAAAGGTTCACATTGCTTGGAGAACATTGTAGAATGTGTTTATCCTTTCCTCTGTAGGTTGAGCAGTCACCGTGTTATTATGCAGAAATATGCATCTCTTCAAGCTTTCTTTCAAAGATGATATACATCTACATTTGCTCCATTCTGCAGGTCTTGACCTTAGAACTGTTCGAGCATTTAGGATTTCTTATTCAGTTCGGGGAAAAGGGATCTAACAGAATTCCATTGAGTCAGGCTGCTCCGTTTTTTGCAAATTCAGATCCAGACATGCCTGCCATTCCTGTTCCTGCAGGACAAGTTCATGATTGGATCCTACAACATATTGAAGCTGCATTAGAACACAAAATTACTTCAAAAGAAGGCGGGTCACCTGTGACCGCTGATCAGGATATCCCTATGGCTGACTCAGGTCCCAGTTCATGCAAGGGGTTGAGTGAAGGTAGTCAGAGTTTTGTAGAGGGTATCTCCAAAACTTCGGTGGTAAAGCAAGCATCTGATTTTAAGGGATCTTCTGTAAAGGTGAGGGTTATAGCATTTGGTAGTTATGTAAGACTAGCTGCCATGTTTGGAGGTTTGTTATGCTTTTTTAGCTAGTCTTAGTTGAAGCTGATAATCGCCATAGATTACTTCGATTTTATGACTGCTAGCTTTGGCAGAATATAGTTGCCCTCATTTCTTTTCTTAGACATTGAGGGTGATGTCATATCATGTTAAAAACGCCAATGCTTAGACTATTCCAGATGTCAGTAGTTACTGTGAACAAAATTATTTTGGCCAAAAATTGACATGATTTTAACTCGAGGATACAACCGAAAAATGGAGTCTTAAAAAGGACAGACGCTGTTATACGTTTTATGGATTGTTCAAGATATTTCGTCATTATGCATTGATGTTCCAAAATTACCAAAAAATACACAGATAATTTTGACTTTGTTGTATGTTTATATTTCGACAGTTACTTTTCCGTTTGAGTCAACCTTAGCCAATGCTAGATTTCATCCAATTATTTTAGTATATACCTAGTTAGAGTTTATTTGGTCCTATTGGTTGAAACTTGAAAACAATTCAACATTACTTTAGGGTGAACAACATGCAACTGAGATGTTTTTCCTCTTCCAGGTTTGTAGGGTACAAAGAAAACAAACAAATCAGTATAATTGGATGGTTTCTGATAAAAATTGGACGTGGATGGGTATACGTGCTTTCACGGACCTATTCTACAATTTATTTGACTGGAACACCCGCCAATTATTTTTTGCATTGAATTCACTTAGATTACAAATTGTTCCATCTTAACTGAATACTTATACTTATGCAGAATGCTTATACTATTTACAAGTTATAGGCTTGACAAGTTGATAACTGAAACTTCCTGTTGTGGTTAAGTTCGCGAGTATCTTGACTAGGCCTAGGAAAATCTATATGGGTGAAATTCATACAGTCAGTCCATAAGCCGCTCAAAAAAAGAGAGAATCCTGACGAGTTGTGAACCATACCATGTATTTGTCGAGAGTAACACTGGATAATCCAACAGTCTAATTACTGTAGACTATGCACCATGGAATTCTATGTTATCTTTATCTATCTCATGTACGATCAAGTTTGGAAGCATATCCAGTTTGATAGTTATTCTGGTTGAATTTGGCAACTACCCTCATCACTTCCGTTGCATGGTCACTTTTATAATAGTTATTCTGGTAACCTCTTTAGCGAGAAAATTCTTTGTTTGATCATCTTAAGAGTCTGTAAACTCAATAGTTCGAAGTACATTTCCTTCTTGCAGGTTCTCAATTGTCAGGACGCAGTGGTCTACATATTAGCACCGTTAAAATATGCAACTGTGTACGGATGTTCGGATGCAACTATAGTTTTTGGAGCTATTGGCAAAGTATGCGCCAAGACTTCTGTTATTTTTACTGTTAGATATTTGGTTCTCTTGCTGCAGTGCGTTTCTTAGAAATGTTGGTGTTTATATTTTCCTTGTAGGTATGTTCATTTAGTGTTGTTTTTAATCTCATCAGGAGCCTACTTACCTATTTAAATTGATGAGCAAGTTGTGAAACTAAGTGAACTTTCCATCACTTAATTTTGTCTGTTCAAGGCGGTGTGAGAGTAATATGTCAAATTGATTGACTTGTTGCTTAAATCAAAGAAATCAATGATGTTTTTGCTGCTCCATTTTAACTGTAATAACTCCTCAATGCATGATTGTTGCATCTTCTTGATCTTTCAAATCTTCGCATTATATGTCAGGTAAAAAAGTTCTGTCTATCATAACTTGCGTCATTATTGGTCTCTGATGGCTGTAGGCAGTCAGCCGTCCAACAAAAGAAGTGAAAATCCATATTTGTTTCTTTTCTTCCAGTCTGTCTTATGATATTTCGTCTTTTATAAGACTTCTTTTACTGAATATTGCGTTATTAAAAACTCCCCGTGTTGCTTATTTGTTGAGGTATATTTTAGTAAGCATGTGTATTGACTTTTCATTTTGCCCACCCATCTCAGCATCCAGATCCCGGTTTTGTTATTCTAAACTAGAGGACTAATAACTGATGGGTTTGCGCATTATTATATGTATGGATCAAATCTATTAACAAATATAGGTTTCCTGTTTTAGTTAGGTTTTCAAATGCCCCGCGAGAAACTCTTCAATTATTGAATGTTTGAAATTTATTTGGAAACAGAAAGTTAAAGCCTAAAAGGAGAGAGTTTGTGATACTGCCACGGACAGGTGACTACATTTGTGGAACCACTCTTTCACCATACAGTTGTCAGAAACAATTGTTCTTTCCTTCCATAAACCTCTTGTCTCTCTCTGGACTCGTGAGGGGATCCTTGCCACATGAAACACCCACTGATCTGGGAGAGGCTCATATTAAGTTGGTTGGAGGGCTGAAACTGTCTAACACACAGTGATCCAACTTCTTTTTATTGATGAGATTACTGAACCAACTTTTCTGGATGAGCTGTTGTAGCCTATCTATCTTCCCATTTAGGTTGAAGTTTGTGTCTGGGATGTAGCATCTAAATGTTATTCACCTACACAGTTATCATCAATTTTAGTGCTCCTAAAAGAAGCTGGTGATAGGTCTAGAAATTTCAGGATTATTTTGTTGAATCACCTAACTGTTCCTGCATTTGAGAGGAGTTTGCTCAGATGTCATTAATATAGAGTGAACAATAGTTGGTATATGATTTATGATACAACAGATGAGTGACACTTGATCAAGTATATTCATCTGTATAACTATGTTCCGTCGGTTATTTTTCATGGTATCTTGTGGGTTGCGGTTAAATGTTGAATATGTTTTGACTTGTATGGATTCTGTGTTTTATTCAAGGCCGTTCGCGTGGAGCACTGTGAACGAGTTCAAGTGATCACTGCAACTAAACGAATAACCATTGCCAATTGTCGTGAGTGCGTGTTCTATGTAGGAGTAAATCAGCGGCCACTAATTCTTGGGGATAATCATAAGTTGCAGGTGAAGCCTGTTTCTCTAAACCTTCTTTTAATTCCATAATCTCCTTCTAATCTATAGAAAATGTTGTTGATAGACATTATGGATTCATTTTCATCCTACTCATTCTAGAAAAATGTTCAGAATTATTTTGTTTTTCTTGCATCAGGTGGCCCCATACAATACTTTCTATCCGCAGCTGGAAGAGCACCTGAGCCAAGTTGGTGTTGATACAACTATAAACAAATGGAATGAACCACTTGTTCTGGGTGTGGTGGATCCACACGATTCATTATCTCATCCTGCAGGGGTCTCTGATGTTCAAGCTGAGTCTGCTACATGCCTAAATCCTGATCATTTTACCAACTTCTTGGTACGTTGCTATCTCATTTTTGTCTTAATGGTGTGAAAGGGAGGATTTAATTATGTTTCAAGCTCTGTGGTATGATTCCATTTCTTCTTTGTGTGGTAGTTTTTTCCTTTATCGAATTACAGGTGTTCGTAGCTGAACTTACTCTGTTCTCAGAACTTACGAGTTAGGAAGTCTAGTTCGGTCATGATATATTTTATTTTTAGTCGTGATACTCTATTGCATACCTAATTGCTTTGATTTGTAACTTTTTTGTTTTTCTATTCTGATGACAGATTCCTAACTGGTATGGCAGTGAAACACCGAACCCAACGAAACAAAATCCATTTGCATTGCCTGATGTGTACATGGCATCTCAGGAAAAAAATGTATGTTGATAAAAACTTGCTTATATTTTACCAATGGGTGCAACCTGTGATTTACTACGTGGCTCTGTAGGCGTTGTTTGGCACCTTTGAATTTGTTGTCGGAAGGGATTTCGTCTGCCAGGGAAATGAAACTCCCGAACCAATTTGGCCAATCTAGAGTTTGTGTAGCATAACAACCTGTCCACTGTTTATATGTGAGAGGGAGACAAATAGAAAACCTGCTTTATAGTGTCGAGAGAACAGGAGATGTGGAGAAAAAAATTGGGATGCGGGGGCAGTTTTGTGATTGAAAAGATTAAAGTATAGGGAAGGTAGGGGAAATAAAGCTTCACATACCTGACGGTCATGAGCATCATCTAGGTTGGGTTTGGAGAATACCATTTACAAATAAAAAATGCACGTTTCTCGCCTACTATTGTGGTTGTGAACTTGTGATACCTCGAGGACCAAGCACCGCCTTAGCTTAAGTTATTCACTCAGTTATTCTGTATTCTCCAGCATTTTCCGTGTCCATATTTCATACTTCTGGTGGTTCTTTACAATTGTCTCTGGATGTTTTGTGCTGAGGTATACTATTTTGTTCAGCATCAGGGTCTAGAGGAGATCAGACAAGCTTTACGAGATATTCAACTTGAAGAGAATCGAAAACGGGAATTATCATGTGCTCTCCACGTATATTTTAAGGATTGGCTGTATGGTAAGCTCGTTTCTGCTTTGCATGTGTTATATTCTTTTGTATATTTTTCTTGCTATGGAATTAATTAGAGTAAGTGTGTATCCGTTCCTTGTTCCCTCAAGGTAATTTAGATAATATGTGATTAAAACATGTTCCAAGTTGAGTTGGCTGATCAGCTTGCCATGTGTAAGTCCCCTATTTGAAGACATGGTCTTCCATGTTGGTGCAAGCCAGGTGATACCAGCTTGTTGTCGAGTTGGTTGGTTGTTCTTCTGAAATTGGAGGATCACCCGTCTTTACCCCAAATATCTAAACTGGGCCTCTGCTAGCCATAGCATCTGCGCATTTTATGGTGTTTCTGTTGCTTACTATTGTGGTCGTAGTTATCTTTGGACCATGAAGCCTGTTCTGGCAAGTTACAATCAAGCTTTGACCAACAACTTGTTTTGTCCTTCCTTTGATCTTAGTTGTTGGGTGCTGTACATGAGAATTAGAAAAAGCATACATGTTTGACCTAGTTGTTTTGATGTTGCAGCTTCAGGGAATATCCGCCAGCTCTATTGCTTACACGGTGATTAAAGTTGTGCTATTTTTACATCGGACTGATCAAGCTCTCCACGAGGTTGTAAATTAAGATATCTGGTTCCCCATCTCTTTGCCTTCTCCTTTTATTTTGTATGTTTTGCTTTTGTAATTCTTAGACATGTAGAATCAGAAGATCAATCTCATCTATGGTGTAATTTTGCACCATTCATTTTATGTATCCATCAGAAATGGTGTGTTTTGTTACATTAATCTGTACTTAGGTTCTTTTTTTTTTTTTTTTTTTTTTTTTTTTTTTTATGTTCATTATTTGGAGATTTTTACAGAAGTTATAACATTGAATTGAAAAGAACGTAGCAGTCTGAAGGAAGGTAAAATCGTGCTCGTAAAAGTTTGATTATATATTCTGTCAGCAGTAAGTCTGTATTATGCTAAACATGGGAAGCATCTGTTGTGGGCGATCTTTTTGGCCATACCGAGGAGAACAACTATACCAGTATTTGTTTGGCTGAAATTGCTCCATCAAGTCAAAAAAAAAAAAAAAAAAAAATGCTCCGTCAAGTCCCGGGAATGTCATCCAAATAGTGGAGATGTGTTTAACCAAATACTTGTCAGAGTAACTCGTTAAAAATATGGTGCCCCAATTCCCTACCCTATCTCTCATATGTAGGGAAAAAACCAAATTGCCAACCACTATGGTCTCCCATATTCCTACTTGTGTAGGGATATTCTTTCCCTACTTGGCAAAGTGGATCGAGATCCCGCTTGTAGGGAAGGAATTCACACGGAAACTGAAATCTTACTTATTAAATACCCTTAGTTTTGACATCCAATAAATATACTCTTACAATGATATAAATACCCCTATCATTTAAATACCTTATCCCTTAAAAAAGCAGTTACCTTAATACCCTCACTTACAATATTATTTTCCATTTAAAAATCTTATCCATTAAAAAATAAAATTTTCTATTATTTCACATCCACCCGAAATGGCGCGCCATTTCACCACCACAACAACCAGACCGCCGCCACCACCACTCCACCACCACCGCCACTCCACCACCTCCACCGCCACTCCGCCACCACCACCACTTACTAAATACAACCACCAATAATATTCCACCACCGTCACACACCACCACCACCATTATTGTTCCGCCATGCCACCATGCCCGCGCCATTAATATTAGGTGTCAACAAGCTCAAGTTGATCAAAAAAAATCAAAAGTTCAAAAATATTTGTCAAATTTGGTTGTTGATTCCATTTTTCCATTGTTGATACACAAACATTGGTTGTTGACTCCCTAAAACTAAGGTCAATTTCTATTGTTGATACACAAATATTTGTTGTTGATTCCATTTTTCCATTGTTGATACACAAACATTGGTTGTTGACTCCCTAAACTAAGGTCAATTTCTATTGTTGATACACAAATATTTGTTGTTAACTCCTTACACTAAGATTAATTTCTATTGTTGATACACAAATTTGGTTGTTGATTCCATTTTTCCATTGTTGATACACAAACATTGGTTGTTGACTCCCTAAAACTAAGGTCAATTTCTATTGTTGATACACAAATATTTGTTGTTGACTCCTTACACTAAGATCAATTTCTATTGTTGATACACAAATATTAGTTGTTGGCTACCATTTCTATTGTTGATACACAAACATTGGTTGTTGACTCCCTAAATAGTTCATGGAGTAGTATTCAACAACTTGTCGTCCAACCTCACCACCACCACCGCCAAGTGACGTACAACATTTCCAACACCACAAACAACCAGAATCACCATTATCTTCATGAACAACTTTAATTAATCATTCCAACCACAACCAACACAATCTCCATCATCAAAATTCATCGTTCTAACCTCACCAGCATCACCAACACCACCATCACACAGAATATCCACCAACACCACAACAACCATAACCACCACTATCTTCAAGACTGATTTTCTTTCATCATTCGAACCTGAACCAACACAATATTCATGACTCCATTTTATCTACATACTACCACCACCAGCAGAAACTCAAACTAGAGAAAGAAGATAATCAATTGATAGATTGAAATACATACCTCCTTCATCGCTGCCGCCACCACCATCATTGTAGATCTGGTATCTTCCTCCACCACCATCATCTTCTTCTAATTAAACAGAGATTTGATATCCTCCTTCACCACCACCACGGCCTTCACCTCTATTATTTGAAACTATGGTTGCTGATGGATCTTAAATTCATTAAATCCTCCTTCATCATCTTCTTCTAAGCCATCAGCAACCCTAGTTTCATAGTGCATAAACCTTTTACCTTATGCAACTGAAGTGGAGCTGAGTTAATCCAATCAAGCGTATCTGGAAACTCTAGCACAATTTGAGCAACCCCTTTGCATAGCAGATATAAGAAAATTAGAATCATACAGCCAAAAGTCCTTACTTGTCGCAACAAAACTTTCTTATACCTTTATTATGTCCAAAACTTTCTAAACTCCTGATACCCACCAAAATTTAAAATCCTGTATCCAAATTACCAAAAAAGAACTCAAATACCCAAATACCTACCGTATTAATACTCTGGAGATACTGAAAAATTGAAAAAAGAAATCTACTTCGATTTATAGAAGAGAACAACAACCATGAACATCATCTCCGCTTGTATTGGTACATCTTCACTACTTTTTTCCTCCTCCACCACCACCATCATATGAAACAGAGAGTAAACTTCCTCCACCACCACTACTATCATCAAATCAACTAGATTTTGTCTTCTTTAGATCTGAAGCGATTAAATCTGTATTCGTATAGTGGATAAACTGTGGTGATAGTTGTGGTAGTGGCGGTGGAGATGGTGGTGGTGTTGGTTGTTGTTGTGGCGATAGAAATGGTGGTGGTGTTGGTAGCAACTATGGAGGTGGTGGCTTTGGGTTCGATTGAGTTTTTTCCTGAGTTTTGGAGGTGGTGTTGGTGGTGATGGCTGAAAAGGTGGAGAAAGTAGATACGGTGGTGGTGGTGGTGGTGATATTACTGCTTGAATAGGAGGAGGAGAGAAAGAGAAATTAGATTTAGATCTGATTCTGACTCTGTAAATAGAAATGAATGGGTTTTCATCGGTGAGAACAACGCAAGGGTAAACTTGGCATTGGTTATTAAATATGTTTCCTTTTAAAAATGTAGGGGTATAATTATAATGAGTAAAGGGCATTTGTGAAGGCCCATCGATAGTGAGGGTATTTATTTAATTCCCACAAAAAAAAATTGGGAAAAAAAAACGGAAACTCAGTATCCGTATAGCACTATTCATACGGAAGCTGAGTTTCCGTGTCATGTATGGAAGGGTTAAAAAGGTACTACAGTGAAGCTGTCGTTCGTGTGATTTCCCTTCCCTTTATTTGAGGGATAGGGAAGGGATGCCTTGCACCATAGTGCTTGGCCTTACTGAAGTTGCTTGAATAGATTTTTCCATGGTTCTTTATTACTTCAAAGTTTAACACATGAATAACAGGTAACAACTATACCAACTTTAATTAGATACTAGTATTTTGTATTTAACAATACGTGCACGATTACCACATGCTAATAACACAATATACAGTTTCTCAGCAGAAAATTCGCTCCCTAAGTTTGAATCCAAAGTGCTTGGTGTAAACAAACCCTTCAGTTTCCTGACACTGCTGCATGCTCAACCATGAAAACTAGGTAGTGACCTCGTTCTGCATAGTCGTATATATCACTTGTGAGTAAAAAGCAGCAGGATAAGATTCCAAGAAAAGAAGCATTATCTAATTCATCTTTACATTAGTGCCTGTGCTCAGACACTGTAGGCACTAGGAAGGCAACAGTTTCTCCCTATAAACTCCCTATAAATTCACATGTAGAGAAAAATTCCAAAAGGAGTCATCATCAGTTGATATAAAAAACAACTGCAAATGAGGTATAATATTATGTGTGCATCCAGTTCAGAAAACTTTGAAATCAGGAGTTTTGGTTTATTTAATGTAAGGAGTGTTTTTGTACTTGAGATAATTTTTACTTTACCTATTTAAGATGCTCTTGAAATTCAACTACTTCCGTTTTGTACTCCATGGTATCTTTTGTTCCAACCAGCCATTCAACACTGTTTAGTTGGATTTAGGGACTTTTAGTATTCCCAACTATTATAACTAGCTTCCTGGAACCATCTGAAGTATTTTCTCTGCTTGATCCGGGAAGAAGGTTATGAAAAGATATGCGCCTGTCAAAAAGGGGATGTGGAGACCAGAAAACTGCTTAGCTGAGAGCATTTGGAAAAATAAAATATAAAAGAAAGAACACTACTTACAAATGAGAACTGTGCCAAGTACAGCTGAGATCTTGCCCTGAACGGTTACCAATCCAGCCTTGCCTGCATTTTGCAGCTCAGCTGAACCAACTGATTCAAATGTTCCTGCAAGGAAAAATGGAGACGGTCCTTGATTTCCACTACTGTACATGAAAAGGAAAAAAAATATACAAAGAGAAAACAAAACCTCGTATTGGAATTGTATATACTGTTATTATAGAATTTAAAACATTGCTACCAATGGCTCAAATGATCCACTACCAGTACTGATAAGCAGTACCCACAATTTCCTAAATTTTTCATCTATATCACCACTTAAATTTTCTAGTCATCTCTTTCAATCATTTTACAGATACAGATGATGACATGAAAGAGACTAGTATCAGTCTGACAATATAAGTGAGAATATTAAACTGAAATAAACATATATGTGGGATATATATCTTGCCTGGCTTTACTGACTGAAGCCCAGAGGTTACACAAGATATGTTTTCAAACCCTGCTTTTTCCAGTTCAGTAGCAGCTGCAGAAGACCTTCAATTGAAAATAAAACAACATAAATCTTTCAAATGAAAAATCCAAAAAAGCTACACCACATTCTTCTAAACCTGATATAATATGCTATAATAGTTCATTAGCATGTTGCAGTTACATTTACCAAGGAATAAAAACCAACTGAAGTGGAGGTAGACATCTATTAACACAAAGCACAGCCAATTCTATCTGGGTCGTCACAGACAAACCGTCTCGATAGCAGAATTTCAAAAGTTGGTCCTCAGAAATAAAATCAGACTAAGAAACATACTTTGCCCAGACCAGACAGGTTTTGAAGGTTAATCTTATCGGTTGCCAATAGATTTTGTTCCCTTTCCACCGAGTTCAGTTTTTTTTTTTTTTCCGTACGTAAACTTATTTGGTCCATGTCCATTTGGTATCATTTTTCGAACTTCACATATATTATCATTTAAAATCTTATATAACCAAAGAAAAGACTAGCAAAGGATGTAATGCACCTCAATCCTTCTTGGCAGACTAGTAACAACTTACTATCTGGCGAAAACTGACTTCTAACAGACTTCACAAATTCTGTGTTACGCTTAGTGAATGGTATGCCAAAGAACAACCCTGAAAAGTTGTTGTGCACAGTCCTTTTCACAATCGTACCTGTAATATTTCAAACCCATTGCAACAAGAAACTTGTTACAGCTACTAGTTCTTAGACAAAATTTACTGTGTAAGATGCTTTTAGATCTGTTACAAAAGTTTCTCCCTAAAAGCTGATCAAGACACAATTGCAGTACAGTATATAGACAAAAATACCACAAAAGTGGCTCATATACTAAAAGTGAAGCTCTACCAAGTCATCGTATACATACCTGGATCATTGTCCTTGTCTTCGATAAAAAGAGGCACGTGATAACATGATTTAATATGTGCTCGATTATATTGAGAACTGTCCCGTACATCCAAAACCGCATACCCCTCTGCAGCTACAAGTTCTTTGGCCTCGTCGCTGCTCACATAATTAACTTCAGCTCTAATTTCCACATTTCTCTTGCGGAGTGGTTTGCAGGTCATAATTCTTTTGTGGTTATTACTGAAGTTCAACTGAGATGTCCTACAATTTAGACACACTCAATCTATCATCCCAAAGCACACATGTTATAACTAGAGTAAATTATGGTGTTGATTGAGTTTCCAGTTCAGGTAGTTGGGAATTTGGTGTTGGGATTTTCCTTTGCTAAGCTACTCAAAATTAAAATTATCCTTTTCCTGAAATGAATTACTTAATTTTCTAATTTATAACAATCCTGAGATATTTATGAAATGTTTAAACAAAATTAATTGAATACAATGTACTCCAAGAACAAAGAGAGAAATATGAGCAAGTTCTAAACTCTTATTAGGTTTTACCTTGTGAGAGAAAGGGAAGAACAGCAACCTAAGCTTGCCATCTTAAACTCTTTAAGGACGAGTGAGGGAGAGAGACAAGGAGAGAGATAGCGAGCTCACTCACTCAGGGTTCAACTTTACGAGTTGACTCATCACTTCTTTTTGTTAGGTTCCACAACTGTCCATATGACTGAGCTTCTAGAAATCAAACCAATCAATAATATAATGCCACGTCGCGTAATAAAACCGCAACACTGGATATATATCTTCAGAGGAGGATCTGTCCTGTTTTCTATCTGTAAAAGGTTAATGAAAATCAAGCCCGTTACAGGGGCCGCATGGTTTATTAGAGGGGCGGCAGTGTGATAGTAATGTCCCTCTAGTTAGTTAGGGGATGTCCTATAGGGGATGTAAATTGACTAGATTACCCTCCCTATTTTTAACCTAAATCAAAGCTAAATTGAAAATTTGTTTTCTTTCTTCTTCTCTTCTCCTCCTCCCATCAACCGTAACCTCCATTAAAACTCAAAATTTCATCGTCTTCGATTAATCGGCGATTCGAAAATTAATCAAGTGTAGTGTAATGACTTATATGTGGTATGTTTTGAAAACCCAGTTACGATTTGGTTTATTTTGTTCGATTTAAGTTTAATTTCTATCAAAAATTAGGGTTTTAGATGAAAATTGAAATTGAAATTTATGGGTTTATGTGAGTTACGGTTGATTTTAACTCAATTACTGAACCGTAACCGGAGATTTTGATGTTGTTACGGTTGGTAATAGTTCAATTACCAACCGTATGTTCTTATATCTGAGAATTTTCTTCAGTCACGATTGGTAACCATTTTAGTTTACGAACCGTAACTCAGTTACGGTTGGTATCGAGCGTTTGGTTACCAACCGTAACTCAGTTACGGTTGGTTTCGAGCATTTGGTTACCAACCGTAACTGAGTTACGGTTCGTATCGAGCAATTAGTTACCAACCGTAACTGGTTTTACGATTGGGTTTTCTTCAAATTTAACCAGTAACGGTTGGTAGTTCATCTTTTACGAACCGTAACTTGATTTACTGGTTGGTTATGAGCAAAATTCCAACCGTAATTAGCTCGAAAATGTAAAAAAATTGAATTTTTTACGTACTTTAGATAACTTTGAACAACAAAAAGCTAGTTGGGACTAATTTAGAAGTATACCGGTCATTTTCGAGTCCTGGTTCTTCATTTTGTTGGTTAATTTCTTCAATTGATTGAGATTGACCTTCTCGTCTAGTTTTTTTTTTTTTAACTCTAAAAATCTGATTTTGGTTTTGATTTTGAGTTAATATAAGTGAAATTAATCATTAACACTAAACTTGATTATCATCACTAAATTAGGTTATCAATTATGATGGTTAATTTGTCATTTCTATTTTTTTTTGGATAAGGGACACTTGAATTATCATGTAATGACCCTTTTTGTCCTGTTACAATGCCACCCCTCTAATAAACCATGCCACCCCTATAATAGGCTTGATGAAAATAGCTCACATTTCCCTCATCTTACCGAGAGCATTTTCCATGATGTTTGGGTTTCTTAAAAATACTGATTCTACGTGGGATTTTGGATATTCTTCCCAAAATATTCTCAACGACAGTTGTTGGATAACCAAAAGCGTGCTTAGTTGGCAAAATGAGATGGATGATGATAGTAGCTACAACACTTTGTTGTCATCAATTTTCATTAATTGTGAGAGCCTTAATATTAGAAAATCTGCATCTGATTATTTTGTCGAATACTCGTTAGAGAGTGTGCACATGACATTTCAATGAGATGAGTATGTAATTCACACTCTTTATAAGAGTGTGCATAATAGTGGATTCCAAAAATCTTAGAGCATCTTTAACGGAGGGTGAAAATATTATTTTTTAAAGATACATGTGATTCCATCTCGAATAGTTAAGTCCTACGAACTAGGAGGGATGGGATACTAAATGCGAAAATGTTAAAGAAAGTCTTAATGACACCTTTGGATTCACCTCCATATCATCTGCTAAGTGAAATGTGTGTTATCCGCCTCGGAATTAGTCGTTATTGGTATCTAAAAAGAACTACAATAAGTGATGGTTGGATTACTCACCTTAAGGGAACCGACTTCTTGCTCTAAGTACTCTTAAACAACAAGTACCTGTAAGCTTAAGAAATATAAGGAGGGTTGTCTATGGAAATGGAAAGAAAAGCTTAATTTATTATAGGTTCAGTAAGAGTAATAGGACGTGTGAGAGCTTGAGTCAGATAACTCTCAGGCCAGAGTACGAACCCAGTTATCCAAAAATTGATCCCATAAAGTTCTTTGTACTATAAAGAAAGATGCACATTTCTCCTTCCATAAATGAAAGAGAGATATCTTCGATTAGATGGATCAGATTGAGAAATGGAGGATTAAGTTAGCTGGGCTTAAGAAGTGCATATGGTGCATCATTCAAGTATTTTCTTCCTAAGACTTCCTCTTGTGTCTTTCATGTTCCCGGTCTTGGTTGTTCATATCGGGATCTCCTCTTTCACTTCTCGTATATTGTTTTATTCACAAGCAGTTAGGTGGAAAATGCGGGTCTGTTAAAGACCATTGGCATTAACATTTTCAGTTGGATCCTAAGCTTTTCTGTCTTCCTTCTAAGTTCTTTCATGAAAGCCTTGGGAATCTTAGAGAAGCATCTACTCTTAGCACTTTCGAAAGGAGTTCAAATTTGGAACCCTCGGTACCTCTTCTGAAATTCGATGTCTTCGACTTAAAAGAGTATCAGCCCAACCATTGCCGTCTTTGTGAACATTAAAAAAGACGAACTGTATGGATGAAATGAATCTCATATAATTATTACATGGAACTCTCAAGTGTCATGGGGATATAACGGACACCTTCAACGCATTAATATTAATAATACATTAGTTATTCTAGGTGTTAAACATATACTATTGGAGATAATTTATTAGCTATTGAGTCATATATTTACTATATGTGTAAATCTTAAATAAAGCAAGTCTTACAAAGACCCATGTACGAAGTTTACACTCATTGTTGGAGATGCTCCTATTGAATCATATGTGTGGACTTTAATAAAATCTGTTTTATTTTTATCTCCCCTAACATACATATCTAAACATCATTGGACATGATCTAATTAATCGAATATGATAGACTTACCGCGGTTCGTTCTATGTGAGGAGGGATAATGTCCCATTTTTCAAAGTCATCCTACTAGTGACCCAAGTGTTATAATTACGGTCCTACCCATCGTTGGATATGATCTCTGGGACAAACAATGGGATATCCCACAATCAACTTGAAACAAAATAGTTCATGAACAATAAATCGTTCTTAACCAAGATGTCAAGGATCTAAGAACATCTATTGCTTGAATCATATTTCGAGAGATTTATCAAGACAAGCTTGACTTGAAACTTATTCTTTGCAATATCAAATCTACTGAAATCGTACAACATAGTCGCATAAGATAGAATGGTAAATGACCAAGACTTGAATTTAGTAGACTATAAATCAAGATATAGTTTTGTGCATCTAACATTGACAACAAGGTTGAGATAGCAAAACTTGCGAGATCGACCGAGCAGTGTTCTAACAAAATATACTAAAATCATATGACATAGTCCCATTAGATAAAATGGTAAATGTTGTGAGTAAATAGGACATGTCGGTCTTCACATAACTCTTTGTTGATAAAGTTCTCGCAGAATTTTTTGTTTGTTTTTCAGTCTTCAAACTTCGAGGGTCAATGATGTCTGATACTCAACTACCATGCTCTAGTCCTAGTCCGTGAATTGACTTTAGTAGACTAGAAATCAAGATATAGTTTTGTGCAACTGACATTGACAACAAGATTGAGATGAAAAAAACTTGTGAGTTCGAACGAGCAGTGCTCAACAAATGACAATGATAATATTTGACGGTCACTATTAAAAGTCGTCATTTTGTTTTATTACTAATTAACTTTCCGACAAGTGGTTGTCGGCATGTATTTTTTTAAGTCGAGCATGACGAATTTTGATGGATTGAATTCTGAAAGTCTGAATCCTTCAGTCATTTAAAAGAATTAAACCAACAAAATCGTGTACAATTCCATTTTGAGAAATGTTTGACAAGAGTAATTCATTTTTGTTACAATAATTTTTTTAAATAAATCTTCCAACAATGTTCATAAGTTAAATCAAACAAAAATAATCACCCATAAATTTACTTAACATATTTATTTCAACCATATTAATTTAACTAATTAATAGATCAATTTTAATTAAATAAGGGGGAATTAGCCGGTACTAAAATTATATGGCTAAGAGGCTATGTATCCTACTTCCAAATGACTATATATATCCTAATCCGGCCAGTATAAGATATTCAACTTGTTACCTAGCTCTCAACTTACCATATATACCCCCATCAGGCTAGTATAAGATATTCAAATAATCAATGGTAATATTTCTTGTTGTACCTTTTGCTGACTCTTACTTGCCATTCAAAATAGAAAGGACATTTGCACAATCCCGCTCCAAATGGATATACTTTACTTCTGGCTCATAGAATTGCATCCAGTAGAGCTTTTGCTTCTGCTTGCCCGGGTCTAAGATTTTTGTGTTGCATCATCTAATTCTATCACAACTTTTTGTAAAATGTCTGACTTTTTTTTAGCTAAGTCATATAACTATATTAATATCTACACTGGCGGATAACCGAGTGGCTAAGTGGGGACGGTATCGATGGAGGGATGGGTCATTACAAATATCAGAGCTCTATGATTTAAATGTTGAATGAGACCGTAAATAAAATACTTTTAGGAAGGAGGCAAGAATAACATACCAGACAAGGACTCAAATCAGTAAAACAGAAAGCTCTGTGAATCGGGCGATAGTAAATGAGTCAACTCAGTAAATCTTGATCATCATATTCTGATTCCCTGATCATTTCCCTCGATGTTTCATTAATTTTTCTTTCATTACCATCTATTTCATTATAGTCTTTATCATCTTCGTTTTCATGTTTGTGTTTTTTTAATCTAAGTTTCGTTATTTTGATTATTTTTTTTTATGTTGAACTTGATACCTTTCTCTATTAAATGTTATAGGTCCCTATCTTTTTTCTTCTATTTTCTCTTCCCATGACAGGTTACTAATTATTTATTTACAGGTTACTTGATTCAAGTACGGGTAGTATCCAGTTTAGGACACTTGTTCTCAGCCTTTGCATCTCTATGTCGACTATATTGTCTAATCCAACAATATTATACTTGATAGTTTTTCCACAATTAGCAGTTTTGCAAATCAACACCACGATACTGATCTTGTCAAATATATGATCATCATTACCAGGTTCCTGATCAAGTTTTGACACCATGAGTCATCCTCTGAGTAAACCAATTCACATATTCAAAATCCCATTCTCCTCCCGTTTTACTGCCGTGATTTTAGTTATCATCATAATTACTTGAAAACCATGCATCCACCTATCACACACACACACATATATATATATTATTTATTTATTTTCTGTTTTTCCTGAACAATATTTTAGGAAACATAATTATATTGTTATGACTACTTTGGATTTTTCCTCATTCTCTCCCTATAATAAATATCATAATTTATCCCCCAATCATCTCATCACACATTCCAAAACCCTACTACCCCATATTCATCCCTAGATGCTATGAAGGCATCTTCAAGTAACCAAATTAATAACATCACTGCTCAAATGAAATTTGCTAAGTTGGGCAAGGCAAGTCCATTATCAATCCCGCTAGAGGTGCTATTGGTTCCTCAAAAAACATTAACGAAGCAGGGGATGCTTGGTCTATCAGTTTAATTGGCAAGCTTATGATCAACTCAGATGAAGTTGAAACCTATGATGCCAAAGAGGAGTTAAATCTCATATGGAAAAGGTATAAAAGAAAAGAAACTAGAGTTCTAGGCAACCACTTGTATGTCTTAAAGTTCACATCAAAGAAGGATACCAAGGATATCATTAAAAAAATCTCCATGGAATGTAGTGGGATATTTCTTGCCCCTGCAAGTCTATGCAACTTCCGTTCCATATGAGAAATGGACCTACACAAAGCAATAATGGAACGTGCAATTCAAGAACCTTCTCCTAGAACATCATCATGTTGCAGTCGTTGGTGAAGCCATTGAAGATTTAGAAAATAAAATTTTTAACAACCCAAATATGGAAATATGATTAATGTGAGAATTGATGTGGACTTTACAAACCCACTCAAGAGAGGAAAATTGTGGAATACTAACTCTCGAGAAGTCACATGGATAAGATACCACTAGTTTAAGCATCCTCGTAAACTTTGTGACTAGTGCTATATTGTTGATCGTAACGATGAAATTTGCGAGGAAGTATGAGAGTTTTTAAAACTCAAAGTTATGGCAGTAGAAGAATATGAGGACTCACGGTTGTGAAAATCGGACGATTCACGGTTCAAATATATCTAAATCGAGATAAATCGTTCATTCATAGCATTTCTCTTAGGAATCGTGTAATTCTCCAGTTGACTTACGATTTTGACCAATTTGCCCAAGTTAGGTGGAGTTAATGTTATGTAAAAATTATGAGAGTGTAAAGAGATGACCAATTTGAACAAGTTAGGTGGATCCAGAGGTGTGCAACGGATATAGACGTTGCGCAGTTAACAACGTTAATATCCGTTGCGCACCAGATTATCCGTTGCACAAATTATCTATATTTCATTTACCAAAATAAACTAGTGGCCAACGCCTACAACCGTTGTACACCCTATGGTCTTTTTGTAATATATAGTAAGTTTACGGGCTTTTAGTAGTTTTTTTATTTATTAATTTTCTAATACATTAACTTTTATTTCATTTAAGGCTAACCCCTATGGGCTAGATTGGACTGCTAGATTGGCCAAAAAGTGTTGCAAATCATGAAAAAAGTGTGGGAAAAAAGTTAACACTCAATCTGGCTACTTCTCTCTCCTAGCATTTGCTCGCAATCCAACTATCAGCGAGATTGAAACGCTGAATGGTGCGGCGCTCAAAAAGTGTTCAAAACGCTGAATGGTTCGGCGCTGACTAAAATCACAAAAATCTAACGGCTGAGATTTAAGCGCTGAATGGTTCGGCGCTCAAAAAGTAAATAAAACGCCAAATGGTTCGGCGCTCAGAAAAACGCTGAATGGTTCGGCGCTCACACGTATGACGTGGATGGCCAATCTAGCAGCTAGATATCTAGCCCATAAGACTTAGGAAGTTGCCCAGGCTGACGTGGATGGCCAATCTAGCAGCTAGATATCTAGCCCATAAGACTTAGCCTTATAACTCGGATTTTATTCTCTCTCCAAGAAACATAAATTTTTCTCTCGGTCTCCTTTCAAAGCCCCTCTTTTCATAAACAAGAACAACAACGAAATCTGCTTTGATTTCAACCGAAAATCCGAAAATCAAGACCGTTTCTACTAAAACCTGGTATCCTAATCAAAACCCATCTATCGTAAATCTAGATTTACGTTATGAGAACTTGTATTTTTTTAGAAACCCTAGAATATCTTGTTCCTGAAATCCAAAAAACCCCTCAATCTAATAGTCGATTATGCTTCCATTAACCAAAAATTGATTGATTCTGACCTAATTTATCATCAGGTACAAACCCCAATTCTAGTTTTGTTTATTTTTGTTGATGTTGTCTGATTTTGACCTAGTTCTGTGAATAGTATCTCACAGAATTAATGGTTTTATCTTTGTAGCATTTATTTTGGTAAAGATTTTGAAATTTTGTGTATGTTATTTGTGTTTTTAGGTTGCTTCAAAGCATGTGTAATTTTTAATTTCATTTTTGTGAATTCTTAGGTTTAATTTAGTTTATTTTGTTGAAGTTGTTTTAGATTTCATGTAGTTGTAAATGGATTAATCTCCCGATGCTCTTGTTTTTCTACAATGTTTGACTGGTGTTAGGTTTGTGTTTTGTCTAATGATGGTCATAGACTAAAAAAAATGTTAGATAATAGGTATGAGAAAGGTGGTCATTCTTCCCCTTCGCTTAATATAGTCTTCAGTTTTTCTTCTAATCATTCAAGCATCGCGTTTAGAAAGTAAAAAAATATTTTCCCTACTTACAATCAAGCTTGGCCTTTTATGAAAAGTGGCAATTGAATTAATATCTTAAAATGCAATGTTTTATTCGTAAAAAGTGAAACTATGAAAGTGAATTCTCTCAACACAAGCTTGCTTTTTATGATGGAAGCACATTATTAATGATTAGCATTGTTAGTACAAGTTCTGTATTTGTTCCTATCCATTTTATTGTGGGCCTCTCCAGATACAAATATTGTTACTTTTTATGTGTATATGAGCATTATATAAGCATTCGCTCTTCCAATGCAGCATGTATTTTCCTATCATCCATTGTATTGATTGTTGGATTCCTCTCTTTGCAGGGTTATGTCATTTACCGTGTACGTGTAAGACGTGGTGGTTGCAAGAGGCCAGTTCCAAAGGGTATTGTGTAAGGGAATCCAAAGAACCAAGGTATTACCCAACTAGAATTCCAGAGGAACAAGAGGTCAGTTGCTGAGGAACACGCTGGACGTAAATTGGGTGGTCCCAAAGTTCTCAACTCTTACTGGATTAATGAGGTTTGTTCTACTTGTAATAATTTGTCTTTAAAATTTTTTACTGCTTCATTTATGTTCCTTCTGTAAATGACCACTATGCGGCTCCTTTATATTCTTCATAATTCTTTTACTTATCTGGAATGATCCAAAAATCAACTGGATTTGCAACCCTCGTTCACAAGCATAGGGAACTTCGTGGTCTCACTTCAACTGGAAGAAAATACAAAGGTCTAAGAGGTAGAAGACATTTGAACACCAAGGCAAGACCATCACAAAGGGCAACTTTGGAAGAGAAACGACATGTCTTTCTCCGTCGTTACCGTTAGATTTGAGTTGCTATATTATCTTGTTTTTTAATCTAGAAGCTTAGTTAAAATTACCTATGCAAATTCTGAATACTATATTTTCAGTCTCTCAGTTTAATTTTCAGTCTACTATAGTTTCGTGATTAACTGTTTCAGGATTGATGTATTGGTGAAATTTATTTCAGGGATGGAAGAGTTATGTGAGACCACAAAACCGGGCGATCTAGAGGATTTGGTTTCGTTGCTTTCCGCAGCCAACATGTACTATTCTTTTTGCAATGAATTTTTATGATTGATATCCACTTGGTATGAGATGATGCATGGAACCTGGGCTGAACTAGAAAAGATTTGTGAACTGGCACTGAACTCTCTTGTTGTATTGGATAATTTACAGGAAGCTCAGAGCGCGATAAATGACTTCACTTATGAGACCTTTTCCCCCTTTAGTTTCTGGCATATCATTTGTGGGTACAGAACATATTGTATCTAATTTCCAACCGCGTCTTTTTAAGTAAATGGCTAGGGAATAGGAAAATTAGGTGCAACTGGGCTGTTAAATGAGCTACTTGTAACGAAGAGAAACAGAATAATGAAAACCAGAATATGGTTGTACTTACAAACCGATCCTCAGGTATCTTGAATTTCTCCTAAACATATATTGAATTTGGGTTTGGTTTACTCACAAATCTGCCAATGTGCAGAAGTGTTGCTTGATCTTCGCTTTTTAGACTAGTCCAGGTTATCGAGTAGTAACTTCCGAGGAAGTTGGTTGTGTTTGAATTTCCTTTAAATCTCACTTGTTCTGCAGATGGAGGTCAAGAAAATGCAAATGAGGAGCCTACTTCCTATGATGGTCGTACAATTACAGTATCGGGTCTTTGAAGCAAATAAATACCACAAGAGACATGACAGATTATCTGTGGTACTCGACAGAGCGAGTAAAAAATTTCTGAGGAGATAGATAATGAAAGCTTTAACACTTGATTCATTTATTCATTTTTCTTTTATTGTTTTATGTAAATGGTAGGAACTGCATATGGGAGTTTAGAGGACCCAAGGCTAACATTTAAGGAAAATATGAAGTTAAGAGATGAACTTAACAATATTTCCATCTTAAGCATTGTTGTTGGGCTTCCGGTTAGTTACCCCTTTTCATTCTCTTTTGTCATAATGTCTTTCATATTCAGGGAAACACAGTTTCTTGAGAAGTCTATTTGCTAAGGTTTTCACTATATGTGATTGTGTTTGGTGGCCATATTTTGAGACATGGAACACGGGGTTTTTAGGTCCAGTCATGTTGAGTGATCTCAATGCGGGAAGAAGAGATTTATCGTGGCAAAAATGGTCGTACAAGGTTCGTCTTCTGATCATCTCTTTTTCAAAGTCTCATTAACATTATCCATGAGAAAGAATTAGTCATTGTCGTTTATGTGCTTCTAGATTGGGTTAGAAGGCGAAGCTTTGGCTCTTCATTCCCTGGGTGGGAGTTCCACACTGTTGAATGGGTAGAAGCATCTTTAGCAGATCAGAAACAACATTTAACATGGAACAAGGTTAGGAATCTACAAAAATCGTTGGAATCTGTTTAATTTTTTTGAAACTTTAAGGTGGCATTTTGTGGTATGTTTCAAAGCCTTGTAAGTTTTCAATTACCGTATCTTGTTCTCCTAACATATTACCGTACTGCGAGATTGCTGGACTGACAACTCTTGAGCTGCAATTTCCACCAATGATGTTCTTTTACAGAGTGCACGTGAGTATCGTCTTGCCTGGTGTTAGTTGTTGCATTGTGTAGAGTCCCTCATTCACGATATTTATCTTACTTGCAGGCTCAAGATGACAGTGGAGAGTTGCTATCTACTCTTCACGAGTTGTTTCTCTTCTTTGCAACATCTCGACTGTCACACACATTTTGCGGAGACAGTTCTATCTGTTGATACATGAAAAATATTACCCCTTAGTCGGGCTAGTGTGCCCCCAAAAGGGAGGCAAACTCAACATGGGGACTTGGGCTAAGGAAGTATCCATAAGATGGAAAGGACAAGGGAGGAATTAATAAGAAAGAAGGAGGTTTTATTAGAGAAGGAATGACATTAGTAGTAATTAAGGAGGTTTAGGACATGTGGCATGATATCATAAAAAGGGGGCTTTTGAAAAGTCTATATAAAGAGGCATATATTTTTTTTTGATTTTTTTGATAACATAAAATTTTGATTATCAGGTAGAAAAGTTGTTTTGATCCTTTGCCAGAAGATCACAAACGACAGCAGGAAAATTTGAAATTGATTCTATTCCAAAGAGCTAATTCTCTAACAGTCCTAGAGATATTATCAGCTACCTGGTTATTCTCACGCTTAGTGAAAGAAAAAGTACACTGAATAAAACTTAAAGCCAAATGTTTAATCTCTTTAATGAATAATGAGACTGATGAGTGCCAAATATTGCATATTTCTACATCTTTTTATTGGCATTTAACTCATCTTTTGTGCTCGAAATCGAGATATTATCCCAAATTCGTATTTTCTCTGTTTTCAAGAATAAATACTTGTACTAATTAATTTTGTGTTTTTAGGTAGTAAATAAAGCTTGGAGAAACTAAGGATCCAAAAGAGCAGAAAACCAAAGCCCCCGCGCGCATCAGTTGCAACCCAACAAGTAGCAACCCATTTACAAGACATGGGCTTGAGCAATCCAAGGCCCGGCCCATAACCCGAGTCCAAAGCCCGTCTCATCCTGAGCCGTGAGATCTGACCCATCCGCATCCAACGCTCGCTCCACCCAGCACATCAACCCTCTCTACATCCGCCCAACACCACAAACCCACCTACACCTTCACCCATCGACCAAAACCCCAACCTCACTTTCTCTTTCTTTCTTTCTCCCCGACATTTGCAGAGCTCACCCATCTCTTCTTTTTTCTCCCGACCAAATTCTCGAGCCGACTTCGCCACCACCCGTACCCGCTTCTTCTCCCGACAACAAGAAGCACACGGCGCCACCTCCTCCACCCCTAGTTCTGCCTATCTCCACCATTAGCTTCTCCCACCCTAGAAGCTAGGGTTGAGATAGTTGGAGCTAGGGTTTCTCCAACAACTCATTAATGGCTACCAGAGCCGAATTTGAAGAGGGAACAAGATTGGGTTCGCATTTATTGTAAGTTTCGAGTGTTAGAGAAGATGGGGAGGTATAAATTGAATTGTTCTTCATGTGAGAGGGGAAGTCAATTTTTAGGGTTTTATTTTGTAACTTAATTTTGAATCGTGTTTAGCAATTGCATGATGTTTTAATTCACTTTACTAGGGTGTAGATGAAACCCCCGATTTAATGTGAAGTTAATTGAATTCTCATTTTTTTCTTGATTTGTGTAATGTTTAGGAATATAGTTAGCTATTGAACTAAGCTCACCTGTGATCAATGGTACTGTAAGAAGACCATTGATATTAGGGGTAAGTGAGGGGAGTTAGTTAATCAAATATCCATCTAAAGCCTTCAAGAGAAGGCATGAGAACACTTTGATAATTTGCATTACCTTAGCAGAGGATTAGAGGGTGGAGTCAACCATCCTAGTAACTTTCCTAATTGTTTACAATCTATCTTTGCTGCCTTAGATTACAGTCACAATTCAATTAGTCGTATCGACACCAAAACAAACTCATATTTGTGTTACTCCTATAGAAATCAGTTTAGTGAAGCCTTAGAGTCAATTTTACACACTCAAATCCCTGTGGATCGACCTGTACTTGCCCTGCCTCCAACAGGCACTGTGCACTTGCAGTTTACATTGTAGGCATTCACCTTTTCTCAGCTTACCAGAGACTCCATTTATTGATTGGATGACAAGCTTTGCATCGGCCTCCACTTGAACCATTGAGCATTGCATTCTTTTAGCCCAGCTCAGCGCTTCTCGTATCGCCATGCATTCCCCCATTTCAGCACTTAGTACTCCATTTGCATATTCTCCCCTGATGACTTTGCATTCACCTGTATGATCGCGTAAAACCCAATTGGTTAGTATCAAGATCAAATGAAGCATCAACATTAAATTTAAGGATCCCTACTTCAGGCGGTATCCATAAAGAGATGCAGTTATCCTGTGATAACACAATTGAAATTCCTGAGCTATGTAGATGGGAAGCAAGGTGATAATTATTCTTATGAATAGAGGTGTAAGGATTAAGAGATACTCCCTGGAAGATTTTATCACAACGATCCTTCCACAAAACCCATATACCTATCATGAGAGTAAACAAGTGTTTCTCATCATTGTTATAGTTCTTGTCAGAGAACCAACTTGTAACCCATTCTGAGTCAGTACTGAATCTTCTACTGACTTCTTCAATATCAATCTGAACTCCTCTCCAAACTGATCTTGCATGAGAACATACAAAGATTTAAGTGTTCCATTGTTTCTTCCTGCTGTCCACAAACTCCATAGTTAACCTCAATACTGGAATCATAATAGGCAAGCTCGAACCTAGTAGAGTTAAGTTCTCTTATGCATTTCCAGGCAAAGAGCTTTATCCTGTGAGCAGTATTACATTTCCATAAATTCTTCCAAACGGCAGATGTGATGATGTTGCCATTTACTAGAGCTTGACCCTGACTTTTAGTGAGCATGTTGTATGTGCTTTTTACTGAGAAAGAACCATTCTTAGCAGGCATCCAGATTACTTCATCCTCCTTACTTAGATCAATGTATAATCTTTGTATCATATTAGAAGTTTCATTGTCAAATAATTGGTTCAGCAGGGTAACATTCCAGAGATTTGAGTTAGGAATAAGCAGTTCAGATACAAATTCATAAAATTTGAATAGCTCATTGGTTGGAGTGGGTGGTTCAGTCATACCTGGTATCCATTTGTCCGCCCAAATTCTTGTTTTGGAACCGTTATTGACTTCCATGAAGAAATTTTGTTGAACTATATTTAAGCCTTGAGTGATACCATTCCAAGTATATGAGCAATTTTTAGCTTCAAATTTCGATGCGAGAATATCTCGACCATTGAAATACTTTCCCTAAGCACCTGAACAATTAAGTTCTCGGTCTCTTGTACAAATTCTCCATGCCGGTTTAGTTAGGACTGCAAGATTAAGTTTTTCAAGGTCTCTAAAAGCAAGACCTCCTTGATCTTTAGGCTTGCACACTTTATTCCAACCAATTGGATTCATTCCTCTACTTGTGTTGTATCCCCAGAAAAATCTCCTTTCAATTGAAGTAAGTTTGTTTAGTAGACTGGTGGGTAACTTGAATTTTCCCATTTGGTAAACTGGTACAGAATTAAGTACATTTTTAACCATGGTTGCTCTTCCTGCTTGAGACAATGAAGTAGTATTCCAAGTAGAGTACCTATGTTCAAAGTTTTCTTGTATAGACTTGAAAGCTTCTTGCTTGTTATGACCCAAAATGAGAGGAGAACCAAGATATTTCTCTTTAGTATTCATCTTTTTAACTCCAAGAATTTGAGTTAAAGTTTCAGCCACACTAGGATTTGTGTTCTTACTGAAGTGTACTGCAGACTTGACAAAGTTGATAACTTGACCATATTGTGAACTGAAGTTATGAAGTAACTCTAGAAGATTGTTCACAGAAGTAAGATTTGCTTGAGTGAAAATCAAGTAGTCATATGCAAAGAGCAAATGATTAATAGCAGAATTGTTAGCCTCTTTAATACCTTTAATATCTGTTATCTTGTTGTGCAAACAATAAGGTGTCTTGATAAGTATTCCATAGCCAAAATGAAGAGATAGGGTGACAGAGGGTCACCCTGTCCGATGCCTCTTGTTGGACAATAGATAGTACAATAGAAGGGGGTCTTCTCTCTCTCCTCTTGGGAATTGGGTGTGTTGTGGCTAGGACTTGTAGAACCAAAATTCACCCCTCAACATTTGGCGACCACACCGGGAGGCTCATGCCTAGCCCGACCATCCAATTCTCACACTACATATTTTCTATCCGCGCCCCTTTCAGCCGGCCACTTCTCACCCCCTTTTATCTCAGCTCGTATCCTTTTGCCGCTTACCCCTTATTATAGCCGCTCGTCACTCTTACGATTGAACACTTTTTCACCAAAACTACTTCCACGCCTAAGAACCACCGCTATCATACTCAATATCGGAGCTACGACAATACTACCCAGCGTTCTCGCTCAACTGGGAGTCCACATCAACAGCGGAACCACTTCTTCGCCTCCTTCTCTCTCTAAACAATTATCTACTATCTCTCGCTTTCAAGACTCTGTGCCTCTCATCCTCCACTTTCCGAGTAACTCTACTACCACTTGTTTCTCATAATACTAGCGTGTCTTTAACTAATAGAATCCAAGCTGAAAACAACAACTCCGCCTTCGACAACGAGATCATCGTCAAAAGAACGCAGGAGTTAACTTTGGGCAATTCCAACACAATTTCAAGATATGCGCCGATTCGCTTCACCTCCAATTGCACCAAGTAACACAAGCGCCTTTTCTCCTTCGTCTCCGATTAAACCAAGTAACAAGAAGCAAACAGAAAAGCCGCCTAGTCATCCTAACGATTTTGATGAGGAAGCTTTCAAAAAAAAAAAAGTAAAACCTATCCGGCAAGAACTGTGGGCTAACGCGTACTAACTGAAAGGAAGTGGACCATAGTCGTCGGAAATCGAAGATCAATGATGGAGATTAAATGAGAAATTAAGAGTCAGGAAGTTCAGGACTTGTATGTGGCAGCTAACATTCACCCCAACTCGTCTCTAGCTATTGTGTTGATTATGAAGACAGCGGTAATACGAATAGGCGAGCTATCAACCCGACAGCAATGGTCGAATCATGGCAGAAGCCACCTCTGTGTTATAATACAGGCTAAGTATTACCTCTGGATGTTCGTCAGAATTTCCCAATAAAGCCCCCACTAATAATGGTACAAAGAGCCGCTGGAGCTCTCAAACCATGGCATCATACGATGGACTTCAGAAACGACTACAAATGGTATTAAAGGCGCGATCGTAATCTTTTGAGAGCGCCTCGTGCTAGACCAGAAAGGCTACACGACTGCTCCCGCTCCACACTCACATCTCTCTGCTCTTTATAACTTCAAGCAATGAAGACGAGGGTGTTATAGTAGTTCACGAGGATCTACAGATGGGAAGAGCTCGCTTGAACACAACAGTCCTCCTTAGATACAATAGCTTTATTAGAATTAGAGCCCTAGTCTATTGAGATCCAAACATCAACTTTCGACTCTACATTCCAAGCTTATATGCATTAAAATATGATAATTACTGTAAATTACACAATCCTGGCGCTGCAGCAAGACGTACCCTGAAACGTGCACCGCAGAACAACATGGTCCAAGCACCTTTATCGTCAATCCTCTTACAAGACCGGAGTTTACTGCTCGACTATTGATGAATTGCTGTTTTTGTAAGCTCAGGTTATCGGTATGGTCAGCCGATGAACACAAGGTTATCAGTATGGTCAGCCGATGAGCACAAGGTAGTGGCGCGCCAGCAGTCTAGTCTAACTATGATGTCATTAGGAAGCTACGCTGATTACCATCACGACTAGGCACCAACTGCTCATTAACAAACATTCAAGATAAACCAGCCCCTTGAAGTCTCAGCCGATGGGCGGTTGGGTACACCTGTGTTCAGAGAACGTACATCTGCCTGGGATGTAAGCATTTTCTTGTTGGGATCGATTGTAAAATGCAGCGGAATTTGAGTTTTTAAAAATTTTCTACCAAAAACCCAACTTTAAGTTTCATAGATGTTAATAAGAACAAAGAGGGATTATGAGATCTGTGTACCTGGATTCGCTAATCCAAAATCTAGCAGCAATAAGTGAACAGCTCCTTCCCTTAATGATGTTGTTCTTCCACGAATTGATGCAGACAACCTTTGGCACCACCAACAGCAACCCTAACTTATTTTAGGAGGAGTAAGAAAAGACTTTGTAGCTTTGTTACTGACTACCCACAAATTAATTCAACACCACCACCAACTTTGATTCCTTGACTGAATGATTTGAGTTAAACACCGATAGCAAATCTCTGTGCAAACTTGTAAGGAAGATGAACACTTCTGTTGCTTTTCGAATGAAAAGCTCGTATAGCTTTTTCTTAGGAAAATAAGACAAAAGACAAGAAAACAATTGCTGTGTAAACCAAAGGAAGACACGTATGGGCTATGGACTTTCTCACAAAACACTTAATTGTATAGGGACGTGAAAATAAGAAGGCTTGGCTATTCTCAGCTTCCGGTGTGTCTAGCTTTGATAGCTTGCCCCCCTTATATAGTTTTCATATTAGGAGTTATCCTTCTTGTTTTCAAATACCTTTTCCAAATACAATTAGGTCTCTTGGGCTACAAACAATTTTAGATTTTCTTACCCGTATAGGATTCTATGTGTCTCACACAATTCCAAATACGATTAAGAAATTACAAGTCATTCCACCAAAGACGTGTTAATTGACAAACACTCTAAAATTGTCTGTTTTAATAAAAGTAAAACCCTTCCTCTACTTTCTTACCCGTAAGTCCTTCCGCTAATACTGGTATTCATAAAATCCTATAGGTGTGTAACAATTACACATCAGCTCCTATGAAGAATTTATATCTTTGTCCTTGACGATTAAAATGTGTTTTCCATATTATTATTCTAATAATCACTTAAACAATTTAAGTGACCAGTGGCCAGTCTAGAATAATAATGCCCGCACAATAATCCAAGGGAATACACATTCGAGGCGGATACCATATTGGATATGTATATTCTTATGCAAGACTCCACGACTATCCATTTTACCCAGATATGTACATTAGCTGACATAAAATGAATAGAACTAACCGACCGGTTCGACATAATCCAATTACATCAACCTGCTAGATTTAGAAGTCTCCACTTCTATGATGAGATTAATCATAATACATACGCAATAATCACAGCAGGTTATAATCTAAACAATGAAAATAATTCACATAGATTACGAACTAAAATGTCACCAATATATTTTATCTCCCACTGTATAAATTAAAACTAATATATTTAACCATATCTCACAAAGCATGTTTAAAGTGAACTGTTAAATAATAAATAAAATGCGAATGTCAAACTATTGTTTTTGGGCATAACCCCAACAATCTCCCACTTGCACGAAAACAATCAAAAATCAGTTTTGACTCCTATCCCATCAACATGAGAATCAAACACCTTCTGTGTCAAAGCTTTGGTAAAGGGATCCGCCAAATTCTGCGCCGAGGCTATCTTAGTAACAACTACTTCGCCTTTCTTCGACATATCTCCAATAATATGATACTTTATTTGAATGTGCTTGTTCTTAGAGTGGTTTCTAGGCTCTTTACTATTAGCTACAACACCATTATTATCGCAGAAAATAATAATAGGTGGTATCCATACTGCTTCCTTAGCTGCTTCGCAAGCCGCTACATATTCAGCTTCTGTAGTAGAGTCAACAATACACTTTTGCTTGACACTTCTCCAATTAATGGCTGCTCCACCTAATGTGAACACATATCCTGAAGTTGATTTTCTCTTGTCCTCATCTGATTGGAAATCATAATCAGCATAACCAAGAGGTACCAATCCTTCGGATCCATAAACCAACATATAATCTCTAGTTCTCCTGAGATACTTTAGAATATGTTTTACGGCAACCCAATGTTCCCGTCCTGGATTGGACTGGAACCGACTGACCATCCCAACTGCATAACAAATGTCTGGTCTGGTACATAGCATGTCATACATGAGACTGCCTACAGCCGAAGCATAAGGAACGTTACTCATATCTTGCATTTCCTCCGATGTCTTGGGACAAAGAGCTTTTGTAAGTTTAATGCCATGTCTATAGGGTAAGAAACCCTTCTTTGAGTTTTGCATAGCAAATCTCTCCAGCAATTTGTCAATGTAAGTTGCTTGGGATAAGCCTATCATTCTAGCATTTCGGTTTCTGAGAATTTTAATGCCTAGAATGTAACTGGCCTCTCCTAAGTCTTTCATACTAAAGTGATTGGAAAGCCATAGCTTTACTGATGATAATGCTCCTACATCGTTTCCAATGAGTAATATATCATCTACATACAAAACCAAAAACATCACCATGTTTCCTTGAGTTTTCTTGTAAACACACGGTTCGTCAAGATTTTGCTCAAACCCTATAGATTTAATAGCCTCATCAAATCTAATATTCCAGCTTCGAGATGCTTGCTTAAGTCCATAAATAGACTTATGCAACTTGCATACTTTGTGCTCATGGCCTTTAATTACATATCCCTCTGGTTGGATCATGTAAATGTCCTCTTCAAGATTGCCATTCAAAAAGGCAGTCTTGACGTCCATCTGCCAAATCTCATAGTCAAAATGAGATGCAATGGACAAGAGTATTCTAATGGACTTAAGCATTGCTACTGGCGAAAAAGTATCCTCGTAATCGATTCCCTCTTTCTGAGTGTATCTTTTCGCCACCAGCCTAGCTTTATAGGTTTCAACCTTACCATCTAGACCTCTTTTCTTCTTGTAAATCCACTTACACCCAATGGGTTTTTAATATTGGGGGGAGGATCTACAATACTCCAGACTCCATTGGAATCCATGGATTCTATTTCAGTATCCATACCGGACAACCATTTTCTCGATTCAGGGTCATTTATTGCCTCGTTGCAACTAGTAGGATCCGAATCCTGCTCATCTAGAATAACTTGAAAAGTTTCCCCGAAGAACTCAACATACTTAGGATTTCGTTTCCTTGGTCTAGTACTATGCCGAGGCTGGTTTGGTTGAGCAACAACTATTTGTTCAACTTGTTGCTCCGGTTGTCCTACAACTTGTGGTTGAACTTGAGGTTCAACCTCAGGTTGAGGATGTACTACTTCTTCATCCATATGAAGACCCGGATCAACTAATGGTTCATTAAAGATCGGAGGATCCTGCTGAACTATTGGTTGTTGCACAACTACAGGTGAATTTGTATGTATATTATTACTAGCTTGTTCATTAAATTCAGGAATATCAAAAGTTGTTAGTCGCAAAAATGGAGCAGTTTTGTTAGACTCTTCATTGTTTACTGGAAGTGAACTAGAAGTACTACTAACTCCCACTGAACCATTATCACACAACTCTTCAAGCACAACTTTACTTCGAGGTTTATAGTCCATCATATAATCGTCTTCAAGAAACATTGCATTAGTACTTACTACCAACTTTTGCTCTTTCGGATTATAAAATAAACCAGCTCGAGTACCTTTTGGATAGCCTACAAACAAGCAAACTTCTGACCTTGACTCTAGTTTACTAGACTTTCCTTTTAGCACATGTGCAGGACAACCCCAAATTCTTAAATGCCGTAGACTTGGCTTACGCCCAGACCACAACTCCCTGGGTGTCTTAGGAACTGCCTTACTAGGTACCAAATTCAGAATATATGCTGCTGTTTCTAAGGCTAATCCCCAAAAAGATATAGGTAATGAAGTATAACTCATCATGGACCTTACCATCTCTAGTAAAGTTCTGTTCCTTATGTCTGCCACACCACTTTTCTGTGGTGTTCCAGGTGCAGTCAACTGGGATACAATCCCATGTTCTACTAAGTATGCACCAAACAGGTTTGAAAGATACTCACCACCTCGATCTGATCGAATGGCTTTCAATTTCTTTCCTGTTTGGTTTTCGACCTCTGCCTTGTATTCTTTGAACTTTTCAAATGAATCAGACTTATGATGCATAAAATAGATGTAGCCGTATCTAGAATAATCATCAGTGAAAGTGATGAAATACTCATAGCCACCTCTAGCTCTAACATTCATCGGTCCACATACATCAGTATGCACTAACTCTAATACTTCATTGGCTCTAACACCTTTCCCTGTAAAGGGTCTCTTGCTCATTTTACCTTCCAAACAGGATTCACAAACTGACCATGGTTCAATTTCTAATGAATCAAGAGATCCATTTTGAGTGGTAACAGATGGTATACATTCACTATTTAAAACACAAAGAATAATAGGAGAAATAAGATATAAACCATGCGCCAACATACTAGTAAAAATAACTAAACTGTTTTTAATTATTAAAACCTTAAAAGAATCAAATTTAATTGTCAAACCATCTCTAACGAGACAAGACACTGAAATTAAATTCCGCCTGATATCTGGCACATATAAGCAATCTTTCAAAACTAAAATCTTATTTCCATTACTACTACTACTACTAAGACGAACTCTTCCTACGGCTATTACATCAACTCTTGCATCCGAACCTAGGCTCAGGTAAATTCTCCTTTACTTAGTTGTCTGGTTATCTGAAACCCCTGTAATGAATTGCAGTATGATTAGTGGCTCCAGAATATATACACCAACTGTTTGGTGTATAAGTGGCAACATTTGCCTCAACAACAAAAGATTCAAAATTACCTCCTGACTTCTTCTTAGCTAATTATTCCGTGCAATTGCGCTTCCAATGACCAGTCTTGTTGCAATGGAAACACTTTCCCTTTGCAACACCTTCTCCCTTGTCCTTTTTAACACCCAAAGATTTATTTGCATTAGGACCTGTTTTATGAGACTTCTTCTTAGGATTCTTTCGCTTAGGTTTGCGCTTAGAATCCTCCGCTAAGTGAACACTTCCAGCTGCCTTTTTATTGTCCAAAATTCCTTCCGCAGTTTGCAATTGGTTAAGTAACTCAGGGAGAGTTAAGACCATATTATTAATGTTAATTCAAATTGAAATGCGCAAACGAACTGGGAAGGGAATTGAGAACAATGTCAACTTTCATATCAGCATCGATAGTTGACCCAATGGTTTCCAGTTCGTTAAACAGAGACATCATGAGAACGACGTGATCACGAACTGGAGTTCCTTCTTACATCTTAGTGTTCATTATCTTTCTAGTCGCCTCTGCTTTGGCGGGACGACTATGTTCAGAAAACATCTCCTGCAGACCATTAATGATCTCAACAGCTTTCTCAAAGCCCTCATATTGATGCTGCAATACATTGGAAATAGAAGCCATGATATAGCACTTGGCCATATCATTGGATTTCTTCCACCTAGCATGAGCACCAACTATTTCTGCGGGTTCAGGGAGAACAGGTTCTGGTTCGTTTAGAACAAACTTGTAATCTTGTACGGTGAGTACAATATCCAAGTTTCTTTTCCAATCAACATAGTTGGGACCAGTTAGTTGGTTTTCTTTCAAGATAATTTGTAAGGGGCTGAGGTTCGACATCGACATCTAAACATGCATAACAAATGAATCTTAGTGAGATAAAACAGTTCTTAAAAACAAAATAAAAAATAAAAAATTTATTTATCGCAACTCCCTAGTATTACGATAAACATCGGTTTCCCAAAACTTTACATACGTAACATCCCTTGGGGAATTAGTTGCGCATATAGTTTTTCAGGTGGAAGAACTTTCCATTGATTTAACAATCCTTGACATCTCATGTCATATTAAATCAACAATCCGATATTTTTAGCCTCTAAACTAAATATTTGTTTCATTCGGGAAATCAAATTACTTAAGTTTAGTTAAGTGTAACCCATAGAAAATATTCAGAAACCACATAAATTGAATTGTTTCCTTAGGGAGAACAAAACCATTCATATAATCTGAATTTTCTTATGGAAGGCCGCGGGATACAAAGTCCCTCTCCCACTTAATTTCTTAAACAAGGGCATGTAGTACATTGCATTTATCATTCACACATCTCATGTATAAACTAAAACAATACTACATATTATGATTTCCAATCTAATTAATCCAAGATGATACTACAGCTAAAATACATGCACATAAACCAATAGATATCATGTAAATTCAACTTGAATAACTTTAACATTATTCACTAATTTACATCATTACTAAAGTGCCCTGAATCACCAACTAAACATACTGGTACTTTATAACATTGGTTATCCAAAAGGATAACTAACTGTTGACGTTTGTAATGTGCTAAGACCCTTTATTAACTTGTTTTAATATACCGTACCAAAACTGTTTTGGACATACTAAAATAAATTTCGGTCTTCATTAACAAACAAACTCAGTTACCCTCTTAAACCAATCAAGGATTAATGTTCATTGACATATTGTTGAACACCCATGAAAACTTTGGTTTACACAGGAAACATATTTCAAAGATTTTAACCCAATTCTTGCATCTCATGTAGAAATAAAAAAAGAACCTATATATCCCTCATGGTGATTTCTCACTCTAGCACAAACACATTAGTTAGCCATACACATACGTTAATTTGCATCCCATACAAAATCAGCCATACCCATGTCAAATTAATCAAATCAATCATAAATTTTAACATCAAGTTACTCAAATTGATAAATCTAGGGTTCAATCAATTCATACAAATTCACAAATTGAAAAAGCCCTAATTTTTAAACACATCATAATCTCCATCATGATCAATAAAATTGCAATTATTAACATCTAAACCTAGCTCTTGATGCCATTGTTGGGATCGATTGTAAAAATTAATAAATTTGAGTTTTTAAAAAATTTCTACCAAAAACCCAACTCTAAGTTTCATAGATGTTAATAAGAACAAAGAGGGATTATGAGATCTGTGTACCTGGATTCGCTAATCCAAAATCTAGCACCAATAAGTGAACATATCCTTCCCTTAATGATGTTGTTCTTCCACGAATTGATGCAGACAACCTTTGGCACCACCAACAGCAACCCTAACTTCTTTTAGGAGGAGTAAGAAAAGACTTTGTAGCTTTGTTACTGACTACCCACAAATTAATTCAACACCACCAACAACTTTGATTCCTTGACTGGATGATTTGAGTTAAACACCGATAGCAAATCTCTCTGCAAACTTGTAAGGAAGATGAACACTTCTGTTGCTTTTCGAAAGAAAAGCTCGTATAGCTTTTTCTTAGGAAAATAAGACAAAAGACAAGAAAACAATTGATGTGTAAACTAAAGAAAGACACGTATGGGCTATGGACTTTCTCACAAAACACTTATATTTAATTGTATACTAGCAAAACCGTACGCGCGATGCGAGTGCCTTTCCGTTCAAGAAGTTCTTTGTTTTAGTCTCTGCTATTGCCGCTAGCTTAGCCAAACACGGTAATTTTGTAAAGCATTGTCGTTAGTTGCTAACGGTGGGGTGTGAGGAACTTGTACATTCACCTCGAGTCGCATGTGAGCAACTTGGTTTTCAGTTCTTCACAAAAATGGCCTGTCATATGAAATAGTTCAAGGCATGTATACCAAAGTATACCACTTGGATTGGGGTGTAATTCTTTGTTGGTATTCGTCTGAATTCACTATTGTGTAATCTTTTTGGATTTTGAATTGCTTTGCTTGTTTAGGAGAAAAAAAGAAAAGAAGAAAAACCCACGTACATAAGGGATGCGTTTAGTTTAAGTTAAAAAAAAAAAAAAAATGGGATGCGTTTAATAGTTGCAACACGTCCCGTTAACCATTCAGACCGTGTGTAGGGTCTAGAAAATATTCCTTTGTTACGCCTCCCCCACAACACGTATGTAGGTGATGCTCAAACACAATCATCACCTGGTTCACATTTTTCTCTCCGCGGTTCACCATCTTCCTTTCTGTACTGCACCGCCTCCCTTCTATTACTATGTTCACATAAATTCTCGTTGTACGCTTGAACAGGTGAAACTTAATTTTCCAATTTTATTCACCGATAATTCTTAATTCGGTGTTACATCGAATTATGAATCCATGGGCGTTGTTTTTATAGCTTAAAGTGTATGGGTAATTGTAATCTTAGGATAACGATTGTGATTCAATTTTGAAAAGAAAATCATCAATTGTTTAAAGCGAATCAAAAGAGAAAGATAAATGTAATCGACAAAATGGAAGTGGCGGAGGTGGAGGTGGTGCCGGAGTCGGCGGTGGTTGTGTCGGCGTTGATGGTGATGGCAGTGGTGGTGGTGTTGAAGGTGAAAGCGGTGGTGGTGGTTTCGGCGAGGAAGGTAGTGTTGTTGCTGGTAGTGGCGGTGTGGTAGTTGGAGGTGAAGGCGGTGGTGGTGGTGACAGAGGTTATGGTGTTGTTGGTGGTGGAAGTGGTGGTGGAAGGTGGAGGTGGTGAAAACATGGAGGACAAATTTAGATTTGAAGGTATACAAAGGAAAAAGCATGGAGGCGTATTTCGATTACTTTGGTAAAACGTGATTGTGGTGGCAGAAGCAGCAGCAGCAGCGTGGTTGTGCTAGAGTAGCGGAGGTGGCGATGGTGTTGTGACAGCATTCAGTAGCGATGGAACATCGGTGGTAGTAATGGTGTTTTAAATTTAAGTGTGATTTTAAGGGGATATATGGAGGGATTATTTTGATATTGGGGGACAATCTCGTCCAAAAAAATAGTAACCAAAAATTCTTGGGACACCATAAAGGACCCTTTTCTTTATTACAGTATAAGATGGACGGGAAAATAAGAAGGCTTGGCTATTCTCAGCTTTCGGTGTGTCTAGCTTTGATAGCTTGCTCCCCTTATATAGTTTTCATATTAGGAGCTATCCTTCTTGTTTTCAAATACCTTTTCCAAATACAATTAGGTCTCTTGGGCTACAAATTTTTTTAGCTTTTCTTAACCATATAGGATTCTATGTGTCTCACACAATTCCAAATACGATTAAGAAATTACAAGTCATTCCACAAAAACTTGTAATTGATAAACACTCTAAAATTGTCTGTTTTAATAAAAGTAAAACCCTTCCTCTACTTTCTTACCCGTAAGTCCTTCCGCTAATACTGGTATTCATAAACTCCTATAGGTGTGTAACAATTACACATCATCTCCTATAAAGAATTTATATCTTTGTCCTTGACGATTAAAATGTGTTTTCCATATTATTATTCTAATAATCACTTAAACAATTTAAGTAACCACTGGCCAGTCTAGAATAATAATGCCCGCACAATAATCCAAGGGAATACACATCCGAGGCGGATACCATATTGGATATGTATATTCTTACTGTGCACTCACGACTATCCATTTTACCCAGATATTGGATCCAAATGACCTCACTGCTTGGTAAGACAAAATAGCCGAAATACACGTAAGGTATATACATATTCTCGTGGATTAAGAACTTACGCAAAGTAGTAGCTTAGATCCATTCATTATCTGACATAAAATGAATAGAACTAACCGACCGGTTCGACATAATCCAATTACATCAACCTGCTAGATTTAGAAGTCCCCACTTCTATGATGAGATTAATCATAATACTTACACAATAATCACAGCAGGTTATAATCTAAACAATGAAAATAATTCACATAGATTACGAACTAAAATGTCACCAATATTTTATCTCCCATTTTATCTCCCGCGTACTGTATATAAAATTTTCAAAAACTTACAACTAATTTATATTTGACCATTAAGTATCTCAAAATTAGAAAATGATGTTATGTTTAAAATAAAAGTGAACTGTTGTTTAAATAATAAATAAAATATTAAACACATAGCAAATGTCAGAAACACATGTCCAACTTATTGTCATTTCCAATTACAAAATCCTAATAAAGATCTAAATGTTTGTCTTTCTTCATAACCCACAACATTTCTAATCCTGACGCGTAAATTGGGTGTGTTTGATTCATTTAAAGAGTACCATTTAGAAATGGAGCAACCTAGACCTATCTCACAAAGCATGTTTAAAGTAACTAAATAATAAATAAAATGTAATGTCAAACTATTGTTTTTGGGCATAACCCCAACATTTCTAATCCCTCGAGTTTGATTCATTTAAAGAGTACCATTTAGATACACTAGCCTTGCAGTACAAGTTCTGGCCTTCATAGAGAATCAGCATCTTCTCATGCTTGAATCATTTACTCCCACATGTTAGTAGGTTGTCACTTTGGTTCATTAATGTTCAATCTTTCCAAAGTGTTCCAACACATGATCTTACTTTGATTAAAAATTGATAATTTTAGTTAATACTTCCACCTCTCAACTCTATACCGTTCTCGTCTTTACTTTCCTCGTCTTTTATCTTGAATATACTTAAATGTATGACTCGCACGATGCTCGTTTATGGGCGGGAGTACATATTTGCACATACTCGTGCCTATATACTTTATTTGTATATTTTATTAAATAAGAGCCTTCATCTCGTATAACTTAGTTTTAACAATATCTCTAGCAAACATTCTTGAGGATATACACTTCTAGGTTTCATCGTAGACACCCGTCACTATAAAAATAGTCAATGATTAATTATAAATTCAATATTCTATTGCAAATCGTGACAATTAAAAAGTATGAAACGGCTGAGTTAAAGTGTAATTGAATGTTCATATTTATGCTCCATGAAATATGTACGCCGCCTAGTCACATGTATAGGTTGCTTTCTCATCCTATGAAATGTGTATATTGATACATAGCCATATGAATAGGCCGCCATCTTGGGTAGCAAACTATGTATAAAGCGTCTCACATCTTGCATATAACACCAATATCTTCTTGTCCTGAATCTCATGATCGGATATGCAACAAAATTCTAGTAACGTGTTCCGGGCACCATGCTAGCAAGGGTCCATAGAGGCCGTTTGAACAAAAATTTACAAAAGGCCCCGAGATACATAGACACTCGTCAGCCGAAAAATTTACAAAAGGCCCCAAGTTGCATAGACACTTGGCCGGATGACGAATCACAAAAGGCCTCGAGATGCATAGACACTCGGCAGGCATACAAGTTTACAAAAGGCCTCAAGATGCATAGACACTTGGCCGGCTGATGAATCACAAAAGGCCCCGAGATGCATAGACACTCGGCAGGCTGACAAGTTTACAAAAGGCCCCAAGATGCATAGTGTTAGAGCATAGCTCGGTTGAACCCACCAAGCGTTGGTATGTCAAGTTTGGTTGTCATATTTTAGTGAATCAAAACTCATTTTAAGAGTCGCTTGATTATGTACTAGAGTCAACTTCAGTATAGGATAGCTTGAAAGTATTAGGATATGAGACATTACAAGTATTGCGAAGACTTGAAGAAGTGAAGAAGTAAGAAGCTACAACGACAACATCATCCTTCCACTTGAGGTTAGTGATATTTGACTTGAACTGTTTCATTCCCAAACGTATCTTTCAAGTCGTGCATATTGAAAACAAAAATGCGAAGCATGAAAACTCTAGATAGACATAGTATTAAGGAATACAATACGAGGTTTATTGCTTAACCATTAAACTTTGTAGATAAGACATCGACATAATCGTTTGAATGCTATTGTGATTATGTATGGGTATGAGGTGAGGATTTCATCCTAGGAAACAATGTTTATACATGTGTTTTAAGGAAGTAAGTTCATAAACTTGTTTATGAATCGAAAAGGAAATCGCCAAAGCGTTATTGGTATTGTTATTCATTGCATATCTTGTGAACAACCAATATGTGTGATTTAGTATAACCGCTCATGACTTGTTTGTGTTCTTGGTAAAACTATTCACAAAGGCCTGACTTATGTATTGGTATGACTTTCATTAGTGAAACCGATCTTAAGTAATCACCTGAGATGGTATGATCGAGTTTGTGATTTGTGCATGACCAACTCGGGTAAAGGGGAACCGATCCTATGAAGAGGTGCAACACATCACAAAGGGGAATCGATCCTTGTATGAGGTGCAACAAGTTTTTAGCATAAAGGGGAACCGATCCTATGGACATGTGCAACACGTTTTTAGGAAAAGGGGAACCGATCCTATGGACATGTGCAACACATATAAGTTAGATACCATATATATGTGGGGAACCGATCCTAGTACCTAGTCAACCGAATTTTGGGAAGCTAGTGTGACTATGCACAATACTCACATGGAGGTAGAACCGAAACTTGTTTTGGTAGAACCGTGTGTAGATGGGGCAAAACGATTTGCTGATTTTTTACAGAATTGAGAAGACGACCGTACGGAGGAGACTCCTTGAACCGAGCGAAATATTCACCTCACACGTATACACCGCAAGAAGGAGTGCTTTGAATTCGAGAGATCAACTGAAGTATCTCCGGCCCAAACCAATACAATGGCCGTTCCGAGTAAATTCGGTCACAAGAGAGGATGAGTCTGGTCCGTAGGAGGGAAGCCGAGAAATGTGTGAGATCAATGGTGATCAAGATTGTAGGTGTGTTGTGTATTCCCGAAAATAAGATAAATTCGAATGATTGAATTTGCCCTCGTTGAGAGTTGGATTGTTAATCTCATGTTGTCTGCTTGACCGAGATTGTCCTTGTTTCAATCATGATTCGTAGACTTATTTATATTGTTGGAATTGAAAACACCATGATCTCATGAAGTGTGACATTGATGGAATCAAAGAATGGGGAAGTGGTGATACGTATTGATCTCTATACCTTGGTAGCTATTACTATAAAGGCTTTAATTCGAATATTAATAGACGAGAAACTTAGAAAACGGAACACAAGTAGTAATTCAAGAAAATATCTTCTCTTAGATTATGAACAAGAAAACGATTACAATTCTCTCTTTGTTACGCTCACAATCTCTAAACAAAGGATTAACCTTAAACTGTTTGCTAAGCTTGCACAAGTATTGTCGTAAGTTTTCTAGGTTTTCTCGTGCTAGTGTCTATGTGTTTAGCTATTAGCCAAAGCTCTCTATTTATAGTCTTCATCGTACTTAGCCGATCAAGGACTTCTATTAGGAATCTATTTCCTAAACTAAGAGTATTGCCTAAAACAAAACTCTTCCCTAACTAGAATTCTGCCAAACAAGGATTCATGCCTAGAATAGGTTCTTCCCTCAACTTAGCTTGAGGTTAACTAAGTTCCCTAAAGGAGTACGGATACACCCGTATCATGGGTCCCCCTTTAAGAACTTGAACTCCCGTGGAGAGTTAAAAATGAAGGTTAGGGAACTTGAGAGTCCCTTTTCCTTTTTAAACCACTTAGCCTTGCTAGAACTTGACCTTTACATCCAATTAGAAAAGCTTCTTTCTCTCCTTGTCTTGTTTTAGTCACTCTTCGCTCCAATATGCAAACCTTCCTTGAGTTGTTCCTCCCTATCAAACCATAAGTCTTCTACTCGTGGTAAGATCATAGCGTGTCGCCGTCATCATCAAGTAATGGTGGATCAAACAACTTCAAGTATTCGCATTTATGACCGAGTACATTCCTAGATAAGGTGGCAGATCTAGACGAAAGGCATTGTCACCAATCTGATCGAGAATACGAAATGGTCCATACCTGAATGGTTTTAACTTCTTAACTTCCCCCTTTAGTCGTTCCTTACCTAATTTTAACTATACCAATTCACCAATACCGGAAAATTACAAGGCACAAGATGCTTGTCATGCTTTGCTTTGTATTTGGCTTGTGACTTCTTTAGTTGTGCTTCAAAAGTCGCATGAATCTGAGATATCTTCTCAAGAACTTTTGTGCCTTTTTCTGCTCACTTCCTTCCTTTCCCCCCATTGAGGTGTCACTAGAAAATACTAGATCGAAAGGACTATGTGGTAAGGAATCGACTATCCCTATCATAAATAATCGAAGTAGGTAAACCAAAATGCTTCCACACGTGCTCAAAGAAGAGCTTTGCTGCACCGCCCCTGCTACCGCCTTTGTACATGGAATTAATGCAATCATCTTGCTGAATCGGTCGACCACAACGAACAAGTAATCATGACCAGACTTGGTCTTCGGTAACCCACCAAGAAAATCCATAGAAATACTCTCCCAAGGCCTTGATGGTACTGGTAATGGTAGATATAACCCACGTTTTCTTTTGGAAGGTTTAGATGTGCTGCACAACTTACACCCTCTAATGAACTTAGCCACATCATCTTGCATCTTCGGCCAAAAGACATAACGCCGGGAGGTTAAGTAGAGTTTTATTCATCCCAAAGTGTCCAAAGCAACTCTGGAAGTGTGTGCCTCTCTCAACCACTGTAAACGATCTCCATCTTATGGTATGCAAAGTAACTGACCTTTGTATAACAATCCATCTCGGAGTTCATACTCGCTTTTCAAACCACTATTTACACCTTCTAACACCTTCTTGAAGTCTTTGCTGGATGCGTATGATTCCGCATACTCTTGAGGGACAATTGGCTGAATTCTCATGGCCACCATTAATGCTCGAACTGGAGGTCGAGATAACATATCTGCCAACTTGTTTGTTACTCCCTTCTTGTACCTAATGAGAATATTGAAAGTCATCAAGTAAGACATCCACTTCATGTGCCGGGCTTGTTGTAGTTTCGTCTGTGCATGTAGATACTCCAACGGTTTGTGATCTGAATGTACCACTACTTCTTTACCTAAGAGATACACTCGCCAATGTTTGATACATTGATATAAAGCATAAAATTCTTTGTCATAAGGTGCGTAGTTCTTAATAGCACCTGAGAACAATTTCGAATAGTACTCCACTGGTTTTACCATCCCGTAACAACACTCCTCCTAATGCATAGTTAGAAGCGTCGGTCTCAACTTCAAAAGTACGTCAGAGGTTAGGCAATGCCAACATTGGTGCTTCAAATCTTTCTTTTTTTAGTAATCGAAAAGCGTCTTCATGAGTTTGATGTCATTCAAACTTTGCCTTAGCTCCCATCAAACCATGTAATGGTCCTGCAATATTTGAAAATGCCGGATAAACTTACGCAAGTAGGTGCAAGCCCCTAAGAAACTCATGATTTCGATTCATACATTTTAGGTCTAGGCCACTTAGTGATCACTTCAACCTTCCTTGGATCAATCTTCCGTTGTCCACCACCAACAATAAATCCAAGATACACTAACTCCTCCTTCCCAAACTCACACTTCTTTACGTTCAACTTCAGTTGGCCTTCATGTAACACTTTAAACACCTTCTCAACGTGAACGAGATGCTCTTCCCAAGTTCTGCTGTATATTAGGATATCATCCAAGTAAACAATCACAAAATATTCTATAAAAGGTCGTAACAAATCATTCATCAAACGCATAAACGTCGCTGGAGCATTACACAAACCAAAAGGCATCACCAACAATTCGGATGCCTTGTTTGGTTTTGAAAGCAGTTTTCCATGTGTCATCTTCTCGAACTCTCATCTGGTGATATCCAAATTTGAAATCCAACTTTGTAAAGACTCGAGCTTTTTCAACTGATCCATCATGTCGTCTATCCTAGGTAAAGGGTAACGATTCTTGATTGTGATCTTGTTCAACGCTCTATAATCAATACACATGCGCCAGCCTCCATCTTTCTTTGGAACCAACAATACCGCTGATCCACAAGGTGAAGCACTTGGCACTATCATTCCTAATTCTAAAAGTTCATGGACTTGTTTTTTGATCTCATTAGATTCCTCTATGGTCGTGCGATAAAGACCTACATTAGGAAGAGAACTCTCCCTGGTCAACATGATCTCATGCTCCACACCCTCTTTGGCGGTAATCCCGTGACATCCGAAAATAAATCCTTGTACTTCAACTTCAACCTTTCTAGGTCATCTTCTTGTTGTGCAGTCAAGGCTGCCAAACAAATTAACTATACTCGGCTTCTCCTCAAGAGAACGGATCACAAGGAGAATGAACTTTGTGCTAGCATTCACCAACCGCTTAGCCCGAGTGGTCATGATCAAACTTTCTCCTCAAGAGGAGAATCAATAGCCCGAATCACAAAACTTTCTCCATCTTTGGTAAATGTGTACTTTTGTTCCCTCTCCCCGTAGAGTTGCATCTCTATCCCATAGGTAAGGACTACCTAGTACCACCCGACATACATCCAAAGGAACTACGTCGCATGTAACTTCGTCAATATATGACTCATCTAGAGCAAATTTGAACGTGCATTGCTGTGAAACTTGTAAGCCCCCTTCCTTTTGAAGCCATCCTAAAGGGTATGGTTTTGGATGTTTGAAAGTATTCAAACCTAACTTCGCACCAAAGAATTTGAAAGCAAATTCTTCCGACTTCCCTGTCAATAACAAACATCAACTAGTGAAGTTTTGACTTGCATCTTCACTGTGAAGAGTTGCTCCCTAAGATCATCTTTTGAAGGTCTTTCTTTGCCCCGCTCATAAGAGAAAGCTTTGAATTGGGTTCCGTTAGTCCGTGGACTTCTTTTGGAGTCTCGAGCGACTAGTGCTTTGCCTTCTTGGCTTCTTTCCTCTCGCAACCCTTTAGGCTTTAGATGAGGGTTCTTAACCCAATACTTGTCGACAATGTGACCTGTTTGCTTGCAATGGGTGCAAGACAAACCTTCCTTGTCACTAGACTTCCCTTCTTCTTTGCTCCTTTCACCTCCTTTCACAGTGGTACCTCCAGATTTCACCTTAGTATTGCCCTTTGAATTAGATTTCTTAAGCCTGCCCTCAATGGCATTAGCTTTTATACTTGCTTCGGAGATAGTATCCACCGAAAACATCTTCAACTACTTCCGTATATACTCATGGAACCCGGAAATATATTTCATGTAGATAACATAATCCCCCAAGTCTAAGTCCAAAATCATAGCTTGATTCAAATTCGAAGTATATTCTTGTACGGTTTGGTTGTAAGTCCGCTTCAAGTTGTACCACTTGAACCATCTCTCCTCAAGGTAGCCAACCGGATAAAATCAAGCTTCCTTACAACCGCCTTGAATCTTTTCCACGACAATACTCCTTTACCTAGGTTTTGTCTTTTATAAGCTTTCCACCAGGTTAGAGCATGCTTTTGTAGCTTCAATTCCGCAAAGCAATCTTTTCCTTTGAACTATATTCAAAGAAATAAAATACGTCTCTAGACGTTCAATCCAATCATCTAATTTTTCTACATCGACACTCCCATCGTAAAGTGGAATATCAACACGAAAATCAATTTTCAGATTCTTACCATAAGGTTTAGTTGATGTAGGACTTTTAAGAAACTCTTTCTCCTTTTCTTCATCCTCTTCTTCTTCTTCTTCTTCTTCGAATCGTCTTCTTCAGAATCTTCTTTTTCCGAAGCTTCAGGTAAAGGTGTAACCTTTTTATCTGTCTTCTTCTTAGGTGTATGAGAACGAATACATTCATTCAATTCCTGAAGGGTAACTTGAATAGACTTCATGTCTGTCTGCAGCGTAGCCACCTTTTCTTCCATAATTTGTGGTTCGCCTTCCTTAGGATCACCATCTGACTTTGTCATCCTTGATCCCCTTGTTTTCTTAACGTCTTCCAACTTCTCGAGTACCTCACCAAGCTTTATGTATAGAGATCTAGTGAAAACCATAAACCACAGGGATTTACCCTAAAAACTAACCTTGCTCGTGATGCCAACTTGATACATATTGATCTCTATACCTTGGTAGATATTACTATAAAGGCGAATTCAAATAATAATAGACGAAACTTAGAAAACTAACACAAGTAGTAATTCGAAGAAAATATCTTCTCTTAGATTATGAACAAGAAAACAATTACAATTCTCTTTTGTTACGCTCATAATCTCTCTAAACAAAGGATTAACCTTAAACCTGTTTGCTAAGCTTACTGAAGTATTGTCCTAAGCTTTCTAGGTTTTCTGTTCCTAGTGTCTATGTGTTTAGCTATTAGCCAAAGATCTCTATTTATAGTCTTCATCATACTTAGACGATCAAGGACTTCTATTAGAATCTATTTCCTAAACTAAGAGTATTGCCTAAAACAAAACTCTTCCCTAACTAGGAATTCTTCCTAAACAAGGATTCATGCCTAAAATAGGTTTCTTCCCTCAACTTAGCTTGAGGTTAACTAAGTTCCCTAAAGGAGTACGGATACACCGTATCAAGTGGAAATCGTGTTAAAACCACCTTCTCAACGTGCGGAGACTTGGTTGATTTTCCATCCACTACTTTGTTAAATCCTTCAACCGATTGCACGACTTGCTCACATTCTCATCGTGTGTATGAACACACGTGCCGTAGACCGCCGCACTAAAACCCTAGTTAATATCCCCCATGTGACACGATTGATGTCTCGTGTGATTGTGGAATCTGCAAGGCAGACGTGTATTTAGTTAGTCAGTTGCTGACTTCATGACTTCATGGGACGATGAGTCCTTGTATTGTTAAGTCGAACGTGGTTTGGAAATGTTCTGAGACTCATGAATTGAACATGTCTGTTGAGACAGATATGATGTGTGAATAAGTTAACGTGAGCAAATATTGCTCATTTGATGAATTGTTGAATATTGATAATTGAACCAATATTCTTTGATTTGAGCAAGTATTGCTCATCTGAGCAAATATTGCTCGTTTGATGAATTATGGTAGCATGACCAAATAAAATATTAAATCAGAATACTGGCAATTGAACCAAGTATGATAAATAAAATGTTGATCACGGGATCAACGTAAAATTATTAGCGTTTGAATCTGGAATCATTAACCTTGGACTCAAAACCCTAATTTGGTCAATTGATGATTTATTGATGGTTTATTGAGAATTAACCGCCTACATGGGATTATGGGTCGACCATGTAGTGCCCAGATGCTCACGTGAGCAAATATCAAGATCTCCCAAGACCGGTTAATTTGTTGATGAAAGGATGACTAAATGTTGGTTTAATCATTTATTAAAATAATGCCGAACCTTAGGTGATAAAACCCAATTAATTATGAAGAGATGAGGGACCGACCAAGGGGTCATGAAACCGGCCCTGGGTGTTCACGGGATCAATTGATGATCGTTCCATCAAGTTCCAAGTTGTTTGGAAGAGTTTTGGACCTAATACGTGCAATTGTGCAAATTAGGTCAAATCACGAGAATACGTGGGACCGGCTTCTTGCGAGCCAAAGAGCCAACCTTGGTCGGTCAAGGTAACATGCTCACGTCACCAAAGTGTCTGTATGTCAATTCTGAGAATTTTGATATTTTCTGGTGTGCATTTGAGCAATCATTTGAGAAAATATGAAGAAATCATGGTTTTTGACGAAACCGTCAAAACTTCATGAGATGAAGGAAAAATAATAAAACGTGAGGGAATCATGAAGTGTGGGACCGGCCATGGCCAAGGCATGGCTGGCCGGCCAAGGAGCTTGGTCCCACATGTTTTTCCCAATTTTCATAATATTTTCATGATTTTAGGGAAATATGATAAAACCAAGGAATTTGTTAAAACCAAGGAGTTTTTGTTGAAATCAAGGAGTTTCCATGAGATGAAGGAAACAAAAATATTAATAATAATAAAATAAGGGTGTGTGGGACCGGCTTGAGCATGGTTGGCCGGCTAGGGCTCGGTCCCGTGAGTTTTCCCTTATTTTATGTATTATATTTCATGATTTGAAGGAGTTTTCATAATTTGAAAGAATTTTCATAATTTGAAGGAAATATCATGAAATCAAGGAATTTCATAAAATCAAGGAAATATAAAAATAAAAATAATAGAATAAGGGGTTTGTGGGACCTAGCTAGGGTATGACCAAGCCGACTTGGGCCGGTCCCACAAGTTTCCTTAATTTTATGTATTTTTGTGTATTTTCCCATAATTTGAAGGAAACATCATGAAATCAAGGAATTTCATGGGATTAAGGAAACATGAAAATATAATAATAATAAAATAGGGCGTGTGGGGCCAGCTAGGGCATGACCGGCCGGCTATGGCCCGATCCACGGGTTTCCCTAATTTTATATTATTTTTCATGGGATCAAGGAAATATCATGAGATTAAGGAGTTTTCATGAGATTAGGGAAATGATAATAAAATAATGAGGAACCATGAGGTGTGGGGCCAGGGATCAAGGCATGGCCTAGGTTGGCCAATAATCACGGCCCCACAATATTTTCCCTAATTTTATATTATTTCCTCGGTGTGAAGGAAAAACCATGAAACGAGGAGTTTCCTCAAAACGAAGGATATTTGTTCAAATGAAAGGATTTTCATGAGGTCAAGGAGAATAATAAAATATGATAAAATATAGAATTTGGGCGTGGGACCGATCACGGCATGATGGCTGGTCGGTGAGCCAGTCCCTAGCGCCTTGACTATTATTTTATTATTTTCTTTCCTATTTGCATAGGTTCATCGTCTCGTCGTATTTTGAAATACTTGTTTGTTCATTCGTGTGTTTGTTAATGCATTATTTGTCGAATACATTTACACCATTTGGTTGGGGCTTGCTCAAGGTAACTCGAGATGCCCGTGTGTTGAATATTTATTACTAACCCATGGAATTCTCACTGGGAAGAACCATAAATTGAAGTAACGAAATATTATGAAAATATTGAATATTTTTCGAGGTTTTGAATCTATTGATTTTGAGAATAATTAATGGCTCTATACTAGTACGATCGTCTAGGAGCGTTAATTATTCGTGAATTGAGTGATATGAGCTTGTTGAAGCGTCATACTTCTTTCATATAGTCGGGAAAACATTGTTACATCCTGAAGACGTTATTGCTCTATACTAGCAGGCAAGCTGTCTAGGAGCCGTATAATCTTTCGATTCTATATAGAAGTAATTAATGAAATTTCTCAGTATTCATGACATATGCTGTTGCCTCGGCTGAGAGACTACATATCTATATATACTAAAGAGACAGTATTCTCAGTCAGAGATTCTCATAGCATGATCTTTCATGCTTTCGATAAGAGACATGAGCCTCGATATTCATCTGATTGCTGGATCAGGAATACATATAAATATGGGTTTACGATTTTAGCCTTTATCGAAAATCCACCATCTACACCGTGAAACCCATGATTTGTGATTGAGTGTTTCTTGATCAATCACATAGTTCTTGAAAGTCAGATGAACCAATTCTAAACTTGTTTGGAAGTGTGGAAAATCGGTTTCAAGGTTGTAAGTATAAAAGAGGACTTACAAAGTAAGGATGTCGGCATACTTTGAACACAGGCTGTAATGTTTATCTTTTATTGTTCAAAGTTATTCCTTAATAGCTACAGGAAGGAAATCCCAGGATCGAAACATAAATAAGTTAATAATCTTTTATTTAAGGTTTTTAATTTTATTTTAGGAAAACGAGAATTAGTAATGTGCATTTACTAGTTGAGATTTTCCAAAGAGATTTTCGGTCAATATTTTGGATAGAGCCTTTCCAGGAATTATGGAAACCGAATTTGGAATATATTGAATATCTTTGAGAATATTTTTGTTTTTGGAAATTCCTTGGTGTCCAAACTTCCTTGTCTATAAATACTTGAAGTTTGCATTTCTAGCAAACTAATCCTTCGTAACAGCAAACTTCCTCGGTTGTGTTGTTACTGGTGTAGCCGCCTATTCGGAGAGGAGAGTAACCTAATTAGGTGAAATCTCTTACGGACGCTCAGTTTAAAGTCTTCTTTGGGATTGAGAAGCTCTATTAGTACCGTTGGTAGGAAACTAGATAATTGCGGTTTATCTTGTGTTTTCGATTGATTTGATCGACTAACGGTGGTTGAACTTTGATTGCACCTAGTTTGTTTATGCTTGAGAATCTTCTCTTCGATATAAGATTCACTCAAACTAGATCGAAGTTTAAACAGTGATCTTTAGACTATTGTTAGTTCTAAAGACGATCTTGTGATAATCCATTGTTAATGCATCTGCCTACGTAAGTGATTGATCACAAGAGATTCAAGTTGTTGTGTCTTTGTGTTTATTGAAGATCTAAGAAGATTTAAAGACAAATAAGATATTGAAGATTTCTAATTTTGGGTTCATAATATTTGGTGTGCACAATACTTGTTTCGGTATAAGAGGATCCAACTATAATCGGTTTATCCTTGTAATAGATTGGATTGATTAGTTGTTTAGATCGGCATCAATACAATTCTTTGTGATTAAAAGTATTGATTGCAAAATCTTAACAATTACCTTTGGTGTGAAGGAGTTTATTGAGATAAATAGAAGAGCCTTTGTCGAACTCACATCACTTGGTTGAAGAGTGTTGATACCAAACAGATTTGTTGTTCGTTTACTGTTTGGAATACGAACCAAAGGAATTGTTCCAAGTACGTGACATATTCATAAGTTGGAGGCATGGGAATACAGACGGAACTAGGTGAACTATAGGTTTAGTTGCTTGGTCTCAACTATACGAAGTTGGTTTAACTTTGTTTAGCGGCTAAATCCTGAGAGTATTCAAATTCTGGACAAGGTCCCGGGGTTTTTCTGCATTTGCGGTTTCCTCGTTAAAAAAATCTTGCTGTGTCATTTACTTTTATTTTTCGCATTATAATTGTTTTATTATAATTAAAGTAAATTACACAAACGTTAATTCTTATTTACTTGATAAGTAATCCTATTGTGTTTGGTTAAGTCCGAACCTTTTATCAAGTAAACATACTTCGTTGTTGTATTGTCTCGATCTCGTATACATAGACGATCACACGAAGTATGGACCGATTAGTTGTATTGTCTCGACTCTGTCCATAGACAATCACTTTCGGAGAAAGGACTTATAGGTAGGAAAAGTTTTAGCTTGAGGCATATTTGGGTACCCTCGCCTTTTCAATTGGTATCAGAGCAGGAAAACACAAAAAGATCTAACAATCTGTGTTTGGTGCGATCCAACCTATGAGAAATTGAATCCAATGGTCGATTCGAGTTAACGTAACGACGGGATTTGATTACTTCAAAATTCGTGGTGGAAGACCCTGGATGAAGTATGTAATACTCTTGTTCCTAAATATTTTAGGAATTGGAATTATGCTTATGTATGTCTTGAGTGACTTACATAATCCTTTGGCTATCATAGGATTGTATATCATTATAGTAAGTGACAATGATACAATGGCCTACGAGACATGTCGTATCTTGAAAACGCATAAGATTCTGCTCAATATTTTTATGAACATCGGCTATTGTGTTCCGGCAAAATCAGGAATCTTAAATATATTTTGGATGGCCTACCAAAGTATACACATGTACATTTTCAGATCAAGGACTGTCAATGTTTCGCTTTCCAGGATGCGGTTTTGGAAAATATGTGATCCTGTAAGGAATAAGTTTTTAGTTAATAATCCTATTAACAATGGTTTGCTTCATACACCTCACAACCGTTTTAATGAAGTAAGTGATCTTTTGAAACATCACTTGGGTTTATGATTAAATGATATTTTTATCAAATATCATATCTTGTTCAAATTTATCTCTGTATACTCTAGTAAATTCTTGAATAAATTTCAAGTGATATTGCCACTATCTAGTAATAAAAGAGTAAATAGGTTTTTGGAAAAAAATATGGAATCAATCCGAAACAAAGATCCAGACCATGAAAAACCGGTTTTCCAAAAGAAAGACCTGGATATAAAATCGGAATTGTTTTCCCACAAGTCTTTGTTTTCGATTTTGAGAGTATTTCCTAAAACTAGTTATTTCTGGTTTTTGATATCAAGTCTTCTTATAAAAGGTAACCTCTTGCTATATGTTCATACATATTGGGGAAGATTGGTCAAAACCATAACTAGGGTTTTTCATATTTTCGCAAGTATGAAAAAGAGGAAAACAAGAGAAGAAATCTCTGGACTAGACAAGTATGTCTTAAATCCTTTTATTCCTTCCGGGGAAGTTGAGAAAATCAAGTATCCTCACCTGATCAAAGGGAAGCATGCCCTTACAAATTTTGTAGATAACACATGTTATTAAAGATATCAAGCTTTGAAGCAAGTAAGCTTCACCGAAGAGAAGAGATTCAATCCAGATGTTTCAGAAACCAATTATGTGAAATTTGATCAAGACCGAATTTGGGGAAATATGTTCGGATTTGAAAAATATTCACCTGACATAGTAAGAATTTTTTATGGTAATAGTCACAATATTAATCATGAAAAACTTACGTTTAGCACCATGGTTGGAAGTACTTTTCTTCATGTAAACAGAAAGATGATATTAGAAATTATCAACTACAATGAGAAGGGTCATATGATTACTGGTTTTGAAATTGAGCACGATAACATTTCGAAACTCATCACTGGTAAAACTGTTAAATGGAAAAAGGGAAAGATGCTGACCAAAGATGTACCCTTTTATCTTAGGGTTTTCAGAAACTTGTCAGAACAACCATGTTTACTTGTACAAGAGATTCTTCTCTATGGAATAGAGAATTTGCTGAATTGGTTTATTACCTTCTTGAAGGAAAGAAACGGATTGATATTTGTGGAATAATTATCAATCAAATGATTAAAATCATTGAATCTCTCAATGTCACAGGTTTCCATAGAAATCTTGGATATCCCCTGTCTCATCACCAAGTTGTGTGAAAGTGCAATTGGGAACAAATTTGGAGATAAAAAAGATACTAAAACTGTCTCTCAGGGAATTATCAATCGGATGAAGGGAACTCAAAAGGAAACGAGTATCTCATATGATCAAATCTATAGTAATGGAGACCTCATGTTCCACATTTTACGTCTTGGAAGACAATTGGACTGTATTCAGAAACAGTTGGCATTTGCCTATAGAAATGATCTGGAAACCCTTGAAGGAATCCTAAAGATCAATAATGATTTCCTAAAAGCAGAATAGGAAAAAGACTCTGAGAAGGAATCCGATGGGGAAACAAATGAAGTCTGATTTGTCTTCAAGAAAAAAAAAATAGACAGTAGTTTTTGATTATTTCAATAAAGTCTATTATGAATAAAATTATTTGATTTATATTTTTTCTTGTGATGGTTTTTGATTTACATAGCGTGTGCTTGAATGCTTTATTATTGCTATGGATGTTTATGGGATGTTTGATCTCAGTTTTATTACCTTGATATTCGATCTCATTATGTTGTAAACCCTTATGGTTTGGGTGACTTTTTGATTTAGCAGTATTAAGTTCTAGCCCATGTTGGTTGGCTTTATCAAAGGATCATGAGGGGTTCTGGTATAAACAATATGTGAAAAAGTCATAATATGTTGAATCAGTTTTGGTTTAGCATAAAAGCATATGTGTTTCGACGGTTTTCAACTTTTGCTTGCAATTGTTAAAACCGGTTTTCAACCTTTATCTGGTAAAGGTTGGTTGTTGTTATTCTTTTGTTTTGCATAAGGATGAAACATAAGGATATTTCGATATCAATTCTCCCTGGAAGAAGATGCAAATATATTGGAGAAGCGGATCTAAATTTGAGGTAACAATGTTGTTAGTTGATTGTTTTCTGTTTAAGAAAAGCTCGATTTTATTTTATATATATTTTGCTTTTTGCTTAACAAAATTTCGGTACAATTGATGTTTTATTCCATGATGTGTATGGATGTGTGTGCGATTCAATTGTTTCCTGGTTAAAAAGTATTGTTATCTTGCTTTATTGTGTGGTATCAATTGTTTAGGCTTACAAAATTTCGGTGCAATTGCGGTGCTATAATGTCTATGTTGTTTCAATTGCTTCCTAGGTTGAAGTGAATAATTATGCAAGTTGATTTATTTGGTTTGTATGAATTATTTATGGCTTAACGAAAGAAAAGGTTTACGGGATGGATTATTTAGTCCAATTCGATTAGGATAAGAGAAACTAAGGTTATCTTAGTTAGATTTATCAAAGTGGAGGTTTCGGTTATTCAAGTCTAATCGAATGCTAAGACAAGAAATGCTAGTTAACTAACATAGTACTTGTCTTGTTTAAAATTTAAAGGTCTAAGTTATATGGATAATTAGAACCTAATGAGAAAAATAGAGTTATCTTTATTTTGGTCTTATCGAATGAAGCGATTATATTTGTACAATCGGTTTAGCAAAGGGACTAAGGTGCTTAGTTGATTTTTGGTTTGCTAAACTAAATTGGGAAAATTGCTTCGGGCAATTGTTTCCTTGATAACATATCAAAACAAGTTACTTTGTAGTTTCGGTTTTGATATTGATTATCAAAAATGGTGTGTGGAACCCTCGTGCTTAACTCTATAGGTTTGCAAGTCTATTTTGAGATTTGTAAGATTCTTTTCGTGTTGTCCCTTATTTTTTTTTCGTTCTTTGTCATTTTGTGACAAAAAGGGGGAGAAATATATGGAGTAAGCAAGTGATACTGGTATTGATTTTATATTGATTGGTATCACTAAGGAAAAGAACAATTGTGCTTAAACGTTTATCTAACGAAAGAGTGAAAGCATAAACTAAGGGGGAGTATCATATCATATTATTTGGTATAACAAAGACGTGCGGATTGATGAAATCTACCTTTCTCACCTTTAGGGGGAGTATTAGCTTTGTTATTATAATGTCAACAGCAGCATTTAAGGATTGAATGTATGCAGGTTATTGTGCCGTTGAATTCGGGAATCAAGCGAATGTGTAATGAATTCTTGTAATTTGTTTATCCATATGATTGTAAGAGTTTTTTCACGAAAATTGACAAAGGGGGGAGATTGTTAGAGCATAGCTCGGTTGAACCCACCAAGCGTTGGTATGTCAAGTTTGGTTGTCATATTTTAGTGAATCAAAACTCATTTTAAGAGTCGCTTGATTATGTACTAGAGTCAACTTCGTATAGGTTAGCTTGAAAGTATTAGGATATGAGACATTACAAGTATTGTGAAGACTTGAAGAAGTGAAGAAGTAAGAAGCTACAATGACAACATCATCCTTTCACTTGAGGTTAGTGATATTTGACTTGAATTGTTTCATTCCCTAACGTATCTTTCAAGTCGTGCATATTGAAAACGAAACTGCGCGAAAGATGAACACTCTAGATGCACATAGTATTAAGGAATACAATATGAAGTTTATTGCTTAACCATTAAACTTTGTAGATAAGACATCGACATAATCGTTTAAATGCTATTGTGATTATGTATGGGTATGAGGTGAGGATTTCATCCTAGGAAACAATGTTTTACATGTGTTTTAAGGAAGCAAGTTTATAAACTTGTTTATGAATCGAAAAGGAAATCGCCAGGCGTTATTGGGATTGTTATTCATTGCATATCTTGTGAACATCCAATATGTGTGATTTAGTATAACCACTCACGACTTATTTGTGTTCTTGGTAAAACTATTCACAAAGGCACGACTTATGTATTGGTATGACTTTTATTAGTGAAACCGATCTTAAGTAATCACCTGAGATGGTATGATCGAGTTTGTGATTGTGTAGGACCGAATATGGGTAAAGGGGAACCGATCCTATGAAGAGGTGCAACACATCACAAAGGGGAATCGATCCTTGTATGAGGTGCAGCAAGTTTGTAGCGGAAAGGGGAACCGATCCAATGGACATGTGCAACACGTTTTTAGGCAAAGGGGAACCGATCCTTTGGACATGTGCAACACATATAAGTTAGATACCATATATATGTGGGGAACCGATCCTAGTACCTAGTCAACCGAATTTTTCAGGATGCGGTTTTGGAAAATATGTGATCCTGTAAGGAATAAGTTTTCAGTTAATAATCCTATTAACAATGGTTTGCTTCATACACCTCACAACTGTTTTAATGAAGCAAGTGATCTTTTGAAACATCACTGGGTTTATGATTCTGATGATATTTTTATCAAATATCATATCTTGTTCAAATTTATCTCTGTATACTCTAGTAAATTCTTGAATAAATTTCAAGTGATATTGCCACTCTCTGGTAATAAAAGAGTAAATGAGTTTTTGGACAAAAATATGGAATCAATCCGAAACAAAGATCCAGACCATGAAAAACTGGTTTTCTAAAAGAAAGACCTGGATATAAAATCGGAATTATTTTCCCACAAGTCTCTGTTTCCGATTTTGAGAGTATTTCCTAAAACTAGTTATTTCCTGTTTTTGATATCAAGTCTTCCTATAAAAGGTAACCTCTTGCTATATGTTCATACATATTGGGGAATATTGGTCAAAACCATAAATAGGGTTGTTCATTTTTTCGCAAGTATGAAAAAGAGGAAAACAAGAGAAGAAATCTCTGGACTAGACAAGTATGTCTCGAATCCTTTTATTCCTTCCAGGAAAGTTGATAAAATCAAGTATCCTCAGTTGATCAAAGGGAAGCATGCCCTTACAAATTTTGTAGATAACACATGTTATTAAACATATCAAGCTTTAAAGCAAGTAAGCTTCACCGAAGAGAAGAGATTCAATCCAGATGTTTCGAAACCAATTATGTGAAATTTATTCAAGACCGAATTTGGGAAATATGTTCGGATTTTAAAAATATTCACCTGACATAGTAAGAATTTTTTATGGTAATATTCACAATATTAATCATGAAAAACTTACGTTCAGCACCATGGTTGGAAGTACTTTTCTTCATGTCAACAGAAAGATGATATCAGAAATCATCAACTACAATGAGAAGGGTCATATGATTACTGGTTTTGAAATTGAGCACGATAACATTTCGAAACTCATCACGGGTAAAACTGTTGAATGGAAAAAGGGAAAGATGCTGACCAAAGATGTACCCTTTTATCTTAGGGTTTTCGGTAAACTTGCTGTAACAACCATGTTTGCTTGTACAAGAGATTTTTCTCTATGTGTTTATGGGTGAAAACTGCTTTCTACCGGTTTTGGTAAATTTGGGTGTGTGTGGATGAGAAACGAATCCAAACCCTAAAAAATAAACTGCACGTGAGTGCTTTTGATTCGAGAGATCAATCTATACACTCGGCCTAAACCAAGAAATGGCCGTTCCAGATTTGTTTCGGTCACAAAGTGAAGGAGATGGGGTTAATCTTAGGAGGGAAGCAAAGACGGTGTTGAGATTGTGAAGGTGTTGGATGTTTATGACTTGTATCGTAATGTTGAACTGGCTTGCACAATGTAAGCTATCGGCTTAAGGTGTTTTCTTCGGATACGTGCCAACACTTGGTTTTTCCGTGTTCTTTGGAAATATGTGAAGGACCTATTTATACAAGTCATTGAGCGCAACCTCATCTCATATGAAGTGAAGGAGCTGAAGTGATAGAGTAGTGGGGTCGTGTAGAGTGTTGATTGTTACACGATCCCACCTTGCCCACTTCCTCATCACCAAGTAACCGTCCACCTTTTCCCGACACGTTCTGTAATGTCGCGTTGCACGGTGCACGTTGTAAACCGCTGCACCAATATCCCAAAGTAAGTATCCCCTGGCTTGTAACATGCTTGATGTCTCGAATGAGCGGATCATGGGACCCACCGCAGAAATATCATACGGTGTTAAGTTAAATAACTAAGTTATTTAAGAAATTGATATTCATGAAATATCGTGTATACTCGATGCATGTAACGATCGAAACAATCAATTGTATGAAGCATCGTTGTTTTAAAGCTTAACCGAATAAGTCGCGGATTAAGCATCTTAAAATAGCATCACGTCCAACCATCTTCGAGTGATCGCTTGAGGCCGCATGGGCGAGCCATCCCCTGGTCGATCACTCCTCGGAAGAGTGGCGGACGATGATCATCAAGGTGCTTTATTGGCCGCTTAACCCTTAACCTAGTGTGTCAGACCAAGCTGGCAAAGTTGGACGGACGAGATGGTTTACGGCATATATCTACGATCGTTGATGAAATTTGGGGTTTTTAAGAGGTGCGCAAGCATCACTCTTTGGCTTGACCGAATTCAAGCATGGGCGTTATTTTTGGTGGGACCGACCGGGCATGCGTGTAGACTACTTGCGGTGTACATGTCCATACCGCTTTGTCTCATGAAGGCTTGATCTAGGCCACTCAAATTGACCGGCAAAGATGAGTGGTCGTGATCGATGCAGAAATCCATTGCCGCAAAGGATTTGGAAGTCGCGAACATGCCACCTTCGGGCGTGCGTTTGAGGCGCTCGGCCTTGGTTTGCCTAGGACGGCCGGTCACACGCACGAGTGGGCCCGGTGGTCACGTCAACATCCTTGGGACCTCTTGAATCTATATCTACACCCTCCGTTTAGGATGGCGAAGATGGATGGACGCGATCGAACTACTTACAATATGCATCGCCGCAAACCCTAATTAAGGTTTTGAATTGGTCACGCGTACGTGACTTTGGACAAACGGTTTGACACATCGTGATCCTCCTTTAGAGATATCGATCACATGGGGCCAATGTTGGGCCGGTGGTGAACACATGCGTATCTTCCCATGGTCCCAATGCGATCTAAGCCATCCAAATAGGTCAAGTTGGATGGTCGTGGATCGATTTAAGACGCTAGTGGAATTCCACGACCTCGAAAGCATCACGCCCACCGTGTTTTGAACAATCGCTCATTGCTCCATGACCATGCCATAAGCAAACCGATTAGGTATGGGGAGAGTGGGCCCGCCAACATGCGTGTTAGCGCTTCCTTAATCATTCATGAATGATCTAATCCATTCCAACCAGGTTGGTGAAGTTGACGATCATGATCGCTTTAAGACTACCTTGAACCTCCCGTGTTCGATTGAATTTCTTCAAAGCATCACCGCCACCCTACTTAGGTTTTGCGTTTGACGTTCTTTAGGAGATGTTCGTGTGATGTCCGACCGCTAGGGCATAAATGGGCCCGCCGGTGGTCATCATGACAATCGCCTATTCTTGCCAGGGTTTGACTAGGCTTGTTAAATTGCGCGGCCAACTTGTGTGGCCACGATCATTTCTGAGACTGATATGGACAGTCTAGATTTCCCTTAAGGAAATTATGGATGCTCGATTGGGCTAACCAAAGCGTTGCCGATGCGAGACTCTTTGACAGAGTGATATAGCCTGCGTGGGTACTTCGTGCATGTCTCAATATCGGCACGGAGATTCATGCTACTCGCTGAGAGTGAACACTCAGTCGTCATGTCATGCAAATAATGAGAGTTCGGCTGAGAACACAAAGACGGAAAATACTAGGCAAATCATGCATTAATTATTAATGCTAGTAAAATTCACAGAATATTTGGGATTGCTGTTGCACGCACCATTCTGGGTGAATTTTTCGTATTTATTGAATTGCTTCAAATAAATAAAGTGAAGAGGTTTTCTCGCACTCATCACCGTTTAAACGGCTTTTCTCTTTGCAGGTGACACAGATAAAATACTGGTTTTACAATTTTAGCCCTGAACTAAAATCCACCATCAACATTAAGTCCCTGCCTAGCACGTAATGGTTGCACTATTGCGGGGTAGGCATTAGATGGTGACAGTTTGAACGTTAGAACGATTAAGCTAAAGTAAACGAATATTTACCGTAGAGATGAACACCACCTTACGCCTTAAACGTCCTGAGTCGGGTCAAACCATTCATATCCAGCCGGCTTTTCCGACCTTGATTAGGGTTTGAAAGAAAGCACGACTTGGTCATGTTGAATCCTTACTCATCGAATAGACCTCGCCGCAGCCGATTTGGTCTTCCTTTAGGGTTTCCACGATATATATATATACAAGTGGGGATTCAGAACTACCATTTACTGTTTCGTGATAGGGTTTTCTTGTAAAAACTCCACCTTTTCATCATGTCCAACAACAAGAGATCGTCTTTTTCATACCAACCAGGCTCTACCGCTAAGCGTACACGACTTGCATCCGAGGTATGATTCCGAGCCTATCTCTTGATTTCAATGACGCCATTATTTATTTATTTTACTTCATTACTTTTATTTCAAAGGTGAACGAATTCCTGAGCTTCGCGATGGCTACCCCGCTTCGTATCCTCCGAGTTAAGAAGACCATACCGGTTCGTTCTTCTTCTCTTTCTTTTCCGAATAATTGTTTGTTCTTCATGATCAGGTGAATAAACTTCCCTTTTTCTCCGAGATACCCTACTGGAACATGTGTGACAATGATCGATGATGACGACTTAACTAGTCCTCTTCCTTCAAACTCAAACACGCCTACCCCCGCAGATCTTGAATATGCTGATCTGGGTATCTTATCTTATGAATATCCCAACGCAGGCCTTTCGTTCGATGTCCACATGAGATGTCTATCTTCCGCCACAACCGTCGGATTCTTATTCTTAGTGCGGAAGGAGTTTGTGTCTTTGTACACAAAAGTATGGAGAAAGTATGGCCATATCGCAACTAGGAATGTAGTTCGACACTGTTCATCTGCTTTGGTCACCACAGTAAACTGCCTTCTTCCCATGATTGATGAGATGGAGAATATCTCTATCCGCAACGTTGCTGAATCAAACCTCGAAAAGTGGGAAAACATGGTGTCTACCTGCGAATCCATAGAGTTCAACATGGGCTGGTTGCGCCAGCGTCTTAAAATTATCAAGGTTGATCGAGCTGGTATCCTCGTGAATGTAGTTCCTGCTGCGAAAGCTACCTTGGAGGAAGAGAAGGCTCTGGCTGCGGAATCAGAGAAGGTGGAGCAGCAAACCCAAAACTTGAAGAATAGGATAGAGAGATTCCAAACTAGGTTGAAGATGATGCTCTCAAGGAACTATAATCTGCTGACGGCCTCTTCTAAGTCGTTCTCACTGGTACTCCCTTGTTGTCAATGGCATTCACGTCATCATTTTTTTTTTCCGAACATCCTTGAGAAATGAATTGCATTGGTTTTTTGGTAGATGGATGAAGTTTTTACATTAACGTATTTTTTGAATAAATTGATAATTCAAATGTGTAATGAAAAACGCATGTATTGCCATGTCATGGGACAGTAGCGGGACAATGATCAAGCATGGTATGCCTTGAGCCATTTTCCATTAATGACTGCTTCTAACTTGCCTCTATCCACCTTAATGACCTTGTAGTAGCTGGTATTGTAAGCCTTGATAATCACATAGGGACCTTCCCATTTCGGAGAAAACTTTGGTGCAGACATGTCTTGCTGAATGTGCTTGGCCGTCTTCAAGACTAAATCTCCTACTTTAAAAAAACGTGGCTTTACAGTCTTGTCATTGATCGCTGTCGTATGCATCAAAAATAATTTCACTTTCCTAAAGTATATGATAAGAAAGAGTTCGTTTCCACAGAGAGGCGATTGTAGTTATTACGTATTCAATTTCTTAAAATAACCAATTGGGGGATTTCTGATTTTTATATAAGCAATAAAAGCAAATTAAAAGCAAAGTAAATTGTAGAAAGTAATCAATAGAGAAAGATATTGGTCAAGGAATTCATCTTCAATCTTGAACATGTGCTTGCATGTATGATTAGAATTACGATTTAATCTCTTATATTATCAAAAGCCTAGAGAATCAAGAGAGCAAGATAATCTAATAATTTCCTAAGTTCATCAACACACACATTAGAGCTGCGTATGTGAATTCTACCTAAAGAATAACCTAACGTCTTGCGCTAATTAAGTTCAATTCCTAGGAGCATTAAGTTTCAGAAATAGGCTAATCAATGCAATTGTCATGCGTTGCGCATAACAATTCGGACAATGGTCAAACTCTACATATGATTACGAGAGTGTATCACTACAAACCGTAAACATATCATGCTACTTGTTATCAGGGTTATCGCTCGATGAAAAACCCTAAAATAGCTATGGACTAGGATGCAAGTTCAATTAATTGGCCACTTAACTAATCAAACATCATAATCCTATCACAATACATCAATCATGTGATTCTTAAAACAAGAGAGATGTGAACGATAATCGGAGAGAAAACTATACATAAAGCAAACACAAGTTTTAGAAATAAGACTACATCCTTAACCAATAATATAGAATTTAGCTACTCATAGCTATGGAGTTCATCACAAAAATATGAATTGAATAAAGAAAAAGATGACCAAAAGCAAACCCTAGTTGTGTAAACAAAAGCGGCTCTTCCCTTTCTCCAAGAATAAAACGTATTTCCAAAAGTTGTAGGATTTCTCTTTATAGCTCCTCTTGTTCCAAAATTAGGTCTAGCCTTCAAAGTCCATTAGATAAAAATCCACCAAGCCCATAAGTGAGAGAAACCCATGTAGAAAAAATGTCCAAAAAATACGTCGCCGGAAAACTGGTATTATGGTCGGAAATCGGCCGGAGAATTGACCGGAAAACGGTTCCTGACCGCAAAGTCCGCTCGGTCACCGGTCAATGAGTCAACTCGGTTGGGTCAAATCGGTCAAGTCCGAGTCAGATGGATCGTGGGTCAGAACCGAGTCAGCTATTCAGGTGAGCTAACTGGGCTGACTTAGTTGAGCTTCCATGGCATAACCATTTGCACTGGCCTGAGTTATGCTGCACAATGATTGTGCTTCATAGCTCCATCCATACATCAAAACCGTTTCAAACCACCAAAGAACGCATCATTTTGCATTCAACCACACAACGTAGCTTCACAAGGCATTACAACAGAAGTGCACACTAGCTTCTAGGTCTTTCCATCCTCCACCCATGGCATAAATCGCAGCTCTACCATCAACCCCTCAGTATCATTCCTTGCAACAACTCGTAATCTCCATCCAACTCATGGCTTCAAAATCTCAAGCCGCATCATAACCTTCACTTCCAATTCCAACCACATCATATCGAGCCCGAGCCATAGCCACCGCTTTACGCACCATTTCACTAGCTCTCGCAACAACGAGACACTAAGAACAGATCATATTTCCATTCTCTCGTATCAAATTCCACCCGCAACCTCCACCGCAGCCTATACCCACAACTCCAGCTTGACTGCACCTGCAATTGCCTGAATCACCCACAGCAACTCAAATCCTATAGTTCATACCTATTGTGACTGCAATCTTCTCCACCATCTCTCAACTACACTTGCATTTGCACCTACAAACCAACAATAACTTCATTCCCATCCACCTCATGCATAAAAAGCTTCAGTTCAAGTCCTTTGCATCTGTTACACAGCCAATACAATCACCAAAACCCATTTTCTTGTCTGCTCAGCATCAATTCCTCTTCTAACTCGCTATCACTGTAACCATCATAAGCCTTCATATGCAGCCATATCCTGCGCCTGCAACCCGAGCTACATCAACACAACTTCAGTTCCATCCCGCTTCTATTGACCCTTGCAGCTAAATTCACAGCCAAACTCAAGCCCAGAACTGGTCCTTGCCGCTGTTAAAAAAACTCTCCTCAACCATCAACACATTCCATGGTTCAACTGTGGCAACTCTTGGTTCTTCCTCTTCTATAGAATCATGCCAGAAACAGTCCTTGTATACAGGCTCAACTAATCTGCAGCTGAGTTTGAAGTGGTGATGAAACATTCATTCAGGCCTTTTATCAGACAACTGATATTCCATTGTCATCTTGTTGTAGCATTTGAACTCAGGCCAACAAAACCCATATGAATTCACTACTAAACAACTTGTTCTCGGGATCCCCTAAATTCGAGCTCAAAACCATCGGATGAATCCTGAATCTTCCCACGAGTTCAAACCCTAACATACATCTAACCCAAATCTCTAATCCATCTGTTGTAATCATTCACAGCTATAAACCCATAATCATCACATTCGAATGCAGATTCAAACCCATCTTTTCCTTGTACTTTAAACATCAACAACACTCTCTATCGATTCATTTCAAAGAACCCATATCGTTCTTGATTTAAATTTCTTAAACAATTGTAGCATGAATTCCATCATTTTTCCTAATTTCCTAATTTTACTTTCAGTTCTTCAGCAGCAGGTGTTCAAATTCCTCTCCATCTTAATCTTCTTTGATTCTCAATCTTTCCCGATTTAATGGCAGCATCATTTATACCAAAACCCTAGCTCCTAATCCCAAATTATCCCAAATTACTCCCAGTTTCTTCCACTCTCCGAACTCACCCGGATCTCTTGGTCTCACGACAGCAGATCGGCTATTTTTAGTTCGGGAATGAATTGATGAGAGGCAGATTTTTTGGGTATTGGCATTAGGGTTGGACGACTACACACCAGGATAGAACCACCCCAATAATAAATTGGGTGCTAACAGACACACCTTTTTTCTGGCTAAGGTCTACCCAAATTGGCATCCCTTTAATCCTCAGCTGTTATGTCTTTAGTGTTCTTCCACATAGAGGTGCCCCTTAACCGTGGCTAGGCTCCCAACAGTGATCACTTGTGAAATATCCTTTTTGCACTTTCATCTCAAATCGAACGACTCCTTCTTCTTTTCCTCCGTGCGACTCCAAAATAGCTACAAAACTCAAAACACACATAAAATACGTAATTTACAAGAAAAATAGCAAAGAAAGCATAAACAATAGATGTAAATATAGGTGTTTTACAACACCTATCAGTCATACGCCATGGAGATCCTATTTTTGTACACTTGAGTACGTTCCTGCGCTTCTGCTTCTTCCGGAATCCGCAGTGTCTAACTTAGCGATTCTTGAGTTGAGATCTTCGGCCTCGTTCCAGTGGACCCCACTTTTTCTTTGCCGCATTTGTGATGGGATCTTGATTTACTGCTTTGGGAGGACCCGCGTCCGCACTGTAAACAAGTAAATATAGAGAAACCCCAATGGATCTTCTAGGTGCCGCCCGATACGCCCGTAGCGCGTCATCGTTTAACTGTCATGCCACTTTAGAGGATTGTCATGTCTTGTTCGACTGAGAATCCGAATTAACGTTTTGTTGGTGCTCTCAGCCTGTCCCTTCCTTGAGGGTAGTAGATGATGGAGAAGACCTGTTTAATTCCATATTCTTCAAGTAACTCTTGTACCTATTTGTTGGCGAAGGGGGTGCCGTTATCAGTGATAATATGCTTAGGCGCACCAAAACGACAAATGATGTACTCTTTAATGAAAGCCGCAATCGTTGCTCCTGTAGTCCTCGTAGAGAAATAGCCTCAACCCATTTGGTGAAATATTACATCGCGGTTATGATGTACTAAATGCATCGATGTGGTGATTGATGCTGATAATGTCAAGTCCCCGGCTATAAAATGGCCATGGACATGCTCGAGTGTAAAGTGGAAGGTGCGTGAACAAGGTTCCCATGAATTTGACATTTGTGGCAGCTTAGACAAATGTGACTACGTCATCCTCCATAATTACATTAATAGTATTTATCGTGTATGCTCTGAAAACGGTTTCCCTATTACCTTGATGTTCCCTTCATGCATTTCCTTCAACATAATTGGAATCTCTACCTCGGCCAGGGCATGTGAATCGCCTCCAAAGCTTTTCGCGATCACAAGGATCCCCTTCGTGAAATCTGAATCATATTCGCCTTTGTTTCATGTGTGACATCCTTTTGATTAACGGGAGTTATAGTCACGGATAACTAATATCGTCTCTCCAGTCCCCGGTATGACTTATCTTTGAAAACCTCTAGTTGATGTGGCGGCGCAAACCAATTTGAGCAGCAATACTTTTGGAGTAGTCGAGATTGAGTCTCCATTTACCGGGCGATAATAGCCCGGAGTTGCGACAATAGCGTTACACGAGTTTGCCACGTATTTAAATCGTCGAACGTGGTTAAAGCACAGCGAGCTTCTTCATCTCAGAGACATATTGATAGGGAACCATGGGAGTTTCGATGATATAGCATACCATGAAGCATGAAGAAGTTTTGCAAGGTTTGGGGCGGCCTTTCCTTGAGAAAGCGGTACGCTAAGCTCTGAATGATCGAGATTCGTGATCGTAGGTTCCGAGTGTCTTTGCATTGTGAAAGCCCGTTGATTCTCTGGATTCTTCACTTCACCGTCGGGTTTCTTCTAAACTTTTGAGCTAACCAATTTAGATGCCGTGCGTTGCTAAACAATCGAGCGTGTCCCCGGTGATCTTTACTGCGACCTTGACATGGGTTATGGTTATCATAGTAGTTTAGTAACTTTAGCTTCGATCGGTATAGAGCTAGTGTCACCTCCTTCAATGCATATACTCTATTCAATCGATTAACTAGTAGCTTAGAGTCACCCTTTATTTCCAGACATGTGACCTACTTGCTTGTTTGGCTAATGACGATCTATGAGGAAGGCTTCATACTCGGATTGAATTGTTTAGTGAAGAGTCCAACTTGAAGGAGTGTGAGAAGACCTAGGTTGGAGAATACTAGGACTACGCTTTGCCCCTCCTTTGTCATTGCTAGGAGTGGCGAGCCGTCAAAATATAACATCCACGCTTCTTTAATGACAACGGAGATGTATACGGAAATTCTCCGAGGAAGATCCTCACGTGGCGCGGTGAGTACCTTCCCCAGGGAATGCTGCTAGTAAATCTGCAACTGCTTGTCCCTTGATAGATCTAGGTGATGCACACGTTATGTCTAACTCTGACATTTGGAGAAGCCACTTGGCAGGCCTTCCCATCAGGACCGGTTTTGAAAGCAAAAACTTCGCAGGATCAGATTTAGATATGAGTACCACCTTGTTGGATAGCAGGTAATGTCTGGACTTCTGAATGGAATGGATTAGGGCTAAGCATGCCTTCTCTACCTTGGGATATCTGAGCTCAGTATCTCTTAATATTCGGCTGCAATAGTATATAGGATGTTCGATTCCTCGTCATCTTCCTCTTTGAACGAGCAAAGTACTCCGACGGCGGTATCCTTGAAAGCGTGTAGAGACATAGCGTCTTCCTTGGACGGAGACTTCATGATGGCCGGAGATCACAATATTACGCTGAATCTTTCGAAACGCTTCTGTTGTCTGCGGTTCAAACTTGCCCTTTCTTGACAAGGGGTGAATGAAGCAATGGTGAAAGTAAAACCAGTATAAACGTCGAATGTAGTTCACCTTGCCATGAAGCTTTGGAGTTCCTTCACGAGTTCGTGGTGGCGGCATCGTGAGGATAGCTTGAGTCTTAGATGGGTCCACTTTGATCCCTCGGCGGATTACTGGAATCCCAAAATTTGCAGAAGAGACGGAAAGCGCATTTCAAAGGATTCATCTTCAATTTGTATTCACGACACCTTTCGAACACTTGCCGTAGGACTCCTGTGTGGTCCGCCTGAGCTTTTTATTTGATTACTATATCATCCACGTAATCTTCGACTTGCTTATGCATCATGTCATGGAAGATTGCCGTCATAGCGCGTTGATACGTTGCGCCGGCATTCTTTAAACCAAAAGGCATAACAGTGTAGTAAAAATTTCCAAGAGGAGTTCGAAAAGCTATCTTACTTGCGTCATGCTCATACATCCTTATCTGATTGTAGCCACTATATCCATCCATGAAGGAAAACATGTCGTGTCCGCTGGTGGCATCTACTAACATGTCGATGTTAGGTAGAGGAAAATCGTCCTTGGGGCAGCATTTGTTTAAGTCTCTAAAATCCACGCAGCACCGGATCTGGTAGTTTTCTTTTCACATAGGAACCACATTAGCCAACCAGGTCGGATGATGAATGGGTTTAATGAAGCCAGCAGCTAGCAACTTGAACCTCGATCTTGATTTGCTCTTCCACCTCGTGCTGACCGCCTCGGAGACTATTTGATCGGCTTGGATCCGGGTATGACATGTAGATGATGGGTGACCAATTTTTCATCTAAACCGGGCATCTCTTCATACGTCCAAGCGAATATGTCATGGTATTCTTTGAGAAGTTGCACGAGCTTCGTGCGTTCATCCGTGGACAAAGTTGAGCCGTGGAGATAGGCTCCGGGAGATTCTTCATTCCGATATTAACGATTTCGAGTTCATCCGTCGTGGAGTTGGTGCCGTCTTGGCATTTGCCGTGGAGCATCCGAAGCGCCTCTTCTTGTGGCTCGTCGTTTTTGTAGTATTCAGTGATCGGAGACTGGGCATCAGTCTCTCCTGCTAATTGCTAACTGCGGCGTCAGTACAAAGTTTTCCCTTTCTGATCACGGCTCGCCACAAAAGTTCGCTCCCTCTTAGTGTGAACGTGGGTCGTTGCTTTACCGGATGAATAAGAACGCCTTGTCAGCAAAGATGCATCGTGGGGCTTATCCCTCAATGATGCAAGTCGGTCCTCCTGGATTGACGCCCACGTGGGGAGTGGTACACAATGAACTTTGTCTGATTCTTCCCACGGAGCTTCTCTTGGTTCAAATAATTCCACTCCACATATCGGTGCGTAAGGAGACAACGATGCAGGGATACGAACGACTTCTTTATTCAGCATAGTCTTCAGGCATTAGTGATACGTCGAAGGGACAATCCTATTGTCATGAAGCCATGGTCTCCCTAGTATCATATGGTAGTCCGGCTCCTTTTCTATGACTTCAAATTTCACCTTTGACTGAACGGGCCCTACAAATAAATTCAGATTGACATACCCGTACGTATTGGTTTGGTTTCCTTCAAAGTCTGTCATAGTGGTAGGCTGTCGCACGATCTTGCTTGAGCGTACCTTAGCCATCTTGAGTGTCTTGAGAGTAATCACATTCGAATATGCTCATGTGTCGATGAGGGCCCTCTTGAACTCTGAATCCTTGATGCGCGCGAGTAACTTTTGAGAGCCGGTTGTGACCCTCTTCGCCATCATGTCTTCCTCTGTAAATGTAACATTATTCACGGACATTTCGATATTTTGAGACTTCGGACGTGAAGGAGTAAAATGAACGTCTAGGGCTGCCTGATTAATTGCGTGAAACGTCTCGCCCGCCGATTCTTCGAGAGGTGTAAAAGTTCGCACAAACTTTCCACTAGAGAAGCTGCTTCCTGATCCACCGACCTCCAGATTCATAGTGAAACTATTGATTTGAGGATGATCGGTCCCTAGTGTAGAAGTCTTCGTGATAGGACCGCTCATATCTGATGTCATCTTGATGAGGAAATCGAGTATGCCGTTTATCGCTTCTTTGATCATGTCCATGTTTTTCGTGTGAATCTCCCCGCACCCGTGCTAACTCGATCAATGTTGGGATTCTTCCAGTTACACTATCGCATACACCGTTGGGAAGAGAGGTATCTCCATTGGAGGAACTTGACCAGGATTTGAAGTGAGGCGATTCTAAGACCAACCATTTTGAAATCAACCAAATGGGATTGGGTATTGAAGAAATTGACTTCTCAAATCGAGATTAATCTCCCCACCGTGGTCGCCAATTTTTTATGGGTGAAAACTGGTGTCAACCGGTTTTGGTAAATTTGGGTGTGTGTGTGGATGAGAAACGAATCTAAACCCTAAACAAAATGCACTTTGCACAGGAGTGCTTTTGATTCGACGATCCCGATATACAATGCGGCCTAAACCAAGTAATGGGTCGTTTCAGGACTTGCTTCGGTCACAAAGTGAAGGAGATGGGGTTGATCTTGGGGAGGGAAGCCAAGGAGGTGTTGAGATTGTGAAGGTGTTGGTTGTTTATGACTTGTATCGAGAATGTTGAACTGGCTTGCACAATGTAAGCTATCGATTCCCAGGTGTTTTACGGATACGTGACAACACTTGGTTTTTACGTGCTCTTTGGAAATAGGTGAAGGACCTATTTATACAAGTCATTGAGTGCAACCCTCATCTCATAGGAAGTGAAGGAGGTGAAGTGATGGAGTAGTGGGGTCGTGTAGGAGTATTTATTGTTACACGATCACACCTTTGCCCACTTCCCTCATCACTGTTAACCGTCCACCTTTTCATGCACTACACCGAATTCCTGGATTAGTAACGACAATTAAATAACGACTTTAATGGCCGTTACAAAATTCCCGTTACAAATGGCCGTTACGAAAATTTCGTAATATGCAGGAGCCGTTACAAAATTTTAAAAAATTCGTAACAAGCCTCAGCCGTTACGAATTTTTTTTTAGGCGTGCCAGCCACACGCTTGGTCACACTTGGGTTGTAACACCTGGGGTATGTGCGCGTGCCATTCACATGCGTACTATTGTGTTTCATCTACACCGTTTATACCTAAACTAATATCTCTACCCTTCATTTTATTCTCGAGATGCGCCTTAATCATAAAAATTCTATCTTACCCAAAGTCCTCTCTCGAGAATGAATTTCATTTATTTTTTCTTCCTTGAAAAATATCGAGACAGAGAGGCGATAAACAAACCTCTAATTAACCTTCTCGTTCTTCCGTGATCTCTAGATCAAACGTTATTCTCTTCATTCTTTTGTGTTTTATCTCCTCCTTTTCTTTTTATTAATATCTTGCTTGTCTTGTAAAGAGAGATAGAGAAAGTAGAAATTAGGTTTCAATCTTTATTATATGAAAATCAATCGATGACGATTGATGGATTTAAAAATTGGGGTTTTAGTAGGTAGATGGATTCGGTGAAAAGGGTATTGGTTCCTCATTACTTCAAGGTATTGATAAATCTAAATAGCTTTTATCTTTCTTCCAAGGCTAAAAATTCGATCTATAAGTTTTGTTTCTGTTTTGAATCTTAATCTTCTTTTTCTTCTTTGTTTTCTAATGATTGGTGAATCGGATGTAAGGCAAAGTGTGTGATCGATAGATTACCGATGCTACGAAAAACATATGGTTAGAATTCATATTTATGTTGCTGATTCATGGCGAGAAAGAGATGAAGAAACTGAAGATTAAATAGGAATTTTTTGGTGATTGAGTTACAAAGATGGGTTCAATTGATTTTAGGGGTTTCAACCGATTTGATTTCAAAAATTGATGATGATTTAGGTTTGTAGAAGATGGATCTGTGGTGACTTATGAGAAGAAGAATTGGTAGTTTTAGGTTTGCAATTTGGTCATTGTCATATCAGGATGGAGAAGACTAATGAAGTCATGGGTTAAGTTGATGTGTAGGTGAACTTGTGAGATAATTTGGTGTTGACTTTAGGAGAATGGTGAATTTTGGAGATGAGTTTGTGGAGGTTCGATTGGTTCAATTTTGTGCATACCTATCTTATCAGTTATCGTAAGTTTATATTCATTTGAATACTTAGGTTGCATATTGCTATTAATTGCTAAGACGGTGCTTGCTTTCTCGAATTGTTTGCATACAGGATGCGAAGAACAAAAATATTGAAATTATGGGGAACACTCTTTTACTGGGGCATACCTCGGATTTATTTAAGCTCATGATTTGCAGGATCAAGGCTCAAAAGCTCATCGTAGAATTGGGTTCATTACTTATGAAACTGCAAAGTTGTTATGCTACAAAAATAATTATACTCATTTTCAAAATTTAGGATAATTTGCAACGCATTTTAGTTATGTTGGATTTATGATTGAAGATGTGCTATTGTATTTGGAAGATTCTGTGGACACTTTGATGTCTGAAACTCATGAATTGGAAGGTTCAACGATAGTTGTGCCAATTTAGCTGAAATGGGTGCTTGGATCTGGTGATACAGTTGTTGATGGTGGATTTTCGTTCAAGGTTAAATTTGTAAAAAACCAGAAAAAATTCATGTGCTGACATCTTGTAAAAGATAAAGCCATTTATAAGTGTTGGATACTCCTCACTTAATTCACCAAGAATGGAGCATGTAGCAACAATCCCATTACATGAATACATGAAATTCCTCCCGAGGTTGGAGCATGTGGCAACAATCCCTTCTGTGAATTTCATATCGGCCTTTGTATTTCCAAGTACTCATTATCGAGTGTGGCATGACATCGAGTGTTACTCTTACGAGTAGCACGAACCTCCAAGCAACCATAATGAAACCATGTCTGAAATACCCGTGCGAAGTGACTCTCGGTATGTTATACTAGCCCGATTGAGCCCTCTCGGTGTGTTATACTAGCCCGATTGAGCATCCCAGGACTGACCATATCGGCCGGATATGATCGTCATGATCACCCAACTCCATAAGCATGATTGGATGACCCCGCATCAATTCCATCACCCCCAAAGGGTATGGAATACCCACGGCCGACCCCGCATGGTCGGTCATTGGCCTAGCTTGCCCAAAACCGTTCATACCAAGCATTATGGACGGAAAACCCTAAATTAGGTTTGCGGCATATTACATGTGTCGCAAAATGTCTCAACCATCCATCTTCGCGGTATAGATGGAGGGTGTGATGTAGACTCAAAGGGCCGGAGCATGTCAACATGATCACCAGTGGGGCCGCCTACACACTTGACCAATCGGTCAAAACCAACAATGTTTGGCCGTGACAAAATCGTCACCCAAACAAGAGACGGCGCACGGCTTTGAAAGACAAAATTAGGGTTTCAAGCCATCACGCGCGTCCATCTTCTCGGACGAATGGAGGGTCACAGATTAGATTAAGCAAGGGCCGGTCATACCGGCATGACCACCGTGGCCCATCTACCTCCTCATGTGTTCGGCCAAGGCATATCATGCCCGGTTAATCCAAAACGTGCGTCCAAACTAGCATGGCCACGCCTCCCAAACCACAACCGATCTCGACCGCTCAACTTCAGGGATGATTTGAGTGGCTTAGATCACGTTTTCACGGATATTCGGGTATAGGCATGAACACCAGCCTGCCATCTTCACGTCAAACCCATCGGCCAAGATCGACCAAATTAGGTCGTCTTGGACGCGCGCCGGAAAAAGCATGATGCGCGCGACCTGCGGCATCAATTTCCTATTGCAAAATTGATCTCAACCACTCCTCTTTGCCGGTCAAATTGAGTGGCCTAGATCGCACCTTCATGGGAGCTGAGGGTATGGACGTGCACACCGGCATGTTGTCACACATATGTCCCCAGTCGGTCCTCTCCAAATCCCCTTCCATGCTTGTTTTCGACCAAGTGAAGAGTGATGCTTGCGCACCTCTTCAAAAACCTAATATTCATTAACGATTCGCGGATGAGTGTCTCAAAGATCATCTCATCCATCCAACTTCACCGACTTAGTTATACACAACCACAGTCGGGAGTTATTCAAGTTAGTGAGGCATCGTTACCCATCACTTTACCACACCATAATGCGCACACGCATAAAATACACACGATACTTCACAAGTATCGACTCACTGACAACACGATTATTCAATTCAACATTACATGCTATCTTTCGTGGATCCATGATCCACACATTCCAGATTCATCAATCATATCACAAGCGGGGGATACATATGGGTATTGGTGCGGCGGTTTACGACGTGCAACGTGTAACGCGCCATCACAAGAACGTGTCGAGAAGTCATGGACGGTTAGAGATGAATGAGGAGAAGTGGGCAAGACTGGTCGTGGCACCGACGCACAACTCCACTACTCCATCACTCCACTTCCTCCACTTCCCACGAGAGACGTGAATAAGGCTCAATGACTTGTATAAATGGTTCTCAGCCCTATTTTAAAAACAAGACAAGTTCGAGACGAGACAGAAAACCAAGTGTTAATACAAAACGTATTCAACACCCAGAGCTTGCTTGCATCAATCACAAGCCTGCTCACCTTTAATTTACAAGTCATAAGCAAGCCAACACCTTCACAATCTCAACACCTTCTTCGCTTCCCTCCCTAAGATCAACCCCATATCCTTCACTTTATGACCGAAACAAGTCCGGAACGGCCATTTCTTGGTTTAGGCCGGACTTGCACAGATTGATCTCTCTCGAATCTACAAGCACTCACCGCGCATTGCATTTGTTTAAAGGTTTAGATTCATTCCTCATCCACACCCCAAATTACCAAATTCAGTAGAATAGTTTTCACCCATAAACAATTGGCGACCACGAGTGGGAGATTAATCTCTCGGTTGTGAAATCAATTTCTTCAATACCCAATCTTGTTTGGCTAAGTTCCGAGATGGTTGGTCTTAGGACTTCCCCAATAAATTCAAATCCCTACCAAGTTCCTCCAATGAAGATACCCCCTTCCCAACGGTGTATTCTGCCGGCGCTAGAAGAATCCCAACGATAATCGAGTTAGCTCGGGTATAGGAGATTCACACGCGGAACATGGAGCTAATCAAAGAGCGGTAAACGACATACTTGATCTCCTCATCAAGATGACGTCGAGAAATGAGTGTACCAGAGACCTTTATACCGGACTGATTCCCTCGGGTCAACAGTTTCTGTGAACCCCGAAAACCGTGGACCGAGGAAGCGGCATCTCTAGTGGAAAGCTTTGTGCGAACTCCTGCACCTCTCCAAGGATCAACGGGCAGAGACGTTCGCTGCAATTAATAAAATAGCTTTGGATGTACACCTGGCTCCTTCTCGTCCAGAAATTCTAACTACGCCGGAAGCATCTGTAAACAATGTTACATTTACAGAAGACGACATGATGGCAGAGGAAGGTCACAACCGGGCCCTACATGTTACCGCACACATCAAGGGTTCAGAGTTCGGGAGGCCTCGTCGACACGGGAGCATCTTCAAACGTAATCACTCTCAAGACTCTCGGGACATCCAAGGTTAACCCATGCAAGATTATACGGCGGCCTACCATGATGACGGACTTCGAAGGAAACTGTGGACAGGTACATACGGGTATGTCAATCAATTTATCGGTAGGGACTGTCCGATCAAAAGCAAGGTTTGAAGTCATAGAAAGGGGCCGGACTACCATATGATACTAGGGAGACCATGGCTTCATGACAACAAGGTCATTCCCTCGACGTATCACCGGTGCACGAAGACCATGCTAAACGAGAAAGTCATCCGCGTTCCGCATCATTGTCTCCGTATGCACCAATATGCGGAGTGGAGCTGTTCGAGCCAAAAGGTACCACACGGGGAGGATCATACCAAGTCCTGTGCACCCACTACCCACGTGGGCTTCAATCAAGGAAGGATACCGACTTACACCACTGGAGGCCAAACACTACATCACACGTTACCGTAACGAGGCGTCCATCTCTACCCGAGACTCCAACTCATGCTCACACCAAAAGAGGACGCACTTTCGAGGTGAAACGTGATCGAAGGGGAGAACAATATACGCGCCGCATTGTTAGCAATTAGCGTGGAGAGATCAACCCGGACTCTCCGCCCAATTGAATGCTTTGCAAGAATGATGAAACGCAAGATGAGGTACCGTACGCCCCGCAGCAACTACAAGATGGAACCAATTCCACAAGTTGACGAGCTCGAGGCTCATTAACATCCAAGAATGAAGAATCTCCCGGCCGGTCTCTATCGGTTCGACTCTATCCACGAATGAACGTGCGAGTCTTGTTCAACTACTCAAGGAGTACCAAGATGTGTTTGCACGACATACGAGGAAATGCCTCGGTTTGGATGAAAAATTGGTCACCCATCACTTACATGTCATGCACCGATCCAAGCCAATCAAGCAATCTCCGAGGAAATTCGGACATGAAGTAGAGGATCAAATCAAGAATGAAATTCTCGTAAGCTGCTAGCGCTGGCTTCATCGAGCCTATTCATCATCCAACCTGGTTAGCCAATGTGGTCCCAGTAAAGAAGAAAACGGACAGAGATCCTAAGCTTTGCGTAGATTTCGAGAGACTTGAACAAGTGCTGCCCCAAGGACGACTTTCCTCTACCTAACATCGACATGTTAGTAGACGCCACCAACCGGACACGGCATGTTCTCCTTCATGGATGGTTATAGCGGATACAATCGAGATAAGGATGTATGATCACGATGCGAGTAAGACAGACTTTAGAACCCCTCTTGGCAATTTTTATTATACCGTTATGCCATTCGGTTTAAAGAATGCGATTAACGTATCAACGTGCTATGACGGCAATCTTTCACGACATGATGCATAAACAAGTAGAAGACTATGTGGATGATATCGTGGTCAAGTCAAAAGCTCGAGCGAGACCACACAAATTTCTTGAGGCAAGTGTTTGAGAGGTGTCGAGAATACAAGTTGAAGATGAATCCTTTGAAATGTGCTTTCGAGTGTGTCTCTTGAGGGTAAATTTCACGGGATTCAAGTGACCGCAGAAGGAATAAAAGGTAGACCCGTCCAAACTCGAGCTATCCTCACAATGCCGCCTCCCGAAACTGAAAGAACTCCGAGTTTCATGGGGAAGGTGAACTACATTCGACGTTTTATACATGGTCTAGCCCAACTTACTTGCCTCATTCACCACCTTGTCAAGAAAGGAGCCAACTTTGTTTGGACCGCAACCCAACGGGAAGCTTTTCGGAAAATTCAACGAATACTATCATCCAACCGTCATGAAGTCTCCTGTACAAGGAAGCCACTGTCCCCTCTACACCGCCTTCGGTGACACCGCCGTAGGGCTTTACTCGCTCGGGAAGACGATGAGGGAATCAACGTCCCATATACTATTTCGGCCCGAATATTGAGAGACGCTCGAACTCGGATACCCCCGAGAGCGGAAAAAGCGTGTTTAGCCTTAATCCATTCCATTCGTAATTTTAGGCATTACTGCTTGCTCCCAACGGTGATACTCGTGTCTAAATCCGATCCCAAAGTTTTTACTGGCCGGTCCCGACTAGGAGGACGTGCAAATGGCTTCTCCAAATGTCGAACTAGACATAACGTGTGCATCGCCTAGAGCTATCAAGGGACAAGCAAACTTGCAGACTTGCGCGGCAGCATTTCCTCGGAGAAGGCACTACGCGGACTACATGAAGAACTCCCCCGGAGAATTTAGGACGTCTCTATTCCGGGAAGAAGAAGTGTGGCTCTTGTATTTTGACGGCTCCGTACCCCTTTCTAGCAAATGTTAATAATTTGGAGGAGCAAGCGGGCGTGGTGTTAGTCTCTCCAACCGGAGAAGTATTTTCACATTCCTTGAAGTTAGACTTCGAATGCACCAACAACTCCGCAGGTCTGAAGTTTTCCTCATGGGCTTTCAATAGCTAAACAAGCGAGGAGTCACACGTCCGGAGATAAGAGGTGACTCCAAGTTACTAGTAATCAAATGAATAGAGTATATGCATTGAAAGAAGTAACACTAGCCCTGCAAACATCGGGCTACGTAGGTTACTAAACTACTTTGCCGATGCAACCATAACCCATGTTGGTCGCAGAACAACAAACACGCCCGATTGCCTAGCAACATTGGCTTCCAAACGAAGTTTGAAGGGGCTAAGAAACCCCGACAGTGAAGAGGAGAACCATAGAATCAACGTGGCTACCGCAATACAAAAGACACTCAAGACCGACGATTGGCGAACTCCGATCATTCGAGAGCTCAATGTACCTCACTCTCCCAAGGAAAGGTCTGCCTCAAAACCCCCGCAAAACTTCTTCATGCTTCATGGTATGTTATGTTATCGGAATCTAGATGGCTCCTGTCAAGATGTCCTGGGAGGTGACGAAGCACAACTACAACAGATCGTATTCACAATGAAATTTGTGGACAATCACCGGTGGTAACGCTTTACCGACGACTTCAACGCCTTCGGGTTATTACCGGCGCAGATGGAGGCTCAATCCAGACTCGGCTCGTAAGTCCCGTCAAATGCTGTGCACCACCACACCAATTGGAGATTTTTAATGTGAACCGCACCGGGGACTGGAGAGAACCCTACATTAGCTATCTCCGTGATGGGATAATTCTGCCCAAAAGACTCATTAAGATGAAGCAAAGAGCCAAGCGGTTCATATTCCATGAAGGGATCCTGTCGCAAGAGCTTCGGGGTTATCTCGCTACGATGCCTGGAGGAGAAGAAATCCCCGGTCATGGCTTCGAAGGACACACGAAGGAGAACATCAAGGGAAGAGGAAACGGCTTCTCCAAGTACACGAGAAATACTATTGCCCTACCATGGAGGACGATGCGTGCCGTTTTTGTTCAAAGTCATCACAAATGCTAAATCCATGGGAACCTTGTTCATGCGCCTTCTACCCCTCCTCAGACTCTATAAGCAGCCCATGGTCGTTTTGTTTGGGACCGGACATTATCGGAAAATCAATCCACCGTCATGGCAAAGACGAGTACATCATAACCGGGATTTAATACTTCACCAAATGGGTGTAGGCCATTCCCTACGAGGAACTACGGGAGCAACAGTGCGGCTTTCATTAAAGAATACATCATTTGTCGTTTTGGCGTGCCCAAGCATATCATCACCTGTAATGGCACTCCATTCGCCAACAAGTGTGCACGGGAATTACTTGAGTATGGCATTAAACAGGTTTTTCTCCACCGTTTACTATCCTCGAAACGGGCAAAGGTGAGAGTACCAACAAGACATTGATCCTGATCATCGGTCAACTGTACCCGACAATCTAGGGAATGGCATGATCAATTGCCAATGGCACTATGGGCGTCTCCGACGTCACCCGAATCTCCATTGGGTTTCGCCATACCACTTGTCCTGAGGAGCGGATGCAATTCTCCCCGAGAGATCAAAATCCCATCGGCCGGTTGCGAAGCAAACTTGATCCATTGGAACGAGGGTCAAGTCTCTCGACTCTAGAATAGCAAAGTTAGACACTGGATTTTAGAAGGAATAAAGCATAAGAACGCGCTCAGGTGTACATGAATCGAATTTCCAGGGCATACAACAAAATTGTGAAACCACGCGTTTTCAAAGTGGGAGATTTGGTTTTGAAAACGGCCAAACACATCCAACAAGACATGTCCGCACCAAAATTCTCACCAAAATGGGAAGGTCCCTACGCAAATCACCAAGGCTTACAATACCGGCTACTACAAGATCATTAAGGTGACGGAGGCGAAGTGAAGCAGTTATCAATGGAAAGTGGCTCAAGGCATATCATGCCCGACTCACCGTCTCATCGTTGTCAACGATATTGGGGCATTTATTTTCATTACATGTTTGAATCATCAATTATATTGAGAGAGATGTGTCAATGAAAAAAAACCGTTTCATCAATCAAAAACCAATGCGGGTTTATTTCGCAAAGACGTTTAAAAACTTCCGAAATGAACGTCATTAACAATAAAGGAATGAAGTTTAGAAGAGGCCGTCTGAAGATTATAGTTCCTTGAGAGCATCATCTCCGGTCTAGCGTGATATCTTTCATTCTTTTCTTCAAGTCCCGCATGCCCGCTTCTACCTTCTCCGGTTCTCGACAGAGCCTTCTCCTCTTCCAAAATAGCCTTCGCAGCAGGAACAACATTTACAAGGATACATTTCGATCAACCTTGATGATATCAAGACGCTGCCGCAACAACCAACACGTTGAACTCCATGGATTCACTGGTAGATACCATATTCTCCCACTTTTAGGAGGCTTGATTCAGCAACGTTGCTGGATAGAAATACTCTCCATCTCAGCAATCATGGGAAGAAGGCGGTTCTGAAGTGACCAAAGAGAGGAACAAGTCGGACCACGCGTTCTTGGGTGCGATATGGCCGTACTTCCTCCATAACTTTGTGTACAAAGACACAAAACTCCTTCCGCGCCAGGAATCCACCACATCTCGGTAGCTGGAGGATAAACATTTCATGCGAACATCGAATGAAAGACCTGCATTTGGATATTCATAAGATGATACCCAAGTCGGCGTCTTCAAGGTTCACGGGTGAATGTGTTTGAATTTGAAGGAAGAGGACCGGTTAAGTCATCATCATCGATAATTGTGACACATGTTCCGGTAGGATATCTCTTTGCAAGAATGAAGGGATTATTTACTTGAGCATTACGACGAACAAGCAATGGTTCGTAAAAGGAAAAAGGACAAACCTGATGATCTTCTTGACTCTGAGGACACGAAAGCGGGGATTGATCATGAAGATCACGTTGACGCAGTCGTGCACGTTTAACGGAAGATCCTGGATGGTATGAAGAAGACGATCCACTGTTGTTCGACATGATGAGGAAACGGAGTTTTACGTGGGAAAGCCTTGTTAAAAAATCGCAAAATGGTTCAAAACCTCTACACCCGTATATATGGCCGAGAAAACCCAAAACGATTACGGGCCGATATATGAGGATTCAACATCGACCAAGTCGAGGCTTTATTTGAACCCTAATCAAGAATCGGAAAGAGTACAGATACGAACGATTCAACCAGCATGCAAGCACCGCGCCCATGATCCCAACAAATCCTATCTCCGACTCCAACACCTAAGAAAAGCCGGCTCATCAAGGCTTGTAGTCACGCACGCATGGAGGATTGCCCACGGCCAGAATCCCTCCAGGTAGACTTCCTTTATTTTGTTTCCTTACGTTTGTATATGTCACCATCTCATGCCTACCCCACAATAGTGTAACCATTATGTGCTAGGCAGGGGACTTAATGTTGATGGTGGATTTTCGTTCAAGGTTAAATTTGTAAAAACCGTAAAAAATCATGCGACATCTTGTAAAAGATAAAGCCATTTATAAGTGTTGATACTCCTCACTTAATTCACCAAGAATGGAGCATGTAGCAACAATCCCATTCTCGGAATACATGAAATTCCTCGAGGTTGGAGCATGTGGCAACAATCCCTTTACTCACCTTCATATCCGGCCTTGTATTTCCGGTACTCATTATCGATTGTGGCATGACGACGAGGTGTTACTCTTACTGGTAGCACGAACCTCCAAGCACTATAATGAAAACCATGTACTAAAATAAAATGCAGTGACTCTCGGTGTGTGTTATACTAGCCCGATCGAGCCCCTCTCGGTGTGTTATCTCTAGCCCGATTGAGCATCCGAACCGACCATATCAGCCCTGGATATGATCCGATCGTTGATCACCCAACTCCATAAGCATGATTGGATGACCCTGGATCAATTTCATCACCCCCAAGCGGTATGGAATACCCACGGCCGACCCCGCATGGTGGGTCATTAGCTTGCCAAAAAACCGTTCATACCAAGCATTATGGACGGAAACCCTAAATTAGGGTTGCGGCATATTACATGTGTCGCAAAATGCAGTCCTCAACCATCCATCTTCGCAGGTATAGATGGAGGTGTAGATGTAGACTCAAAGGGCCCAGAGCATGTCAACACGATCACCGTGGGACCGCCTGGCCACACTTGACCAATCGGTCAAAACCAACAATGTTTGGCCGTGACAAAATCGTCACCCAAACAAGAGATTTCGCACGGCTTTGAAAGCCAAAATTGGGTTTCAAGCCATCACGCGCGTCCATCTTCTCGGCGGCACGAATGGAGGGTCCTGAGATTAGATTAAGCAAGGGCTAGGTCATACCAAAGATGACCACCGTGGGCCCCATCTACCTCCTCATGTGTTCGGCCAAGGCATATCATGTCGTTAATCCAAAACGTGCGTCCAAACTAGCATGGCCACGCCTCCCAAACCACAAACCCGATCTCGACCGCCTCAACTTCACCGGATGATTTGAGTGGCTTAGATCACGTTTTCACGGGATATTCGGTATAGGCATGAACACCCCCTGCCATCTTCACGTCCAAACCCATCGCCAAGACCGACCAAATTATGTCGTCTTGGAACGCGCGAAAAAAAGCATGATGCGCGCCTTTTGCGCATCAATTTCCTATTGCAAAATTGATCTCAACCACTCCTCTTCTTAGGTCAAATTGAGTGGCCTAGATCGCACCTTCATGGGACAGTGAGGTATGGACGTGCACACCGGCATCTGTCTACACATGTCCGGCCGGTCCTCTCAAATCCCCTTCCATGCTTGTTTTTTGACCAAGCTGAAGAGTGATGTTGCGCACCTCTTCAAAAACCCTAATATTCATTAACGGTCATGATGAGTGTCTCAAAGATCATCTCATCCGTCCAACTTCACTACATCTTGGTTATACAACCCCGGTCGAGTTATTTGGCCGGTGAGGCGTCGTTACCCATCACTTTACCACACCATAATGCGTACCTGCATAAAATACACACGATACTTCACAAGTATCGACTTCACTGAATAACACGTTTATTCAATTCAGCATTACATGCTATCTTTCGTGGATCCATGATCCACACATTCAGTACATCAATCATGTCACAAACTAGGGGATACATACCGGGGTATTGGTGCGGCGGTTTACGGCGTGAGCGTGCAACGCGCCATCACAAGAACGTGTCGAGAAGTCATGGACGGTTAGAGATGAAACAGAGAAGTGGGCAAGGCTGGTCGTGTGGCACCCGACGCACAACTCCACTACTCCATCACTCCACTTCCTCCACTTCCCACGAGAGACGTGAATAAGGCTCAATGACTTGTATAAATAGGTTCTCCATGCCCTATTTCAAAAATAACACAAGTCCGGCCGAAAAGAAAACCAAGTGTTAATACAAAACGTATTCAAACACCCCGAGCTTGCTTGGCATCAATCACAAGCCCGCTCACCTTTCGTTACAAGTCATAAGCAAGCCAACACCTTCACAATCTCAACACCTTCTTCGCTTTCCTCCCTAAGATCCACCCCATCTCCTTCACTTTGTGACCGAAACAAGTCCGAAACGGCCATTTCTTGGTTTAGGCCGGACTTGCACGTATTGATCTCTCGAATCTACAAGCACTCACCGCGTTGTGCATTTGTTTAAGGTTTAAATTCATTCCTCATCCACACCCCAGTTACAAAATTCTCAGAGAGTAGTTTTCACCATAAACAAATGGCGACTACAATGGGAGGTTGATCTGCGCTTTGCAAAAATTGAATTCTCGATTCTTCGGTTTCGGCTCACGATGTATCCTCACCGAGGGAGACCACAGTGGTTCAGATATCATGGGAAGTGTAGCTAAGAATGGGCTTGGAGGATGTCTTGGCAAATCTGTCAGTCGCTAGAAGACGAGGAGCGAAACATTCCGCCTTTTGAATGATATAACATCACAATTACAAGAAGGGTCGGGCGTGCGTCACCAGTAATGCAAGAAACGCTGAATCCTTGGTCAGAGTCACGCCTTTACCACCGGAGAGGCAAAAGAGCGCGAATCACAGGAGATTAGAAAGATGAACAACATGGTCCACTCAACAATGAAGAACCAAGAACTCACGAGGAAAGGACTTGTCCCGAGTACTTACAACGTCTGCTGATAAAGAAGGGAGCCTGGCAACCTATGGAGCCCCGTTAGAAGATTTATATCTCAAAACTCTCGTTTGAAGCTCCTAAGATTCATCCCATCCGCACGACCTTCCAACCAAGTGAAGAAATGCTTGAGGAAGGGAGAGATCGATCAGAAATACGTGAATACGAGGGATGGGAGCGTTCGATTCGATCACTCAACAGAAGGATATTACGACACTTCCACACCCCTTTACCCAGAAAGCGATCCGCGGATATGATGGCACTCAAGTCTTCCAACTTCATCTCCGGAACGTGCTCCACATCAAAGCCACGTAGAGACATCACAACGCCCACTAACGCAGGAAAAGTTGGACTCGAAGTACCTACACTTTCCGTTCCCAGATGGAAAAGATTTTGAGTTGCTTTGGAGATGTGGGTACGAAATAGAGAGGTGGAACTACCTCCGAGATATGGCGTCCATCATCGATCAAGAAGTAATGGACCCAGGTAATCACGTCATTTCCACTGGTTCCTCCATCACCCCACCAGCGAATGCAACGCTTTGAAGCGCATTATTCAGAGAAGCTTGGTCCAGAGCGATAACTCGAGAGATTGGTGCGAGGATTTTCTTAGAAAGGCTACTCCGGTTCAATACAAGTGAGGCTTGAAAGAAAGTAAGTTCTACTCAACAATTTTACAAGAAAGATAGTTTAGAATTCACCGGGGACTTGGCATCCCGCACGTGGAGAAAGAGGCTCTAAATGATCAAACGCCATGTTTGTTTCCATCCGTACCTCCCCTTTTGCATAACATTTGCAATTTTATGTGATATGTGCAATCATTCATGACCAAGATGCAAATTTCATTTAACATAATCTCCTTCAAAAGGGTTGTTCACAAAACTATCTCAAAATAAGCCAATCCAATTACCTATTAATTCAAAACCGAGGTCAAAGAAAATCCTCACTATCACTCAAAAAAGGAAAGCATCTAAAAGAAAAGGCAAGTATATAACACGAATACTTCAAGGAAAGTCCTTGAAAGAACAACCGTCCTTCCCCGAGAGAGACTTTCATCCTTTGAAGCGCACTGCTTCCCGACTCAGGTTCCTTAGACAACTTCTCAACCTCTTCTTCCCGGCGAGCAACATGACCCGCATGTATGGGACTTCATCCTCGAATTTCAAGCTCCCGAATCACGGAGAACCCTTTGAAGAACCAAGGAGCATTGAAGTTGTCCGCGCAAACACGTCCCGATGGCACCTCCAATCTTCAATCATCTCCTCGAACTGCTTCGACCGCCGTGATGCTCATCCCCCGAATAGAAAACTAAAGCTTCTTGGACGCTAGTTGACCAACGCAAGATGACTTTTGAGCTTCGTGGTGGCAGCACAGGCCGTGTTTCTCCCATATCGCTGTGTACAACTCTTCGAACCGAATCCGGCATTTAATCCACCAACCAACACATGACACGGATAAGGGTGTTGATGGGTGAAAACTACTCCCACAGAATTTGGTAATTTGGGGTGGGATGAGGAATGAATTTAAACCTTTAAACAAATACACTGCGCGGTGAGTGCTTATAGATTCGAGAGATCAATTCGTGCAAGTCCGGCCTAAACCAAGAAATGGCCGTCCAGGACTTATTTCGGTGACAAAGTGAAGGAGATGGGGTTGATCTTAGGGAGGGAAGCGAAGAAGGTGTTGAGATTGTGAAGGTGTTGGGTTGCTTATGACTTGTAACGTAAAAATGAGCAGGCTTACGGTTGATGTAAGGAGCTCTAGGTGTTGATTTTCCTGTCTCGCTCCGAACTTGTGTTGTTGTTTGAAATAGGGCGGAGAACCTATTTATACAAGTCATTGAGCCTCATTCACGTCTCTCGTGGGTGGAGGAAGTGGAGTGACGGAGTAGTGGAGTTGTGCGTTGGGTGATACACGACCAGCCTTGCCCACTTCTCATGTTCATCTCTAACCGTCCATGACTTCCTAACACGTTCTTGTGATGGCGCGTTGCACGCTGCACGCCGTAAACCGCTGCACTAATACCCCAAGATGTATCCCCAGCCAGTGACATGATTGATGCTGGAATGTGCAGATCGTGGATCCACGTAAAAGATAGCATGTAATCTTGAATTGAATAAATGCGTTATTCGGAAAGCTGAAATACTTATTAGTATCGTGTGTATTTATGTATCGCATTGTGGTGTGGGTAAAGTGATGGGTAATGACGCCTCACTAACCAAATAACTCCCCGACCGTGGTTGTATAACCAAGTCAGGAAGTTGAACGATGAGATATGTTTGAGACACTCATCTCAAGAATCAAGTTAATGAATACTAGGGTTTTTGAAGAGGTGCGCAAGACACTCTTCGACTTGGTCAAACCAAGCATGGGAGGGCTTTGGAGAGGACCGACCGGTCATGCATGTCGATGGCATGTCGGTGTACACGTCCATGTCTCACTTTCCCAAGAAGGCGCGATCAGGCCACTGACCGGCAAAGAGGAGTGGTTGAATCGGCTTTGCGCGTAAATCCTTGCCGCAAAGAGTTGGAAACCGGCGCGAGATCCCTAGTTTGGGCACGCGTTTCAAGACGACACATCTTGGTCGGTCTTGGTCGATGGGTTTGACAGGAAGATGGCAAAGCATTAATCATGCCTATACCTTACTATCCCATGAAAACGTGATCTAAGCCATTCAAATCATCCGGTGAAGTTGAGCGGTCGAGATCAATTTGCAATTTGGGAAGTGTAACCACGCATGTTTGGGCAAGCGTTTTGGATTAGCCGGACATGATATGCCTTGGACCACCGCATGAGGAGATTGATGGGCCCACGGTGATCATCTTGGTATGACGGACGGACTATTTAATCTAATCTGGGACCCTCCATTCGGCATCGAGAAGATGGACTTATGTGATGGTTGGAACCCTACTCATTTTCTTTTGAAAGTCAGAGCGACACCTCTTGTTTGGGTGACGCATTTTGTCACTGGCCAAACTTTTGTTGGTCTTGACCGACTCCGTCAAGTGTGTAGGCCAGCCTCACCTGATCGTGTTGACATGTTCGGGCCCTTTGAGTCTACATCTGCACCCCTCCATCTATACCGCGAAGATGGATGGTTGAGACTACTTTGCAACATATGTAATATGCCGCAAACCCTACTTAGGTTTTCCGTCATAATGCTTGGTATGAACGGCTTTCTTTTGGCAAGCTAGTACCGATGGCTGACCATGCGGGTCGGCTGCAAGTATTCCATACCTGCTTGGGGGTGATGGAATTGATCTGGGGGTCATCCAATCATGCTTACTGAGTTGGATGATCATGATCGTACCATATCCGAGACCCATATGCCAAGTCCTGATGCTCAATCGCTAGTATAACACACCGAGAGGGGCTCAATCGCTGTATAACACACCGAGAGGGCTCCTGCTAGTATAACACACCGAGAATATAACATCATCTGTCGGTATTTCGTACATGGTTTCATTATTGTGTTTGGAGGTTCGTGTTACTTCCTATACGAGTAACACTCAGGTCTCATGCCACACCGATAATGATTCATTATAGTGCTTGAGGTTCGTGTTACTCTATAAGGTAACACTCGATCATCATGCCACATCGGTAATGGTCACAGAAATACAATAATGATATGAAATTCACGTAACGAGACTCATACATGCTCCATTCTTGGTGAATTAAGTGAGGGAATATCCAACACTTATAAATGGCTTTATCTTTTACAAGATGTCAACACATGATTTTCTCTTGGTTTTTACAAATATAACTTGAACGAAAATCCACCATCAACATTAAGTCCCCCTCTAGCACATAATGGTTACACTATTGTGTGGTAGGCATGAGATGGTGATTGATTAAAGATAAAACTTATGAGGCAAAGTTAGATGTTACTGTGAGGACGGGTCATCCTTTCCTTGGAGTATGTCACGTTCAAAAGGCATATGAGAGTGTTTCCCTAGTATGATGTCGGCCTTGCATCGCCCGATCGACCTTGCTATGCCCTGCTTCGGTCGAGAGGGGCTATTGCGCCGTTCCCTCGATCGTGGGGTTGTGCATAATCGACTGATCTTTGACCGCTTTCACCATGGGACTCTGCTCGTGATCGAATGTGGGCTTGTTGTGTCTCGTGATTGAACGTGAGTCTCACCCACATACGCCCGACAGGACTTGAAACTTGTCTGGGTCTTGAAACTTGTACCGGTCTTGAAATCAACACCGACTAAAAATTTGCACGGACTAAGATTTGTACGGACTAGAATTTGTACCGGACTAAAATTTATCGGACTTGAATTGTGTTTGGACCGGCTGTGTGTGCTCCGATGTGAGTTGTGTCTTGCCGTGTGTGACTACATCTCTCCCGTATTTTCATACAAGTTCTAACTCCTGTCTTTTATTTCATTGTGGAAGAAAAGAATCCACATTGAGATGTCTTGGAATAAATACGGTACCCAGTCGGGAGTTAGAACTTGTGTGAAAGTAAGAGAGATATGGTCACACACGGCAGACATGGCTCATCCGGGTGCACAATAGCCGGTCAGGCACAATTCAAGTCCGGCCTGGGGCTACAGTCCGGTACAGAATTCTAGTCGATCTGAGTAGTCAGCTAGGTGTTGTTCAGACCATTGCAAGTTTTCAGGACCTGAGCCTGGGATTCAGAGTCTGTCAGGGCATGTGGACTCACGTTCAGTCAAGCAGACAGCGAGCCCACATTCGATCAACTGACACGATAACCCCATGAGCTGAAGGCAGGCTGCGGCAGTCCTGCGCAACCCCCGCGATCGAGTGAAGCAGGCGCATCTTCCCCTCGACCCGAAGCGCTAGGTCGATCTCAGGTATCACAGGTAGTCGGTAAACATCCCATGGAAACACTCTCCTGTACTGCACAGAGCTGTGTTTGGCTCCAGGAAGGATGTTGGTAACATCTAACTGCCTCATAAATTTTTATCTTTAACTGTCACCATCTCATGCCTACCACACAATAGTGTAACCATTATGTGCTAGGCAGGGGACTTAATGTTGATGGTGGATTTTCGTTTAAGGTTAAATTTGTAAAAAAAAACCAGAAAATCATGCGCTGACATCTTGTAAAAGATAAAGCCATTTATAAGTGTTGGATATTCCCTCACTTAATTCACCATGAATGGAGCATGCCAGCAGTCTCTTCTGTGCAATTTCATATCAGCCTTGTATTTCCTGTACTCATTACCAGTGTGGCATGATGACTAGTGTTACTCTTATGAAGTAACACGAACCTCCAAGCTGCTATATGAATCATTATCAGTGTGGCATGAGACTGAGTGTTACTCATATGAAATGTAACACGAACCTCCAAACACAATAATGAAACCATGTGCAAGAAGTGTGCAGGATGATTCTCGGTGTGTTATACTAGGCCTGCCAGTGTTATGCCTCCCTCGGTGTGTTATACTAGCCCGATTGAGCCCCTAGGTGTGTTATACTAGCGATTGAGCATCAGGACTTAGTATGTGAGTCTCAGGATATGATCCGATCGTGATCATCCACTCAAGTAAGCATGATTGGATGACCCGATTGATTCCGTCACCCCAGCCAATTATGGAATACCCATGGCCGACCATGAGTCGGCCATCGTACTAGCTTGCCAAAAAGAAAACCATTCATACCAAGCATTATGACGGAAAACACACAAATTAGGGGTTTGCGGCATATTACATATGTTGCAAAGTAGTCTCAACCACATCCATCTAACCCGGGTATAGATGGAGGGGTCTGAATGAACTCAAAGGGCCCAGAACATGTCCATACGATCAGTGAGGCACTTTGCACCCCACTTGACCGATGGTCCAAGACCAACAAGTTTTGGCCAGTGACAATCGTCACCCAAACAAGAGGTGTGTGCCACGGCTTTCAAAGCCAAATTAAGTTTCAAGCCATCGCGCGCGTCCATGTTCCTAGAATGCGAATGGAGTCCACAGTTAAGATGTAGTCCCGGTCCTTTGACATGATCACGTGGGCCCATCGATCTCCTCATCAAATCGTCGAGGCATATCATGTCGCTAATCCAAAACCTTGCGAACATGCGTGATTACACTTCCCAAATTGCAAATTGATCTCGACCGCTCGACTTCACTTGGGATGATTTGAATGGCTTAGATCACGTTTTCATAGGATAGCGAGTATAGGCATGATTCACCCGCACTGCCATCTTCGCGTCAAACCCATGACCAAGGCCAGGCCAAGATGTATGCGTCTTGAAACGCGATGCCCAAACTAGGGATCTCGCAGCGGTTTCCAACTCCTTTGCGGCAGGAGTTTCTGCGCGCCGATCTCAACCACTCCTCTTTCTTAAATTGATTTGAGTGGCCTGGATCGCGCCTTCTTGGGAAAGTGAGACATGGACGTGTGCTGAGGCATGCCCATCAACATGTCATTCAGCCAGAGTTCGGTCCTCTCAAAGCCCTCCCATGCTTGGTTTTAGAGCCAATTTTGAGAAGTGATATGCAACGCCTCTTCAAAACCTAATGTTCGTTAATTGATGCAGAATGAGTGTCTCGAGCAATATCTCATCCGTTCGACTTCACGGCTTGGTTTATACTGACCACAGTCGGTGAGTTATTTAGTTGATGGCGTCGTTACCCATCACTTTACCACACCACGATGCATGCACCGCATAAATGCCACGATACTTCACCAGTATACGACTTCACGGCTCTTGTGTTATTGAGATTCGACGTTACATGCTATCTTTCGTGGATCCACGATCCGCACATTCAGGACATCAATCATGTCCAGGCGGGGGATACATCTTTGAGGTATTGATGCAGCGGTTTACAGCGTGCCCGTGCAGCAGCGCCATCGCGAACGTGTTAGGAAGTCATGGACGGTTAGAGATGGACATGAGAAGTGGCGAGGTTTGGTCGTATCCTGTTGCGCAGCTCCCACTACTCCATCCACTCCCGCTCCACTTCCCACGAGAGCGTGAATGAGGCTCAATGACTTGTATAAATAGGTTCTCACTTCCCTATTTCAAACAACGACACAAGTTCGGGCAGGGCAGAAAATCAACACTGAAACTCCTTACACATCAATGGCTTTGCTCATTTTTACTGTACAAGTCATAAAGCAAGCCAACACCTTCACCAGTCTCAACACCTTCTTAGCTTCCTCTGAATCCTTCATCTCCTTCATCTTTGTAGCCAAAAATACGTCACGGGCAGCCATTTTTCTTGGTTTTTAAGTAGGACTTATGTGGATTGATCTCCTCGAATCTAAGCACTCACCCATGCTGATGTATTTATTTAAAGGTTTAAATTCATTTTCATCCACACCCCCAAATTACCAAATTCTGCGAGAGTAGTTTTCACCATCAACACCCTTATCCGGTCGTGTATTTGGTTGGTGGATTGACGTCTTAGGTTGATTCGAAGAGTTGTACCATGACCCGATATGGGAGAAACCACGGCCATATTGCTACCACCACAGCTCAAAGTCATCTTCGTTGGTCAATAGCGTCCGAAAAGCTTTAGTTTATTCGGGATGAGCATCACAGTGATCGAAACAGTTTAAGAGATGATTGAAGATTGGAAGTGCCGTGGGGTGTGTTGTGATGCAACTTGATACTCCTTGGTTCTTGAGGGTTCTCGAGTTGGGAGCGGAAATTACGGGATGAAGTCCCTTCCTGTGGTGTGTTCTTTACGGGGAAGAAGAGGTTGAGAGAGTTGCTGCACAGAGGCTGGGCCCAAGCAGTGCGCTTGAGGATGAAATCTAGCTTGAAGGACCAGTTGTTTGCTTGAAAAGGACTTTCCTTGAAGTATTACGTGCTATATACTTGCCTTTTCTTTTTAGATGCTTTCCTTTTTTGAGTGATAGTGAGGATTTTCTTTGACACTCACGGTTTTGAATTAATAGGTAATTGGATTAGCTTATTTTGAGATAGTTTTGTGAACAACCGCTTTTGAGGAAGTTATGTTAAATGAAATTTGCATCTTAGTCATGAATGATTGCATATCCGCATAAAATTGCAAATGTTATACAAAAGGGAAGTACGGATGGGAAAGCAAACATGGCGTTTGAAATCATGAGCCTCTTTCTCACGTGCGGGATGCGAGTCCCAGTGAATTCTAAACTATCTTTCTTGTAAAATTGTTGAGTAGAACTTACTTTCTTTAGAAGCCTCACTTGTATTGAGCAGGAATGGCCTTTCTAGAAAATCCTCGCGATCTCTGGAGTTATCGCTCACGGACCACTTCCTCACGAATAATGCTGACGGCGTTGCACGTTGACATTGGTGGGGTGATGGAGGAACCGGTGGAAATAGCGTTACCCTCGGGTCCATTACTTCTTGATGGATGGCGGGAGCGCCACCATCCCCGGAGGAAGTAGTTCACCTCTCTATTTTAATACCCACATCCTCAAAAAGCTGACTCGAAAATCTTTTCCGCCGAGGCGGAAAGTGCCAGGTACTTGAGTCCATTTTCTGCGTTAGTAGGCGTTGTGATGTCTACGTGGCTTTGATGGAGCACGTTAGGAGATGAAGTTGGAAGACTTGCAGTGCCGTCACTCATGGATGATGACCGCTTTCAGGTAAAGGTGTGGAAGGTGTCGTAATATCAACAACCAGTGATCGAATTGAACGCTCCCATCCTCTTTGTATTCACGTATTTTTGATCGATCTCCTTCCTCAAGCATTTCTTCACTTGGTTGGAAGGTGATGCGGATGGGCCGATCTTAGGAGCTTGACGAGAGTTTGAGATATAAATCTTCATGAGACTCCATGGCTGCGGGCTCCCTTTCTTTATCGGTAGGCGTTGTAGTACTCAGGACAAGTCCTTTCCTCTTTGTGGGTTGCCCGGTTCTTCATTGTTAGTGGACCATGTTGTTCATCTTTCACTGGTTCTCTGATTCGCTCTTTTTGCCTCTCCGGTGGTAAGGCGTGACTCTGACCAAGTTAGGCGTTTCTTGCACGTTGCTGAGTAGATGCCTGTGACCTTCTTATGGTGTGATGTTATATCATTCAAGAAGGCGGAATGTTTAGCTCTGTCTTCATGATACGACTTGTTTGCCAAGACATCCTCAGGCATTCTGCTACACTTCCATGATATCCCCAACCACTTGTGGTCTCACGGGTGAGGATACATCCCATTGAAGGAAGAATTGAGAATTCATTTTTTGCAAGAAATTAGATCAACCTCCCATTTATGAGCCAATTGTTTATGGGTGAAAACTACTCCCTGCCCAAATTTGGTAATTCGGGGTGTGGATGAGAATGAATTTAAACCTTAAACAAATGCCTGCGCGGTGAGTGCTTGTAGATTCGAGAGATCGATACTGTGCAAGTCCAGAAGCTAAACCAGAAATGGCGTTTCAGGACTTGTTTTCGATCCAAAGTGAAGGAGATGGGAGTGAATCTTGGGGAGGAGGCGAAGAAGGTGTTGAGATTGTGAAGGTGTTGGCTTGCTTATGACTTATGAGAAAGGTGAGCGAGGCTTGTGATTGATGCAAGCCAAACTCTGGGTGTTTGAATCGTTTTGTATTAACACTTGGTTTTATTTAAATCTGGACTTGTGTTATTTTTTGAAATGGGCGGAGAACCTATTTATGCAAGTCATTGAGCCTTATTCACGTCTCTCGTGGGAAGTGGAGGAAGTGGAGTGATGGAGTAGTGGAGTTGTGCGTCGGTGCCACACGACCGGTCTTGCCCACCTCACATCTCTATGACCAGCTTCTGACACGTTCTTGTGATGGCGCGTTGCAGCGCTCCTTTACCCGTAAACCGCCTGAGACCAATACCCCGTATGTATCCCCCGGTTTGTGACATGATTGATGCATGGAATGTGGGATCATGGATCCACGAAAGATAGCATGTAATCTTTGAATTGAATAATTGTGTTATTGGGGAAGTCGATACTTGTGATATCGTGTATTTTATGCCAGTGTTTGCATTATGGTGTGGTAAAGTGATGGGTAATGACCTCCGACCAAATAACTCGACCGGGGTTGTATAACCAAGTGGTGAAGTTGGACGGATGAGATGATCTTTGAGACACTCGTCACGGCCAGATGTGAATATTAGGGTTTTTGAAGAGGTGCGCAAGCATCACTCTTCCAGCTTGGTCAAAAACAAGCATGGAAGGGATTTGGAGGCCAGAAGCCCAGGACATATGTGTAGATAGCATGCCGGTGTGCACGTCCATGTCTCCTTTGTCCCATGAAGGTGCGATCTAGGCCACTCAATTTGGCCAAGCAAAGAGGTGGTTGAGATCGATTTTGCAATAGGAAATTGATGCATGGTAGCGCATCATGCTTTTTTCGGCGCGTTCCAAGACGACCTAATTTGGTCGGTCTTGGCCTATGGGTTGACGTGAAGATGGCGGGCTGGTGTTCATGCCTATACACGAATATCAGTGGCGTGATCTAAGCCCTTCAAATCATCCGGTGAAGTTGAGGCGGTCGAGATCGGTTTGTGGTTTTGGGAGCGTGGCCATGCTAGTTTGGGCGCACGTTTGGATTAACCGAGACATGATATGCCTTGGCCGAACACATGAGGAGGTAGATGGGCCCACGGTGGTCATGCTGGTATGGCCGGCCACTTGCTTAATCTAATCGTGACCCTCCCATTCGTCTTAGGAGAAGATGGACCAGCGTGATGGCTTGAAACCTAATTTTGGCTTTAAGCCGTGGCGCCGATCTCTTGTTTGGTGGCGATTTTATCACGGCCAAACATTTGTTGGTTTTGGCCAGATTGGTCAAGTGTGTGGCGGTCCCACGGTGATCGTGTTGACATGCTGGGCCCCTTTAAGTCTACATCTGCACCTCCCATGTATACCTGCGAAGATGGATGGTTGGGGTATTTTTGCGACACATGTAATATACGCAAAACCTAATTTAGGGTTTTCCGTCCATAATGCTTGGTATGAGCGGTTTCTTGGTAGGCCAATGGCCCAGGCCATGCGGGGTCGGCAGTCAGGTATTCCATGCACCAGCAGGGGTGATGGGGTGATGCGGGTCATCCAATCATGCTTATGGAGTTGGGTGGCTGATCGGATCATATCAAGGCTGATATGGTCAGTTGGATCTCAATCGAGCTAGTATAACACAAGGAGGGGGCTCGATCGAAATTTAGTATAACACAGGAGTCGGCTGTCTGGTATTTCGTACATGGTTTCATTATAGTGCTTGGAGGTTAAATGTTTTACTCTGTAAGAAGTAACACTCGATAAATCATGCCACATTGATAATGAGTCTTTGAAATCTGGTGATATGAAATTCAGAGTAAGGGATTGTTGCCACATGCTCCAACACGGAGGAATTTCATGTATTCACGAGAATGGGATTATTCTTTGCATGCTCCATTCTTGGTGAATTAAGTGAGGAGTATCAGACACTTATAAATGGCTTTATCTTTTACAAGATGTCGGCGGCATTGATTTTTTTCTGGTTTTTACAAATTTAACCTTGAACGAAAATCCACCATCAACATTAAGTCCCATGCCTAGCACATAATGGTTACACTATTGTGGGGTAGGCATGAGATATTGACATATACAAAGCGTAAAACAAAATAAAGGAAGTCTACCAGAGGGATTCTGGCGTGGGCAATCCTCCGGTGCGTGTGTATTCCTAGCCTTGATGGTAGGCTTTTCTTGGGTGTTTGAGGTCGGAGATAGGATTCTGTTGGGATCATGGGCGCGGGTGCTTGCGCGCTCTTTGGTTGAATCGTTCGTATCAATTACTCTTACGATTCTTGATTAGGGTTCAGCAGAAGCGACTTAGTGATGTTGAATCCTCGTATCCCGAGGCCTTGTAATCGTTTTAGGGTTTTCTCGGCATATGCGGTGTAGAGTTTTGAACCATTTTCGCGATTTTTCAATAGGCTTTCCACGAAACTCAGTTTCCTCATCATGTCCCGAACAACGGTGGATCGTCTTCTTCATACCATCCGGGATCTTGGTTAAGCGTGCACGACCATGCGTCCAGGCTTCATGATCAATCCCCTGCTCGTGTCCTCCGAGAGTCAAGAAGATCATATGGGTTTGTCCTTTTTTTCCTTTTAGAACCGTTTGCTTGTTAAGTCATAATGCTCAAGTAAATAATCCCTTCATTCTTGCATGATATCCTAAGAACATGTGTCACAATTATCGATGATGATGACTTAACTTGAGTCCTCTTCCTTGAATTCAAACACATTCACCCTGTGAGACACTTGAAAGCCTTCAGACTTGGGTATCTCATCTTATGAATATCCAAATACGGAGTCTTTCGTTGATGTTAGCATGAAATGGCACATCCTCCATAAGGGATGTGGGTGGATTCACAGTGCGGAAGGTTTGTGTCTTTGTACACAAAGTTATGGAGGAAGTACGTATATCGCGACCGAAACGTGGTCGTGACTTGTTCCTGCTTTGGTCCGTCTGATGGCATTCGTCTTCCCATGATTGCTGAGATGGAGAGTATTTCTATAACAGCGTTCTTTTGAATCAAGCCTCGAAAGAGTGGGGAGAATATGGTATCTACACTGTGAATCCATGGAGTTCAACGTGGGCTGGTTGCGGCAGGCGTCTTGATATCATCAAGGATTGATCATTTGGTATCCTTGTAAATGTTGTTCCTGCTGCGAAGGCTATTTTTGGAAGAGGAGAAAGTGGTACTGCGAATCGGAGAAGGTAGAAGCGAGGTTTGTCGAGGACTTGAAGAAAACGAGAAAAGATATCACGCTAGGCCCGGAATGATGCTCTCAAGGAACTATAATCTTCTAGGCGGCCTCTTCTAAACTTCGTTTTCCCTTTATTGTTAATAGCGTTCGTTTCCGGAAGTTTTAAGCGTCTTTGCGGAAATAAAGCGCATTGGTTTTTGATTGATAAACGGGTTTTTTCCATTGACACATCTACGAATATAATTGATGATTCGAACATGTAATGAAAATAAATACGTATGAATTGACTCTGATGACAGTGTTGAGCATGATGTGCCAGACAACCCTACGTTAATCACTTCTTAGGCTACTCAAATACTGCCCTTAATGATCTTGGCAGTAGCGGTATTGTAAGCACTGGTAGTACGTGAGACCTTCCCATTTTGGTGAAAATTTTCAGTGCGATTATGTCTTGTTGGATATGTTTGGCGTTTTCAAAGCAAATCTCCCTTTAGCCATTAGTTTCGCGATTTTGTTGTATGCCACAGAATTAGGTTCCACGTGTACACTGAGCGCGTTCTTATGCTTTATTCCTTAAAATCCAGTGTCTAACTCTGCTATTCTAAGTCAGAGACTTGACCCTCGTTCCAATGGATCCAGGTTGCTATCTGCGATCACTGGTGATGGGATTTTGATCTCTGTTGGGAGAATTGCGTAAGCTCGGTAGACAAGTGAGTATGGCGAAACTGATGGAGCTTACGGGTGACGTACGGTGCGCCCATAGTGCCATTGGTAGCTCGATCATGCCATTCCCTAGGATTGTCGTGTCTGCAGTTCGGCGATGATCAGGATCGATGTCTTGTTGGTACTCTCGGCTTGCCGTTTCCTTGAGGAGTAGTAGACGGTGGAGAAAACTGTTTAATGCCATACTCAAGTAATTCCGCGTACACACTTGTTGGCGAATGGAGTGCCATTATCAGGTGATGATATGCTTGGGCACGCCAAAACGACAAATGATGTATTCTTTAATGAAAGCGCAATTGTTGCTCCGTAGTTCCTCGTAGAGGAATGGCCTGCACCCATTTGGTGAAGTATTCAGTCGCGGTTATGATGTACTCAGTGCTTGCTTAGATGGCGGTGGATTGATTTTCCAGATAATGTCCAGTCCCAGTGTAAAACGACCATGGGCGTGCTTATAGAGTACGAGAGGGTAGAAGGCGCATGAACAAGGTTCCCATGGATTTGGCATTTGTGTGACTTTGAACAAAAGCAGGCTGCGCCGTCCTCCATGGTAGGGCAATAGTATTTCTCGTGTACTTGGAGAAACTTGGTTTCCTCTTCCCTTGATGTTCTCCTTCGTGTGTGCACGCCGGCCATGGCGGGATTTCTTCTCGGCCCGGGCATCGTAGCGAGATAACCCTACAGCTCTTGCGTCTGAGGATCCCTTCACTGGAATATGAGCTTAGCTTGGCTCTTTGCTTCATCTTAATAGAGTCCTTTTGGCCAGGCGAGGAATTATCCATCACGGAGATAGCTAATGTAGGGTTCTCTCCAGGTCCCCGGTGCGGTTCACATTAAAATCTCCAATTGGTGTGGTGGTGCACGGCAATTTGAGCGGGACTTAAGACGGTCCGGATTGAGCCTCCATCTCGGCGGTGATAACCCGGGCGTTGAAGTCGTCGTTAAGCGTTACCACCGGTGATTGTCCACAAATTTCATTGTGAATACGATCAGTTTGTAGTTGTGTCGTCACCTCCCGGGACATCTTGACGGGGAGCCATCTAGATTCCGATAACATAACATACCATGAAGCATGAAGAAGTTTTGCAGGGGGTTTTGAGACGAGACCTTTCCTTGGGAGAGTGAGGTGTTGAGCTCTCGAATGATCGGAGTTAACCGATCGTCGGTCTTGGTGTCTTTGTATTGCGGTAGCCACGTTGATTCTATGGTTCTCCTCTTCATCTGTCGGGGTTTCTTAGCCCCTTCAAACTTCGAGTTTGGAAGCCAATGTTGCTAGGCGATCGGGCGTGTTTGTTGTTCTTGCGACCGACATGGGTTATGGTTGCATCGGCAAAGTAGTTTAGTAACCTTCGTAGCTACGATCGGTGCAGGGCTAGTGTTACTTCTTTCGATGCATATACTCTATTCATTTTGATTACGGTAACTTGGAGTCACCTCTTATCTCCGAGACGTGTGACTCACTGCTTGTTCATTATTGAAAGCCCATGAGGAAAACTTCATATTCGCGGAGTTGTTGGTGCATTCGAGAAGTCTAACTTGGAAGGAATGTGAAAATACTTCTCTAGGTTGGAGAGACTAACACCGCGCTTTGCTCCTCCGGTATTCTTTGCTAGGGGGTAGCGGGCCAGTCAAATACAAAGAGCCACACTTCTTCTTCCCGAGAATAGAGGCGTCAGGAAATTCTCCGAGGAGTTCTTCATGTATGATCCGTAGTGCCTTCTCCGGGAAATGCTGCGTGTAATGTACTGCAGCTTGCTTGTCCCTTGATAGCTACGAGCGATGCACACGTTATGTCTAGTTCGACATTTGGAGAAGCCATTTGACTGTCCTCCCAGTCGGGACCGGCTTTGAAAGTAAAAACTTTGCGGGATCGGATTTAGACACGAGTATCATCCTGTTAGATAGCAGGGTAATGCCTAAAATTACGAATGGAATGGATTAAGGCTAAACACGCTTTTTCAGCTACAGGGTGTACGAGGTTCGAGCGTCTCTCGATGATCCGGGTGAAATAGTATATGGGACGTTCGATTCCCTCATCGTCTTCTGAGCGAGTAAAGCCCCTACGGTGTCCGTGAGGCGGTGTAGAGGACCGGTGGCTTCCCTTGTACGGGAGACTTCATGACGGTTGGAGATGATAGTATTCGTTGAATTTTCCGAAAAGCTTCTGATTGGGTTGCGGTCCGAACAAAGGTGGCTCCTTTCTTCGACAAGGTGGTGAATGAGGCGGTAAGTTGGGGCTAGACCATGTATAAAGAAACGTCGAATGTAGTTCACCTTCCCCATGAAACTCACGGAGTTCTTTCTGCGGTTCGAGGAGGCGGCATTGTGAGGATAGCACGAGTTTTGGACGGGTCTACCTTTATTCCTACTGCGGTCACTTGGAATCCCGGAAATTTACCGAAAGAGACCACCGAAAGCACATTTGAAAGGATTCATCTTGACTTGTATTCTCGACACCTCTCAAACACTTGCCTCGAGAAATTTGTGTGGTGCAGCTCAGAGCTTTTGACTTGACCACGATATCATCCACATAGTCTTACTTGTTTATGCATCATGTCGTGAAAGATTGCTCGTCATAGCACGTTGATACGTTGCGACGGCATTCTTTAAGCCGAATGGCATAACGGTATAATAAAAATTGCCAAGAGGGTTCGGAGAAGGCTGTCTTACTCGCATCGTGATCATACATCCTTATACGATTGTATCATTTATAACCATCCATGAAGGAGAACATCGCAAGTCGTGGTGGTGGCGTCTACTAACTATGTCGATGTTAGGTAGAGGAAAGTCGTCCTTGGGGCAGCACTTGTTCAAGTCTCTGAAATCTACAGACAGGATGCGATACGTTTTCTTCTTCTTTGCGGGACCACGTTGGCTAACGAGGTTGGATGATGAATAGGCTGATGAAGCAGTGACTAGCGACTTGAATTTCGTTCTTGATTTGATCCTCTACTTCATATCTCGAATTTCCTCGGAGATTGCTTGATTGGCTTGGATCCGGGTATGACATGTAAGTGATGGGTGACCAGATTTTTCATCAAACCGGGCATTTCCTCGTATGTCCGAGGCAAACACATCTTGGTACTCCTTGAGTAGTTGAACAGGAGCTACGTACGTTAGATGCGTGGATAGAGTCGAGGCGATAGAGGCGAGCACAGGAGATTCTTCGTTCGGATGTTAACGATCTCGAGCTGCGTCAGTTGTGGAATTGGTTCACGTCTTGTAGTTCTTCAGCGGCGTACGGTACCTCATCTTGCGTTTCGTCATTCTTGCGGCATTCGATTGGGCGGAGAGTCACGGGTTCGGTCTCTCCTGCTGGTTACTAACTGTGTGCGGTATATTGTTCTCCCCTTCGATCACGTTTCACCTCGAAGTGCGTCCTCTTTTGGTGTGAGCATGAGTTGGAGTCTCGCAGGGTAGAGATGGGCGCCTCGTTACGAAACGTGTGATGTAGTGTTTGGCCTCCGAGTGGTGTAAGTCGGTATCCTTCCTTGATTGAAGCCCACGTGGGTAGTGGGGTGCCGGGGACTTGAGTATGATCCTCCCGTGTGGTACCTTTTGGCTCGAGCAACGACTCGCTCACGTATATGGTGCATACGGAGACAATGATGCGGGAGTGCGGACTGACTTTCGTTTAGCATGGTCTTGCGAGCACGGTGATACGTCGAGGGAATGACCTTGTTGTCATGAAGCCATGGTCTCCCTAGTATCATATGGTAATCTGAGCTCCCCTTTCTATGACTTGAACCTTGCTTTTGATCGGACGGAGTCCCTCTTGATAAATTGATTGACATGCCGTATGTGCAGTGCAGTTTCCTTGAAGTCCGTCATCATGGTAAATTTGCCGGTATAATCTTGCATGGGTTAACCTTGGATGTCTGAGAGTCTTGAGAGTGATTACGTTTGAAGATGCTCTGTGTCGCGAGGCTCTCACGAACTCACAGACCCCTTGATGTGCGCGGTAACATGCTGAGGGCCGGTTTGTGACCTTCCTCTCGCCATCATGTAGATGTACGTAAATGTAACATTGTTTACAGGATGCTTAGGCGTAGTTAGAATTTACGGACGAGAAGGATCGGTGTACATCCAAAGCTATTTTATTAATTGCGTGACGTCTATCTGCCGTTGATTCTGAGAGGTGCGGGAGTTCGCATGACCTTCCACTAGAGATGTTGGCTTCACAGTCCCTTGGTTTACGGTTCTGATAGCTGACACATTGGGGGAATAGATCCGGTATAAAGGTCTGCGGTACACTCATTTACGACGTCATCTTGATGAGGAGATCAAGTATGTCGTTTACTGTTTCTTTGATTAGCTCCATGTTCGGCGTGTGAATCTCCTATGCACGAGCTAACTCGATTATCGTTGGGATTATTCAGCGCCCCGGCGCAGTCTGCCGTTGGGAAGGGGGTATCTTCATTGGAGGAACACGATAGGGATTTGAATTTATTGGGGAAGTCCTAAGACCAACCATCTCGGAACTTAGCCAAACAAGATTGGGTATTGAAGAAATTGATTTCCTGTCCAGAGATTAATCTCCCAGCTGTGGTACATCCAATTGTTTATGGGTGAAAACTATTCTGCGAGAATTTGGTAATTTGGGGTGTGGATGAGGAATGAATCTAAACCTTGAAACAAATGCAATGCGCGGTGAGTGCTTGTAGATTCAGGGAGATCAATGCTGTGCGAGTCGGCCCTAAACCAAGAAATGGTAGATTCACGGACTTGTTTCGGTCGTAAAGTGAAGGATATGGGGTTGATCTTAGGGAGGGAAGCGAAGAAGGTGTTGAGATTGTGAGGTGTTGGCTTGCTTATGACTTAGTAGAAAGGTGGCGAGGCTTGTGATTGATGCAAGCAAGCTGCAGGTGTTGGAATACGTTTTGTATTAACACTTGGTTTTTGTCTCGTGCGAACTTGTCTTGTTTTTAAAATAGGGCGGAGAACCTATTTATACAAGTCATTGAGCCTTATTCACGTCTCTCGTGGGAAGTGGAGAAGTGGAGTGATGGAGTAGTGGAGTTGTGCGTCGGTTGCCGCGACCGGTCTTGCCCGCCTCCACAGTTCAATCTCTATGCAACGTCCGTGACTTACGACACGATTCTTGTGGTGAGCGCGTTACCGTTGCACTTGTCGCAAGCCGCCGGAACCAATGCTGCGAGTATGTATCCCCCGATTTGTGATGTGATTGATGTCTGGAATGTTAGCCGGATCATGGATCCACGAAAGATAGCATGTAATGTTGAATTGAATAAGCGTGTTGACCGGGGGTCGATACTTGTAGTATCGTGTGTATTTTATGCGGAGTGCTGCGTTATGGTGTGGTAAAGTGATGGGTAACGATGCCTGTCGCTCAGGAATAACTCCCGACCGGGGTTGTGTATAGCAAGGTGGTGAAGTTGGATGGATGAGATGATCTTTGAGACACTCATGCACGGCTTGGTTAATGAATATTATGGGAGTTTTTGAAGGAGGTGCGCAAGCATCGGCTCTTGACTTAGGTGACAGCAAGCATGGAAGGGGATTTGGAGAGGGGCCAGAAGCCCGGGACATATGTGTGGGCGACATCTTGGGGTGTGCCCGTCCATCGCCTCAGCTGTCCCATGAAGGTGCGATCTGAGGCCACTCAATTTGTGCGGCAAAGAGGAGTGGTTGAGATCGATTTTGCAATAGGAAATTGATGCGCAAGGCTTCGCGCATCGTGCTTTTACGGCGCGCGTTCGAAACGACACTGAATTTTGGTCGGTCTTGGCCGATGGGAGTTTGACGTGAAGATGGCGGGCTGGGTGTTCATGCCTATGCAGATATCCTGTTGGCAACGTGATCTAAGCAGCTCAAATCATCCGTGAAGTTGAGCGGTCAGAGGAATCGGTTTGTGGTTTGGGAGGCGTGGCCATGCGGATTTGGATGCTTGCGTTTTGGATTAACCGGGCATGATATGCCTTGGCCGAACACACGCGGAGGTAGATGGGCCCACAGGTGGTCATGCTTTGGTGTGGCCAGGCCCTTGTAATCTAATACGTGACCCTCCGTTGACGTCTTGGGAGAAGATGGACGCGCGTGATGGCTTGAAGCCCCAATTTTGTCTTTCAAAGCCGAAGTCGCCAGTCTCTTGTTTGGGTGGCCGATTTTGTCACGACCAAACATGTTGGTTTTATGGAGATTGGTCAAGTGTGTATGCACCCACGTGATCATGTTGACATGCTCTTGGGCCCTGTTGAGTCTCATCTCACCCTCCGTCATACTGCGAAGATGGATGGTTGAGGCGTTTTACGAACATGTAATATACGCAAACCTAATTTAGGGTTTTCAGTCCATAATGCTTGGTATGAACGGTTTTGGCAAGCTAGAGCCAATGGACAGACCATGCGGGGTCGGCTACGTGGGTATTCCATACACTGTGCAGGGTGATGGAATTGATGCGGGGTCATCGATCATGTATGGAGTTGGGTGAGCTGCGGTCGAGATCATGTCCACAGGTGATATGGATCGGTCGGGATGCTCGATCAGGCTAGTATAACACCGCAGAGAGGGCTCAAGTCGGGCTAGTATAACATGCGAGAGTCGACGTCATGGAGTATTTCAGTACATGGTTTCATTATAGTGCTTGAGGTTCGTCATCTGCTGTAAGAGTAACACTCGATCGTCATGCCACCTTGCTTGATAATGATCTTGGAAATACAAAGGCGCGATATGAAATTCCCGAGGAAGGGTTGTTGCCACATGCTCAAATTTGGAGGAATTTCATGTATTCATGAGATGGGATTGTTGCTGCACATGCTCCGTTCTTGGTGAATTAAGTGAGGGGAAGTATCAACACTTATAAATGGCTTTGTCTTTTACTGAGATGTCGGCACATGAATTTTTACGGTTTTTACAAATTTTAGCCTTGAAGCGAAAATCCACCATCGACAAGCGTATCACCGGATCCAAGCACCCATTTTGACTCAAATTGGCACAACTATCGTTGAACCTTCCGAGTCGCGAGGTTTCAGGACATCAAAGTGTCCGCAGAGTCTTCCAAATACGATAGCACATCTTCGATCATAAATCCGACATAACTAAAATGCGTTGCGAGTATCCTAAATTTTGAAAATGAGTATAATTATTTTTGTAGCATAACAACCTTGCAGATTCATAAGTAATGAACCCGATTCTACGATGAGCTTTTGAGCCTTGATCCTGCGAATCATGAGCTTAAATAAATCCTTGAGGTATGCTGCACCGTAAAAGAGTGTTCCCCATAATTTTCAATATTTTTGTTCTTCAATCCATGCGCAAACAATTACGAAAGCAAGCAAGTCTTAGCAATTAATAGCAATATGCAACTCTAAAGTATTCAAATGAGATATAAACTTCACGATAAGCGAAAGTAAGATAGGTATGCACAAAATTGATAGCGAATCGAACCTCCACAAATCACGTGCTCCAAAATTCACGCCATTCTACCGTAAAGTCAACACCAAAGTGCTCTCACAAGTTCACCTACCTGTCAACTTAACCCGCGACTTCATTAGTCTTTCTCCATCCCCGATATGACAACGAGCCAAAATTGCCCAAACTCTAAAACTACCGATTCTTCTGCGCATAAGTCGCACTGTGAGATCCGTCATACCGAGCCTAAATCGTACATCAATTTTTGAGAAATCAAATCGGTTTGAAACCCCCAAAATCAATTGAACCCATCTTTGTAGCATCAATCACCAAAAAAATTCCCTGTTTAATCTTCGATTTCTTCAGTCTCTTTCTACGCCATGAATCGTGACAACATAAATATGGATCCCAACCATATGTTTTCGAGAGCATCGGGAATCTATACGATCCACAAATACTTTGTCTTACATCTGATTCGCCGATCATTTAGAAAACAAAAGAAGAAAAGAAGATTAAGATTCCAGACAGGAAACAAAAACTTATGAGATCAGATTTTTAGCCTTGGAAGAAAGATATTAAAAGCTATTTAGATTTGTCGATACCTTGAAGTAATGAGGAACCGATACCACTTTCCGCAGAATCCGTCCCTACTATTTTCGAAACCCCGATTTACTGCGAAATCCATCGATGCGTCATCGATTGATTTTTCATATAATAAAGAGATTGGAAACCTAATTTTCTACTTTCTCTATCTCTCGTTACAAGACAGACGGATCTTAATAAAAAGAAAAGGAAGGAGATAAAACACTGAAAGAATGAAGAGTAACAGTTTGATCTAGAGATCGGCGGAAGAACTTTGAGAAGGTTAATTAGGGGTTACCCGTTTGTCGCCTCTACTGACTCAGATATTTTTCAAGGAGAGAAAAAATAAGTGAAATTCGATTCTCGAGAGAGGACTTTGGGTAAGATAGAATTTTTTATGATTAAGAAGGCGCATCTACGAGAATAAAATGAAGAGGTATGAGATATTAGTTTAGGTATAAGCGATTGCAGATGGTGCAACACAGTAGTACGCATGTGAATGGCACGCGCACATGCCCCGGGTGTTACAACCCGGGTGTGACCAAGCGTGTGGGCGGCACGCCTAAAAAAATTTCATTAACGCTTGCTGAGGGCTTGTTCCCCGAATTTTTAAAATTTTGTAACGGCTCCTGCTGATACGAAATTTTAAGTGGCGGCCCGTTGTGACGGGAATTTGTAACGGCCTGAAAACCGCTAGTAATTCGCTGAATTATTCTTAATCCGAGGTCGGTGTAGTGCATGAAAAAGGTGGACCAGTTAGGTTGATGAGGAAGTGGGCAAAGGTGTGATCGTGTAACAATAAATACTCTACACGGCCCCGACTGTCTCCATCGGCCGCACTCCTGTCAGCTATTCATGAGATGAGGTTGCACTCAATGACTTGTATAAATAGGTCCTTCACTATTTCGCAAAATACGAGAAAAAACCAAGTGTTGTCACGTATCCGAGAAAGCACCCGGAGGCTGGTAGCTTACATTGTGCAAGCCAGGTTCGACATTGCGATACAAGTCATGCACGACCCAACGCCATCGCGATCTCAACACCTCCGCTTGGCTTCCCTCCCCAGAGATCCGACCCGTCTCCCCACCTTCAGCACCTTGTGGCCAGAAGCAGATGTCACGGAACGACCCAAAATTACTTGGTTTGGGCCGAGAATTGTATAGATTGATACGCTCGAATCAAAAAGCACTCACCGTGCGGTGCATTTTGTTTAGGGTTTTAGATTCCCGTTTCTCGTCCACACACGCTTTACCCAAATTTGCCAAAACCGGTTGACGCCGGTTTTACGCCCATAAAGGTTGGCGACCACGGTGGGGAGATTAATCTGCTGGGTTGTGAAGTCGATTTCTTCCAATACCCAATCCCCATTTGGTTGATTTCCAAAATGGTTGGTCTTAGAAGCGCACCAGGCTTCCGAATCCTGGTCGAAGTTCCTCCAGTGGAGATTACCTCTCTTCCCGACGGTGTATGCGATGAGCGTAGCTTAGGAAGAATCCCAACAGTGATCGAGTTAGCACGGGTGCGGGGAGAGTTCGCTACGAAAAACATGGACATGATCAAAGAAGCGATAAACGGCATGCTCGAGTTCCTCGTCAAGATGACATCGGATATGAGCGGTCACTATCCACGAAGACTTCTACACTAGGGGCCGAGTCATCCTCGAATCAATAGTTTCACTATGAATCGGGGCCAGAGTGGATCGAGGCAACGACTTCTCTAGTGGAAAGTTTATGTGAACATCACCTCTCGAGAGAATCGAGCGGGCGCGAGACGTTCTTAGCACGATTAATCAGGGTAGCACTGGGCGTTCATTTTTAACTCCTTCACGTCCGAAGTCTCGAAAATATCGAAATGTACTGTGAATAATGTATACGTTCTAGAGAGGAAGACATGATGGCGGAAGAGGAGGTCTGCAACCGGGCTCTGATTCTGCCTCTGCCCAGCATCCAAGATTGCGAGTTCAAGAGGGCCCTCGTCGTGCGCATGAGCGTATTCGAATGTGATTACTCTCGAAGACACTCAGAGATGGCTAAGGTGCGCTCAGACGAAGATGCGTGCGACGACCACCACTATCAGCAGGACTTTGAAGGAAACCAAACCAATACGTACGGGTATGTCAGCAAATACTGAATTTGTTTGTGAGAGGCCGAATTGGAGTCGAAGGTGAAATTTGAAGTCATAGAAAAGGAGGCCAGGACTACCATTATGATACTAGGGAGACCATGGCTTCATGACAATAGGATTGTCCCTTCGACGTATCAGCTAATGCACAGAAGACTATCTTTGAATAAAGAAGTCGTTCGTATCCACTGAATCGTTGTCTCCTTACAGCATGCGATATGTGGAGTGGAATTATTTGAACCAAGAGAAGCTCGTGGGAAGAATCGGACAAAGTTCGTTTGTGTACCGCTCCCCACGTGGACGTCGATCCAGGGAAAGAGTTGGACGACTTGCATCATTGAGGGATAAGCCCCACGATGCATCTTTCGCGACAAAGCGTTCTTATTCATCCGGTAAAGCAGCGGCATTACACGTTCACACCTAAGAGGAGCGAACTTTGTGCTTGAGCCAAGTGATCGAAAGGGAAAACTTTGTGCGACCAGCCTTGCTTGATTAGCAACGGGTAGCGGGGAGAGGCCCAGTGCCCGGTCTCTGCGCCCGATCCGAATACTCTGCAAAAAACGACGAGCCTGACAGAAGAGGTCACTGGATGCTCCACGGCCAGTGCCGACGCGGCACCCGACTCCACGACGGATGAACTCGAAATCGTTAATATCGGGAATGAAGAATCTCCCGGAGCCTATCTCCCCGGCTCAACTTTGTCCACGGATGAGCCTTGCACGGCTCGTGCAACTGGCTCAAAGACCATGACATATTCGACTTGGACGTGTGAAGAGATGCCGGTTTTAGATGAAAAATTGGTCACCATCCACGTCTACATGTCATGCCGGATCCAAAAGCCAGATCGAATGAGTCTCCAGAAGCGGTCAGGAGCACGAAGGTGGAAGAGCAAATCAGAGCCAGGTTCAGAGAGTTGCTAGGCTAACCGAAGGCTCAAGTGCAAGCCCATTCATCGCGTCCGACCTGGTTGGCTAATGTGGTTCGGTGAAAAGAGAGCAGACCGAGATCCCGTGCTTGCGTGGATTTCAGGAGAGACTTGAACAAATCTTGCCCCAAAGGGACGATTTTCCTCTTACCTAACATCGACATGTTAGTAGATGCCACCGCCAGCGGACCGAGCATGTTTTCCTTCATGGATGGATATAGTGGCTACAATCAGAGATAAGGATGTATAGAGCATGGCGCATGGTAAGGTGGCTTTCGAACTCCTCTTGGAAATTTTTACTATCTTTGTTATGCCTTTTGGTTTAAAGAATGCGGTGCGACGTATCAACGACGCTATGACGGCAATCTTCCATGACATGATGCATAAGCAAGTCGAAGATTACGTGGATGATATAGTAATCAAATAAAAAGCTCGAGAAGCGGACCACACGGGAGTCCTCACGGCAGAGTGTTCGAAAGGTGTCGTGAATACAAGAATCGAAGATGAATCCTTTGAAATGCGCTTTCAGGCGTCTCTTCGGAGCAAATTTGCAGGATTCCAGGAGTGGCTGCTGAGGGGATCAAAGTGGACCCATCTAAGACTCAAACTATCCTCACACGATCACTTACTTCCTGAGCTGTGAAGGAACTCAAGCTTCATGAGCGAGGTGAACTGCATTCGACGTTTTATACTGGTTTAGCCCATTTCGTTGCCATTCACCCCCTTCTTTGAAAGGAGCAAGTTTGGTGGAGTACAACGAGACGTTGAAAGATTAGTGAAATCTTGTGATCTCTGACCATCATGAAGTCTCCCGAGTCAGGAGGAGCCGCTGTGTCTACTGCCCTTTGGGTGATATACGCGAAGTCGGGGAGCTGCTGAATTCGAAGACGGCAGGGAATCGAACATCTATATACTATTGCGTAGAATATTAAGGATACGAGCTCGAGGATATCTGAGGTAGAGAAGGCATGTATGCAATCCATTCCCGTTGATCCGACATTACTGCTATCTGACGAGGTGGTACTCGTATACAAATACGATCCTGAAGTTTTTGCTTTTTCAAAACCGGTCTGATGGGAAGGTCGGCTAAGTGGCTTCTCCGAATGTCGAGTTAGACATAACGTGTGCATCACCTAGAGCTATCAAGGGACAAGCGATTTGTAGATTTACTAGCGGCATTCCACACAGGGAAGGCGACCTACTTGTCGTGAGATATTTCTGGAGGAATTTCGGAACATCTCAGATTTGTACGAAAAGCGTGGATGTTATGTTTTTAATGGCTCTGCCACTCCTAGCAATGGCAGTGGAGGGCGGGCGTAGT